>CM074724.1:217951366-219151366 GCA_037306005.1 Rhinophrynus dorsalis | reverse complement strand
ACTTCCAGAATATGTTGTCAAAATAAAATGGAACTGTCCTTTTAACACCGTTAATATACAGGTGATTTATTTGGCCACAAGATGGCGGTGTTTACCAACTTAATAATTTCTGAAACTGTAATGAAACAGAATTTGACAACAGATAAGAACCATTCGGCCAATCTTGTCTACCTATTTTTGTTCTACTCTAAAACCTCAAATCTTATTTGGTCGTTGGTTTTATCTTACATTCAGGAGAGCCTTATGCCTATCTCATGCATGATTAATTTAAGTTACATCAGTGCTCAAAAACTATTAAAACAACTGCTGTTTTGTTTCTAAAAGATGACCCATTTAGAAGCCTCTGTATACTTTTTTTTATCTCTGTAAATGTTTTCTTTTGTTTTTCTAATAATAAACATCACCATTTTTGGAAAGTTTATTTAGAAACATTTTCAGTTATTTAGATTTATATATTATGCTAATTAAGGTATACTCCACAGACACTTCCTGACCAACTCAGTGATCTTAACTTCTGCAATGCCCACTTCCCCTACCATTGAAAGGGTAAACTGTTTGTGAGTTAGGAAGACAAAGACAGGAAGTGTCACAATGGCATCTGTCACTATGGCTTCTGTATCGATGGTGATTGGCATCATGACATCTTACTGCGAGTTCATCACAGTGCTGTAACATTACAGTACTCAGATGTTGCGGAAATTACTGTGTAATCACCTGTTAGCAGGGAAATGCAGCAGATTAGAGTTGTAAAACGCCCCATACACAGTCCAACAGGGCTTAGTTTTCTTGGCTTGTTGCTATTTACTTTATTCTACTGTCTGACTATGCCCTGCACTGCTCTAATGTACCATACCTTGGACTTGCTTCTGAACTGCTGTCTGCACCTCTGGGGCCCAATCCTATGGCATGAGCTCTTGCCCCTATGTAGACTTGTTACACTTTCAAGCATCTCCTCAAAACCCACCTGCTCCAGGAGGCATCTCAGTAACAATATCTTCCTTTTGCACATCCATAGTCACATCAGAATCCTTCTGCACTTCCATCACCACACCTTGTACTTGCACTCATAATCCTCCTCCTACTGTCCCTGTATGTCTTCATGAATTCTAATTAGATTGTAAGCTCCTTGGGGCAGCTCCCTTTTCCCAGTGTATGATTCCCTTGCTGCACTTTCCCCCAAAAATAATGCAATGATCGCTCTTTAGCTTAATGCTCTTAACCCATTTTTATAGTTTTGTATTGTACTGTTTCAACTGCTGTTAACCACTGTGTACATGTATGGCGCTAAATAAATAAAGATACATACATACCTGCTACTGGGTTTCCATCCTCCCGTAATGTTACTAAGTGCATGAACGTCATGCCTTAATTAGAATCTATCAATCTAAATCACTCAAAACTTATTTTTCTAAATAAAAAATGGGTAATGCAAAATATAGGTTATTTTGTAAACTGTTTAAAATCATCAAAGTTGTTTTTTAAGTGATACGGTCCCTTTAATAAGACAATCAGTGATGTAGTATTGCCAGGGCTCAGCCCTTGTACTTTCTATCCAGTCAGGGAGAAAGCAGGACGCCTCTGGTTTATAGTAGTACAAGCTACAAGCAATTTGCTACTGCTTAAAGGAGAATAATCATATCCTAATAACACACACACAATTACCTTACTATGGCCATAATTCCTAATGGCCCCAATTAATATTGCCCTTTTGACTTTGTGAGGTTTCTGTCAGTTTTTTTTCAGACTGAAGCAGGCAGAGTGCATATTGAGTCTACGTGTCTCATTAAGGACCTGAGGGGTGTGCAAACCATTGTGAAACAATGTTTGCACAGCCCTGTGGTCCATAAAGGGATAGTAATGTTTCACAAAAAATCAGCTCTGATTAATTTTCATAGTATTTGGGCCATGGAGATTGTTATTTCAGTGCTGTCAGAGTTGTAGGTAACCCTTTGACTGCCAGAGGGGTACGTAATGTTGGCACTCAAAGAGTTAAATAGTAATTGAATGATAAAGTACCCCCTCCTGCCCCTTTTACTGATGTAACACTGCTCACCTCAGAGCAGCAAGACTGAATAGATCACAGAGAGGGACAATCTTCAGAGAGCATAAGGAAAAACCTGAAAATCTGTCAAGGGGGTGTTCACAGTAAGAAGATTGTCCCTTGCTGAAATTTGTCTATTGAAGAGACCAGATTCCACATCTTGAACTACAACTCTGACAGTATTGAAATAACACTCTCAATGGCCCAAATACTATGAAGATTAATCGGAGCTGTTCTTTTTGTTAAACATTACTATCCCTTTAAAGTCTTAAGGTTAATGTGCTCAGTGAGACTGCAAAAACAAAAGAATGTGACAAACACACACCGATAAAGAACAAGGCATGTGTGGCCTCTCAGGTGCTGCTCAAGTCACATTTTTCGCTCCCATGCGCCAATACAGAGAGGAAATTTCTATATCCATATCAGTCTGGTCCCTCCCAAAGACAGTCCAGCTCCGAAATGTCAGGCAAATCCTCTCTGCACAAGAGAAACAGCACAACCCCAGATGTACGTTTTGGTCTATGTGAAACTCGTCAGTGGGGTGCAGCTGATTCCCTCTAGGAACATGGAAGCAAGGACCCATGCCTGGGATGCCCTTCTACTTAGGGAGACTACAAAAACAAAAGAATGTGACGAAAACACACTGAGAAAGAACACTGTGCTCAGAGACCAGAGTTTCAGGTCCTCTTGGTGCTGTCAAGCAAGGGAAGAATTGCTAGGGTCAGTTTCTGTTTCCTGGCCATAGTAAGTTAAGTTGGGGTGGTTATTAGGAGGTATAAGTTCCTCTTTAAAAAAAACTCTTTCTGCCTCTCTGCTCTGATCAAAACAAAAGCAGGAGGAGAGTGTTGGACGCTGTCATCTAAACACAGTGCATCATGGGTCCTTGATTGTAGTCTACCCTTGATGTGCATGATTTTGACCTGCTTTGTCACAAAATCTTGTATCACTCATTTTGAATGTTATATTATCAATAGCAGGAACAATAGATTTATCTTGTAAACAACCCTTTTATGACATGTTGGAGGAAAATTACATCAAGTGGTATGGGTTCGGATGGTATAAGCCCTTAGATCAGTGGTTCTCAACTCCTGTCCTCAGGACCCACTAACAGGCCAGGATTTGATGATTTCCTTGTTAGAGCACAGGTGAGTTAATCAATGTGAATGAGCCTCTGATCACCACACCTGTGATCTAGCAGAGAAATCCCTAAGTCATGTCCTGTTAGTGGGTCCTGAGGACAGAAGTTGAGAACCACTGCCTTAGATGCTATAGAAGTCTCTGGTGCATTGCTTTGTTAAAGTAGTTAATGTATATCTTTAGCTTTCACAAGGTTCCAGAGGAGTGACCCCTGGTACTTGATCCAGTGATTCTTTGAGGTTTGTTACTGTATTTTACATAGTAACATAGCAAATTAAGTTGAAAAAAGACACAAGTACCGTCAAGTTCAACCTTTGTCTTATAACACAGATAAATGAGAATTATATCAGCTTTCCTGCTGCCATATAAGATAGGCTTTATCTGAATGTCCTGTTTTGCCTACTAATACACAGTATAACCCTCTTGAAAGAAATGCATCAAATGTCTCTTAAATGTATCCATTGTATCTGCCATTACCACATCCTTGGGCAAGGAATTCCACAATTTAAAAGTTCTTGTAAAAAAACACCTTCCTCTGTTGAAGTTGAAACCTCCTTTCCTCTAATCTCAAGTGGCCCCTATTGTTTCAGTAACTTCAGTATTCTATTGTTTCAGTAACTTGTAGCTATATCTTAAAAGGTCTAGGTAGCTAACACTGAGGTTAGTCCAATTTATGCTTTTAATTCCTTGATTGCTAGAGTTCTCTACTGCATTATGAAGGCAGGATTTGGGGAATATTTATTTCTTCCCTGTGGAACAGTTTGTATGGTCAATAATTATTCTACTTCTCTTGGGAAAAAGAAGAAATTCCATCTTTATTACACTAGATCATCTTGAGCTGTCTCCCCCTGGAGAACCATGTATTACACCTGTGCACCTTGATTGCAGGAGCACGGAACTTGATATTCACAGCTTACTTCGCCTCTTCTTAGGAAAAGGGGTGGTAATCTCTCCTATTAGCCCCTCCTAAGGCTGGCTGACAGTAGGAGAGAGGTGATTTACACTGGGCTTCGTGAGTGTACAGGGGTAAGAGGAAAGCCAGTGGAGGCACAAGCACCTCCTCCAGTAGCGGCAGAGGAGTAATGCCCTCTGTTTTCAGCTGCTCTGGAAGAATAGAATGCAGGCTGTCCTAGGGAGAGATAGGAGGGGTAGTGGGTGGCGTATTTGAGAATGGGGACGGCCTTGCAGAGCAGTGCGGTACAGCTTGTACTGCGCAGAACTCCACAAGGCACTTTTTTAAAAGACTATTTCTTCTATAATGAATTAAAAAAACAAACAAACAAACAAACATATCCACTTTAAAATATACATTGAATAAGATAAACTTGCTTGGGGTGAAGGTTCCACTTATAGTGATTCACTACAGTCCTCAGGACATTGTGCTAAAGTCAAGGTTTTCTGGATATCCCTAATTAAGCACAAGCAGCTCAATTACAGTGACAGAGCCTCTGAAACTCACCTGTGATTAAAGGGATAATAATGGATCATTTTAAGTGAATATTGAAAATATTAAAAAAACAAAAAACAAAAGTAATTGTGGCCAGTCCAATCTCTCAAACCTTTATAGTGCAAGAGATATATGATTACAAAGTTCCCCCCTTTCACTGACGTCAGGCTCTAGTTTACAGCTGGTTATCCTGGTCTAAAAACAAATACTTAATTGGAACGGTCTACAAAGTGTGCCTGGTTTGCAAGCACACTTTGTAGACCGTTGCAATTAAGCATTTCTTTTTAGATTGAGCTATTTCGGCTCTGATAAAGAGCGCTGGCCAGTCTGCGGATCAGGATTGCCTGCTGTAAACTAGAGCCTGATGTTAGTGAAAGGGGGGAACTTTGTAATAATATATCTCTGAAACTATAAAGGTTTGAGAGATTGGACTGGCCTCAATTACTTTCTTTTTTAATATCTACAATATTAAATTCACTTAAAACAATCCATTACTGTCCCTTTAAGCAATGATATTTTGAAAAGCTGACCTGTTGGCATACCCTGAGAAACAATGGTGTAGTTGCCCTGCCCAGAATTGTTCCACATTCCTAGTGCTTATGGCTGTAAGTGTTGAATCAGCCTGGTGCTTATACACTGGCAGAATAAAATTGGTAGTCAAAGGAATAATGGACAGACAAAGTGAAGTGTTTTTTTAACACTTTGAGTGATAGAGAGGTATATAATGAATTGAAATGCAATGGTTACCTCCCTGGCACTCAAAAGATGAATGCAATTCATGCAGGATCACCTCTATCAATCTCAGAATTAAACTGGACTCAGGGCTGTATCTATATTCCAGGCACAGTTCAATCCTCCCATGACAATACCCCTATTCCTCACATGGTCCCATCCCCAGTGCTAGCCACTATTTCCTGGCACAGATATTACCCTTAGCCTATAACAAGATAGTACTTAACCCCTTGATTGCTAGAAATATCTCCAATGCATTGTGAAGCAATGTGTTTGAGATCTCTCTAGCATCCAAGGGGTTAAATTATAACCTCTAAGTGGGTAACTGGTTCAGGGACACTGGTACTGCTCTAGCCACATGCTCCATGACAAATTTCAGCAACTTTAGTGTTAACAACGCTCCAAACCGATCAGGATCATGGTTCATATACAAAACAATTTATTTGATGGAATAAACAAAGAAAAATCTGTGTCTATTGATGCAATATTAATACTGTGCAACTTCATGGATATCTCCTATATCCAACATATAAACTAATAGCAAGAAAGGAAAAAACTACACCAGTATATTGGAATATATTCTACTAGCAGGCGATAAGTGTAGTCCATTTAAATAAAAACAACTTTTATTGTAGAAAAAAATATAAAAATAGAGTGTCTAAGACACACGTACGGTGTATATAGTTCAAAGCATTTTGCACTTCAAGCTCACTTACACATGACCAAACAAAACAAAATTGGTCTAGCCACACCCACAATTCAGAATACGGATGCGTTCAGAATAGTCAAGGCGCCCTTCAATAGACAAAGCGCTAGTCACTTGCCTGTTGCAAAAATCTGCCCTGCCTATGGTGCCTTTGGTTTGCAACAGAATTACTCCAGTTTTCTTTAAAAATTGTCACAATATTAACATAGAAGATGATTTACCACAACCTGGAAACTTTATAATAGTAAATGTATAGATAATCACAATCTTGCAGTCCAAAACATAGGCTCCCATTTTGTTATTACTAGTTGCTGTGCATCATCCACTCCACTAGATGGCAGTCAAACACCAATATATACATACATTATAGCCTAAGCAGACTAATGTAAACTTTGAAAAAGTATTCAGTTTTCTAATGAAAAATGTTTCTTAAGTAGCATTCATTTACTGATACAGATACAGCAACCCTTAAAGGGGAAGTTTCACCCTCAAGACATTTTCTCTTATTGGATGTATCTACAAAAACTGTCTACAGAATGTACATTTTTTTTAATTGCCATACCTTATTAGATATAAGCTTTTATAATTTACCAATGACATCACCAGTTCTTCCTGCGGTGCAAGCTGTATTACATAGCTCTAAAGGACATCCCCTGCTCCTAAAATCTCCTCCCACCTAGCTTCCATCTCTCCATGGGAACTAGCGTGTTCCAGCTTCCCCCCTTTGAGGGCCCATATTGAATGCAATGAGGTGGGCAAGCTGTCCAAGAACCAGCTGTGGATGAAGGTAGTGTTTAGTCGGGGTATGATAGAATGCAGAACCGCAGACTGGGCTGTAATAATAGGTTAACCTTTTCCTGATCAAAGAGATGTGTATTGTGTTGCACAGTCCTCTGATACTCAAGGAGTTAATAGGGGCAAGAATAGGCTACTTCCAAGGCTTCAAGCAGCGCCCACTTCACAAGAGTTAACATATATCATTCATCTTTCTTAGTATTGTCAAAATGAATGGAATGGAAATGTATGGAATATTAACCCCTCAAAGTTTCCCAGTTCCTCGATCATTAAGCATTGCAATGTGATGGAGTGATGCTACCAGCATCACTCCATCACATTACAACACTTAATGATCAAAGCTAAATACATATTGGTTAAGTGGATAGTGTTATAAGTGTCATTGTCTGCTTGTCATAATTCTCTGGGTTTCACTGTCCTTTTTAACTAGGTATTCTGGCTCTCTTACCTTTTTCTTGTATCCTCCTCCTTGTTTAGGTGAAGTCCTTGTTTAGGTCCTGTATCAAGCACCGACACTGTTTGTCAGTGTGCAATCAAAGCATTCCGGATATTGAGTCTTTGAGTTATTGTTCCTAGTGTTTCCAGTGTATTGACCCGGCTTTCCTTGACTTCATCTCTTGTCTCTGAATTCTGATTTGACTTCCTGTGTTGGTTTTGACCTCGTCCTGTTATACGGCTATTCTCCTGCCTGCTGATTTTGTACTGTGCTGCTCGATTGGTTTTGACCCTGGCTTGTTCGACTATTCTTCTGTCTCATCCTAGGTATCGTCTTTGCACGCCTGTTGCTGACTCATATTATCGACTACTCTCCTTTCGACTTTGAGGAGTTCCCTGTGCCCAGTGTGTCACGTTCCATGTTGTCGACCATCCAGTTGTGTTCAACGCTATAAACCATCCCCGGTTTGATCCTGTCGCACGGTAACCTTGCAACCCTTGGTTCTGCTGATCCAGTGTACGACTATACTTCTGGTAGGTTAAACAAGCTGATTCCTGACCTGGGAAGTAGTTGTGTGTGTCCTAAGTGGTTATCCTGCTATCAGGTTTTGTTGCCTGCACCTCTTCACGGCTTTGGCCGCAGAAAGACCTCCATGGATCAGCCACAGACTGCTAGCAATGCGCTCAAGCCTGTGAACTCTAGCTCCTGGCTCACTGCAGCCAACACTTTAACTATTCTATATTGTCTTCTGTTGTTGTGTGTTATATCCACATCAAATCAGCAGTCTGCTACTTTTTTGAGGTTTCTCATCCTTAAGGTGTTCTCAGGCAGCTTACATTGGGCGCTCTGGTCAGATCATTACACTGCTTCACCAATATGTATTTAGCCTCAATCATTAAGAGTTGCAATGTGATGGAGTGATGCTAGTACCCACGCTTAATGACAATGCTTGAATAGAGCTGCAGTGTCTCAGTTTAAACAGCTTGCGTTTTTACTTATTGTCTCCAGTGTGACATTGTTTCACACTCTAGTTAGTCTTGAATACTTTTCTTGGTTTTCACACAACACACAGAGGCAAATGTATAGCTGTAGTGCGTGGCCCTGTCACAAGCGAGGGCTATAGGCCCTGCTGAGACAGTGGGGAGAGTGTGGGAGTGAAAAGGTTAACAATACCAGATCCTTAGTTCCCTGTTACTATCCCTAGAAACCACCAAATTAACCCCTGAAATCCCTCCTTCACTATCACTGCAGTACTACAATTTGCTGCCACCACCAAGACTTTATATCTGAGCGTCTTAGGTTACCCTGCCCTTTGTACACCCCACCAGTCGCTACTACCGATTAGATGGTTTAGCGAGGTCCCCGGGCAATGGCCCTGGAGGAGCAAGGTCTTCAAGGAAAGGTATGCCTTTTTGCAGATGATACCAAGATCTGCAATAGGGTAGACTTTGCAGGGGGAATAAGCCAAATGACAAATGATGTAAATTAGAAGAATGGACAAGAGTGTGGCAGATGCAGTTTAACGTTGATGAATGTAAAATAATGCACTTGGGACATAACATTTCAAATGAAAAATATACTCTTAAGGGTACTGTGCTGTCAGAGACAACAGAGGAAAGGGATTTGGAAGTAATTATTTCTAATGACTTAAAGGTAGGCAGGCAATGTAATAAAGCAGCGAGGAATGCAGGCAGGGTGCTGGGTTGTATAGCTCGGGGCATTAGTAGCAGAAAAAGGGAAGTGGTCATGCCAGTCTACAGATCTCTAGTTAGACCTCAAAAGAGTATTGTGTACAGTACTGGAGACCCCATCTCCAGAAGGATATAGATGCTGTAGAGAAAATTCAAAGAAGGGCTACTAAAATGGTGACTGGTTTACAAGAAAAGAAATATCAGTATAGACTAAAAGATCTGAACATGTATAGCTTGGAGGAGAGAAGAGAGAGAGAGAGAAGGGATATGACTGAAACATTCAAATACATGAAGGGATTCAACAATGTGCAGGATGGAAGTATATTTCAAAGGAGTAAAAATGTTAGGACAAGAGGCCATAGTTTAAAACTAGAGGGACACAGGTTTAGATGTAATGTAAGAAAGTTTTACTTCATTGAGAGTGTAGTAGATAACTGGAATAGTCTACCAGCAGAAGTGGCAGAAGTTAATACAGTATCACAGTTTAAGCATGCATGGGATAGGCATAAGGCTGTCCTTAACATAATAAAAGACCAAGAACCAAAAAAGGTTTGAGTTTTTTACTGTAGGAAATGGACAGACTAGATGGGCCGAATGGTTTTTATCTGCCTTCAAATTCTATGTTTCTACCCAAACACAACAGAATTACAGTATAAAATCACCTTAATAATCAGACATTTATAATTAACCCTTTTAGTAGCGTGTTCTAACTGAGCTTCCTTCAGAGTAGTGAGTTCATATTAGAGAACAGAGACAAGAGCTGATTAATTGAACATTTAATCTGAAAAAAGGCTTCACAGTGCTGGATACAAAAATACAGAAATAAAGGACATATAGAAATAAAGATTACACATAAGCAAAACAGTCCATAAAATAAAATGGGAGAAACACAATAAATTCTTAAATACAATTACTGATATTTTAAGACTCCTTGTGGGAATTTCAGATGGTAAAACTTCTCCTCTCAGTTGTTGCAAAGAAATTCCCTGTTTTTTATCCAAGAACCATATTAAATAGGAGTGCACAGTTGCTTCTAAGAGGCCAAACCCCCTGGGTGTTACCTGGGGGTAGGTTTGGCCTGACAGTTTACAATATACACATGTTCTCCCTAGTTCACATTATTTGGCTGACCCCTGGACAACCCCCATCAATGCAGAGGACCCCATACCTTTTATGACCCCTATGTCCTGCTCTGGTGATGTTATCTGTTCATCTCATTTAGCTAACACTTTAAAAGCTACAATAAAATACACAAAATAAACAAATTATACATACCAGGGGCCTGCAAAGGCCAAACCATGCCTTGGCATGACAGGCCCCAATAGAAGAAGAAATGGGGGAGAGCTTAGGGTGGAGGGACATCGCTGTCAATTATTCAGAACTTTATCAAGAAGGTAGCTTATTCATCTAAGGGGGGAACAATTATTTAGTTATCATGGGGGTTTAAGCTACTCAGTGGGGGGGGGAACAAACACATTTGGAGGGAAGTTAGAACATGACTGATCCACTTTAAATGGATAGTAATGTTTCACAATAGAAGTGGCTCCAATTAATCTTCATAGTATTTGGGCCATTGAGAGTATTATTTCAATACTGCCAGAGTTGTAGTTCAAGAGCAATTGATCGATAAAGTATCCCCCTCCCACCCCTTTTACTGATGTAACACTGCTCACCTCAGAATAGAAAGGTGGTGTCCAGGTGGCTCTCAGAGAGGGACAATCTTCAATTAGCATAAGGGAAAACCTGAAAAACCTGTCAAGGGGGGCAGGGTTTTCATTGTTATCGCAGTAAGAGGATTGTCCCTTTCTGTGAGCTGTCTGGTCTGAGGACCAGATTCAACATCTGAGGGGAGGTGGCTCACACTAGGCTTACATTAGGTAAATGGGTGGGAGGGGGAAACTTTATCATTCAATTACTCTTGAACGACAACTCTTGAACTACGGCTCAAATACTATGAAGATTAATTGGAGCTGCTATTTTTGTGAAACATTACTATCCCTTTAAACAGAGATTCCCATGCAAGTCAATTGAAGTTGCTTATCAATCAAGATGGCTTATGTCATAAAGATGGCCAGCATGGGCATCTGGAGGGTGGGGGTGGGGGGGACAAGGGGAGGCACTTGCCCTCCCCTTCAGATCCCCCTTTCATATAAACATAAAGGCAGGCTGACCAGGGGTGGGGTCATATTATGGCTTTGCCCCTCCCCCCCCTGAAAATTTTCTGCAGATGCTCCTGATGGTCCCATCTGTATGTCAACAAACTATCTGGAAGTTAGTCTGTATACACATTTGGTATTCTCACCAAATATATAAGTAAGGATTAGAATTCAATAGGAAAAATGGTGTTTTGATAGGGAATCTTGCACCCCTTAACCCTTTGAGTGCTGGAGAGGTATCCATGCATTGCTATGCAATATGTTGGATACCTCTGTGGCACTAGAATGGTTAAACACATAATGTGCTTCAATACTATGCCTGTAAAAAGTCGATATTTACTTATTTATATGTTTAGATAATTATAATTCTGCTTAAGAGTTTTCTAACACATTGGTACCTGTCTAGAGAGCTGGCATATATCTAGCATGATATCAAGCACCTTGTTTCTACCAAGCAAGAGTTAACTAAATAAAAGTTGTTTTAACATTAACGGTAAGTAATGTAAGAATGTGTCGCTAGGGCCTGATTAACAAGGGGCTTGTCTGCAGCTTCAGACCCCAATGAAAAATGGCCTAATCTCTTCTCTAATGAGTGACAGAGGTCCACTATTTGGACTGCAAGGAGATCCATGACTCACTCACATAGTAGCTAAACAGATCCACTTCTCACAGAGCTCATTAGCAGAGGTTAGGCTGCCACTGTCCTGGTTTATTTGCAGGTTGTTCCTGCAAGTGTAATGCATCCAGTAATTGGCTGTATGAGACAGGGTGGACAGGGTGGACAGACTGAAAAGCACTATTACTCTCTCATTGGTTTTCTCAGCTTAGGCAGGTCAGAGAAGTGGCAGGAATGTCTTGCTCTCACACAACAGAGTGCAATCCCATGAAGCCATTTCTGAGCCAAGCAGGGATGGAGTCAACGTCACTAGAAAAGAGGGGAAGGCAAGTATGCTGACTGTCCAGAGGCACAGGCCCATCATAAATTTCATCTCCAGCCTACTAGGCCCTTAATCCAGTCCTGAATACAGGTTGCCTGGTGCTATTAAATGAGCTTGCTTATAACGTACTGTACCATAGATCAGTAATAGAGGGGTGCATGATATCCTGAAGCAAGGCTGCTGCAAACAGTTCACTGGAACTACCTTCAGTTTCCCTTACTGCTGAGAATTCCAAACTAAGGCTGCTCCATCAGACTTATTCTACCAACAAGCTAATGTGGTTAGTTACCCCTTCGCGTCTGGTGACGTACCCGGACAGTCACGCTGGTCCGGCAATTAAGGACCAGTGCCGGTCCTGATACGTCACGTACTATCACTCACAGCGCTCCTGCAGGAGCATGGTGAGTAATGCCGGGGACTGAATTTGATCACTCCAAGACCGGAGCGATCTCTTTCAGTCCCTCCATTCTGCGTGCCGCCTCACGTGATCAGTCACGTGGGGCGGCACGCCGAAATTCCATATCTGGTCCATAAAGGACCACACACCCCAGGACCGTTGGTCGTTAAGGGGTTAATAGAGGCTTGTTACATGTGTTTATACAATGCAAGAAGATGCAGTCTCTAACAGCTGGAGAGCCAAATAGTGCCTACCTTGGTCTAAACAAATACTATACAGGTGTATACTATGGGGTCTATTTCATGAGCTGGTTCTCTGAAAAAGCCACTCAAATTGCTGTTGTGCTTTACATATAATTACATTAGTGCTATATTTACCTTCCCCCATAGTTACACTATGCACAGATTTAAACATAAAGATACAGGAAAACATTCTTCTTGAGTCATCTAACCATCAGAGTGGATGAAACCAGATATTGGGGGGTTATGCAATAAGGCGTGATAAGGTGGAGATAACGTCTCCAATGATATCACTTCTCCAATTCCTGTGTTATTCTATATCTCCTCCCCACTAAGAGCTCCAAAGTTGTAGAAATCTTAGTGCATTGGCTCCATAGAACAACATAAGAATTGGAGAAGTGATATCACCAGAGAGGTCCTCTCCATTTTATCACCTCTTTATAACTCCTTGTTTCTCTGCAGGAACAAGAATAATCCTATGTGCGGGCCTGTTGGTTAGATGTCACAGGGAGAATGTTATAAGTACTGGCACAAATGTCGCAATAAATAAAAAGCAACAGTAATTTGAACAGTGCTGTCATAGTGCTGGCTTGTTATATAGAGCTGCATGAATTGCTAATCTTGTGTAGTACTGTTAGAAATATAATAATACAGCAGTTAGTAGTGATGAGTGATTTTAGATTCCATTGAATTCTGCCATACACAAGAGCTGAACATGCTCATTTCCAAATGTATATTTTTGGAATGTGTTCCTTTATATCCATAACCATAGATAATTAATGTTGTGTATTTTCGCTTTAATTTTAAAGGGATAGTAATGTTTCATAATAAAAGCAGCTCTGCTTAATCATCATAGTATTTGGACCATGGAGAGTGTTATTTCAATTCTGTCATAGTTGTAGTTCAAGAGTAATTCAATGACAACCTATCCCCCTCCTGCCCCTTTTACTGATGTAACACTGTTCAGCCAGATCAGAAGGGAGGTGCCCAGGTAAACTGCAGAGAGGGACAATCTTCAATAAAGATAAGGGAAAAACCTGAAAAACTTGTCAAGGGGGGCAGGGCCTTCATTGTTCTCATAGGAAGAAGATTGTCCCCTGCTGTTATCTGTCAGTCTTACAACCAGATTTCACATCTGAGAAGAGATGGCTTACACTAGGTAAAAGGGGCGGGAGGGTAAACTTTGCTTGTGAATATCTCTCAAACCATAAAGGTTTGAGAAATAAGACTTATATCGTTCTTCATGTTTTTTTAATGCCTACAAATTAAAATAAAGATAAAACAAAGTAATACTATCCCTTTAAACAGGCTTATAAGCCTCTGCCCCCACCCTTCTCCCATTGATTCTACTATCCCTTTGAGAACAATACAGTCTGAATTTTATGTCTAACCCAGTAGATGCTAGAGACTTCAACAAATTACAAAACTATTTTTGGTCTCCAACAAATTATACTAATATTAAAGTTAGTTTCTTAGGAAATGTAGAAATATTTCAAATGTGTAATATACTATAAACATGGTTCTTTTCTGCTGTCAAAATCAGGGCTTGATTTGCCATAAGGCAGAGTAGGCATCTGCCTACAGGCGCTCTCCACAGAGGGGCGCCTGTCATTGGAATCAATTTTTATTTATTTATTTATTTTTTAATATCTTCATTCACAGCACTGCGTTCTGTGCGCAGTGGCAACAGTAACCCGCTGCCTGCCTGTAACTGATTAGCTTCCTCATTGGCTCTTTAGTAATGCAGAGGGCTGGAAGATGACATCATCTACCAGCGCTCTGCATTCCTAAAGAGAAGACAGCGCGGGAGCTCCAGCAGCTACAGGTCTCTGCAGAAGGAGGCACAGACCTCTCCTGCTGCTGGACCACCAGGGAGGTAGGAAACAGATATGGGGGAAAAATGAGGGTAATGTGGAGATGATAGGGGCAATGTGAGGGTAAGTTGGAGCTGATGGGGGCAAGTTAGAGCTGATGGGGGCAATGTGAGGGCAATATGGAGCTGATGGGTGCAATATGGAGCTGATGGGAGCAATGTGAGGGCAATATGGATATGGGGGGTAAAGTGGAGATTAGGAGCATTGTGGAGGTGTCCAGTGGAGATGGTCAATGGAGGGGGGAGCTTCAGATTTCTGTGCCTACAGGCCCCTGAGATGTAAATCCGGACCTGGTCAAAATCTGTCTGGCACTTCCAGTCTCCCCATTTCCCTATCTACAATAAAATTCAATCTTACCTACTTCTGAAAATATACTTTACCCTTTTGAAATGACTCCAAATAATAGTATATATCTTGTAACAATAAAAAAAAAAAATCTTCTGTCTTGGCTCAACTGTAATTCCACTAATTTGCTGTCTGGAACCAAACTCATGTTCCACTGCAAACAACATCAAATTGCTGCACGAACTGCCTTATTGAGTTTAAATTATACAGAAGAAAGGTTACATCTTCAAGGACCCTAACCTTCCAGGACATTGTTTAACTGCCACAACCACTGCTGATCTTTCTGAAGGAATTAGAGTCTACATACTAAATAAAGAAATTAGGCTTGTGTTCTGCACTTTGTAGTCTGGTGCATGTGTGTTTTGTAACACTTCATATTATGAAAACTTTGTCTGATAGATTTTGCTTCAAATGAGCACTATAAAAAATCAAATATTCTCAGATACAATTATAATGCTACCTGCAAAATTTTAGACTATTATTTGAGTCTGACATCACTGGTGCCAACTAGCCTTGAAATACAGTTCACAGTGATTGTATGTTAATCTTTTGGTGTTAGAGAGGCCTGTGGCTCCTACCAGACAGTCAATATTCAGGAGAAGGCTTGCATTACAAAGATGCACCAGCACACTGTCCACTTCACTAGATATGGGCTGAGATCACCTGTAACATTCATACAAAGTACTTGAACTTCAAGTATGCTCTTATTCAACCAATGCTTTCAAGACTGATAAAGCTTGATGAAGGGTCTGGAGACTCTGAATTTTTGTTGACTATAAGCAGTTTTAATTTTCAACTCTTGACTTTTGTTGGGAACATTTTCCCTACCCACCAGATTTATTAACCCCTTGGGGACCAATGTTTTGCACACCCCTCTGATCCTCAGTGGGTTAAAATCAGACTACACTTTATTCATTTTTTTTTTCATAATGACATCCAGATTTAACTGTAATAAGCAGGGCTCGCTTATCTTTCTGTTCTATCTGTCTCTAATGACTATGGCTGTATACATCCTTCTCACTCTTGCACCCCCCACTTGTACAGTGTTCTGTGCCTTGTCAGTTAACTATTGTATAGTACTGGTGAATCTTTTGGCACTTTATAAATAACTAGTGTAAAAGCCTGTGTACACGGGCCAAGGTCCGGGTGATGTTAACCATTTAATTGCCAGAGGGGTACACAATGCATTGCTTTGCAATGCGTTGCGTACCCCTCTGGTACTCAAAGGGTTAAGAGGCCGGTCCTTCTCTGCGTCCTGCCACAGACGTAGTAATGCACTGTAGAGACTGCCCAAAAGCACAAAATGCTCCCAGCATTCCTACACCTCCCAGCATTCCTTGAACCAGCATTCCTACACCTCCCAGCATTCTGTGCTTCCAGCATACCTATACTTCCCAGCATTCTGTGCATTTGGGCAGTCTCTACTGCGCATGACGGCTTCTGACAAACATCCTTAGTGAATTATTATATTGGATGATACATATTAACTTGTTATGCAGTGATACAGAATCTATTGGTGCTTTAGAAAAAATGATGGACTTTATTAGAAGAAAAAATGAAGTAACCAGATAGTCTTAAAATTAACATGATAATGTGGTTAAACTTAAATACAGTACTTAGTTGTACTCCCACACAACACAAAAGTCCCATAAAAACAAGAGAAATTTTAAAAACATTACTCTTAATATTCAGATCCTATTGAAACTTCTAGCCCAGCCTTGGATGCTGCTTCATGGCCCCACTGTTATGACCCTGCCCTGTACTAATTTTTCTTCCCCACAATAATGACATTCTATTTTGGTGTACAGTGTTATAGCCAATAATAGATGGACATCCCATAAAAAATGTATAGTGTTTCCATTTCTGATCACATATACTGAGTAATATGTCAAAATGTCAAAAAGACATTTTTCAACAACTGGCCAGATATAAGGCTGGATCATACCTCATCTTTGTCTATTTTTGTAGTATAAAGTTGTAACTCTACTGATACTTTTGCATTTCTCCTACTGTGAAAGACAAAATAACATTTTACTGAAAAAAAAAATCAGTTCCCTCAACTATACTTTTTATATTTATTTTTTATCAATATGGAGCATTGGTGGCTCTCTGACTTCTGTATTGTCTTTAGTGGGTGCTACAGCTTGTGGACATTCAGTTCACCAGGTCACCCAATGTACCCTGTGACATTATTCTCTTCTGCCAGTACCAAATAGTAGAACTTTGTATAAGCTGATTTAACAGTTCCTTAGTGTAGTTTGTGTTGGACAGCTTTAAAGCGGAACTACAACCCTAAATAATTACAACCCCCAAATAATTAGGCATATGGCGACTAGCTTCTTAATAGTGCTATTATCTCACACAAGTACCCAGGTCTGAAGAAATTATTTTTCTTCTAAGACTGGCGGCCAGGCTTGCACACAGGCATCTTGTCTTAGAGACATCTGCGTGCCTGCTCTGTCCATCCTGGTTTCCTCTAGGAGGCATTGCATGGTACCTTAAGGCACCGGTGCAGGCATGCAGACGACTCTAAAGCAAGAAGCCTGGCTGTCAGTCTCAGAAGAAAAAGGATTACTTCAGAACGTGGTACTTGTGTGAGATAATAGCTTCTTGCTTTAGAGCCTTCTGCGCATCTGTGCTGTCAGTACCTTCTGGTGCCTTAAGACACCATGCAATGCCTCCTAGAGGAGCCTGGGATGGACAACGCAGGTGCGCAGACGTTTCTAAGACAAGATGTCTGCGTGCAAACCTGGCCTCCGGTCTCAGAAGAAAAAGAATACTTCAGACCCGGGTACTTGTTTGAGATAATAGTACTATTAAGAAGCTAGTCACCATATGTCTATTTATTGGGGGGCAACTTTATATAGGGTGGTAGTTCCGCTTTAAAGGAAAACCTAAAATTCAGTGTGACTAAATACACATAATGACCATACCTGGGAACTCTCCGGATTTGCCCCAGAGAATCCGGTTCTGACAGAGCTTTACCGGGTCTCCAGGGCAGAGGCTGATTCCTCCGGATGTGGGGAGTTTGCACTGAAACTCTGCCACATCTGCTTTTTCTCCCGCTGTTCCTCCTTCCCCATCCTTCTGTGTGACACCTTTAAGCCCTGCCCCCCCAAGTTGCATCAAGCCCTGCCCCTTTTTAACACAATTAGTGTCATTATTGTCACCCCCTGCTGAACAGAGGACTACCCTCCGGGTAGCCCTCAATTGGAAGTTCCTAGGTATGATAATGACCCTATACTCAATGTGTAAACATTAGCTGTTTGTTACTTGAGACCTAATGTTTAGTATTACAGATGCACTGTGGAGGTTTTCATTCATGTTTTCTGCAGCACTCCCTTACCCCATTTCTATAGCAATCTTGATTAGTGTCTCAGAAGTAACCATGCAGTCAGTTTTGTCTATAAAGTGGCTGAGATGAGGTAATAAACTATGTGAATATGAGAGTGGTGGGTACTAATCTCAAAAAATGAACTACCAACTCCTTGTTTGTCAAAAACCCTGTCATCAGTTTCCTTAGCTCCCTGAGTTTAAAGAAGCATATTCATTTAATTAAAGTGGCTCTCTCACCTTGAAATCAAATTTACATATTTAAAATGTCAATCAAATCTAATTATATAACCTGTTGGCCAAAAAAACAACAGATGAGCAATTCAGAAGATTCTGTTATTTTTATTTCTGTATGGTGAGGTCTCTAAGAGTGGCACCATATACTAATTAAGCTTTCAGTGTAGAACAGAGCTTCATTAGTATATTGTGCTGCACTGAATAAATAGTATTAATATTGCCTAAACAATGCATCTGCTGCTTTTTTGGCCAAAATGATACATAGGCAACTTTGTACTGAGTGTTTAAATATCCAAACTGGAAATGAAGTTGACAGGTCCATGATAAACAAAGAAAACTGTAAATAAAGTTTAATAATTTCAGTGCCAAGCATTTCTGGAATATGTCTACAAAGAAGTGTTTTCCACAAGCCTCAGATATATTCTGTACTTACTTAGGCAAATCTTTTTATTTTTCACTATCTCCCTAAACTTTTAATAAAAATCAGACTTCTTTGAGGGAGGCATCAGGACTCTCTGATGTTCTCCCAGCTATTGAGTGATTAATTCTCTGCTTTCAAAAATGCTACATTTTGTCTCCCTTTCTTAATTTCTAAGTTGCAACTGTTTTAGCACTTATTATGTAGTTATTTTGATGGTATGTGTCAATTAAGCAGTCAAACAATGTTTTGGTTATCTCCATAAAAAGGTCAATCAAAAATCTGGGGCCTCAGGGAAGGATATACATTTGCACCTATAAACATTGTATATCCGTGTACTAAGGTGATATAAGGCATTTATATTTCATACTTTTTGTTTGTTATGCTACATTTGATTAAAGGGATAGTAATGGTTAGATATTAAATTGAGGTAAATTCTTCAACATACTTTTTATAACAATTGTACCTTTCTCAATGTGTCCCCCTCCAGCTCATTTTCCATGCATCACAATGCCACCTCTCAGATCTGAGATCCGGTCATTTGACTTCTATCAGTAAAAGGAAAACCCTACCCCGCCCCCCCATCCAATGAAGGAGGGAATGTTTTTCCTTATGCTGACAGAGGATTGTCCCTCATCAAGATCCATCTAGAGCGGCTTGCTGCTCTGAGGGGAGGCATCATGATTTATGGAAAAGGGGCGGGAGTAGGACACTTTAATATAACATAAAATGAAGATGACAATGTTTGGACTATTAGAAAGGTACACTTCGTCATAAAATGTATTTTGTAGAATCGACGTTGACTTAATATTGAACCGTTACTATCCCTTAAAGATGTTATGTGGTAAATGTTGACTTTAGTGTAAATTTCTGAAACCTTTTGGAAAACACTTATTTTTATCAAAATTTCTACTGAATATTTGGTATTGGCTTTTAAAAATAACTGAAACTTTCATAACCCACTCAGATATTTATCATATATATAGTGTATGATAGTAACAAAATATTTATTTTTTTTTACATTTTTTTTCTTTGTATTCATGGCATCATAGCTTGTTGCAAAAAAAAAAAATACTTGAAGTGATTCACCATAAAAAGCAAAATTTGTTAACAATATTTAATTTTCTTTATGTAAGTAGAAATATACCTACAGGAATCATACCTAAACAGATAGAAAATGCCAAAAATGCGTCCCACCTCCAGGTTACAAATAATTCCTCAAGCCTCTGCTACTGAAGGGGTCAATCTGCATTTTACCAAACCATGAAATATTTGATTGGACAACCCTAACAGGATAAAAATATATGGGTAGATACATTATTTTAGTGAGGTCTTTACAAAAATAATTTGGAATAAACCTAGAATTGGTTTTATGCAATTCTGAATTGAAAATCCACATCTCTTTCTGGAGCACTGAGCTGAGGTAGGTAGCCTGTATCTCTCCAGTTGTTCTTGGACAGCAATTATCATCATCCTGTGCTGGCTGAGTCCAACATCAGCTAAAGAGAAGCAGGTTACCCACCCATGGCATAGCTATGTGCACCACAGGAGCAAACATTTCTCATTGGGTTGCTAAAATGATGTATCTCTATGATTGGATAGGGGCAAAAGAATACAATCAGGGTTCTCTGGACAACTGGAAACCCCCTCTTGGTTTGTCCCTGCAATAGACATAGGTATAACATACTATCTACCCCTAGAGATGAGTGAAACTTTAACAGTTCAGTTTCTGAATGATTCAACAGATACCAGAATAATTATTAGTGTTGAGCGAGCGTGCTCGGCCGATGCTCGGATCGGCTCGAGCATCGCTCTGCTCGGCACATGGCGGTACTCGTCGAGTACCGCCATGTGCTCGCCCGCCATGTTCGGGTGGCGGGGATCTGTGCCGGAAGAGGCACAGATCTGAAGACGCTCCGCTGGACCACCAGGGACTGGAGGTACGGGGGCATTGCGGAGATGAAGGGGGCATTGCGGAGATGAAGGGGGACATTGTGGAAGAGGGGCATAGCGGAGATGAAGGGGGACATTGTGGAAGAGGGGCATAGACTCTATGCCCCTCTTCCACAATGTCCCCCTTCATCTCCGCTATGCCCCTCTTCCACAATGTCCCCCTTCATCTCCTCTATGCCCCTCTTCCACAATGTCCCCCTTCATCTCCGCTATGCCCCTCTTCCACAATGTCCCCCTTCATCTCCTCTATGGCATAGAGGAGATGAAGGGGGACATTGTGGAAGAGGGGCATAGCGGAGATGAAGGGGGACATTGTGGAAGAGGGGCATAGCGGAGATGAAGGGGGACATTGTGGAAGAGGGGCATAGCGGAGATGAAGGGGGCATAGCGGAGATGAAGGGGGACATTGCGGAGATGAAGGGGGCATTCGGAGATGAAGGGGGCATAGCGGAGATGAAGGGGGGCATTGACCAGGCACCCTCCCCTCATCAGAGCAGGGGGTGCCTGGTGTAATGCTCGTGTCGCCCCATTCATTTCAATGGGGCTCGGGTGCTCGGCCGAGCACTCGAGCCTCAGGGGGTGCTCGGTCAGAGCACCCGAGCACCCGAGCATCGGGGTGCTCGCTCAACACTAATAATTATCTTTTCAACTGAATCCATGTGGTGCTAATTGAGGGAGAGAGCAGAAAAACAGATCCCTACAATGTGCTGACATTGCCTAAAAAGTACCTTGTGTTAAAGGGATAGTAATGTTTCATAATAACAGCAGCTCTAATTAATCATCATGGTATTTGGACCTTGGAGAGTGTTATTTCAATTCTGTCAGAGTTGTAGTTCAAGAGTAATTCAATGATAAAGTATCCCCCTCCCGCCCCTTTTACTGATGTAACTGCTCAGCCAGAGCAGAAGGGGGTGCCCAGGTAGATTGGTAGATTGCAGAGAGGGACAATCTTAAATTAAGATAAGGGAAAAACCTGAAAAACTTGTCATGGGGGGCAGGGCTTTCATTGTTCTCATAGGAAGAAGATTATCTGCTGCTGTTATCTGTCTGGTCTTACAACCAGATTCCACATCTGAGAAGAGATGGCTTACACTAGATAAAGGGGGTGGGAGGGGGAAACTTTATCCTTCAATTACTCTTGTACCACAACTCTGACAGTATTGATATAACACTCTTCATGGCCCAAATACTATGAAGATTAATTGGAGCTGCTGTTTTTGTGAAACATTACTATCCCTTTAAGCAGTTGAAGCAGTTCTCCTGCCTCAAACAAGATGTGACCTAGACATGGATATATTCAGAATTAATTTAAACCTTTAAGGGTATGCTAACCTGTGCTATTTTTGTTTGTTTGTTTCTTTGTTTTTCTAATCATCACAATTGCTTCTCTTACAATACTGTTGGATGCATGGTAAATGATACAAGAAACAAAATGCAATGTTTCACATAAATATTGAAATTACAGACTCATTTCCCTCAACCCTACTAACGATGTATCCAAAACATTGCTTCACAAAGTCGCATCTCATATCCAAGGGACTTAACACCAAGTTATGGAAAGCTCAAACCTGGCAATAACACAATTACACACTGTTCAGGACTACAGTGGACACTTCCAGGGCCAAATCTATCAACACATCTAGTTGCAAACTTGCAATATAACAAATTCACAGCCAATATTAGACTATTTTCACCTTTCAAAATTACTGACAAATATTGTAATTCTTTATTGCCCCTTTAACACCTTCACTGCAAAGACATTTTTCATCTTTCTGGGAAAAAAACATTTCTTTTTTGTGTTCGTTTTTTTCTTTTGATAATTTCGTTGATGCTTTACCATAAACCAAAATGTCATATATGGTTTGTGTTCTCAGCACACCCTGTCCTTATAAATTATACTGTTGGTTTATGGAAAAGCTTTAACATACCAGGGCAAATTCAATAAAGTGAAGTAGAAGAACACGTTAAAATACAATTTTCCCTTATGTTTAAATAAATAAAATAAAATATTAAGAGACCTGGCACCACAAACCAGAACATTTGGCATACCCAGTAGTAAAACTGGGCATGGGTAGGTTGGAAATATGTCCCTACTCAGACTACATGTTACCTCTTACTGATCAATCCAGAAAAGGGACACTTTACCTAACCCTGCAAGAGTCTGCTCTGAGATCAGCAGAGCAAATCCGTAAGTACTTTTGAACAAAGATACAAGCACTTCAGTAGTCAGGGAAACAGGTCCTTTAAGTTAGGACATTTCATTCAGAGGCTTTGATTCTCCTTTAATCCTTTAAAATCCAGAAGGGTGTCCAGAAAGCTGACCTGCTTCAAAGTGTCTCCTAAGAGGAAGGCAGCCCCATTCGTGGTTGTTGTGTGCAGGGGATCACCTAGACTTCCATGTGCCAATTAGGAATCTGTGTGATCGGCCAGCAGTCTGTGCAAAGAAACACAACAAAATGGACTGTGTAAGTATTGCACATTGGTCAAGCCTCACTCAGCCGCTTCCTGATTGTCCTCATTGGTCCGTTATTCCATAAGACATTTTCTGATTGGTTGAAAAGTTGTAAAACATAATATGAACAAAAAATAAGAGGATGTAAATATGCTCATTTACAGAATATCAATGGTTCTGTGTCATATAAATACATAAAAATATTTTGAGGTTGACAGATTGAAATTCAGGTATAAGCTTTGTCTGTGACCAACAGCTGAGGAGAGCAGTAAGGAACAGGTTGCTAGTTGTACCTTCTCTCTCCAGTGTGATCTTTCAGAGACATCTGGGACCAACAGATGAATGTTGTCATAGCTTCTATCACAGGAAGTTTCTTCTGGCACAATGAGAGGTGATTATTGCTCACTCTCTCTCTCTCTCTCCTTTCTCTCTCTCCTCTTGCTCTCGTCTCTCTCTCCTCTCTCTCTCTCATTGTGAAGCAATTTTTGGAGACCTATCTACAATCCAAGAGGGTCATTAATAATAAAGTGTTGTTTTTTAACCAAAGCAAGAGGTGTTCTGTAAGAGTTGAGTTTACACTATAATTTCAGATTTTAAATAGGTTATACTAGATAATACTACCAAGAAAGATACTGCAAACACAAACCCTCATATTCACACACTGACATACATACACATAGATTAGACAGACAGACACACACACGCACTCTCATGATAAAGAGGATGAGCTGTAAGGTGTGTGTTTATTTTGGGGGGTTGAGCTATGAGAAGGGGGGTTAGCCATGAAGGGGGGATGAACCCTGAGTAGGGAGGATAAGTGGGAGCCCTGTGAAGAGGCATATAAGCCATGAGAAGGGGGAATGAGTGAGAGGTAGGAGGCACGAGAAGTGTTGTGTGAGAGACATGTTGGGTGAGCCATTAAAAGAGCGGGAGAGAGAGATATGAGGGTAAGTCATGAGATGGAGGCTGATGGAGAATCAGAAGGTGGTAGGGAAGTGTTAACATGGCACTTTTCCTTTCTTATCTCTTTCTCTCCTCGTCTCCCTCTCGCTCTCATATATATATATATATATATATATATATATATATATACCAGAGCAATTATAGAGCAAACTGCACCAAAGCGAAAAAATACTAATTCCCATAGACTTAAATGTGATTTTTTCTTTTAACTCTTTCAATGATAGATAAGTCTCCAACACATTACAAACCTACATTGAAGACTACACTAGCATTCAAGGAATTCAAGTCCCATTTAAGTTAATGGAGTATCTGCTAGGGTACAGCTATGTTGCCCCAGAACTGCCCCAGTTCTTAGCACATCATCCTCAGTAGTATAAAAAAAGGTACAGTTCTGGGACAAACCAACTGCCCTGTATGGAGCAAATAATATTCCCCAAATTCCCATTGATTTAACCACTTACTACAGAGATTTTCAGTGAATTTTATTGCAATGTACTGGATATTTCCCTAATATTCAGGTAGTTGTAAGGCCACATTTAAATCAATGGGCCATTTTATTTGTTCTCTGTGATAGCTGGTTTGTCCCCAAATTGCATCCATTTTCTTAGTACAGACTCCTCAATGTTTTCTCTACATGAAGTGAAAAACGAATCAGCCCTCTGATGTCCCCGTAGCTCCAGGAGATCAGAAATGATTACAGAGCCTGTAAGCCTGCATAGCCAGCATCCATTAGAACTCCGCTTTAAATATCCCTCTGCAGTACTTGCATAGCTTCCTTAATTGGTCTCATTTAGCGCTTGAAAGGGTGCTCCTTCTCCCTATCAGGCATGTTCTCACTACAGGGCATCCAGCAGCCAAAGAAAGTGATGGTCTGTGCTGTGTCAACCAGGGCTAGAAGACAGAAGCTGATTACAATTGGGTTTCTGCTGTTGTGTATTCTAATGGCTCTATTTTGCCTGTTTGCTATTGTTGCTTACAGTCGCCGACGCCGCCTTCTGCTGTCCTGTGCTGGCATCAAAAGGTACTAATTGTACATTAAAAAAACCCAACCAAATGCATAAATTAAAAAAAACACTGTTTTTATATTAGATGTGTTTAAAAAAGAGTTAGCCAGCATTGGATAATCATAAGAAATCAATTTCTCTATACAAGAGCATCTAGTGCTTAGCACAATAAATTATATGCCTTAGCTCCTGACTCATTACAAAAAGTGCAAACAAAATTAACCAAATGGAGTCTCTATTGAGCACAGTATACATATGCATTAACCCTTTCATTGCCAGAGGATGCACAATAGCATTGCTCACCCATCTGGAACTGAAGGAGTTAAAATGCAAATTCAGGATAATATTTTAGGAATCTGACATACATTTTACAGATGGTAGATGGAAATAAATGATATGTAAAATTAGCAACTAAAAATGAAATTGGGTTAGATAATGTTCCATAAAGAAAAATGCTGATTTTCGGGTTGCACAGTGCATCATTTTTTAATGATCCTGTCAAATGAGGCTAATATATTAAAGTGGACCCATCACCTTGAATTTTTTTTTTTTTACATATTTGAAAACTTCATTCAAAGCTGCCTATGTGTCATGTTAACCAAAAGTCCAGCAGATGTACAGTTTAGGAAATGTTTACTCTTTTATTTCTGGGAAAAGTAAAAGTCTCCTGGTGCAGCACAAGTCTTAATTAGCATAGGAAACTTTACTGAAAAGGCTTATTTAGCACATGAAACACCACTGGTGCCGCAGGAGTACCACAATTAGCATACATTAGCAAATGGTACCATACAGATCATTAGCTGTACATTTATTGGTATTTTGGCTAACATGAAGGTTTATTGAAGTTGTCAAATGTGCAAATTTGAATCAAGGTGGCAGGTCCACTTTAAAGGGATAGTAATACTTCATTTTATCTTTATTTTATTTTGTAGGCATTAAAAAAACATGAAAAACGATATAAGTCTCAAATCTCAAACCTTTATGGTTTGAGACATATTCACAAGCAAAGTTCCCCCTCCCACCCCTTTTTCCTAGTGTAAGTCATCTCTTCTCAGATGTGGAATCTGGTTGTAAGACCAGACAGATAACAGCAGGGGACAATCTTCTTTCTATGAAAACAATGAAAACCCTGCCCCCCTTGACAAGTCTTTCAGGTTTTTCTCCTATCTTAACTGAAGATTGTCCCTCTCTGCAGTCTACCTGGGCACCTCCCTTCTGATCTGGCTGAACAGTGTTACATCAGTAAAAGGGGCGGAAGAGGAATACTTTGTCATTGAATTACTCTTGAACTACAAGTCTGACAGAACTGAAATAACACTCTCCAAAGTCCAAATACTATGATGATTAATTAGAGCTGCTTTTATTATGAAACATTAGTATCCCTTTAAGGTGAACTGCAGCAATAGAACAGTGATCTGCAGCAATGGAATAGTACTGAACAAATACAATTTTCCAGTGATTTAAATGGGAATTTTAATCTATCGAATGCAATATATCACTATTTTATATATGTATTTATATTTACTTGGGATAAATGAGGAGATATGTAGGATTTGTTAAAATAGTACTGGGGCAGGACGTTGGCAGAATTGTAAGGAAAGTGGGAGGAGCTACGGAACTCTTGTAGCATGTGATAGAGGCTCATTCCCTGGAAGCTTTGTAATGGACACTGGAAACTGGAGTCTCCAAGATAAAATTCACAAGCATACTCGTTACTCGTTTTAATTTTTCATATTATGTTAAAATGTTTATTTCCCCTTACCCATCCATACCATGCAACTCTTGCATAAGACAAAATATTAAAGGAATAGTAACTCTTTATTTTGACTTTATATATTTGTCTTAACATAAGTACAATCAAATTGGCTATATTATTTTTTATATATTTTTCATCTATTTCTATTTCATCTATTTTTTTACACTGTTATGTCCTTGCCAATGAGCTACCTCGATATGTTTGCAGAGAGCTTTCTGTCAGGGACCATGAAGATAGGTCTAGTGAGACAATGTAAAAAAGATACAACGCAAATAAGACAGCACTCAGGTCATTCAGTGCTGCAGGGAGAGTGCAGTATTGCATTAAACCATGCTTTGATGGTCTCCTGACCAGAAAACACTCTGGAAACTGAGATTCAGGTAGCTCATGGTCAAGAAGGTAAAAGTGTAAAAAATAGGTGAAAAAAATATGAGCATTTTGGCTGTACAAATTATGCACTTACAGAGTATGCTAAATCACAATAAAGGGTCACTATTCTTTTAATCCTTCGAGTGCCAGATAGGTGTCCAATGGATTGTGTTGCAATTTGCTGGATTAGTCTTGGGCACTCAAAGGGTTAAGAGACAGGTGGATGGACAAACTGGAAAAGCACATTGGCCAAGATGCATTAAAAGTCGAAGAGGGCTCATAATGGGGATGTCCTGTCCGAGCCGTGTCGAAGGCACATCGCCATTATGCACTAAAATGCTTTCAGCATCACATCCCCATCAATTTGACAAAAATCTGCCCACATAGACATCAATTTGACATGCCTTCGACAGGTTTACGAATTATCACTCATCACCTTGACAATGGCCTATTTCCATATGGAAATTCATACTAATGAGTCATTTCCATATGGAAATGCAGGATAATGAGCCATTATCATATTTATGGGTTGGGTGTTTATATGTTAATGTGGCACTTCACCACATGCACTAAACTCCAGTAGTAGCCTCTGCTGTCGGAGTTCACAGTCTCAACCCCGCCTACCTGAGGCTGGTGAAGTTGGGATATCCCTGTTGTTTCCTATGCAGTAACAGCCCTCAATCAGTCATAAGAATGTAGGGTTGTTGAACTGCTGGCAGTGTGGAAGGGATGCTCTCCCTCAAGTATTACCATCAGTAGACATCCCTGAAGTCTGACAGCATGCTCTCTGCTCCATTAACCCTTTGAGTGCCACAGGTATGTGCATTATGTATCCCTGTGGCAGTCATAGGTTTAAAAAGAGTCCAACAAACAGTACACAATCACCCCCTCAGCTCTGTATCATATTTCATACATGTTGTGCACTCCCAAGGGAACAAGGATAGGGGTCAGGCAGAGTCCATGGGGAGAGGTCCCAATGACGAATGGTTCCAATGTCTCCAGCGATGTCTGATTTTCTTTAAAAAACAAAACTGTGCATAGTGCAGGATTAGAGATCCTGCGTTATGTACATTTTTATACACACAATAGATCATGTATATGAGGGGGCGTAGCATGTCGAAGATTAGCTTGTGTGGGGGAGCATGTGTAAAATATTAACATGTATGGTGAGCATATGTCAAATATTAACTGTGTGGCGCAGTATGTTCTATGGCTAACAGTGGGCAAGGGAACATGGCTTGGGGGCAGCTGGTAGTCACAAATCCCCATGGATGCTGCCTAACCCCCAGCCTTGTTCCCTTGGGAGTGCACAACATGTATGAAAAATGATACAGAGCTGAGGGGATGACTGTGTACTACTTGGTGTACTTTTTTAATCCATTGAGTGCTGCAAGGGTACGCAATGCACATCCCTATGGCACTCAAAGGGTTGAGGGAGTGACGCTGAAACAATCCTCGCTACTCCCTATTGAAGCAGAGAGAATGCTTCAGAATTCAGGATTGTCTACTGCTGGTTATGTGTGAGGGAGAGCAACCCTTTCACATTGACAGCACTTCAACAACCTTGTATGCTAATGGGAACCTTCTCCTATCCTCCACTTGTATCCCTAAATTTTAGTGCATATGGAGATGTGTGTCTACATTGAAAAGTCGAAGTGCTTTGAACATATCATGAAAATCATATCACCACAGCATCAACCTTTAGTGCATGTCCCCCTTGTTTTTTTATCTGATCACAAATAATGTTTCTATTGTCATAATGGACAAAAAAAAAGAGGAACAATTCTGGAGCAAAGTAACTGCACTATAAGGAACAAATAAAAATTCTCAAACTCCCCATTGATTTGAAATAGATCTAATGCTTTATAATGAGTTGTGGCTCTGAAAGAACTTTCAAAGTCACCTACGTGTGTATATTTATGTCAGCAAGTCTTTATTTCAAACTTTTAGTTTAGTCGATTTTTAGCTTTGTTTGTCAGTTTATGCAAAACTGGTGTGTCAGATACTTACATTCCACTCTCCCTCTCAACTGTCACTTTCTACCAGGAAGTACTCTTTACTGAACATAAAGATATACATGACTCTAATTATCTCATAAACTATAGATTTAAATATGGAATGGCTAACATAAATATATATGCTTTTGCAAGCCCTTTCAAAATCAACCCCAGCCATTATAAAGTGTTAGTTCCACTTTATATGAGGCTTTTAGCCACTTGAATGCTAGACCGGTTTCCAACAAATCCCAACACATTTTATCAGTCAAGGAGTTAAAGGTCCAATTTAATTCAATGGGACATTTTATTATCTCCCTATGAGGCAGTTGCGTTGCTCCAGAATTGCTCCTGAAAAGGGCCATATTACAATTTCCAGAATGCTGAAGAAAACACAGCTCTGCATCTATTCAGCAGGCTCTGTATGCATCCCTGAGGTACCCAAAGGGTAAAAAAAAGCACACCAAGCAGTACAAACATCCCCACAAGTCTGAATCCTATTTCATACTCAGATAAGTTGTGCACTACCAAGGAAACAAGGTAGGGAGTCAGGCAGGGTCCATGAAGAATTGTGGTTCCCAGCTGCCCCCTCAGTCTTGTTTCCTTGACCACTGGTATCCATAGAAACTCATGTACATTGCCTGGCACCCAGAATTGTTCTCCAGCCCACTTGTAGCCATAGATCTACATGTACACTGCATGACCCCCCAGCCTTGTTCCCTTGCATACTAGTAGCCACAAATCCCCATGGGCACTGCCTTGGCAAGAGAACAAGGCTGGGGGTGTCAATCAGTGTATGTGGGGCTAACACACAATGGGGATGTTCCTGATGCTGCCCCACAATACTTAATATTCAACATATGCTGCCCCACACAAGTTAATATGCACACACCAAATATTTTTTAACCCTTTGAATGTTCATACTCAGTCCATGGGAGGCTGGTTTGAGCAGTAATATTATGGAGATAGAGAGGAGAATGAGCGAGCTGGTAAATTATATTTGTATTACAACTCGTCTCACAGTCACTTTGAACTGACTGAAGCCCAATCCTCTCTGGGGAAATGACATGTCCAGATTCAACAAATGTGCTGGCTTGAGTGGTTCTTCACATCATTCACTACAAATCATACATAATCTCACAAATTTGGCTTCCCTGGTTCCGTGGTTCACTCATCCCCTTTCAAATCAATGGGAATGTTTAATTGTTCCCTATGGTGTAGTTAGTTTATACTTCTTTGCCTTTACATATAAGTCCAATCGATTTTATGAAAATAAATGTTACTGTTCATAAATAAAGGGTGTAGATTTGCTTTAGTAAAGCCTAAAGTGGACACCTTCAATTCAAGTTTGCATGTTTGAAAACATAATCCAAAAACTATAGTATGCATCATGGAAAGAGAGCAGAAGATGCATCATTTAGGGGATATTGATACAATTAGCAATATTACCACACACTGTGTTGCAACATAAAATAATTGCTAAGAGCTACTGAGAGGAAGAAACACATAAAACAATACTCACAGTCTACATTTCCACAGTCTACTTATAATAGTACATAATATTACAGTCCATAAAATCACAAATCCCACTTTACTCACATATAAGCAAAACATACTTACCTGAAGTGAACTGTCTGTAAGGTCCTTAGATAGAGTGGTCAATTGAAAGAGTTTCAGAAATGAGATGAATGAGGATGAAGATGAAAACATAAAGATGATAGCTGAAGAATGGTTTATTGGATGTGAGCTTCAAATTGCCGAACAGCTCAGTCAATGCTGAAAACAACCAATTAGGGGGAAAGTGCTGCTTCCTTGAAGTGACCCTGAACCACAATTACACGAGATTCTATAAAAAAAAGGAGGACAAACTAAAAGCAGTGTCAAAATGTATTAACAAACGTCAAGATATAATTGAAAGATCACTAGAATGGAAATGAGAGGAACACCTCCTTTCCAAACCTTGTGGCTTCAATTGCTCTTTCCTTCTGTACTCTAATATTCTAGTGTCTTTCCAACTTACTCACTGAGGAAGATGCACTAAAGGTCAATGCTGTGGTGATATGACTTTGTCAATGTGTTCAATGAACTTTGAAATTTCGATGTAGACACACATCGCCACATGCACTAAAATTCAAGGATTCGGGGGGGGGGAGAAAAGAAGGTCCCCATTAGCAAACATGGTTGTTGAACTGATATTGATGTGGAAGGGATGCCATCCCTTGCACAACACCAGCAGTAGACAACCCCGAAGTTTGACAGCATTCTCTCTGCTTCCCGACTTGGTCAGCAGGGGAGTGGTGACGATCCTTTCAACACCCCAAACATCTCCCTCATAAACCTTTAAGTGCCATAGTGATGTGCATTGCGCATCCCTGCAGCACTCAAAGGGTAAGGAAACAGTACACCAAGCAGTACAAACATCCCCACAGGTCAGAATCATATTTCATACTCAGATAGGTTGTGCACTACCAAGGAAACAGCATCCATGGAGATTTATGGTTCCCAGCCTTGTTCCCTTGACCACTGGTATCCATAGAACCCTATGTACATTGCCTGGCACTCAGAATTGTTCTCTAGCCCATTTGTAGCCACAGATCCACATGTACACTACCTGACTCCCCAGCCTTGTTCCCTTGCCTACTGGTAGCCACAAATCTCCATGGATACTGCCTGGGCGATAGAACAAGACTAGGGGAGGTGTCAGTCAGGGTATGTGGGGCTAACACACAATGGTGATGTTCCCCATGCTGCCCCACAATACTTATGTTCAATATGCTGCCCCACTCTCTTAATATTTGACATATGCTGTCCCACACAAGTTAACATGCACACACCAAATATTTTTTTAACCCTTTGATTGTTAGAGTGTGCAGGACATTTCTTATGTCTTTCACTTAAAGGGTTAAAGATAATCTGAAGAGTGAAATTGCTTTTATGTGCAACTGTGAATATCACACTCGCTGTGATACCAGTTTCCCTATTTCACATAAAAATTGCAATACATTTCAAAAACGCATTTTTATAAAGGAAAAACAAAAATGCTTATCAATAGTGTATTATGTAATCTTTCCATGTAAAGGTATAATATACAAGAAAGACTAAAGTCAACTGCTGACTCCTAGGAGGGCACTCATTTAACCCACCAGCTACCAAGAAGGCTACAGCAGCCATCTGCAGTAAAAAACAATAATAATAAAACAATCATTTTTCAGTATGGGAGTAGTGAAATGGCTAGTAAAAGAAAGGGTGAGGAAATCAATAAAAATGTTACATACTGGATCCTTGTGGTACTATAATGGTTGTCCTATTTATGTTTTATAATTACACATCATATCACACATCACACACACCACACATCATATATATATATATATATATATATATATATATATATATATATATATATATATATATATATATATATATATTTCCCACTCACCACTAGACAATGGCGAGTGAAAATGTAGCCCTGGCGAATAGAAATTCAGCCCTGGTGGGTATGTTAGGTCTTGCAGTGGTGAGTAACTTTTTAGGTCTGGCTAGTAGCAAAGGACTTCACATTTTAAAGGGATAGTAATACTTCGTTTTAACTTTATTTTATTTTGTAGGCATTAAAAAACATGAAGAATCATTTAAGTCTCATCTCTCAAACCTTTATGGTTTATGAGATATTCACAAGCAAAGTTTCCCCCTCCCACCCCTTTTACCTAGTGTAAGCCATCTCTTCTCAGATGTGGAATGCAGTCTATAGACCAGACAGATAACAAAAGGGGACACTCTTATTCCTATGAAAACAATGAAATCCCTGCCCCCCTTGACAAGCTTTTCAGGTTTTTCCCTTATCTTAATTGAAGATTGTCCATCTCTGCAGTCTACCTGGGCACCTCCCTTCTGCTCTGGCTGAACAGTGTGACATCAGTAAAAGTGGCGGGAGGGGGACACTTTGTCATTGAATTACTCTGGAACTACAACTCTGACAGAACTGAAATAACACTCTCCAAATAACAAGTTGTCAATTGTTTCCTTTAAGTGTTGTCAAGTTGTTTCCTTAAGTGCTAGATATGTGTCAACCCCTCTGGGGCTCATAGCATTTTGAGTCAAATGGTTAAATGCATGTTTAACCTTCTGAGTGTCAGATATGTATGCAAATACATTTACACATCTATTTACCAATCAAGGTGTTAACTACACTTGGAATGTCTGCAGAAACAATTTGATAATGAGTGGGAGAGAAATAAGGGGGGTTATGCACAAAGGTGTGATAAAGAGGTGATAAAGCATAGATGACTTCTCCAGTGTTATCGGTTTTCCATTTCCTGTGTTATTCTATGGAATCCATACACTAGGAACTCCAAAGTTAAAAATCTTAGTGTCTTGTCTCCATAGAATAATATTGGATCTGGTGAAGTGATATCACTGCAAAAGTCGCGCTTTAGAGCATCTCCCTCAGGGTGTTTCTCTAACAATGAGGGCAGGTATCTCCACTTTGGCAGTTTCTTTACTCACATATAAACATATATATATATATTTTTACTTTGTATAATTTGAAATGGTGTATATGCAGACGTGGGCTTATTTTTCAAGTGTTTTAAATTTGCCTTGTTGTTTAATGTTCCACTTATTATATGAATTTGCCATCAGTGAGGTTTTTTTTTATCTGCAATTTTTATTAACGTTTTTAAGATTTGGGGAAGGGATACATAAAAAAAAAGGAAGGGGGATGTCACAGAGCCTAGTAATATCCAAAATACAATGTAACCACAGTCAAAACAATAGCTTCTAGGCATGAATAGGAAAATGCAAGATACATTGAGTGGATGGTTTAGGTGTATAGATAACTCCAGGTCAAATACAGCCCATATGGTAATCTATGATTGCTAACAGGCTAGTGAAAGGAATCTAATTTTTCAATGAGTTTTCAATGCATAATAATGTGAAATTGCAAGACATCTTAGGGGTTAAGGAGCATGTTTGAATGTGGAGGGAATATGCTTGTGGTCAGTAGGGGATACAGGGTTTAGGTAGATTAATGGAGAGTCAGTATCTGGCCCTCGAATCATTGAGGAACAAAGTCAGGACACACCTGCCCTAAAGGGATATCATTTGAGAAGTAGCTGATCCATGAAACCCCCTTCTCCTCCAAAAGAATGGAGGACTGAATAAAATAATAAAAAAGCCAATGGTCTTTACCATAAGGGGTTTATAGAAAATGGGTGTCAATGTCCTATTTTCTGGGAGTTCCTACTGTGGACAATCACATCCTATGACTTGGCATAAGAAAAAAGAAAAATGAAATGCTCATAGGGTGAGTATGTTTAGAACAACATATATTATAAAAAGGCCAAAAACAAACAATTAAATATAGCCATATTAAAGGGATAGTAATACTTCATTTTATCTTTATTTTATTTTGTAGGTATTAAAAAACCTATGGTTTAAGAGATATTCACAAGCAAAGTATCCCCCCCCCCGTTCAGCCAGATCAGAAGGGAGGTGCCCAGGTAGACTGCAGAGAGGGACAATCTTCAATTAAGATAAGGGAAAAAGCTGAAAAACTTGTCAAGGGGGGAAGGGCTTTCATTCTTTTCATACAAAGAAGATTGTCCCCTGCTGTTATCTGTCTGGTCTTACAACCAGATCCCCATCTGAGAAGAGATGGCTTACACTAGGAAAAAGGGGCGGGAGGGGGAAACTTTGCTTGTGAATATCTCTTAAACCATAAAGGTTTGAGAGATAAGACTTATATCATTCTCCATGTTTTTTTAATGCCTACAAAATAAAAAAAAGTTAAAATGAAGTATTACTATCCCTTTAAATCAACAGGCTGACACAAGCATGTGGGTGTTATTAACCCTTTGAGTGACAGTGGGGTATGCAACACATTGCATACCCCACTGGCACTCAAAGGGTTAAACTGCCCACCACACAGATTCTTCTCAGCTGCTCCCCACATACACGCCTCAAAAGAAAGAAGAAAACAGAAGAATCTTCACAAAAGAAGAAGCTCTCTTATGAAAATAATGATAATGGTTGCCAATATTAAATAGGAATTTACTCACGTTTATGAGCTGTGCTGGTTGACAACCATACAACTGGTTAACTCTAATGGGGAACAACCTGCCCCTATTCATACTGGCACTCCTTCTTTTGTGTGGATTCTTCTATGACTTGATGTGATTGGCTGCAAAATATTGATCAGACTGCTGTGCTACTGGAACCTGACAGGGCACACCTGCCTCTATAGTTAGCTCTTTCAAAGCTGACTATTTCCCTTAGTTTTCTGTGCAGTAGTAGCCAACCTTTGCTGCTATGGCTGTTGGGGTCTACAATTCCTATCAGCTGGAGAGCCAAAATGTTGTCTACCCCTGATCTTGCAAGACCCCTATTACTGAGCACTGATAGCCAATCAGGGCTGGTGCAAGGATTTTTGCCACCCTAGGCAAAATCTAATTTTGCTGCCCATTTGGCTCCGCCCCTCCTGACCCACCCCTTTATACCCTGCCTACTTATACCCCACCTCTTTTCATGATTGTTACCTCTTTTCATGATTGTCCTCTCTCTGCCCCCTAGGGCAGACCTGACTGTGTTGTGGTTCCCGGCGTGGTGCATGCGGGCGCAGCTCTTCTCTGCTAGATGCCTGCGCCCCCAGTACATATGCGCCCTAGGCCGGCTCCTACCATGCACCGGCCCTGTAGCCAATGAACCTTCCTGTCTCTGTCAGTGGGCTCATGGGGTAGCAGGAATTTTCTATGTGATCTAGATTATATGACCCTCCTGCTAGCACTACTTACAGAAAACCATTCTAGTGCAGATACCTAACTGGATCCAACCACGTGATCCTAAAAACTGTTTGGCACAATACAAATAGGACCTTCTGCCGTAGTGTATAGAAGGTGGTGGTAGTTTGCAGAGGCTGTAGGCACCTGAGGTCTCCAGCTTCTTTGAAACTGTTCTTTTGGCAAGCCCAATAGTTATGCCACTAAGTCCTCCTGTGCCAATGATAGAGTCACAAGCTCTGATGTGTCAAAATGTCCTTAGAGGGATAGTAATGTTTCACAAAAACAGTAGCTCTAATTAATCTTTATAGTATTTGGGCAATGGAGAGTGTTATTTCAATACTGTCAGAGTTGAAGATCAAGAGTATGGAATAATAAAGTATCCCCCTGCCACTCCTTTTACCTAGTGGAAGCCACCTCTCTTCAGATGTGGAATCTGGTCTCTTGACCAGACAGGGACAATCTTCTTACTGTAAGCATAAGGAAAACCTTACCCCCCTTGACAGGTTTTTCCTTTATGCTCACTGAAGATTGTCCCTCTCTGCGATCCATTCAGACAGTCTTGCTTCTCTGAGGTAAGCAGTGTTACATCAGTAAAAGGGGAGGGAAGGGGATACTTTATCATTCAGTTACTCTTGAACTACAACTCTGACAGCATTGAAATAACACTCTCCAAAGCCCAAATACTATGAAGATTAATTGGAGCTGCTTTTATTGTGAAACATTACTATCCCTTTAAAAGAAAACTGACACTTCCTAATAATAACCTTCCACTTCCCTTACAATTTTCAAAAAAATCCCAATGACCCCTATGAATGATGTGCTTGTGTCTTTGCTCTAGAGTTAACCTCTTGAATCAGGCCTGGGTATTATGTCCATGGAGGTGGACATGACAGTTGCTAGCATGACCACAGGGCTCCAAACTCTGTCTATGCACAATATTAACCCTTTAAGGACCAGAGTGGTTTGCAATGTTGCTTTGCTCACCTCTCTGACTCTTGAAGGGCTAAGTAGAGCCATATACTCCACCTGTTTCAGTCTGAAAAAATGTCCAGCAACTGTCATGTCAGCCCCCATGGAAATGAGAAGTGACTGAAAATGTTATCTATTGAATTAATGCACATAGGAGTATTCATAAGGGTCTTTAGGATTTTTGCCATAGTAAGGTAAGTGGAAGGATATTATTAGGAGGTGTTAAGTCTCATTTATAAAACCACATTGCCTGCATATCAGGAAGAATACAGAACTCCTGTTTTTCTCATCTTGGAGAATTCATATGTAGGAAATGAACCAGTCTGTTTGTAGCTGTCTGTATATTTAGCCTCAGTGGAAAGCTTCAGTACCCCCTCCAGTAAAAAAAATGACAGATAAAGTAATTGCTGCATCTGTAAGCACAACCTGAAGAGTCGTCTCTATAAATCCATTTCCCTGCTTGGCTGTACCTCAGTGTGCCCAGGCCTTCCCACTTTCACATTCTCTGTTCTCTCATCTTCCATGTAGATACTGGAAAGTTCTACATACTCAGGTCTGGTAAATTGCCCCCCTGGAAAGCTTGGTCGATGGCAGCTTTGAAAACTGAAGTGGCCCACGCAGCTAGCAGCTGTGATATGAATCTGTTTAAAAGGTAACTAGCAAATTCTGATAGCTCTTTGTGCTATTTTTAATATATATGTATATATATTTTTTTGCTCATTGGGCTTTATGTATAAAAGCAAACTGGAGCAAATCTGTGACAAAAAATAAAATGTTCATTAAAATTAATTGGGGCTTGATACCTCTCTAATCTTTTACAATGAGTTGGAGACTTCTAGTACCTGAGTTAAATGCCTTATTTAAATGAAAGGTGATATTGGGAAGCAGTTGATTCACACCAGAATTGCTCCAGTTTCCTTTTCGTTATAAGATCCAATTTGTTTGATGTCCAGTTCCTTATTAACCCATTTTATGCCAGAAGGGTGTGCAACACACTGCTGGCAGTTCATTATCCATTTGTGTACAATATGAGACCTCAGGGACCCAGAGGGGTTAGGTTCAGCCAATTACTTATTTAAAAATAAAATAAAAAAATTAAATAAAATAAAGGGTATTTTCCAAACTATAGAAGTTGTCAGTGCTAGTCAATAGTACATAGACTACCTGCACCATTTACTGCATAATGACTTCTCACGTCCCCCCCAATTAGAGCCATTACACTTACAGATAAAAGACTTTGGGAGTTCACTTGTGGAAACGTCAGGACCCAATCAGTTGATTCACAGAAGACGACTGGAAATTACCCTTCAGCGATTACATTGCCGCTCATCACGATTTCCATTGTCACTTCAGACAAATTCTGTGGGCTGTTGAAGCAGATAACTTTCACCTATTGAGAGTCGAACCCTGAAACCACAAATACCCCCAAAGTGCCCCCCAATATGCTTCCCACATAAAAAAGTACCCTCCTTAAACCCTTGGTTGCTAGGTGAGGTTGCAATGCATTGCTGTGAAAAGCATTCCCCAGTTGGTAGCAACTGAGCAGTTGACTAACAGTGGTATAAGAAAGAAACCACCCACCACCTCCATTATCCTAATATGACCTTCAGTTAATCCCTTTGCCCTGTTTACTTGCAGTGAACCCCTTCCAAAAAGTTTTGAAGTGAGTGATAAGCATCCAGTCTGAGTGACGCAACACTAAAAGGTACCAGACAATACATCTGACTGACATGACCATCACAACAAATCTAGACAAAGGGTCTAGCTTGACATACTGTGTGCACCATCCATACACAGCCACACTCCAAGACATCCACAAGAACTAAAGGGGCACTGGCGCACAAGGGATTGCTACGTGCTTTATTATTTTACTGCAAGCTGTACAGATTGGGGGTTCTGAAGCCAATCCAAGTCTATCAATTATAGTACTGTTAAAATACCATTGCAGTGGTATTGGGAGAGAAAGAAATTAGTGACACTATCTAGTAGTGTAAAGACGAAGAGTTAGTTATTTCCTTGCAGCTTTAGGGAGTGTACTTTTTGTGCGTTAGTTGTATAGAGTGTCTGTGACAGACAATTGAAATTAAAAACAAATAATATCATTAAAAAAAACTTTGACTGATAGGTAAAGACATGAAGGAGTTGTTTTGGGCTTGAGTTAAACAACGACCAATAGAACAGTGGCAGGGACTGACTGTAATAGTGACTTATAGAATACAATATTATCAGAGGGACAAAACATTATTTCACGTATCACTACCAGGCATGTGGTATACATTAACAACAATCAACAGTACTATTGCTATGTCGATCACATGTGCCAGGGGCACGGGTAAAGGAAAAGAAGGGATAGGAGGAGTGTATGGACATATTGGTGGCATTAAAGCTGTACTACAAAAATTGATTGCGGCAATAATTGTGGCCAGGGCTGAATTTATCAACAGCCAGAGTAGGCAACTACCTAGAGGTCCAAATTTTGAGAGGCAACTCAGTTGCGCTGGCCACACAGATAGTTGTCGGTGTGGCCAAAGCCATCTCAGTGTCCCTTCACCAGATTTATACCTCTTTACAGGCTATTATTTACAGGCTATTATTTAATTCTTTGAGTGCTAGAGGAATACAGAACACATTGCTTTGCCATGTGTTGTGTACCCCTCTGGCACTCAAAGGGTTAACCCCTTGGATGCTAGAGAGATTGCCAATGCATGTGACAGCTGTTTCAACAAGGGACGAGGATGAACCTCTTCCTCGTGAGTAGGTGGCCACTGGTAAAAGTGATATAAAAACATTTCCACTACCAGTACTAGAACTAGTAGTACTACAAGGCCTAAAGATGATAATGAACAGTGTCATTCTTGTCTTGTTGCCACAGCGGAAGAGGAGGATTTCGTATTTGGACCAAGTGCAGCATCAGACAGCGATAGCAACACTTCAATGGCACTGTAAATCACCCTCAGGGGAAAAGTTACAAAGTGTTTGAGATAAAGCTACAAGAATATGAATATGGTGGGGATGGGAAATCTGTGAATTGTGGTGGGGAGGAAGTGGATGCTGCTGGTGACCTAATTATTAATGATGAGGCTGGTGATGGTGATTTAGAATATGTCCATCCACTCTTCTTATTCAGCTACACATCCACTAGAAAATTATGAACTGGTCCAACAACTGCCTGCAAGGAAAATACTTCTTAATCGTCCATGACTGGAAAGATGCAGTAAACTGTCTATAAACTGTTTAAGAGATCACATGGAAAGTCTCGGTCATCATCAACATCATCATCATCAGTGTCACCACAAGTGCAAATCCCAAGCAGCTATACTTACCTATATTATTGACTAAACAGTTCAACAGGTCAAGAATGTCCCCATTCCCATCTAAGGGTGTTTTTGCTACTGGGAAAATGTAGAGATTACTGATATCACCATTATAACATATATCCCCTGTAGTTGTAGTATCAATCAGTCAGGAAAGCCTCAGTCTATGAAATTTCTGGTCTACATATATTCAATTGTTATCCAAAATCCAAAAATGTTGTTATCTGTTTTCTGTGTAAAAACCATGAAAACAGGTAGAAAGCAGGATCTCACTGAGGCTCCTCCTCATTGAGAATCCACCTGAAGTACAACTTAGGTCTGATTGGGAGGAACACAAGCCGCATATCAGAGGGGCCAGGACTAGCAGTAGCAGAAGCATTCTTTAAAGTGGAAGGGACTGAGAAGCATCTGTCAGTAGTGTTAGAGAATTGTCAGTAAGTGAGAAATCATTAACTTCCTTCACAATGACATCTCTACCTCATAGTGCTGGGATTATGCAAATGCAAAGTGTGGAGGCGGAAGACTCTGATTTAGTAGTAGAAGTTGACAAAAATCATAGAGTGCCTGCTGCTGCTGCCACCACCACCATCAGCATACAGTATGGTAGGAAGTTCAAGCTTTTTGTTCTATTATGGCAGGAAATCCCACCCTAGACAAACATAATCTGAAAATGTCAAACTCCTCATGAGAACATTCCAAACGTGTAGCGGAAAAGTGGAAAAAAATGACTTTCTTACAGGTGGAATTTCCTGGAGGAAAAGCAACACATTTTTTTTGCTGCATTTTCTGCTGGAACAAAATACAATTTTTCACCTATCCCGATATATGTTAGCACCTCCATGTAATAACATGTTTATATTAGCATCTCTATGTCATGTGAAGTATATATTAGTGCCTCCAGGTAAAATGAAATATGTTGTCACCTCCATGTCATGATGTTAACATTAGTATCTCCATGTAATAGTATATATATTAGCACCTCCATGTCATGTGATATATATATGTTAGCACCTCCATGTCATGATGTTAGCACCAGCATCTCCTACATATTAGGACCTCCATGTCAAGTGATATATATTTTAGCACTCCCATGCCATATGATGACACTAACCTTAGAATAATGTTATTGTGAATATATATTTATTACAGTTTATCACCATTTGCTCATTTTCCCCAGCTGTATACACATACCTGAGAACTTTGAAAATGAACAGACCCTGAGGTCTTTGAAATGTTAATGCCTACTGTTCTCTATAACTGGCATCATAGAGGATATGTCTCTACTTGTTCTAACTCAGAGGTGCTCCAATCAGACCTATAGGACATCTTAAAATGCAACTACTTAGATATGTTTAACTCTCCCAGCCTCTATGCAGAAGACTGGAGTGGGTTATTTTATGACAGCCCAGGTCTCCTGCAAGTGCAGAAAGAGATTGATCCTTTGACATTTTGCAAACCAGAGGATTGAGACAGCTGTCTCCTGCACGCGAATGATCAAACAGGTAAAAACTATGCAGTCCATAAACTTATAATGAGGGGCATAACTACATGGGATACAGAGTGCAGAACTGTAATAGAACCCAGCATCCAAGGGGGGCCAATAGCTGGTTGGGGATGATGGGACTTGTCCCCAACAGCTGCAGGTCCCCCAATTGACTGCTCCTGACCTAAAATGTTGAGCAGCCACCACATCTTACATAGCAACAAGTGAAAAGGAAACATTGTGCATATTGCTAATTTAGATATGTACTTGTTTTTATCTCCTACTCTGCATAACAATAAACAATAGATGGATGTACTAATATGATTCTTCACTTAAACAGGCACTGGAACCAATTTACTTAATGCTGTTCTTGTCTAACATCAAGTTACTTATCTACTTACACTGAAAGACATCCTCTGCATGGTGCTTGCGCCAAGGGGAGGGAAGAGAGGGAGTGTACGAGTGTTTTGGGTTGTTTCAATTATCTGCTCCTATCTAACAAGAAACAGAGAAAACTGGTATAAACTTATTCTATTTCCCTGCTTGTGAATAAAAGCTGTGTTCGGGGGTTGCTCACGTTAAAGTCTTGATGATGGCAGATTGTGGGTGCTGGTATGTAGTATGTGATCATATGCTCTAGTACTGGGGCACTTAAACCAGAAGTCTTCAAGACCCCTTCCCTCCAACAGAACATGTTCTGAAGCAAAGTCACCTCCAGCAGATTCTTCACAATAACTGAGCCACTGATTATTCACGTGTTCATATGAGAACAGGTTTAATTGACCATGCTCTAGTTCAAACCTGGGAGAGGAGGTGCATGATTAGTAATCCTAAATCCAAGGGCATAAAATGTGCGTGCTGATGGATTTGTATACTTCTCTATTGTATATCCAAATCAATTATTTAGATCTGTAATTTTTTTAGCTTATATGCCAACTAATAATACACAGCTTTTCATTCAAGATGTAGAGTCTGTCTAAACTCAGGGTGGGGAAGATACAGCCCTCCAGTTGGACTACAACTCCTATCATTCTCTGTCTGCCAACCACTGGCTAAGGATGATATGGGTTGTAGACCATCAACAGTGTGAGGAAGCAGATTTCCCACCCTTGCTTTAAACTCTTTCTCTGAATTGTGCACTACTTAGGGCTCCAGTCTAAATTCTATCATTCTTCATGTGTATTTGGAAAGAAATGCATGATTGCTTAAAATAATGATCAGTTCTCCAGCCTATTTGCTGAAGGATACACTGTCTTTACAATGAGTGATGTGACTGCTGCATTTTAATATGTGTTCGTCGAGAAGCCGGAAACTCAGCAATTGATTGTGAAAATGACATTATTTCTGCTAGCTAGACGTTTATGGCAAATTCAGGTCTTGCATTGCAAAGCCATAACTCACGTCTGTGCTTGAATCCAACACATCCATAAACAGTATGATGTGGTATGAGCCATGAAACAGACAGGTGTACAGCTTAGACTAGAAGGGTAATGCAGCATTATAGGAGCTAACTGTGATTAGTAACAGCTGTTTATGAATTATACTCGTAGTAAATTTAATAGTGTAATCTACACCCACACTGGGGGATATTGGATACCCATAAATATAACACCAGGTAGACTTTCTTTTTTCTTTCTTAGATCCCACCGACACTGTAATGGATGTCGCAATGTGTTTCACACCCCTCTAGTCCTTAAAGCGTTTAAAAAATAATATTTACTTTCAGGGCCATATGCATGAAAGAAAAGTGGAGAAATTCTGGAGAAAACCAAATGCAACACGAAGGCAAAGTGAGCAGATGACCAGGTTCTACTGGTAGAAGGACATGATTAAACTTTAACTGTCATATAACACAACTGGAAACCCTCTGCAATCCCATTCTCCTGATGATCTTAAGTACACACTTCCTGGGGGATGCCAGGTGTGAGAAACTCAGCACTGTAATATTATTATTATCATCCTTTACTTATTGAGTTCCAACATATATTCTGCAGCTCTGTACTAAATAGGGTGGAGAACATACAATGACATACTGGAACTGATTGAAAGGACTAGCGGTGAAGGCCCTGGTAATGAGAGCTTACAGTCTAGGGAGTGAGGGAATATAACAGACACAAAGTTAAGGGGAAAGTAAAGTTAAGCCAGCTGAACAGTTGGAACCAAAAGAGAGTGAAGGAGCTAAGGATTTTGGGGAAAGGCTTATGTGAAGAGGGAAGAGAAGAAAAATCAGGAGGCGCTCCTAGTGTAAAATCCTCTGGGAACCAAAATCACCAACCACCACCGTAAGAGAACTACTCACAAGACAGATGGCTGAATAAAACACATATGTGTACTTCAGCAACAGCACTTGGGGTATATATTAACTGTTCCCCTTAGGCAGTATTCACTGGCAGCTCCACTCTTGACAACTCCCGTACCAGACGGAGTAGTAGTATATGCGAAGAAGACGTGAAAAGGGGGAGGGGCACCAATAGTATATTACCTTCAATTATCAAATAATAAAATGCAATATATAGATCAACTCACATTTATACTTAGTTGATCTAAAGACATATGCCAATGACCAACATAAATCGCATGCAGGGTACTTTACCCATCCGTGTTTGGGTTTCTCGATCTTCAGTTGATGTAAAGGCACTCCAAACCAACAGTCCAGATGGAGAGGACGTCTCAAAATTATGATGTAAGGATGTAAAGATAAAACAGCAAACTCGTAGCCATACTAATCCAATTAAAACTGTTTATTAAAAACAAATAAGTGCCCAATGGCAAGAAAAAGGCCCTAGGTACGTGTTTCGAAGTGCACACAGCTGCTTTTTCAACCAATCTGGCCTCAAAACAAAAAAAAAGAACGGCTACAGTGTGACGAAATTTAAAACCTCCATGATTGTATCCGATTGGATGCCCGCCGATAAGGACAAATAAGGATCAAATGTAGCAACCTGAAACATTGATGTCACATAGACCCAAACAATCAGAAAGAATCATGATTATATACATCATAATTTCAACTTTAAAGCTTCATGATATATTAACACCAAATAATAACATTTAATAAAACTTCCCATAATAAACTTTGTATACAATTGCCATATAAAGGCACAGATGACATATGATAAAAATAATATTACTTACATCTTTCTGGCAATGAATCCTCGAACTTGTATGGAAACATAGACCTATCTAAATCCAACAACTATCCCTTATAAAAAATTGATTCTGAAACGGACAGATTTTCATCTTATGTGGTCTATGTTCCATCAGACCGGATCCATTTGCCAGATACATTATGATGTTCTGCAATACTTCGGAACACAAAACATATAACGCAAATAACTCCCCAGCAACACACAAATATACAGTAACCATAATAGGATCCATATAACGCATCAGATATAATATAAATAAAATAAATGGCCAATCCCTAATCAAACCAAAATTAAAGTAGAGATACCCAAGCAGGGACGGGTAAAGTACCCTGCATGCAATTTATGTTGGTCATTGGCATATATCTTTAGATCAACTAAGTATAAATGTGAGTTGATCTATTAATTGCATTTTAATATTTGATAATTGGAGGTAACTGTTGGCGCCCCTCCACCTTTATGTGAAGAGGGGAGATAGATAATGAGCATGTTCTAATCCAGGAAACCGAATATAGAACGCTTGTTGAATTGCTCATAAAAAATAATTTATTATGGCAACACTACATAGACGTATAAATTCATTTGCAATAGCATGTCCTGCATTAGGCTCATTCACTCTTCCACTCAGACAGATTAGTTCATCCTGACCACGACCACATAACCACGGCCACACACACAAAAAGCACGCACCTGTTTGTGAATTTTGATTTTTCCTGCCCAATTCAACAACATTACGTGCAAAAGTGTTCGCTATCAATTTTCTCTTACAACTTAGAGCATGTGCACATTTCTTAAATTCGGCCATAGGTCCAAAAGAAAAGATGTGCACTTCTGGAGCAAGCTAACTACACCATAGGGCAGGGCTCAAAATTTCCACTCGCCACTAGCCAATGGCAAGTGAAAATTTCGCCCTGGCGAGTAGAAATTCAGCCCTGGTGGGTATGTTTTGCCTTGCAGTGGTGGATAAACTTCTCAGGTCTGGCTAGTAGCAAAGGACTTAAAATTTTAAGCCCTGCCATAGGGGACAGATAAAAATATCAATGGGGATTTGTGGAGGTCTAATTTGTTCCCTATGGTACATTTGGTTTGCTCCAGAATTGAGCCTCTTTTATTTAGGCTATAGGGTCCACTGTAGGGCCATGGACGAAGTGTTAAGTGGCAGTTCCCCATAATTCTTTGGCTGCTAGAGAGGTCTCCAACATAGTGCCATAGCTGAGAGTTCTCACACATATTGCTTTGCAAAGCATTGCATTGAAGACCTCTCTAGCAATCAATGGGTAAAATTTTCCATTTCAATCAATGTGTATTTTTATATCTCTTATAGTACAGTTGGTATGCCCTGTAAATGCTCCACTTTCGTCTTTGTGTATATGTCTCTGAGGCCATTTCCCATGTAGTGCATCTGCTGTTTTGTTTTGCTCTACCAGGTAACATATCTTCTGTGAACTCATTCCTGCCTTGGTCCACAGGCTTAAAATATATATTTTATCCCCTGCGAGGAGCACAGCACTCACCAGCTGCATTAATATGAGACATGTTTATCTCCCAGGCTGGGGGGACTCAGTCTTGCATGAAAAGTACAGGCTCAGGATTCCATTTGTCTCTTGTCACAGGGATACATTGCCTAATGCTCCCACTGGTGCAGCTTGTCTGTGCTCTGGCAGGATCCAAACTCAGTGACTTCTCATTAAAAGAGCAGTAAACTTATTTTATGACAGATATTTATAGTGTACCCCTACCTCTGGGAGTCTTTAGGAGTAAGTGACAGAAACATCACCACCTGGTGAGCAGAATAGGAAACTACAAGCTAATCTAACATAACATAAAATTAATAAATAAATAATTAAAAACAAAACTATTTTTTAGCTGTAAAAGAAGACCTGCACAAACAGGAAAAGGGAAGAGCGCTACAGTCTGTCAATATATAGAATATTTATTTAATATACATATATGACTAAGAGGGTACCCTAACAAATTACACACAAATCACTGACTGTGTAGTAAACAATTTATAAAAGATAATAATATATATTATAAAAATAACAATAATATATAATATTAATAAAAGAAAAGTTCTTAGATGCTGTAAATATCCATATGGAAAAATGATATAGCAATAGCTGGATCCGATGTTAGTATCTCTTATCCTCCTATATAATAATTCGCTAAAACGTGTGTAACACCACAATCATGTGCAGTAGAGACTGCTGTGCGTGCTGCAGTCATGTGCAGTAGAGACTGCTGTGCGTGCTGCAGACTTGAGCAGTACAGACTGCCAATGACGAGGCTGATACAGAGCGGGGCACTCCGAAGGAGCTTCCTACTCTGTATCAGCCGCGGCGCGGGCAGTCTCTACTGAGCATGACTGCACCGCGACCGGCTGGCAATGTATCAGCCGCGGTGTGGGCAGTCTCTACTGTGCATGACTGCCCCGCAACCGACTGCCAGTGGCATGGTGGCCCGTGTAACAGGCTCTTCAACTAGTTTAGATATAAAGGAATATTGCCGGTGATACTGGCCTTACCAAACAGTCAATGTCCACTCCTGTCCTAATATAAATTGCGCCGTGAACAAAGTACTTTGTAGAAAATGATCAGATTCCTCTAAGCGGGCAGTAGAAGTGCTTGTTAACGATATTAGTATTCTCCTGTCAATGTAGGGGATCCACCGTTTGGATGGCAGTTCTTGGGATATAGCAGGCAGAGTCAATGACCTCCCAACTCTCTGCAGTAAGCGGGCAGGAACAAGAAACTCTCGACTGTCTGTTTTTTAGCTGTAATAAGGAAAATCATTCAGTGATGTGGATACCCTTGTTGAACTCAGCAGGAAATACCCTATAACTTAACCCTTTGAGTTAAGGTGACCAGAACTCACCTTTAACCGGGGACACATATGAAAAATGGATATTGCAGGGCTGCCTTGATATCAGTGCAGTTTTGAAATAGGCCTATTTCCTATGTGTCCCTGGTTAAAGGGGCAGTCTGGTCAGCTTACTTTGAGTATTATTGAGCATACATATATTGAGCATACACCTCCAGCACTCACAAAGTTAAATGAAACCTATTTTTAAGAATCACATTTCCTTTAAATTGATTAAATAAACTGCAACAAGCTTTTTAAAGAGGAAGATGATGTGAGTTTGAGCTTTGGATTATGAAAATAGGGAGGCTGATGCGCAAAATAACAGTGGTTCAATTCAGATGAAAACCAACTGCACCATTAGGGACCAAAAATCCTCATATCCCCACTGTTTTAAATGGGGCTTTTAACCTCTTCAGTGCTAGAGTGAGTCATAATTGATTGACCTAGCATTCAAGGTGTTACACATCCGAGTTTAATGAATAGCAAATTCTAATTGTTCCCTATGGTAAAGTTGGTTTGCCCCAAAATTGCACCCTTTTTAAGATCAATCAACCACAAGTGTGTCAGATCCATGTATTTCCTGTAATGTTTTATTCTATTTGATAAATAATGCATTCATAAGAGCGCTCTCTTTCTGTATTCATTTTTTATCTACTTTGAAAACAGTGTGGATACAAGTTGCAGCCATTCTGTGGCTTAAATTGGCTGTGATCTTTTGTATTGCTAAATTCATTTATGTCTTTCGGCTTCTTTGATTGCCTGTGCTATGGAATATAAGATGCTATTACAGACCTGATGCCTTCAGATCCTGTAACACTTTCTCATCAGTTACTATAGTTCTTTGCATAATTTGTGTGTCATTTTTCTCAATACACAAGGAAAGGCTTTTTATCTCATTTCTTGTAAACCATTACAGTTACAAGACAGAATAATATTTGTAGTTTAAGACACATATTCTACACACACACACACACACACACACACACACACACACACACACACACACACACACACACACACACACACCCTTAAAGGGATAGTAATGCTTGCTATTAACCCTTAGAGTGCCAGATGGGTACGCAATGCATTGCTTTGTATGGCATTGTGTACCCCTCTGGCATTCAAAGAGTTAATAAAGTTTGTGGGGAGGGTGGGGGGAACTTTAGAAGCATATATCTGAGTGATGGAAAATACATCATTGCATGTTTATTTTTAATATCTACAATATTAACTTTTATTAAAAGCAAGCATTAAAGGGATAGTAATGGTTAATTTTAAGTTGATTTAATATTGTAGACATTAAAAAAAGATTAACAATGATGTAAGTCTTATCTCTCAGATCTTTATGGTTTGAGAGATATAACTTGCTAAAGTTACCTTTTCCTGGCTGTTTTATTCAAGTCTGCCATCTAGCTGACAGCTGCAGATTCCAGTCATCTGATCAGACAGAGGCTCTTCAGCAGAGCTGAAATCACACTATCCTATATAATAATTCGCTAAATCATGTGTAACGCCGCAACATGCGCAGTACACACTGCTGCACGTGCTGCAGTCATGCGCAGTAGAGGCTGCCCGCGCTGCGGCTGATACAGAGCTGGCCACTCCGAAGGAACGTCCAGCTCTGTATCAGCCGTGGCGTGGACAGCCTCCACTGCGCGTGACTGCCCCGCGACCGGGTGGCTGTGGCCCGTGTAACGGGCTGTTCAACTAGTTTAGAAATAAACACTTAATTGGGATGGTCCACAAAGTGTGCTTGCAAGCCAGGCACACTTTGTAGTCCGTTCCAAATTAAGTATTTATCTTTAGAGATCGTTATATCGGAGCCGCTGAAGAGCCATATCTGGTCAAGTGACCAGAATCTGCTTCTGACAGCTTTACAGCTCGTCAAGCATAAAGGGGAGGGACCAGAGAACTTTATTTTCCTATATCTCTCAAACCATAACGCTTTGAGACATACGAATAAGTGCAAGTACTCTCTTTTAATTGTATCTACCATATAGTTAATACTTTTTTTCTGACATTACTATCCCTTTAATATTCCTTTAACCACTCAGTTGCCTCTGCACACCAAAATATTGGATACTGGGCCCCATCAGAACTGCACTCTCTGAAGCCCCTGCCCTGTTTAGTTAGCCCTGTTTTGGGTGCCGCAAAAAAGTTTCAAAATTGATGGCAGCCACACCCCAGCGCAGGCTTACTGACAAAAAGCTGACAGTCTGGTGTATACAGATCTTGAGTACATGATCAGTTTCTATTTTCTCTTGAGCTGCACTCTGTGATGAGGAAAAGGCAATGTTGCCCTATCATAGCACCATCCATAGCTTGGGGGTGCTGCAGGGTGGTCTTAGTCAACTAATAAAAATATAATTTACTTACACAGGATCTTCAGTAATTATGTAGTGTAACTTTACTTACAAGAAATTGCATGCTGTTTGGCTAAGAGCACACAGGATTTCTCCTCATTCCCCCACTTCCATACTTCAAGCTGAATATGAAGCTATAAAGCACCCTGAGGGAGGGAAGAGACATGCAAGATCAGGACCCAGTCTGATATGGACCCATTGAGCTTTGGGTGGCTTATGTTGCACCAAACTCAACTGAACACTTTAGCTCCTGGCCCCAAAGTGTCTGCATTGACAGTACTCCTTCCCCTGCAGTACACAACATGTATGAGCATAAGTCCTTAACATCACCCCGGGCATAAGGGAAAAAAAGAATTTTGCACTAATTTCCTCTTATGTACATTTAGTGGATGGGATACAAAGGCGTGTTTGAACACTGTCCTCTTGGCTTAAGTTCCCATATTGACCATTTAAACATGCAACTAACTGTCCATAGGCATTACCTTCTCCTGCACTGAGGCACAAAGGAAGAGAAGAGTCCTTTCAAAGACCTTGGGTGGCTAACCTAAGCAGCTCTGTTACAGAAGCCAGCAACGCAACGGAAGTGGCCAGAATTTCCTCCACAGATATAAGCAAAGAGAGGCCTTTCAGTAATATAGGTTGTCTACTTTCCTGATTAATACAATGCAGATTACATATTAAAGCATTAATTTGTTGGAAAGCCCCTGGTGCCTATATGATAGTTTATTATGCATGGCCAACACATATGTATAGCATGCCCTTGAAAACTACAGAGGCAAAGCAGAATGTGAACCACTGGGAAAGTGCACACTGGAACCCATGGATTCAAATGTGAGAGATTTCATAACCCACTTTTGGCAAAGGTGTTACATACATATATAGCACCAGTTATGTTTTTTTGTTAATGCCCTCAAAAGTTGCAATACTTTAAAAAAGTGTAATTGCATTCAAAAATTCACAAAGCAGTGCCATGTGATGATGTACACCTCTGTCGCTCAAAGGGATACAATTCCTCAAGACACATTATTAGTACTGTTGCTTTATTTAAGCAACAAAACTTTTCTATTATGTGTGCAATATGAATTTTCTATGAGCAACACTTTTTTAAGCAAGCAATTCAAGCATTTTTTGACTTCTTCACTTTCTATTATTAGTAAAATTACAAGCACAGTCATAATCACTGTTTCCTTGTTAATTTTAAGCTGCACTTTTAAAGCATGAGTTTCTTAAATTTGCCCAATAATGTTATGTGTAATGGTGAATTGCAATAACTTTTCTCTTTATATACGATTTTCCTTTATTTATATTACTTTTATTATTTCTGTCAAGATATTTATAATTTCCTAAAAAGCTTTTTTTCGGATTTTTTTTTAATTCATTTTTTAAGAAAAAAAATGACTACTTGTTGAAACTGTAGCCTATATATATAGTCTATACTACATATTCTATTATGTTTTCTTAAAGGAACACTGACAACTAAAATATATACTGGGGTTATATGCAATAGCCTCCATGATTGCATATGTATACATTCTTGTTTCCTGCTTTCCTTTTCGGGATTACTTGTGAACGTGCTGAGATACTTTCTGCATATAAGTGTAATAGCACAAAACACAATCAATTATCTTTCTGCAAAACACTTAGGTCTCTCCCATTGTGCTTTTGTTCGTGCTCAGGGCCCCTCACATCATTTTGGCTTGTTTCTTCGAAACACTTAGGGTATCTCCCTAAGTGTAGAGGGTAATCCAGACGTGGACCCCTTCCTCTCAGTGCCTAGGGAAGCCAGCTGCATCTCACCGATGAGGTCCAAATAAGGCCGAAATGTACGTCTGGGGTTCGCTGGTTTTTCTGTGCAGAGAGGACTTGCCCATCATTTTGGTGCTGGGCTGCCCTTATGGGCGGGATTAGTCTAACATGTATGTGGCAATTTCTTCTCTGTAATAGCACTAGACAGCTAAAATGTGATGCTCTTGAGTGGTGAGTAGCCGGAGAACAGGCCATTGTGCTTTTGTTCGTGCTCAGAGCCTCTCATGTCATTTTGGCTTGTTTCTGCAAAACGCTTAGGCTCTCTCCCTAAGTATAAAGGGTAATCCAGACGTGGTCCCCTTGCTCTCAGTGCCTAGGGAAGTCAGCTGCATTTCACTGCTAAGGCCCAAATAAGGCCAAAACGTAGGTCTGGGGTTAGCTAGTTTTCCGCTGCAGAGAGGACTTGCCCATCATTTTGGTACTGGACTGCCCTTATGGGCGGGATTAGTCTAATATGTATGTGGAAATTTCTCCTCTTTAATGGCACTAGAGAGCTAAAATGTGATGCTTTTGAGTGGTGACTAGCTAGAGAACAGGCCATTGTGCTCTTGTTCGTGCTCAGAGCCTCTCACATCATTATGGCTTGTTTCTGCGAAACATTTAGGGTCTCTCCCTAAAAGTAAAGGGTAATCCAGACGTGGACCCCTTGCTCTCAGTGCTTAGGAAAACCAGCTGCACCTCTCTGATAAAGCCCAAATAAGGCCGAAACGTACGTCTGGGGTTAGCTGGTTTTCTGTGCAGAGGGGACTTGCCCATTATTATTGTACTGGACTGCCCTTGTGGGCGGGATTAGTCTAAAATGTATGTGGAAATTTCTTCTCTGTAATGGCACTAGAGAGCTAAAATGTGATGCTCTTGAGAGGTAACTAGCCGGAAAACAGCCCATTGTGATTTTGTTCGTGCTCAGAGCCTCTCACATAATTTTGGCTTGTTTCTGCGAAACATTTAGGGTCTCTCCCTAAGTGTAAAGGGTAATCCAGACGTGGACCCCTTGCTCTCAGTGCCTAGGGAAGCCAGCTGCACCTCTCTGACAAAGCTCAAATAAGGCCGAAACGTACGTCTGGGGTTAGCTGTTTTTTTCCGTGCAGAGGAGACTTGTCCATCATTTTGGCACAGGGCTGCCCTTATGGGTGGGATTAGTCTAATATGTATGTGGAAATTTCTTCTCTGTAATGGCACTAGAGAGCTAAAATGTGATGCTCTTGAGTGGTGACTAGCTGGAGAGCAGGCCATTGTGCTCTTGTTCGTGCTCAGAGCCTCTCACATCATTATGGTTTGTTTCTGCAAAACATTTAGGGTCTCTCCCTAAGTGTAAAGGGTAATCCAGACGTGGACCCCTTGCTCTCAGTGCCTAGGGAAGCCAGCTGCACATTACTGACGAGGCCTAAATAAGGTCGAAACGTACGTCTGGGGTTAGCTGGTTTTTCCGTGCAGAGGGGACTTGCCCATTATTTTGCTACTGGACTGCCTTTGTGGGCGGGATTAGTTTAATATGTATGTGGAAATTTCTTCTCTGTAATGGCACTAGAGGGCTATAATTTGATGCTCTTGAGAGGTGACTAGCCGGAGAACAGACCATTGTGATTTTGTTCATGCTCAGAGCCTCTCACATCATTTTGGCTCGTTTCTGCAAAACAGTTAGGGTCTCTCCCTAAGTGTAAAGGGTAATCCAGACATGGACCCATTGCTCTCAGCAGCACCTTACTGACGAGGCCCAAATAAGGCTGAAACGTACGTCTTGGGTAAGCTGGTTTTTCCGTGCAGAGAGGACTTGCACATCATTTTGGTTTGTTTCTGTGAAACACTTAGGGTCTCTCTCTAAGTGTAAAGGTTAATCCAGGCGTGGACCCCTTCCTCTCAGTGCCTAGGGAAGCCAGCTGCACCTCACTGACGAGGCCCAAATAAGGCCGAAACGTACATCTGGGGTTAGCTGGTTTTTCCGTGCGGAGGGGGCTTGCTCATCATTTTGGTGCTGGACTGCCCTTATGGGCGGGATTAGTCTAATATGTATGTGGAAATTTGCTCTCTTTAATGGCACTAGAGAGCTAAAATGTGATGCTCTTGAGCGGTGACTAGCCGGAGAACAGGCCATTGTGCTTTTGTTCGTGCTTAGAGCCTCTCACATCATTTTGGCTTGTTTCTGTGAAACACTTAGGGTCTTTCCGTAAGTGTAAAAGGTAATCCAGATGTGGTCCCCTTGCTCTCAGTGCCTAGATAAGCCATCTGCACCTCACTGACGAGGCCCAAATAAGGCCGAAACGTACGTCTGGGGTTAGCTGTTTTTTCCGTGCAGATCGGACTTGCCCATCATTTTGGTACTGGACTGCCCTTATGGGCGGGATTAGTCTAATATGTATGTGGAAATTTCTCCTCTGTAATGGCACTAGAGAGCTAAAATGTGATGCTTTTGAACGGTGAGTAGCCGGAGAACAGGCCATTGTGCTTTTGTTCGTGCTCAGAGCCTCTCACATCATTTTGGCTTGTTTCTTCGAAACACTTAGGTTCTCTCCCTAAGTGTAAAGGTTAATCCTGGCGTGGACCCCTTGCTCTCAGTGCTTAGGGAAGCCAGCTGCACCTCACTGATGAGGGCTGAAATGTATTTTAAACTCAGAATGCTGACTTTTAAAGTCAAAATCTTAAAGCCATAAGTTTGTGTTTTAAAGTCAGAATTTTGAGTTTAAAAGTCAGAATTCTAGTTTGAAAGTCATAATTTTGATTCTAAAAGTCAAAATTATGAGTTTAAAAGTCAGAATTCTGACTTTAAAAGTCAAAATTTTGACTTTAAAGGGATAGTAATACTTTGTTTTAACTTTATTTTATTTTGTAGGTATTAAAAAAACATGAAGAATGATATAAGTCTTATCTCTCAAACCTTTATGGTTTATGAGATATTCACAAGCAAAGTTTCCCCCTCCCGCCCCTTTTACCTAGTGTAAACAATCTCTTCTCAGATGTAGAATGCAGTCCATAGACCAGACAGATAACAGAAGGGGACACTCTTATTCCTATGAAAACAATGAAATCCCTGCCCCCCCTTGACAAGCTTTTCAGGTTTTTCCCTTATCTTAATTGAAGATTGTCCCTCTCTGCAGTCTACCTGGGTACCTCCCTTCTGCTCTAGCTGAACAGTGTGACATCAGTAAAAGGGGCGGGAGGAGGACACTTTGTCATTGAATTACTCTGGAATTATAACTCGGACAGAATTGAAATAACACTCTCCAAAGTCCAAATACTATGATGAGTAATTAGAGCTGCTTTTATTATGAAACATTACTATCCCTTTAAACGTCAGAATTCTGAGTTTAAAAGTCAGAATTCTGACTTTAAAAGTCAAAATTGTAATTTTTTTTTTTTGGCCCCAGGGCTCTTCCGTAGGAAACATGTTAATCACAGATAAGAGAAAAAACACGTGTTTCCATGAAGACACGCCCCTATCCTCATCTCTCTAATCAGAGTATACTTTGTAATATAAACTGTGTAACTCCTGAGGCAGCTCCCTCTTTCTTTGGGATAAGTTCAACAAAGTCAGCCTGAAGGAAAAACTGGTATCCGACTTGTATCATTCTGGATTATTGATGTAGACCGGCCATCTTTAACCTAGGAGAAAAGACAGAAAAACATATGCATATGATAAGGGAGGGTACATATGGGAGGGATAATACTCACCTCTATGTCTTTAATAAAATCCTGACTTTCCTACACAAGTTAGGAAAATCTATGGATTTTATAACAAGGCCGGAGGCTCCTATTATGCTAGTTTAAAGCTGAGCAATTACAATATTAGAAACATGTGAAAAAAGATTCTGACGCCATAGCTCCTCTGGAAGAGTGGGCTCCAAAAGGGCAATATATATTCCGGCTAACTGCATGATCCATCTAATCCACTGTGCTAAAGTAGCCGATGAAACAGGTAAGTGATGTTTCTTGTATGAAATAAGTTATTGATGTGCATTTGGAGATCTAAGAGTAGAAGTGACTAGTTCATAAGCTTGAAGACATTTGACCACACAAAGCTGAGGTCTGTAAGGGAAAGCCGGATAAGTAATCTCACAAGAGAGGGTTTTGATTCTACTAGTAATCCGAAACTTAACTCCATCAGGGGTAAAAAGTTGAAACCAAATATCTAAGATACGAACGTCAGAGGCCCGTCTACATGAGATTAAACAAAACAGCATAGTTAGTTTGGTCGATAATTGTCTTAAAGAAAGTAAATGATTTTCTGGTCAAGATTCTAAGAAAAGAAGAACAACACTGACATCCCATAAAGAAGAATATTTAGGAATGGGAGGTATGGATAATTTAATCCCTTTCATAAATTTGCAAATTAACGGGTCTTGACCCACAGATAAGTTGTCGACATGTTCGTGGCTCGCTGAAATTGCAGATCTATAGCAATTGATTGTTCTGTATGCTTTCCCTTGCTGAAAGTAAAAGTAGTAAAGATTGGTTTAAGCATAATAGGAGCCTCCGGTCTTGTTATAAAATTTTGGTTATGAGTATGATATTTTAGGTGACTTTACAATGTAGGTCTTATGCCTTCTTAAAGCCAGATTACTAACGTACATATGTTAAAAAGCCTACACAATAAATGGAATGTTTTACTTCAATGGATGTTTAGTCCTAACTATCACCCCATACATGTTGGTGTCAATAATTAGCCTATGTAGCAAATACCTGGTAAAACGGTTTCATTTTTTTAAATAAAATCTGTATTTTGCTGAAATGACTCAAGTACATACTGTCCTGTGCCCTACTTCCGGACAGACTGCTGTTACCAGCTCTGTACCTCAGTCTGTCTGTTTTATCAAAAACTTTCCTATTGAAGTCTATGGGGATTCCTGGAGTTAAAAGCAGAGATACAATTAGCACCTGCATTTGAATCCAGCCCCAGGATGTAAGGATTTCTCTGATTAAGCACAGGTGAGTTAATCAATGGCTCATTCATTGTGACTGACTCATCTGTGCTTAAAGGGATAATAATGTTTAATAATAAAAGCAAGCAGCTCTAATTAATCATCATAGTATTTGGACTTTGGAGAGTGTTATTTCAATTCTGTCAGAGTTGTAGTTCAAGAGTAATTCAATGACAAAGTATCCCCCTCCCGCCCCTTTTAGTGATGTAACACTGTTCAGCCAGATCAGAAGGGAGGTACCCAGGTAGACTGCAGAGAGGGACAATCTTCAATTAAGATAAGGGAAAACCTGAAAAACTTGTCAAGGGGGGCAGGGCTTTCATTGTTCTCATAGGAAGAAGATTATCCCCTTCTGTTATATGTCTGGTCTATCGACTGGATTCCACATCTGAGAAGAGATGGCTTACACTAGGTAAAAGGGGAGGGAGGGTAAACTTTGCTTGTGAATAAAGGTTTGAGAGATAAGACTTATATCGTTCTTCATGTTTTTTTAATGACTACAAAATAAAATAAAGATAAAATGAAATATTACTATCCCTTTAATCAGTGAACTCTTACATCCTGGCCTGTTGGTGGCACCTGAGGGCTGAACTTGGACAGCCCTGATATAGATTTTACTATTTATGTACCATGAACAATACAAACAGATGGTTAAATCCATTTATACATTTTAATATATCAAACTTAAAGGGATAGTAATACTTCGTTTTAACTTTATTTTATTTTGTAGGCATTAAAAAAACATGAATAATGATATAAGTCTTATCTCCCAAACCTTTATGGTTTAAGAGATATTCACAAGCAAAGTGTCCCCCTCCCGCCCCTTTTACTGATGTAACACTTTTCAGCCAGGGCAGAAGGGAACTGCCCAGGTAGACTGCAGAGAGGGACAATCTTCAATTAAGATAACGGAAAAACCTGAAAAGCTTGTCAAGAGGGGAAGGGCTTTCATTGTTTTCAAAGGAATAAGAGTGTCCCCTTCTGTTATCTGTCCAGTCTATGGACTGCATTCCACATCTGAGAAGAGATTGTTTGCAAAATAAAATAAAGTTAAAACGAAGTATTACTATCCCTTTAACCCTGTGGATGATGTCTCGATTGCTTGGAGATGACTCCAGAGATTAAACATGACAAATATTATTAGCATAATCGATACATTAACTCTTTTAGGGCCAGAGGGGTGTAAAGCAATGTGCTGCACACTTCCCTGGTTTTTAAAGTGTTAAAATTGTCTGTTTCAATACAATTCTCAATAAAAAATTGAAATGTGGTTCCATTATTCTTAGAAAATGTTAGAAAAATCCAGTTTCTGACATGGCTGTATGAGCTAATGGAAAAAGAATGAAAGAACTGTAAAAAAATCACATTGAAAGCATTTGTAGAAGAGGAATCAGTAAACCATGCTGTTCCTTGTGAGATTAGGAAAATTGAGTTCACTGTATAGAGTTTCAGTTCACGGTGGAGTGTCTGCAAACCTATATGACTGTCTGTAGGACAAAGTTTGGCTGCAGGGAAACTAGTCTTTTGTAAAATCTCCATTAAAGGGATAGTAATTTCATAAAAAAGTATTAACTATATGGAAGATACAATTAAAAGAGAGTTCTTCCACTTATTCATATCTCTCAAACCGTTATGGTTTGAGAAATATAGGAAAATAAAGTTCTCCGCTCGCTCCCCTTTCTGCTTGACGAGCTGTAAAGGTGTCAGAAGCAGATTCTGGTTCCTGGATCAGACGGTAGCTCTTCAGCAGTGCCGACATAGTGATACCTAAAATAAATACTTCATTGCAACGGTCTACAATGTGTGCCTGGTTTGCAAGCACACATTGTAGACCATTCCGATGAAGTAGTTATCTTTAGATATCTTATATCAGCACTGCTGAAGAGCCGCCATCTGATCCAGGATCCAGAATCTGCTTCTGACATCTTTACAGCTCGTCAAGCAGAAAGGGGAGGGAGTAGAGAACTTTATTTTCCTATATCTCTCAAACAAAAAGGTTTGAGAGATACGAATAAGTGCAAGTACTCTCTTTTAATTGTATATACCATACAGTTAATACATTTTTCTGACATTACTTTAAGGCTTCAAAATGAAGTCAAAGGCATGAAAATGGGGAATTGGTGTCCATTAACTCTTTGCGTGCCAGAGAGGTATGCAACGCAATTCCTGTCACTCAAAGTGTTAAAATAACACTCAATCAGATCTTGGGGAAAGCTGATCACTTTCTATGTTTTAATATAAAAATAATCCTGTCACATGAAAAACTGATAATTTATAAAAACAGTTTAAATGTTGAGTAAAGGGCCAATATGAGACCCTTTTAACCTATAAGCAATGTATTCACAGCTATGGGACCCAAATCCCATATCTTAAAACTTACAGAGATTTGCAGACCTTGGTGACATCAGTGGCTCACTCTGCATTAATAGGAGACTTCTGTCCTCGCTATAGAAGTTGACTGATGGCGGATTTGCCAACACAGGGCTTTTTTTGGAAGATAGTAATGTTGCTTCCTTTCCCATAAGTGACGAGTGATGCACTGGGATAACCCAGCCCTGCAGATCTCTGTGATTTGCAAAGGTAACAGGGAGGGAGAAATTAGTTTTAAGCTATGGGAACTAAGTTCCAATAGCTGTGAGCACACTACCTTTGATTTAAAAGGTTCGTATATTGACCCTTAACTGCCACTTAAAACTTCTGAAATGCTACAGTATAGCATAAATCAAAGTTAGGCAAAGCAAGGTCTCCATCTGTTTGCTAGACTACAGCTCCTTTCACATTGCCCACATCTGGTAGTTATAATAATCCTATATAATAATTCGCTAAAACGTGTGTAACGCCCCAGTCATGCGCAGCAGAGACTGCCAGTGACGAGGCTGATACAGAGCGGGGCGCTCTGAAGGAGCATCCCACTCTGTATCAGCTGTGGCGCGGGCAGTCTCTACTGAGCATGACTGCACCGCGACCGGCTGGCACTGTAACAGCCGGGGCGTGGGCAGCCTCTACTGTGCATGACTGCCCCGCGACCGGCTGGCACTGTATCAGCCGGGGCGTGGGCAGCCTCTACTGTGCATGACTGCCCCGCGACCGGCTGGCAGTAGCACTGTGGCCCATGTAACTGGCTCTTCAACTAGTATGTAATATTTTAGTTTGATTACTCACATTCTAGTTGGGATGTCTCTAACCTCCTTATGAGGTTAATGAGCTATTGTATACATAGTCCCCAGCACAAAACTGGGTTAGGAGACAAAATATTAGACTTTAAAACTAAACATTTAGGATAGTTTTCTTTGCAACATGGGCAGACAGTGTGTACAGAAAATAAAGGCAAACCCCAGGCATATGTATCAATCTACCCCCACTGACATACATTATTTTTATTGAAGAATAGAAGATCCTTATTGGGATTGGGGACATGTAGTGTGAATAGTTGGGGTAATTTATCTGTAATAGATAGAAATTCCTTGGTACAGAGAATGATGATAGCAGAAATATAATAACAACCGATCCACTGTATGACAAATCAAGGTAATGTTTTTTACATTTTGAGCCTAGACTAACTTGGGAAATGTTAGTGTTTTCCAAACTGTTTGATTCATACTTCGTAGGGATTGAAAATTGAACCACATGGGTGGAAAATATGGAAGAAGACCACATCCAATCTGCCACTCTCTGATTAGCCAAGACCTTCTACGTAAATTTTGACTACATATTGGCCAGGTTTATGACCATAATTCTGGGTATACATAGTGGATTGTGTCTATTTGTGTCTTTCTTAACCCCTTACCGCCCGAGGACATACATGTACGTCCCGAGCGGATGTCCCAGGTGGACAGAGGACGTACATGTACATCCCAGAAGTCATTTTAAGTAATGTAAAAAAAAGTTCGGCTAGCGTTAAGTGCCGGCTGCATGCATGCACGGCCGGTCACTAAGGGGTTAATATAGTGTCTACTATAAGGAAGATATAGACCTCAATTATACTCTGAGTTACCAGGAAACACTGAAACTAGTAGAATCTAAACAAGTTCTCAATTTTATTCATTCTACCTTTTCACTTCAATGGAGAACTCACAGAAGAGTTGTCTACAGTTTAAAGGGATAGTAATGTTTCATAATAAAAGCAGCTCTAATTAATCATCATAGTATTTGGACTTTGGAGAGTGTTAATTCAATTCTGTCAGAGTTGTAGTTCAAGAGTAATCCAATGCAAAGTATCCCTCTCCCGCCCCTTTTACTGATGTAACACTGTTCAGCCAGAGCAGAAGGGAGGTGCCCAGGTAGAGTGCAGAAAGTGATAATCTTCAATTAAGACAAGGGAAAAACCTGAAAAACTTGTCTAGGGGGCAGGGCTTTCATTGTTCTGACAGGAAGAAGATTGTCCCCTTCTGTTATCTGTCTGGTCTATGGACTGGATTCCACATCTGAGAAGAGATGGCTTACAATAGGTAAAAGTGGCGGGAGGGGAAACTTTGCTTGTGAATATCTCTCAAACCATTAGACTTATATCGTTCTTCATGTTTTTTTAATGCCTACAAAATGAAATAAAAATAAAACGAAATATTACTATTCCTTTAAAATGCCTTAATTATTTAAATTATATCAGTATTATAACTGAGAGAAACATACTTACATACTGGGATTGCACACACTCAGTTAACTTGGATCACTGCACAGATGCTCCCAAATGCCACTACTCTCATCTTTCTTCTTCCGAGAGGGAGCTACAGAATGTGGTTGGCCACATGAAAGCCTTGTCCCTCCCCGTGGCAATGAAGAAAATAAAAAAGAAGAAAGACCTGCTTCTCCTCCTGGACAGGAAAAGTAGGAAAAATGCTGGTGTGTTAAGATGGAGGGGCTCCTTTAAAGGGTTGAACCTTCTTTTAATTAGACCTGTGCCTTTCCTGTCTAAGAGGGAAAGGGTCTCTCATGTATGTGCTGCCTGGGATGGGAAGGAAATCAGCCTAGCTTTCCTTTGTTGACAAAGGGTTTCTTAGCTTCCTGTCTAGAAATAAAATTCATGGCAGCTACGAACTGCTTCCAGTAACGTCACTAGAGGGTTTGTGGATGGTTCAGTTGTAATGAGGCTTGGAATCCTAGAGAGCCCATCAGCCCTGCACTATCCCGTAACCCCATATAATTTGAAACAAAGGACTGAAACAGATTGTATTTGCACTAAACCAAAATAGAGGGGAAAAACAAGATGTATTGAAAAACATTGTTTGTTGGTCACCCCTTCTGTAGCACTGGTTTAACCAACAGTCCATGTTGCTTTTCATTACATTGTATACACTGTGCATAGATTAATTAAAGTGGAGCTATACCTCACATATTAGAGGTCATTAATTTGTTTAACTCCAAGCTAAACATCGTTCAAACAGCATCTGGGTATATATATAATATATATGTATATATATATATATATATATATATATATATATATATATATATACCAGCTGTTTTGCGCTCACTCTCATGGGCGTCTGGAAGGAGGGGGCAAGGAGGGCATCCATTCTGGTCTATGAAAGCCGTGCAGAGGTGTGACCAAGAGACAGACAAATAGAGGTCACTGTACAAAGGGAACGGCAGATATAATGCAAAATATAAATAGATATCTATGCTGACTGCTGTATGAAGGGCATCCACATAAGTAAATTAATCTTTAACCCTTTGAGCTCCATTGGGTTACGCAGCACATTGTGAAGCAATGCTTTGTGTACCACTCTACTGCTCAAAGGGATACAAATTAAGATAGCCCTAGGGCATAGTTACCTTTGAAGTGGATAGAAATGAGAGTGAAAAGTTTGGTGCACAATTTTCTCAAATTAGGTTCTATAACCTTTAACCCTTTTACTGCCAGAGGGTTATCCAATGCATTGCCTTGCACTGCAGGGACGTGCACAGACATTTTGGGTGGCAGGAGCTCAAATGAAAGGACACGCAAGAGGAGAAGACCCGGCGGCACGTAAAAAGGACCCGGCAGCCATGTTAAAGGGACCTTACACTTAAAAAGGACCCGGACATGTTAAAAGGGCACGAGGGCACTTTGGACAAAAAGGGCAGGTGCTCAAGCCCCCCTTGGTGTCTATGTGTGCACGTGCCTGTTGCACTGTCACTCAAAAGGGTTAAAGAGGAGCTGTCACTTATCCAAGTCCTCACCTTAGTGGGATCCCCCATCTTGAAAGGATGTGCATTATTCCTCTTTATCAATTTATTCCACCCCACTGGTTAGTTTTAGTAGCCTAAAAAGGTGAAGAGAGGGGATTTTCTGGACATGTGAGTAATTAATTGTGTGGGCTTTATTTGAACAGGAGACTAGTAGTAAAAATTATACCTTTATTGGCTGAGTGGCTTTGGATCCTGCATTTTCTATGGCTAACACGGTAAAACTCTTTACCTTTATCTAAACAGATTAGAGAGAAAATATCTGTTGAGTTGTATTTCCCACCTACCAGGTACAAAAATCTCTAAAACTATTAAACAGATTGGAAAACAAAAAGCAGTTAAAATAGATACATTTAATGAGACTAGAAGTGGTGTGGGTAGCAAGCCCACTTTAACGTTTATTCAACAGAACCTCATTTGATTAGGGCTGTCAAATCATCCCTGTAACAAGGGAAACACATAAAAAATGCATGCTGCACTGCTACAAGGAAACTATTGCAGTCTAGTAATAGTCACTGTAGGCTTGCAGCATGAATGATTAATTTGTGTCCCTTATTAAAAAGGATGATCTAGCAATCCTACATTTGAGGAAAGTGTGCACCAACATTTGCACTCTTTTTTTATCCACTGTAATTACCCTGTATAACAAAACCAGTTTCTTACCTTGGCTGGCAGAGTCTTTTATCCTAACACACAGCTGCTGCCAGCCAGTAAGATAAGGGTGCAGTCAGTAACCCCCATGCCTTTACTTCAGTGGCCTTTCTCTTCTTTGCATTGTAAAGCTATGCATTGGATACCACGCTGGTACTGTCAGCATTTAGGTCATAAATCATGATGCCTCAGGTCCCTGGCTCTGAACACATATTACTTTTATTCTTTGTTTCTCCCCATCATACAAAGACCATCAGAGATATTCTGGTGGTTAAATGAATCTTTAATCTATGTTAGTACCTGAAATTTGCTCCAGGACATTAAAGTGATAGTAACGTTTCACAAAAAAAGCAGCTCCGATTAGTCTTCATAGTATTTCGTCCATGGAGAGTGTTATTTCAATACTGTCAGAGTTGTAGCTCAAGAGTAATTGAATGATAATGTATCCCCCTCCCACCCCTTTTACCTGGTGTAAGCCGCCTCTGCTCAGATGTGGAATCTGATCTCTTGTCTGGACGGGTCGCAGAAAGGAACAACCTTCTTACTGTGAACATAAGGAAACCCCTGCCCCCCTTGACAGGTTTTTCAGGGTTTTCCTTATGCTCACTGAAGATTGTCCCTCTCTGCTCTGAGGTGAGCAGTGTTACATCGTAAAAGGGAGGGATGGAAGGAGATACTTTATCATTCAATTACTCTTGAACTACAACTTGGACATTATTCAAATAACACTTTCCATGGCCCAGATACTATGAAGATTAATTGGAGCTGTTTTTTTGTGAAACATTACTATCCCTTTAAATAACATCTCTATTGGTGCATATTATATAAACTTGATCCAGTCCATGGTGGGTGCATAGGAAGGTCCAGCCTCAAATTTCACCCTAGGTCCCAGTAGGATCTAGTTATGCTCCTGTTGGTCAGCAAAGTGTTCAGTTGCTTTCTGTCACTCAAAGGGTTAAGGAGGAAGAAAGCAAAAATATATGTGCTAAAGTTGATGTTCTGCAAATCAGCCTTTTGGATAAGGTTCAGTAGGGGTAAGTGGATCTGATCCCAAGGTCCTGTAAGCTGCTGCCAGATATTATAATAATAATCCTAATAGATAGACACATTTATTTCAGTCTGGAACTATAACATTGCTGTAGAATGCACTTTTATCCTGGGCAGCAGAAGGGCAGCCTAAAAGCAGAATGATATCCCTGATTGCCAAGAGGTTGTCAAGCGAGACGTTTCAGCATGTCAGCTCTCCAAGCTGTCAGTTTATTGAGAAGTAAATTGTCTGTCTGAAGGATGAGATCTGGGATGGCGAACTTTGCCCGGATATGCTGATCACACCTCATGCCTTAAGGAAAAGAGCAAACTGTCTTTGTAGGCTTGGAGCATTTATAAAAAAAGACAACTTAATTTATGGCTTTTTAACAAAGTCAATAATTTCATTTCTCCTGTTTTCCTTTTTTTAGGAAGACAAATTCACAAAAAAGATAATGCTGTGGTAATAAATGTTCCTTTGTAAACTCTGCCAAGCTTACTTCTCCATGACAACAGTTTTCAGCATCTGACTTAAAAAAAAGGTAAATTTTCTTAAAGTGACAGTTACACTTATGATGAAAAAATATATATTGCAGGATTTTCCCACTGAGTATAACAATGTTGGACATTGATCAGTTATAAGTTATTGCAGTACAAATATGTCCATTTATAATTTTTTTTTTTTGTCCTTTTTAATCAAACCGTAAAAAAGCACTGTAAGGTTTTTGTGGTTATATCCGCTAAATTGGCATGACATATGAAATCCCATATTTATAAACAAGTGTGTAGGTGTTTTGTAGATGCATATAAAAAGCAATACAGAAACCACATTCAATGCAGAAATATGAGCAAAATGTAGCTAAATATGTGGATTGCCTCAGCTGTATTATGCTGATTCCTCTCTTCACATCCCCTATTTATTGGCTTACATGGGTGTCTAGGATGAAGATGTGTGAAAACCTCTTAGGCCCAGACCATAAACTCATGAGTAAATTCTGCAATGTAATATATATTAGCAAAAATGGCCCAACTTATCTCTTGTTTTGCTTATAAAAGGGTTATATTTTTTAGTAAATACCCCCAAAGACTTTTCTTTCTTGGTGCTATGCACTAAAGACCGTCTTCAGTGATGGTCAACAGGAGCTCTCAGCTGGTTTATGGAATCCTTCACATTCTGTGAACTGCATAGTAATAGAGACTACAACTGGACTTCCTGTGGCATCAGACATTGACATGGATTCTATTGAAGCTGATAAATATTATCATTGGTTTTATCTCATAGACTACTGCTGGCAGGGGTGATTTTCCATGCCATGTTGTCTGATTCTGTAATGACGTATTGCAATGCACGGCTAGTGGCAAGTAATGATGCCATGCTCTGGTGGCCTTATGCAATTCCAGATGAAAAAGGTCCTAGGTAAAGATGGACGAAAAGTAAGGTTTCTTATGTGAAATTTTGTAAATAACGAAAATTTCCCACTTTTTCCTCAAATTTTCCCTCACACTGAAAATCCATAAAAGTTCTGCCTTTTTGCTAACCCCAATACATTTCTTGTGAGAATGTTGCCATTTCCACCTATGCCCAAGAATTTTCACTGCTATACAGACTTGATATGTGTGGTTCTATGACTACCACTGCAGTGGAACAATGCTGCATGGGAGGCCAGTTTGTGTTTCTATGGATACCCATGTAGTGGGAAAAGGCCGGTAACCATAGAACTAAACTTACTGACCCTCATTCTTGTCTCACAATAGCCTGGAGCACGATGGTCAAAGGGAGGCCTACCAGCTACTTCCAGACTACAACTTTGATCATTCTTTGCCAGCTAGCAGGGAATGAAGAGAGTTGTAGTCTGCCAGCAGCTGTAGGTCCTCCCATTGCCCGTCATGCTCTAGGCTACAGTGAGACAAGGCTGGTGGTAAGCAAATTTGATTCTATAGCTACCAGTACAGTGGGACAAGACTGGTGTCAATATGTGTGGTTCTATGGCTTCCAGTGCAGTGAGAGAATGTATGGCTACCAGTGCAGTGAAATAAGGCTTGGGGTCAGTATATGTGTTTCTATGGATACCAGTGCAGTGGGACAAGGCTGGGGTTTGCTTCAGAATTGCACATCTTTAGCTTGATGAATAACCCCCTATAATTTGTGTATCAATGTGTGACAAAGAGATCAAGCAACATAATTTATTCTGGATGCCAAGGAAGCAATTAGCTTCAACATAATATATTTCCTGCTAGAACACCAGTAGCCAATATTACAAATAATTTCTGATTGTGTTTCAAAGCCACATTAGTATATTGCTTGAGGTGATATAATAAATTATTCTAAGAATACTGTGGGATATTGTTAATGTTACATACTGACATGGAAGGTCACTTTCTGCTGCTCACCGGTAAATTATAACTAATGTAGATATTAAAGGTCATGGCTACACAAACCAATTTGTTGTAGATAAGGCTATACTTTCAATGCAGTTCTTAGGAGAATCGTTGTTATCTGTGAAATGTTGTAGAATTTTTATAAGAGATATAAACTATGACTCAAACCATCCTAACTATATTTATCCCGTAGTTGTGTCCTACAAAATATTGTTTTTACAATATACTGAGGCTGATGTACTAAGAAGAATGGTAGCAATTATAGGGCAAACCAACTGCACCATAGGGGACAAATACAACTTTACATAGAACTCTTAACCTCTTGAACTGTAGAGATGTCACAAATCCATTGCTAAGCAATGCATTGGAGACCTTTTTATATTCAAATTTCTAAAAACCACTTTTACATCAATTAGAAATTTGGGAATTTTTATTTTTTGCCCTATAGTGCAGTTTGTTTGCCCCAGAATGTCTTTAAATGTAAGCATATCATCCTTATTGAGACTGAAGTATTAATAGATCTGTAACCCTTTATTTGGACTTTACTTTGCAAGGGCTGAATACATAGGGCAAGATGTTAAAGGAGCAGTAAACTTTTTTATGAAAACACATATTTTACATAGCATTTCCTGCTGAATAAAACAAGGTCACTCCCATCGCTGTCAGATGTTTTATTCAAAATTTATAACAGCTCAAATAATCAGGAAGTGAATTTACTGTGTTTACTTCCTGATAGTAGTAACTGACAGGAAGTGACAGGCAGTATCTATCACATTCTATGGAGAACTGTATGTCTCTGACTTTTCTGACTTTCCTCTTCATTAGAATCTAATAGGAAATCTAATTAGAATTTGACCACTAGAGGGCACTGCTAATGTAAAAAACATGGGTTTAAACTGTAATAATTGGAAATATAAATCTCTTGGCAGTGGGAGTACCCTTATTATACTCAATATGAAATTTCCTACATATATGTTTTTTCATAAAAAAAAGTTTACTGCTCTTTTAAAAAAGTTGTGGTAATGAAAAAATTGTCAAATCATGATTTGGTGGTAAATCAAGCACAATATTTTCAGAAGTAAATCCATTATGTTTGAAAAAGTGCCTAAAGAATGAAATCTGACAGTATCAAGATGTTGATGAACATTGCCTAAAAATTCTGATGTTAAAAATGTCTTTGACTTTGTCTTTGAAATTAAAAGTTTCAAAGAAACAGCCATTTTTTTGTCTTAGAACTGCAAACAGTTCTTTAATTTGTCTTCTCCAGGTTTATACCATTTTTATTTTGTTGGGAAAAAATGTTGTTAATCAGACAAAAAAAGTGATGTTAAAATGAATATTTTTTTCTGAAAATACCTTACAATATGACAGTAGATTAAACCACACCCACTTTTAAGACGTCTATTACCCTTTGATGGAGATGGCGGAATTGGATGCAAAAAATTACAGAAACATGTCTGACAATTGGCGGACCATGGAGTAAGAACTTTTTTTATTATGATTACAGAAAATTTCAGTTACCACCACTTTCTGAACATCTTGCCCTTAATGCCACATTTCTCTTATTATTATTATTATTTCCTCTTAACCTATTGTTATACACTTTAGGTCCCTGACATAGAGCTATCTGAATTTGTTTTCAGAAAGCTTTCTGAGTGGGGCTGAGAATCAAACAGAATGTAAAAAAGATACAATGTAAAAACACAGTGAAACAATGTAGAAAAGCATTCCTCTGCAGCATTCAGATCAGGGAGACTTACAGCACTATATAAATATCTGTATTCCTGGATTGAGAAATTCAATGACCTCACTGTCAAGGACATAAAAGTGTTAAAAAAACTAGGTAAAGGTGAAAAAATATTAAAAATTATAGGCATTTTCTTTACATATTATTCTCTTGCATAATATGGAAAGTCAAAGTTCAGGTTACCTTTCTCTTAAGACAAAGTGAAGCAATTCTAATACAAAACTACTGTACCACAGGGAACAAATAAAAATTCCCATTGCAATGCACTGGTGCCTTCTTTAGCACTGAGGGTTAAAAGTTCATTTTAACTCTTTAAACAGCAATTATCACATTTTACTAGGTATACTCAAATGTTTAACTGGAATGTAACCCAGAAGGAAAGTCTTTTACTCTCAGCTATAAGCTCCTGGGATGGATGTGCAGCCTCCATAGACCCACTGTGTTGGGCAGTCAAGTCAAATGCAGCGGGTCTATGAACACCAGAATTGTGTAGAACAATGCAGCTTAAATGCACTGGAAATGCATCAAGGCTCTTTATCATATCTCCATTCTGCTCTAGGGTGACCACACATCCTGGAATGCCCAGGACTGTCCCTTATTGGGGGTCTGTGTCCCATGTCCGGGTCACCTGGGATGGAGCAGGTATGCTGGCGCTGCAAGTGAGACCCACGGCTAAGGCTCCCGCCGACACTGACAATCTTTCTGAGGCTGACACAGAGTAAGAGTTCCCAATCTCTTACTCTGTGTCAGCCTCAGAAAGATGGTCAGCTCCAGCAGGAGCCTCAGCCGCAGGACTAGGGTGACCACATGTCCCAGAATGGCAGAAGGGAAATGTGGTCACCCTCTTCTGTTCCCTTGTTGGTGCTCCAGAGCTCTTAGCTTAATGGGCATTTTTGCTCCTAGTGGAGCACATTTGTCTACAGGGCAACTATCTGCTATGAGTTACCATTTAAGGAGCACATGGATGCACAGCACATTGCAAAGCAATGCACTGCATATCTCTCTGGTCTTTAAAGGGTTAAATCAACAGGGATTTTGGATTTTTTTTAATTTGTTGCATATGGTGTAGTTGGTTTTGTTCCAAATTGCTCCATTTACTCCATCAGCCTCACTGTAATCCTTTACGTGCCAGAGAGGTGTCCAGTGCATTGTAACGCAATGTGATGGATACCTCTTTGGCATGCAAAAGTGTTAATAAAATTAGAAAATAGGTATAGACAGATTGGTTATGATGCTCGTCTAAGAGCAGTCCAGTCCATTACCCAATTCTAAGTTTCTGAAGGTGTATAAAAATGAATTTCAAATCAATGGAAACACATAAAAACATTGCCACAATTAACTGTTTCCATCACAAATGAGCGCTATATAATAGCTGAAAGCATCAGAACTGGCTAAGTAAAATTTGCAAACAGTTATACTGACATCAATAAATTGAGGTGTGTCGCAAACTCAGAGTTTGTGAAACCAATATATCCTTTGTTTATAAGGATGTTACAACTGCACTGTCCTTTCATCAGTTGGAATGAAATGTGGACATATTAAATAAGCTAAGGAGGCACCATTCTGGAAGAGAAAGGAAAATCCGCATTGATTTAAATTGGACTATTAAAGGAGTAGTAAACTTTTTTTTAATGAAAACACATATTTTACAGAGCATTTCCTGCTGAATAAAACAATGTCACTCCCATCGCTGTCAGATGTTTTAGTCAAATATTATAGCAGTTTAAATAATCAGGAAGTGAATTTACTGTGTTTACTTCCTGATAGTTCTAACTGACAGGAAGTGGCAGGCAGTTTCTATCACATTCTATGGACAGCTGTATGTCTCTGACTTTTCTGACTTTCCTCTCCATTGGAATCTAACAGGAAATCTAATTAGAATTTGACCACTAGAGGGCACTGCTAATGTAAAAAAACATGGGTTTATACTGTAATAAGAGCGCAAACCACCTCACATCCCCTCTGGACAATCAAATTAGGTAAATACTCACACTCTTTCAAATGGAGTAGCTGGTGAACAATATAACCAGCTCAAGCAAATGGGGAAACATAGACTGCCCCGATTCAGTCACCTCTATATTCCAAAAAACCGGATCCTTTGTCTTATAAAAAATAAAATGTATTAAAATATAATCACGTAATATTAATATAGCATCTTGCATCTAATTGTTATATCTGCCCAAAGACGCGTTTCGGGGTTACACCCCTTTATCAAATATATAGGCAAAATTGGCAATCTGCTAACCAAAAGCAATAAAATAAAATCATGATTTTTTATAAGACAAAGGATCCGTTTTTTTGGAATATAGAGGTGACTGAATCGGGGCAGTCTATGTTTCCCCGTTTGCTTGAGCTGGTTATATTGTTCACCAGCTACTCCATTTGAAAGAGTGTGAATATTTACCTAATTTGATTGTCCAGAGGGGATGTGAGGTGGTTTGCGCTCTTTCTGTTCGTGTTTCTTCTATTTAAGGATTCCAGAAGATTGTGGGAATTCTTAAGATGCAGCATCCATCGTTTGTTGGACTGAGTGAGGGCAGTCGGATTCCCTCATAAGTATATGCTGATCACTATTAGTGGTCTTTCAAATTGTGAGTACAGTGGTGTACTGGTGGAGGTCCCATATTTGTGACATATTGCACTAGGAGCACCCTTTTTTTCTTTTCTGTTTATACTGTAATAACTCTGGAAATATAAATCTCTCTGCAGTGGGAGTACCCTTATTTTACTCAGTAAGAAAATCCCTACAGTATATATTTTTTCATCAAAAAAGTTTACTGCTCCTTTAAGCAGTGAGTGCTAGAGAGGTGTCTAACACATTGTGAATAATTGATTTTCAGTTAGGTGGAGCATTCAAGGCTTAGAAGCCACATTTAAATGAAAGGGCATCTTTTTTTCTTTTTTTTTTTTGAGTTAGGGGGGATGCTTACTTTATACCAGCAGAGTATATGCTCTACCCCCTCACACACACTCGCAATTGGAGGTTTCTTACATTTATGAACAAACCCAGGTACTAGCAAAAGGCACTGAAGCCCTGGGCTCATATTTAAAGCTCAGAATTGTTTTACCAGCCCAGAGATGTGACAGTATAACTGTTAATATCCTGCTGATTTTAACAATGATAATGGCACAACTTTCAGTTTGCCTTAACAATGCATTTGGTGGGCCCAAGCCCATGTTGTTTGGCGGTGCCCTTGGATACACCACATTTTGCTCTTTTTCTTTCCTTTTTATTTAAAAGTATCAGTAAAGTTTTCTTATTAAAAAAATCTTACATTGTAGCGCTTATCCATGTGAGCAGAATAAGGTTATGACCACGGTTGACAGTTACCTCAATCAAAAGTTATTTCATTTCAAACTGTCACAAGGGGGTAGAGCTGTGGCAGTCACATTACTTAGTAACATAGTTGATGAGACTGAAAAAAAGAAATTTGTCCATCAAATTCAGCACATGCCATATTACCTTGTTGATCCAGAAGAAGGCAAAACAAAAAACAAAACAAAAAATTCCTGTCTTTCATACCTAGGGGCCTTATGTTCAAAGAAGTATTGAAACAGCTTTTGTCATTTTTAATGACATTTCAAAGTATGGTGTTGTTGGACTGGTTGAATTATGCTTCCTGACTGAAATTGTCATATGTAATGACAAAAATGTTACATTTCCTCCACAATTTCTTAACTTACAAATACTGTTGGTTGCACGGCATTTTTTTGACGTTGTGTATAACAAATTTTCTTTACCCTATACGATGCTGGTGAATAGTTTAGCAATGCCCTTACCCCGCCCCTTTGCCTGGCAATTCTGGAGTTGTATCGTGCATGACAGACATTACTAGTTTTTTTATTGTATATTCTATAGAAAGTATGTCGTTCATGCATACTATTACTTATTTTTGTCGATCATAAAAAATCTTTTTGTCATTATTAGTGTTGAGCGAGCACCCCGATGCTCGGGTGTTCGGGTGCTCTGACCGAGCACCCCCGGAGGCTCGAGTGCTCTGCCGAGCACCCGAGCCCCATTGAATTCAATGGGAGGACTCGAGCATTACACCAGGCACCCCCTGCTCTGATGAGGGGAGGGTGCCTGGTCAATGCCCCCCTTCATCTCCACAATGCCCCTCTTCCACAATGTCCCCCTTCCACAATGTCCCCCTTCCACAATGTCCCCCTTCATCTCCACAATGTCCCCCTTCATCTCCACAATGCCCCCCTTCATCTCAACAATGCCCCTCTTCCACAATGTCCCCCTTCCACAATGTCCCCCTTCATCTCCACAATGTCCCCCTTCATCTCCACAATGCCCCCCTTCATCTCAACAATGCCCCTCTTCCACAATGTCCCCCTTCATCTCCACAATGTCCCCCTTCATCTCCACAATGCCCCCCTTCATCTCAACAATGCCCCTCTTCCACAATGTCCCCCTTCCACAATGTCCCCCTTCATCTCCACAATGCCCCCTTCCATCTCCACATGTCCCCTACCTCCAGTCCCTGGTGGTCCAGCGGAGCGTCTGTAAGATCTGTGCCTCCTTCGGCACAGATCCCTGCCACCCGAACATGGCGGGCGAGCACATGGCGGTACTCGTACGAGTACCGCCATGTGCCGAGCAGAGCGATGCTCGAGCCGATCCGAGCATCGGCCGAGCATGCTCGCTCAACACTAGTCATTATCCATTTTAACATATGGTCCAAAGAGTTAAAACAAAAATCTAAGTACTGTATTTACCTCTATAAATGGCTACTACTCTAGCATGCTGGGAAAAAGGGCCATTGGATATTGGTGCTCTCAAAGGGTGATTTTATAAGCATTGACAAAATCCTGGTGCAACCTAAATGCAATGCAGGAGCAAATGAAAATGCCCCAAATTCCAATTTTAATGCTACGGAAATCCCCAGTGCATTACTTCCTGAGGCATTTCTAGCATTCAAAGAGTTAAAAGTCCCATTTAAAAATATAATTGTTTTTTGTTACCTACAGTACAGTTGGTTTGCTCTTGAATTGCTCCTTATTAAATCAGTCTTTAAACACTACAAATATCTTAACCCGTTCAATGCAAAAGAGGTGTCCAATGAATCTCATCCCAGTGCTTTAGACAGTCCCAGGCACTCAAAAGGTTAAATGTTGTAGCTAGAGGTCTTCTTTATAGTCAAGTGAACACAGTAGATATGGTTTTCACGAATGAAATGTTTTTATTTGTTTCAATTTCTGAAAAGTAGACCTTGAATAGCAGCTAACGTCATGGTTTACTTAATGAGTGTAATTATGTTAAAATTGCCATCTCCAGCTGTTTCCCTTGCAGCAATCCCTGTACCACATGTCACATTTACATGAATGCTCTACAATCCATCTCTCACAAATGCAGAGCCAGGCTTTGGTTTTTGGAATAACCAGTGAATTAGCAATTGCATGACTGAGCAGAGTTGACATTCTTTGTGAGTGGAATGCTGCTTGCCTATCGTTGAACAAGTGGCTGAATTTGTCTGGCCTCAGAGATTAGAATCCTATCTTTGTTGAAGCTGGGTGATACCTACTTTGCCTTCAGAGCTATCAGAAATACTGATCAGCATCACTAGTTCAAATATACGGATCAGCACCTGTTAGTTATATTTTATTTGTCAGAGGGATGTTCATAATCCACCACATCCGTTATGTTTTATCTGCTATCTTTGCCAGAATTGTTTGTTTTAATAGAGCAGTATGTTTATTACAATTAATCAGTGGAAAAAGAATGACTATTTTGGTTGGGATGGGGTGGTGAGGAAGCAAATAGTCTAAATAGCCCCACTAAACCAGCTCTTACCATCAACTTGTTAATTTAAAGGAGACCCCCCGCACACACAGATATGTTTATCTTACTATGACCAGAAAATGCTATGGCCCTTATGAATTTTGATTTTGTTCAAATCAAGAGATAATATCTTCAGTCAGTACTGTATGTCATATACATGGAGGCAGACATGACAGTTGCTAGCAGACACAGACAGAGCACATGAACACTCTTATCACTATAAGGATCAGAGGTATGTGCAACACATTGAAAAACTATACACTGCATACTCCTCTGGTCTTTAAATGGTTAAAATTACAGTGTGCAGGGATGAGACTTTGAGGTCCTGCCCTGCTAGCAACTGTCATGCCCGCCTCCTGATCATGACATCCAGGACTGATTGAAAATTATATCTCTTGACCTAAGGAGCAAAAGAAAAACTAATCTAGGTCATTAGGATTTTCTGACCATAGTAAGTTTAGTGGTTAGTTATTACTAGGAGGTTCTCCTTTATGTTTACACTTTATTTTATTGTTATATGCATTCTTGTTGCAGCATATTGATTGTAGAATTATTATATTATTTATCACTCAACAGCCTAGATCATAGGTAGGCAAACTGAAGGTCTCTAGCTTTTGTTAAATCACAGTTCCCACTATACTAATGATGGCTATTGTTGATCTGAGGATGATAGAATTCAGAGCTTAAAGGGATAGTAATACTTCGTTTTTTCTTTATTTTATTTTGTAGGAATTAAAAAAACATGAAGAATGATATAAGCCTTATCTTTCAAACCTTTATGGTTTGAGAGATATTCACAAGCAAAGTTTTCCCCTCGCGCCCCTTTTGCCTAGTGTAAGCCATCTCTTCTCAGATGTGGAATCTAGTTGTAAGACCAGACAGATAACAGCAGGGGACAACTTTCTTTCTATGAGAACAATGAAAGCCCTGCCCCCCTTGACACGTTTTTCAGGTTTTTCCCTTATCTTAATTGAAGATTGTCCCTCTCTGCAGTCTACATGGGCACCTCCCTTCTGATCTGGCTGAACAGTGTTACATCTGTAAAAGGGGCGGGAGGGGGATACTTTATTATTGAATTACTCTTGAACTACAACTCTGACAGAATTGAAATAACACTCTCCAAAGTCCAAATACTATGATGATTAATTAGTGCTGCTTTTATTATGAAACATGGATAACCTCTTGTTCTTAGCTCAGCTCTTTGAATAAATAATTGGAGAGTTCTTTCTATTGACCTCAAATATATTTGTAAATGGTAATCATATCACCCTTTAGACATCTCTTCTCTAATGTAAACAAACCCTGTCTGGCTAGTCTCTCTTTATAACTCAGATTCTCCAATTCCTGAATCAGTTTTGCTGCACGTATCTGCACTTTTTTTCAGTTCAACAACATATTTTTTTAAGAACTGGTACCCAAAACTGTACTACATATTCTAGATGAGAAATTACCATGGACTTACATAGAGGTAGAAATAGATTAGCAAACAGTGCATCTATGCCTCTTTTTACTCCTAAATATTTCTCTAATGAGGATTCCCCAAGTTGTTTTCCATTTAGTGTATATTTAGCATGTTTGTTTTTACAGCCCAAATGCATAACCTTACATTTATCTACATTAAATGTCTGCCACTTTTCTGCCCATTCACTCAGTTTCTCTAAATCCTTCTACAGTGAAAAAACATCCAGCCCTTACTCAACACTACTTTCAAATTCCCACTTCTAGGTCATTAATAAACAAGTTAAAAACCATTAGGACCAGGTCTGGACCCTGTGGCACCTAAAATGAATACCCTGTTCTGTTTGCAACAATCTATTAAAATGCTCTACTTGTATGCCTAAAACCCAGTCTTATATGTACTCTGAAGGACCAGACATTCTTGCCATTTCCATGGCTCAAGGGCTCCATTCATTATACAAGATTACCTATGAATGGTCTGAGACAAATTATCCTTTCTGAATACAAGAGCAGTATGTACTAATAACTAATCAATAATCACAATCAATTAATTGACATCTCACATTATAAATAAGTGCTCACTGAGCAGGACAATTTGCACATATTAAACAGTAGGTTTAGAATGATAGAAAGTTGTTTTTGACTGCTGAATAAGGACCCCCTTTAAAGGGATAGTAATACTTATTTTATCTTTATTTTATTTTGTAGGCATTAAAAAAACGTGATAAGTCTTATCTCTCAAACCTTTATAGTTTGGGAGATATTCACAAGCAAAGTTTCCCCTCCCGCCCCTTTTACCTAGTGTAAGCCATCTCTTCTCAGATGTGGAATGCAGTCCATAGACCAGACAGATAACAGCAGGGGACAATCTTCTTCCTAAGAGAACAATGAAAACCCTGCCTCCCTTGACAAGTTTTTCAGCTTTTTCCCTTATCTTAATTGAAGATTGTCCCTCTCTGCAATCTACCTGGGCACCTCCCTTCTGATCTGAGGTGAGCAGTGTTACATTAGTAAAAGGGACGGGAGGGGGATACTTTGTTATTGAATTACTCTTGAACTACAACTCTGACAGAATTGAAATTACACTCTCCAAAGTCCAAATACTACGATGATTAATTAGAGCTGCTTTTATTTTGAAACATTACTATCCCTTTAAGAGCCCTGTATTCTGAAGGTATAGTTCCACTTAAATTGATGAAGGTAGCATAATTAGATTACACTGCACAAGCATGCATTAACCATATTGCTATGGATGTCAATAGATGTTTCTTACATGATATATGACATACTCATAGTGAATACCAAGTTATATACAATGTGTTAGTAAACAGAGAAGTAATATAATTTTTTACCTTTTTGGTTTTAGATTATATTCCTGCAACTAAATTAAAGGAACAATAAAATTGAAATAAGCATGTTGAAGCAGTTACAGGAACATTCTTAATTGGAAGATTAATGGATAAATAACATATCCTAGTAATACATCCAGAATTGCCTAACTATGGCCAGAAAATCCTATTGGTTGCCATGAATTTTCCTTTCCTCCTCAGTTCAAGACAACATCTTCAGTCAATAACAATGTCATAGGGGTGGATGCAGACATGACTGCTGCTAGCAGGACCAAAGGACCTCAAACTTCTTACTGCACCCAGTAGACTTGTGCACGGGCAAAATTTTCGGTAAAATTCGAATTCGGACCAATTTTTTTTTTTCTAATTCGGATAATCCTAATTTCGGACCGGGCCTATTCGATTCGGACGAAATTCTGATCCATTCCGAATTATTCGGCCGAATTTAACATGGGTTAAATTATAGCAGTGCGCCTCCGTGCACGCTGCCATCATTATTTGCAGACAGGGTGTGCATTTAGAAAAAGATCCATCCCAAAAACGGATGTCATACATTGAAAGTCTGTGCATGCCTCTACTCTAGCATGGGATGCCAGTCACAATGCAAACGTCGAACATCGAAAACCCATGCCTGTCATTCAATTTAGCATGTTCGAACATCGAAACCCCATGCCTGTCCTTCAATCTAGCATATGTTCGAACATCGAAACCTCATGCCTGTCATTCAATTTAGCATATGCTCGACATCGAAAACCCATGCCTGTCACATCCTACTCAACATAAGTGGTCGACTCGAATATGGACAAACTACATGTCACATTCTATGTAAGTACATGGGTAAAGATTAAGGTTTCATTTTCTGGTACCAGCCTCCTACCCTACTGTCCCTCTTTAGTACCCAAATTCCTCTCTCTCGTTTTCCTATCCTGATTTCCCCTCATATCAGATAACTCTATGTGTATATACATTGTAGAGTTTCATACTACATCAAGAATAAACATCAATGATTGTAATGTGATAGATATAATGTGTTAACCCTTTGAGTGCCAGAGTGGTACACAATGCATTGCAAAGCAATACGTTGCATACCACTCTGGCATTCAAAGGGTTAAAAAGAAAAATTGAGACATTCTGTTGTGAACAAACTGCAACACAGGAGAGAAATAAAAAAAAAATGCTTGACATATATACTGAAGAGGGGTCCACAGCATTGTCTTAGTACAGCAATATCACCGTTTTCCGTGAGTGTGCAATACAGGGCTCTACGGTAATTGCTGGGCATTTCCCAATGTCATAATCAGGGGATGATGGGAGTTGTATTCTAACTACTGTTAGGAAACACATAAGTGATGCACATTCATCTCCCACCTAGAAATTATTTACACACGAGGCAACTCCCCCAAGTAATACCTAGCCCCTTTCCAAGTGAAAGGACTTCCAGAAAGGCTTCAGATCTCTTAGTGACTCACCTGTTATTGCCAGTCAGCGGGACCCGGAGAGTAGGAGGGGTGATGCTATGGCTGCACGGCACGGTGCTCTTAGTTGGTCACTTGTCGCAATGTTGAAGCTCAGCCCGGCCAGCACCTTCTGGGTGGAGACACCTCACAGCAATCCTGTTCTGGACACATCATGCACTGTTGTTCACTCATACTAGGGATCCCAAATGTTTAGACTCATTTTGTACAGGGGGCACCCTCCTGTATTTGTAAAACCTCTCTCGCAAATCTGGGATGGTAGACCTATTTACTCAAGTCTTGACTTTAGGTGGGCTATAAACAATACAAAATAGGCATAATGTTTCACTATCACATAATTCACGTCACTGAAGCAGCCAGCAGGCATCGCCACTGAGTGAGCATAGGGCTGCCCGGCTGCTGACAGTCACACTGATGGGACACCCTGCAACACAGAAATGGCAGAAGACCACAAAATAAACATGCTATGGGACGGCACATTGCCGCCCCTGTCAAAGTGCTGCCTGGGTCCATGGACCCACTGGGACCCATGTAAGGGCCGGCCCTGTATTCGAACAAATACCTAATATTTTTTTATATTTTGCACAGGAACAAATATTACTTGCTCTTGCAGTGGCAATAACTGGAACTAATGCTGGCTGCCTACCTATGCCTAGCCTAATGCTACCTGCCTGCCTACACAACAACTGTACACTCTCTAATCTCTTCTCTCTCTGAGCTCCAACAACCCAATGAGGAAATGCAGGCAGTCTGTCTGTGTGACTGTGTCATTAGTCCAACCCCCATCATGAAACAAAGAAGGCTATTCGAATACAGACAAAAGAGGGAAGTAGTGCATGAAACGGAGAATGGAATTGGACTAGAGACATGGAGGGAAAATTATGGAGGGAAAGTAATTGAGCGCGCACAGGAAGTACAAAATGTCCTGGTCAAAAGTAGTCAAAACTTTTGTAAATGTGTCGATTGCCGAAACTTCCGAAAGTTTCGACGAATTTCGGACCTGGGCTGTTCGGAGTCGGATCATTTTTTCCGAATAACCCTTGAGTTTCGGATTGGCCGAATGTCTCCGAATGACCCCATTTTCGACGAAATCCGAATGTCTCTGAACGAATTCGCACATGTCTAGCACCCAGTAATCTTAACTCTTAAAGGACCAGAGGGGTGTGCAACACATTACTTCACAATGTATTCGTACCCTTTTGGTCCTTAAGGAGTTCAGGAAGTTCATGCACTCTGCCTGCTTCAGTTAAAGTAAAACTGCCAGCATTTGGAAAGCCTGTCTCCATGGACATGAATCCAGAAGTGACTGAAGATGATATACCTTGAACAAGAGCACAAGGGAAACTTCATAAGGGCCATTAGCATAGCTGGGAACTCTCCGGATTTTCACCGGGGACCCTGGATTTTGCTGCTGATTACTACTTCTCCAGGGCAGAGGCTGATTCTCTGGATATGGGCAGTTTTATCAAAGCTCAGTCTGTTCATCCCACTCTCCTCCCACTCCCCAGCAACTTCTCCCATTTACCCAGCCTATTCTTTTTACTTTTGCTATGTTTTTAAGCCCCACCCCAGTCATGATTAAACCCCACCCCTTTTTTGATGCAAATCTCATCCTTCATCTCCACCAATGACACAGCAAGACTTCCCTCCAGGGAGTCAACAAGAAAAAGTTCTCAGTTATGCTATTAGAATTGGATGGTCATAGTACGATAACATTGTGTGTGTGTGTGTGTGGTGGGGGGTTATTAGGAGGTATTAGTTTCTCCTATAAAGTAACAAATTGATTATAAGAGCTGGGTTAGATTAGTAGGGGCTGTTTGGTTTGCTTGGTCCCCATCTCACCCCCATCTTAACCAAACATACATTCTTTAGCCTTTGATTGATTGTAATAAACATGTTCACCTATTTTTAAAAAATAATCCAGTTTAGGATATCAGACTGAAATGTTGGAGCCACGTAAACCAGAATGGATGTGCTGGTGATATTATTGTGAACACCAAATACAATAAAATAAAGTTGATTCTTGTATTCTTGCATACTGAACTAGTGATGCTGATCAGAAGGGAAAGCAAATTAATTTTCCCACTGATTTGTTTTCTTTAAAGGGATAGTAATGGTTAGTTTTATCAAAGCTTAAAAGTGTACATATTAAAAGTATAAATGCTATGACCTACCTCCTGTCTCTCAAACGTATATTTTGAGAGATATAAGCTGCCCCTTTCACAGTCATCAGTGCTCTAGCTGACAGAAAGAGATTCTGGTCATTTGACAAGCTGGCAGCTCTTCAGCAGAGCCGAAATATAGTATCTGGAAAGAAATACTTTATTGGAACAGTCTACAAACTATGCTTGCAAACCAGGCACACTTTGTGGACCATTCCAATGAAGTATTTCTTTCTAAATAGCGCTATTTTGGCTCTGCTAAAGAGCAACTGGTCGGTCAAATGGCCAGAATCTCCTTCTGTAAGCTAGAGTGTTGACGTCTGTGAAAGGGGCAGGAAGGGAGACATTTTGCCGATTATATCTCTCAAACTCTACTTGTTTGCGAGACTGGAGGTAGGTTATTACATTCATGTTTTATTATGTACACTATTAAGCATTATAAAACTAACCATTACGATTCCTTTAAAACCCTGTGTGACAGAAATGTCAAGGAGAACTTTGGGAATGCTTCTTTTTTACCCTATGTGCAGTTGGTTTGCTCCAGCCTCATCATCCTATCCTGCTTTAGGTAGAAGCACTTCCTATAGCAGCTTGTAATATATAATATTTATCTTCAGTGTAAGCATGAAGTTGAATGCTGGCACTGTTGTTTACAAATATAAAGTTTCAGCTGCAATACATTTTGAATGAAAGCCTTGTGACCTACATTTTTTCATAAAAGTTTACTGCTTTTCTAAAAAGCTATACCTCTACTTGATATATGCTCCTGACTGATTTGTTTTTTCTTACAAATTGTAGAGAAATAATTAAAATGCTTTCTGTGATTGAGGAATTTAGGGCATAATGTGTTGCAGCTTGCAACGTCTCTGGAAGTCAGGTCTGTTTTAACAAAAGGGAAAAATGGCTAGCCTGTAAGTACTATGATTACCAAGATAGCAGACATTACAGTTAAGATTAGGCCTAGCTCCTCAAGGGGCCTATTGACTTTACACCTTCTGCAACCCATTTCTACAGGTAAACTGGCATGGTTGGCCATTATCAGCACTTTGTCTTCCATTGCTAGCAGACAAGAGGGGAAAATGCACACGTGATATACCATTTTGCTTATAAATGCAACCTGCCTGGAAATGATAACCAGCACAGTACTACCTTTTGAGCCAATCTTCATAGCAATGAATGTTCTGGTGAGATTGCTACTGCCTGTGTATGATCTCCTCAGCACCTTAGTATACACAGACACCTTTGCATTTCAAGCTCCAACAAAAAATAGCATTGTCAAAGCAGCTTGTGTGTTTATATTTAGGCTACACATGGGCAGCAGCAACATAGAAAAGTATAACAGCAGTCTAAGTGTTATTTAAAATGTAACCCTCCCATATGGGTAATGGAAGGAAGGGAATAGCACAGGTCTGTGGTAACAGCTACTGCCCTCTGAAGCACAACTACATAACTGTAAATAGTGACTGGTTTCCTGTGTGTATGTGTTGTCTGTTAATGGAGCAATAAACTTTTTTTAGGGCTTCGGTTTTAACCCTTTCAGTTCCAGAGGGGTACGCAACACATTTGCAGTGCATTGTATGCCCCTCTGGCACTCAAAGAGGTAAGTTGAGCATTAAAGTACTCCATTTTATAAAAATCCTGGAATTAAAAAGAAGTATGTATATTTAACAATCCTATATAATAATTAGCTAACGTATGTTTGTCAGAAGCTGTCATGTGCAGTACAGACTGCCCACACCATGGCTGATAATGGAGCGGGGCGCTCCAAATTTAGACCGTATTAGTTGCGGCACGGGCAGTCTGTACTGCGTATGACAGCACCGTGGCTGCTGCTGCCTGGCACTGTGGCCCGTGTACACGGGCTATTCAACTAGTATTCTATTAAAGGGGAATGACTAATAACTGTCCTGGAGTGTACTGTATCTACGTAACATTAGCAAATATTTATGGCTGTAAGTTTAGTATTGACTCACATTTCTAAAATACCAAAATTCAGAAATTTATGATTAGGTCTTCCTATAAAAATTAGCAGTTGAAAATAAAAATTACATTATATTTTTTTTTTTCCTTTTTTGTGCCATTCTAGGATTTGGGCACATCCTATTATAAATAATAAAAAACCCCTATGTAAGCGGTAACAGCTACAGAGAAAACAAGGTATATAAGGCATACGGTTTTGGAAAGAAGGCAAATCCCTGCATCAAATGAGGGGTAATTTGCCTTTCAACACTCATCCCTGTGTGCACAACTGTTTACAGAAAATGGAGCTAAAAAGAAAATATTCTTTTTTTTAATTCTTGTACCCTTTCAAAGATATTGAAATCTTTGAGAACTATGGACTAACTTACTGAATTCATTAACAGTTACACTCCCAAGAGAATTAACACCCCATCAGTAAAAGCTGACATACTGTAGCAAGTGCCAGTAGCACAGAACTACCCTCCACCAAAATGTGTTATTTATCTTGAATTCTAGAATTTGGTAATATAGGAAAAAATAGGGCTTTTTACATTCCCCCCACTTCAAAGATACCAATATCTTTGAAAAACCATGGAATTTCTTACCGTACTCAGTATGTACTGCCAGCTGGAAAATGGTACCAATATCATGAACTGAAATACAGTATGGGGTGCAGAACCACAAAATGACCAAAACCTTTTTTTTTTTCGTATATGAATGTATACGTAAGTTTGGTGGGTGCTCAACTGATCACCCATCAAAAGCATTTCCTCTTTCAGATGTGGGTATACCTGTCAACCTACTGTGTGTATGGGGGATATGTGTGTTTAGATATGTGTGCATATGAGTGTGAAAATATGTATGTGTACATGCATGCATGTATGTGTTTATGTGTTTGTTTGAATGAGTGTATGTGTTTATACGTGCATGTATCGGTGAATGCATATGTCTGAGTGTGTCTCTGCACGTGCGTAGGTGAGATCTGTACCCCTCCCCGACAACATGCTCCCCTTTTTCATTCAAGGGCACTCTTTGATTTTTTTAAAGCAAAAGAAGGTGGGATATGTGCTCTTTAAGAGCCCCACAGTCCTCCCTATGTTACAAACATATTTTGTGATCTGTGATCAACCCCCATAAACTTATTAAAGTCTATCCTTGCCTGAAAGAGGGCTTCTGCTTTTTCAAAGAACTACACATTTGTAAGTGAAAGGGGGGCGGGATAGGAGCCCTTAAAGCCCCCCCCCATGCTATTGTGCATTATAATGTTGGGTGATCGAGACATCACCAGACATTATAAAATACATGAATACCCTCATTGAAAGAGGGGTATCTCTCTTTCAAATGAGGGTCCATTCAGAGAAGAGTAGAATGAGATATAGAATATCAAGAGCCTGAACCCCTGCTCAAAAGCGTAAAGCACATTATACCTGGTGGTCCAATGGACCTGTAGCACTTCAGCGATGTCATCAAGTACATGCGCAATGTCATCAGTGATCTGCGCCAAATGGGGAAGTGGGACCAGAGGCCTGCAGGAAGTTAAGTCCCTTAATTAATCCCTTTACTTCCTCAAAGCAGAGAATATGATGGGTCTAGTCCTTAGCCGTTTTATAGGGTACGCTGAGAACGAGGTCCATCACTTCCTTAGCAGTGAAATGGTTAAACCGCATTAGCTATCTTAAAAGTGCAGTAAATGTTTTTTATGAAAACTAATATGTTATAGAGCTTTTTTTGTGATGAGTAAAACTGCCACTGCCAGTTTCTGTATTCAGATGGTATAACAGCACAAATTGATTGAAGGGAGTGAATTACAGTATGGTTACTTCCTGAAAGTTCAAAATTAAAATATGGCTCAACAGTTTCTATGACATTCTATGGCTATCTGTTTGTCTGTGACTCATCTCTCGCACTGAATGCAGCATTATAAATAATCAAAATCTGAACTGTTAATGTAAATAAATACAAGTTTAAACTGTAATAACTCTGAAAATATGCATAGTACCATAGGTATTCTAACTAGGAAAATCCCATCAACATGGGCATCCAATGTGATCCCAGTGGGCAAAATGTGGCCCGTCTGACCCTAGGGTGTGGCCCACCTCATAGTTTTTTAAAACTATTTTTTTACTTGATTATCTAGCACACATGAACTAGTAGGCCAGTAAGGCCTAATCCATGCCTGTCTGTACTGTACAGTTCAAAAGTAGATGGCTGTTATATATTAGTAATGTTTTTGAGTTAAATAAATAGATCCATAATGTTGAAAAACTGACATATTTGACACCTTTATCAATAACAAAAAGAATGTGGCTCACACACTTGTAGTGTTTCATTTAGACTTAAAACAGTCTCATATATGGGAATAAATTGAAAACATCTTGCTGCTGATGACACATGCTCCAGTATTTATTCCTACATGTGAGACTGTTTTTTAAGCTTAATTGAAACACAAGTGCTTACTTGAGATTAATATAACACTTGGATGTGACCATATAATCTTCAGCAGTGTTTTACCAAGGAGTGAGTGTCACTGAGATAATAGGGGACTGGTCTGGAGTCTAATATAAGTATTGGAATATTGCTCCTCTAAGATGTCATAATATTTCTGATCACTTGGCCCGTGACTGATAAAACTTGGACGTGCCTGCCCTACATACATGTTTTCTCATTAAAAAGTTTACTGTTTCTGTAAAATCAGATCTGTGGGACCTGGTTTTGCTGTGCATGTGTTTGTTAATGGTGTAGACTCAGTCAGCCTTCCAAGGCAAGTCTTTCTGAATAACAGTATCCTGTATGATGGAAAAACACTGATAGTGTAGTGAGCCAAAGAGCAGTCATGCCTAATACACTGATTTTTCTTCTGCTTTGTAAGTGAACACCTAAGAGTCTGTCTATAAATGTGTCCTTGATTGTAGACTGGAAATAAAAAAGTAATCCCATCTCGCAATGTATGAATCTGCCAGCAGAGCTTATTTGGGTTGGCCTCTGACTTATGCGGCTGCATATTGGGGTATGTGCTAGAGATGTAATGGGTAATCTGAGGCCCTCCAGCTGTTGATGGCTATAATTTCCATCACGATTCAGTTCCAGGGATGGTGAAAACTGTAGTGCTCAACAGCTGGAGATCCCTTGCTAAACCCTGCAATAGAGAATGCATACAGTTATAGAGAATGCATACAGTTAATGCATACAGTGTTCCATCTTTAACACTTTAATGTGAGCATGCCCAAACACCATTGCTATAGATGACCAGGAAAATGGAATCGAGTTTCCATATATTCTTTTACACTTGGTTGGGAATGACCTTAAACAAGGCTTAGAGAAAAGGAATGCCCCAGTTGATCCGTAAACTCCCCCAATGCCATCCCCTTGATGAACTGGCATTACATTGATGTAAGTAGCTTAGTAAATAAGCATTAGGCATACATAGTAATAAGAAATCAGTTAAAGTGCATAGAATTGAATTAGTACATATTCCCTTTATTCATAAACTTAGCACTGTCACTATTATAACACATGTCACATAGGCACAAGCTTTAATGATAAAAATATGGCACCTATTAATAGTAAGTGGCTACATGCATTAGCCCTTTATAGACTTGAAACTTCTCCAACACAATTAGGCTGATGTACCTAGAGGAACTAGAGAGCTTCTAGAACAAACCAACTAAATTATGGGGGACAAATATAATTGCCTATTAATTTAATTTGAGGTTTAACCCCTTGATTGCTAGATAAGTCTCCAACGTATTGATTCACAATTCGTTGGAGACATCCCTAGAATTAAAGGGGTCAAATGCCCCATAGAAATTAACAGAAATGTTGCTGGAATTTTTATTTGTCCCCTATGGTGTAGTTGGTTAGCTCGAGAATTGCTCCAGTTCTCTAAATACATCAACATTATAGAGACATTGAAGAAATAGAGTACTTATTGGCCAAACCACTTGCGCCATAGAGGAGAAATAGAAAATTACATTTGATTATATGAATATGAGATTTGGTCCCCCCCTATGGTTTGCCCCAGAATTATTTCTCTTAACAAATAAGTCTCAATGAGAAGCAGGGGACTTGAGCAAACCTACTGTATTATTAGTGCACTGTATAAAAATATATCGTAGGACTTTTGCTGTTGTGTAAAACAAAGGTTTTATGCTGACAGATGCATATTTCAGAGTTATTGTAGTTTAAACTCATGTTTATTTTTTAACATTAACAGTGCCCTCTAATGAATAGATTCCAGTTAGTTACTGATAGAAACTGCTGAGTCATGCTCTCTGAACTTTAAGGAAGTAATCACACTGTAATTCCCTTCCTGATAGTTTGAACTGTTATGCCATTTGAATAAAACAACTGATAGTGGTGTGTGTACCTTTGTATTAGTCAGCAGGTAAAGCCCAATAACATATAGGTTTTCATACAAAAAATTGCACGGCTCCTTTAATTATAACATTCCTAGTAAGGAGATTAGGATAATTATATACCCCAAGCTGACAACAAGACCTGGGGCATTAGTTCCCCATAGCCTGTACCCGGAAAAGCCTCTATTGAGAATCAGTGTGTTGAATTCCTCTTTAGAATCTAAGGAGTTAGTAAATGCCTCCCATAACCTTTACATGGTAGCCTACTTAAATTATGATATTTAGCTCTTTTGTGAAATGTGGAAGAAACAACAGAACTGCTCAAGTGTAGACCTTCTAATCTTACTTCTTTAAAGGGAAACTATCACATGATAGCTGTTCCATCTGCAGATCTCTCCAGGGCTGGATGTCTCAACAGGCAGAGTAGGCAACTACATAGATCTCAACATTTTGAAGGACACCTCATCTGTGCTGGCCATACCCACATTCAGAATTGTGGCTGTGGTCAATGCAAACTCAAGGTCCCTGCACCAGTTTTATACCCTGTTACAGGCTATTATTTAACTCCTTGAATGCTGAAGAAATCTCCAACATCTTGCATCACCAGCAACCAAGCATTTCTTGTCCTTGCTTGTTATAGGCCAAGGATAATTTCTGTTCCAGGATGGGACTGGGGCCGGGGTTAAGTGAGGAATGGAGGTGTGGTTATGGGTGGAGCTAAGGGTGTCTAGATTGCTTTGCCTAGGAGCAACTGAGATATAAATCCTACCCTGGACCTCTCTTCTGTGAGCAGACCTATAGTTGAAGATGGGGCTGGATTGTGAGATCCGGTGGATCAAGGGGTGGGGGATTTGCACAAACAGGGATCTGAAAAGAGCATTGATGCTGCATCATAAGACAGGTCCCTATAGACCCTCTACATCATTCATGAAAGCCTGGGGCTATGAGTCTATGAGGCTGGGCAAGGAACTCAATAATTTGTGACTTAGAGCACAGACTTTCAGGTTCCAGGTTCCATTCCAGCCAAAGGGGTTGAACTAAACCCTGTGGTAAGAAAACATATTGTAAGATGTTAATGCCAGTAATAGTCTAAGGGGAAGTAGTAAATGCTCCTGTGCCACAAATCCATCCTGCTAAACTTGACACTCTGTATAACTCATTATGCCGCTTAATCCGGCAATGAAGTTACAGAACTCATCATTGTGATATGTATGAAGAACTAAATTGGCTAAAACTCGAATCCTTCACCTCTGTCGCCTAGATTATAACCACTCCTCTAGAAAGCTACCAGACTACCTGAGTAGTATACTCACTCCAGCTCTCTATACTAACTATAACCTCCTCTCTGTTGTTAACAACTCACTGAGTATACCACAATACAAGAAAGAAGCCGATCGATTTGCCTTCTCCTTCAGAACTCTGAAAGTCTAGATTAACCTGACCGAAAAAATCAGATCTTCAACCAGTCTAAAATCCTTAAAGATAACTGCTTCTTTATATCTAAAAACAATATGTAACTGTATATAAATGTTTAGTATGAATGTATGAATGTTTGTGTTTGATTTTGAACTGTATGTATCTTTTCTTTTGGCACCCAGACTTATTTGCAATTTTACAGTGAGTGCTCCTCATTATTCTATATATATATATATATATATATATATATATATATATATATATATATATATATATACACAGGGCTCAAAATTTCCACTCTCCACTAGCCAATGGCGAGTGAAAATTTAGCTCTGGCAACTAGAAATTCAGCCCTGGTGGGTATGTTTTGGCTTGCAGTAGCAAGTAACTTTTCAGGTCTGGCTAGTAGCAAAGGACTTAAAAGCCCTGTATATATATCTATATATATATTCTATATAATAATTCGCTAAAACATGTGTTATGACTCAGTCATACTTAGTACAGACTGCTGCGCGTGCTGCAGTCATTCGCAGTAGAGACTGCCCACGCCGCAGCTGATACAGAGCTGGACGCTCCAATGGAGCGTCCAGCTCTGTATCAGCCACGGCTCGGGCAGTCTGTACTGCGCATGACTGCCCCGCATCCATCTGGCAGTGGCACTGTGGCCCCTGTTACGGGCTCTTCAACAAGTATGTATATATATATATATATATATATATAGTGTTTCTCTATTTTTGTAAATACACAACTGTATGCTGTGAACACTCCAGGATATATTTGAAAACGAGAGAAATCTCAATGTATTCTTCCTGGTAAAAAAAAAAATCTAAATAAACAATAAGTTCTATTTTAGGGTTGCACAGTTCAAGGACACACATTTATTGCCTTCCCTCATTGGAGAAAACTAGATAATTGTCCTTGAAGGCACACACTCAATATTTGATATTGATACTTACTGTTTCTATGGTTTTGTCAATTTCCCTTTTCTTTACATCTTTTATTTTTCTTTTAAGTTCAAAGCTATTAAAATAAGAAATATGTAACTTTGAAGTAATATACACTTGCGACTTTCTGTAACTTATTGTAACTACTGAGCATATTTCTAAATGAGAATAAATCTTTAAAACATCATGATGTTTGATTGCACTTTTGAGTTTTATTTTTTGATTAAAAAACTGAAATGACATTAGCCTTGGGCATCTATATAAATAATCTCTTTCTCCAGTCACACCTCTTCACACTGTGCTGTGTGCATGTAACTTAGAAACAGCACATTACCTCTGGGCAGTTTTTTATGCACTCCTGATCATAATGTTATTTGATTGCAACAATACTTTGACAAGTAAGAGTAAAGGAAAAATTGGTTTTCTAAGACCATGAAAGTTTGTGAACTCCAGTCTGTAACCCTTTTTAAGGATTAAGAACACATCTAGAACAGAAAAATTTCAAATAACATTAACACCTAAAAATAAAATTGAAAAAGTTAAGTTAATTTGTTTGCGTTGTTGTTAATGAAAGACAAGAGCTAATGCAGGTAATATACTAAGATAAGTACACTAATCTTCTATTCAGAAAGTTTTTAACCTTACTTCAGCTTATTTATAGAAATACAGCAGCCTCACTTATAAGACAATCTACCAAGATTACCATGTAAATTGTAGTCTGGGAGCACAAGAAAAGGCAGGAACAGTTAACCCATATAATTTATGTAAGTTTAGATTTTCGATTGCAATGAAGTACAGGGTATTTAAGTGTGTATAACTTCAGAACATTTTTGAAGTTAGGGCTGCTACAGTTCTGTTGCTTGTGTTCTTTCAATCACCTTCTTTTGCATTCCACCACTGATGCATAGTAGGATGGCCTACAGTATTATAGGCTGGCACCTATGTGGGCCACACATTCATGGTAAGTAGTGATGAGAATTGCAACCTAAAACAATATATGTATGAACGATCTGCCAGTGGCCTCATAGTCCACCGTGTATTCCTTTCTTACTACATCTTTACTGTGTCACTGCAGTAAAGATGCAATATGCTGGACTTTGGTGTATTCATGAGAGGCAATAGACTCCCATGTTTAAGGCACCATAGTACAGCACAGGACCTTTTGCAACGGTTTATATTATCAGCAACATCAGCAGAAACAATAACATTGCAATATTTTTCAGAACATGTCATCATCATCATCACAGAAAGTGATTCATATCTATGGAACTTGCTCTAAGAATATGGTTTGGTAACTGATACACACAAACACTGTCTAGCTCCTATGGGTGGTCACACTACATGTAAGATAGTTACAGTATACTTGTATGATAGCTATATTCTAAGCAGCAACAATAATCCAGTTGACTACTGGAAAACAAAACAGTGCATGTGGCCAGAACTGATGCATACTGCCTTGGAAACACTTGGTTGCTCACCATCAAACGTGCAGTCTGAGTGGTTTTTCAATACTGCTTTTTATATTGTTAATGACCATAGGACACGTCTATCAAGCAGTAGTGTTGGTAGACTTAACTATCTAAAATGGACCAGCATTTAAAGCAGAACTATCACTCTGTATCAAGTCCCCCCACAATAATTAGGCATATTGCGATTAGCTTCTTCACAGTGATATTATCCTACGCAAGTACCACAATATGAAGTAATCCTTCTTTTTCTCAGACTGATGGCCAGGCTTCTTCCTTTAGAGACGTCTGCGCTCCTGTGCTGTCAATCCCTTCCGGTACCGTAAGATACAATGCAATGCCTCCTAGAGGAGACCGTGACAGACAGCGCAGGCTCACAGATGTCTCTAAGACAAGATGTCTGCATGCAAGCCTGGCCGCCGGTCTCAGAAGATGGAGGATTACTTCAGATTGTGGTACTTCTGCCTGATAATATCACTGTTAAGAAGCTACTCGCGATAAGCCTAATGATTGTGGAGGGACTTGATGTAGGGTGATAGTTCCGCTTTAATATCATCTGAATATCAGGTAGTATCAGTGGACAAAAACTCACGTCAGAGTAGCCGACAGCACATTTAGCAGCACGGAGGAGGGTTGGAACAGTTGCCATCTTATAACACAGGTGGGACCACTGCTCTGGCCACTGATTATTGGTGATTGAAGAAAATTGTATGGGGTACTGGTCTACTGCTATCAGTGCTAGATGTTGGTGGTAACATTTAGAAAGCATCCAAGGAGTTAATTATATTGTATGCTTTGCATTTTCTGTTTTTTGACTACATGCAAATTAGAATGTGAACTATTTAACTCCTGTCTTAATAAATATAAGCCACCCAGCTTATTGATTGTACCAAGCAGACAAAGAGTGTGAGTGTTTTGCTTTACAACCTACGCAAATTGCCATTTTTGTAGAACGCTATTATTTTTTTGCATTAGCTATTATATTTTAAAACATACTTGGTGAAAACCAATCTCTACTAAAAAGGTGAAATGTGTATAGTAATCTACATGTAGATCATTTGAACAAAATGAAAAATAGCATGCTGATGAGGGACTGAATAACCAAGAGCATCTTGACTTGAAAGTCAACTAAAGGCACATTTATTACACTAATTGCTTCCTACTTTCTGCCTGAATATCAAACCAACATTACTAGAGAACAGGAAAAATAAGGTTTCAGTCTGAAGACAGCAGGAATGAAATAGCCTCTGGTATAAACAGCTTATGGGAAACAATTATGTTTGTATATGGTTTGTGAAAACCTCAACCCGCTTTGCTAAATGTACTTCTTACCTTGGGTTTTTCAAAATAAACTAACACTGAAACCCCTGACAAAAATACATTTTTATAGTGCCTCCATGTAAGTCTATGGGGGAGATGCACTAAGGCAGTGGTTCTCAGCTCCTGTCCTCAGGACCCACTGACAGGCCAGGACTTAGGAATTCCCCTGATAGAGCACAGGTGTGGTGATCAGAGGCTCATTCACATTGATTAACTCACCTGTGCTCTAACAAGGAAATCATAAAATCCTGGCCTGTTAGTGGGTCCCGAGGACAGGAGTTGAAAAACACTGCACTAAGGTGTGATAAAGTGAAGATGACTTCTCTAGTGATATCACTTCTCCAGTTCCTATGTTATTCTATGGAGCCTATGCACTAACATTTCTCCAACTTTGGAGATCTTTGTGCATGGGCTCTGTGGAATAACATAGGAACTGGAGAAGTGATATCACTGGAGAAGTTATCTCCATATTATCACCTCTTTATCTTACTTTAGTGTATAACCCCTATTGAGTCCATAACTCCTCAATTTAGACCACAAAGATTCTATAGCAAGCATGCTACAAAGAGAAGGAAGAGGAAGGATTTTTTTTTACAGTAAGGTCTGTTAAATTCTGCAATTCCTTGTCCAAGGATGTGGATACATTAAAGAGAAGATTAGATGCTTTTATAGCAGTAGGGAACATAAAGGTTATGCTGTGTAGTAACAGATAAAACGGTAAGTTCTAATAAACACACTAATATGCATTTTAGAGTTGGGAAGGCATTTAATTCTAATTTTCTGGGTTATAATGTGGCAAAGGTTGAACTTGATGGACTTGTGATGCTTTTCAACCTTATTTACTATGTAACTATGTAGTTTACCAGACTTTTTGCATTGCTATAAGAACAGGAGGGAGTTGCACTACGGTGTAATAAAACATTGATAAGGCAAAGGTAAATTCTCCAGTGATATAACGTCTCTAATTCCTATGTTATTCTCTGGAGTCTATGCATTAAGATCTCTCAGACTTTAGGGATCTTAGGTCATAGGTTTCATATAATAACATAGGAACTAAAGAAGAGTTTATCACACTGGAAAAATTATGTCTTATGTATAACTATAAGTTAATGCTGAACATCAAAAATAGGTCTTTTCATTTTTTTGGGAAAACAGCTGGACCAAAGACAAAGTTGGACATTTGGAATGCAGCAAGACTGGGAAAACTACATTTCCGCAGTATTGGAGACTGGTGGCATTTTTAAAGCTGTTAAAATTGGTTCCGATGATGGAATATTAATGATACAACTATTTGTAGGGAGTCGGGGAAAGTGTCAAGATGGATGATGGTGCATTCTAATGATAGGTTTCAGCTCGGTGTAAGAATAAAGAATTGTACCTACTCTTAATGAAACCTCATAGCAAAACTGGTCTGGTTATTATTTTCTAGTTCAGTTAATCATTGGGAATGTAATGGAAATAGGAGGTAATAATCCATAGTATGGGAAGGAAATTTACAGCTTGATTTGTGCTTAATATTGTCTTTATCTTTATGCTTCATTTACTCAAAGCTTACATTTAGCCACAGACACTGTATCGACTGAATTGTACTGCCTTGGTTCACTTTAATTTAAAATGTTACTGATACTGCTACAGATTATTAAAGTTATAAGCTATTTAGTGAGTGTTTGATAACTTCATAAATGCCTTAGAAACATGAATAACTAACTATACTAATTTTAGTATCTTTATGTAATTCATAAAGAACTATGAGTTACCAAGAATTTGACATCAGTTTTGCTTTTGCATTAATCTATTAATTCTTATTATATCAAGACAGAGTAAATTGCAGGACAATTGAATGCATCATTAGTGAAATCACATTATTCAGTTACATATTTCCACATATTAAATTACCTTGTGTGATTTCAGAAGCAATCTGTTAATCAAACAGGACTATGGATAGTCAGAATTAAGCTTATGGCACATTGGCTCCAGACACAAACCATTTTGTCTGAGAGCTACAAAAAAAACATATTATAGCTATTGACAATTTAATTTCACCACTACCAGTCTGATTACTGATACAGCAAACTCTATCAGGGATCAGGATTCAGGTCTTGCAGCACAATGAATTACATGATTCATACAGATTGCTACAATTAAGTACATAATATTAGACCAGTATGTATAACCTCAAAGGGTGATGTGGTTTCAATAAAGATTTCTGACCAAAGCCATGTATCTATTACTGTTTACTATTATTAAGGAATACACAGTGGTGAAGCTTTTATGTTTTTTGTCCTGTATATAAAGGACGATATCTAATACAATACAAGGTAAATTATCTCCCAGCACTCTAAGGGTCGTATGTTCAAAGGGATAATGACAAAAAAAAATGTTGTATGAACAACAAAAATAAGGAATTGTATGCACGAACGACATATTTTCTATAGATTATAAGACAAGAAACTAGTATTGTCCGTTGTGTACGACACAACCCCAGAATTGCTGGGCAAAGGGGCAGGGCAAGGGCATGGCTAAACTATTCTCCAGTGTCGTATAGAGGAAAAGAAAACTAACGACAAAAAAATGTCTTGCAAAAGACAACATTTGTACGTTAAAAAAAACAACATTTGTACGTTAAAAAAAAGTGGAGGGAGTATGAAGTTTTGAATGTGAGAATTTTTGTCGTTAGTTAAGACAGTTTTTGTCTTTACATACGACAATTTCAGTTAGGACAAACGACATATTTCCAATCGCAACCAATACTCTGAAAATATTAATGATCCCAATGACACTGTACTTTGAAAAGTCAAAAAGCTATTTCGTTACTTCTTTGAACATATGTCCCTTAATGCTTAATTAATTTATTTATTCATTTATTTATTATTTTATTTTAATTCAATTGTAATGTGTAATTATTAAAATTTAAGTTTTAGGACAGCCTAGGTATCCATGAGATGCCCCAAATACAGTTTTATTTTTAAGACTGTAGCATTCCATATTAAATAGGTAGTAGCTTGCAAAAATATGAGAAAAAACATCTAATTAGTGTCTAAGAGGGTTGTAGGTATCGGATAGAAACTAGGGACTGATTATTAGAGTAGTTACAAGTATGCCAAATAACTCATTTAATCATTATCCCTAGTGTCTTCTTTGCTTGTCACATGCCCCGTGTAAGAATCCCAGCCCTTGAACTTCAGCATTCGTATGACAGATTGCACCTGGTCTTGTACAAAGGACAGCCCCAGTAATGGTTGCATTGTTAATCTTTGCTAGATTAGACACTGTTGCAATTAATTAGAGGGATAAGTCTGTTTCCCCACACATGACATAAACACAGCATACAGTCTCAGAGATTTCACACACCATATTGACAAGGCTTCCAAATGCTTAAGAACTTTGGACTGTCTCCTGCTAGAAGCCTTGTTCCATTTAAAGGGATAGTAATGTTTCATAATAATAGCAGCTCTAATTAATCATCATAGTATTTGGACTTTGGAGAGTGTTATTTCAATACTGTCAGAGATGTAGTTCAAGAGTAATTCAATGACAAAGTATCCCCCTCTCGCCCCTTTTACTGATGTAACACTGCTCAGCCAGAGCAGAAGAGAGGTGCCCAGGTAGACTGCAGAGAGGGACAATCTTCAATTAAGATAAGAGAAAAAGCTGAAACGCTTGTCAAGGGGGGCAGGGTTTTCATTGTTTTCATAGAAAGTAGATTGCCCCCTGCTGTTATCTGTCTGGTCTTACAACCAGATTCCACATCTGAGAAGAGATGGCTTACACTAAGTAAAAGGGGCGGGAGGGGAAACTTTGCTTGTGAATATCTCTCAAACCATAAATGTTTAAGAGATAAGACTTATATAGTTCTTCATGTTTTTTTAACGGCTACAAAATAAAATAAAGATAAAACGAAGTGTTACTATCCCTTTAATTCCTGGTTGTAGGAGGTTCAGAAATCCTTCTGTTGGTGAATATATTGATGTTGAATACATTGGATTAAAACTGATAGCAGTCCTTGTATTAATAGCAAATAGCTCACTTCAAACTCTTGGATGGTCTCTACTTCCCCTTCCCTTATTAATCATAGTACATCTTGTTATTATCAATTTCTTACACCCGGGAAGGGGCCAGTACATAGCAAATGATTAGCTAAAGAAAGACCTGTAAAATGGGGCTCTGAATAAACGTAAATTGAAATAGAGATATCAAAAGTTTTTAATTTTATTGCATCAGTTCTGTTTTTCAAAGTGGAAATGGGTGTGATTTACTGACTGTGTTTTGTATACATTTATTTTACATATTAAAGCATTCACATATTTATAAAGGGACGCTTGTGAAAGAAATAACACATTCCAACCTGAAAATGATTCCATTACTAGTCACTTTGCAACCTATAATCTGTTAAATAATATAGAATTCACACTTTTACCAAAGTGCAGGTTTTATGAATGAGGAAAATCTTTTTCTTCCTCCTGAGTTTGCACAAATTCCTTGCTAATTTTCCGCGGCGCAGCTGATACAGTGCTGAACAGCTCAGTATCAGCTGTGGCGCTGGCAGTCTCTACTGCGCATGACTGCAGCACGCTCAGCAGTCTCTACTGTGCAAGACTGTGTTGTTACACACGTTTTAGCTAATTATTATATAGGATGATCTGTGAATGTGTAAAATGGGACAGTCAAATTAAAGGAGCAGTAAACTTTTTTTTATGAAAATGCATATTTTATAGATATTTTCCTGCTGAATAAAACAAGGTCAATCCCATCGCTGTCAGATGTTTTATTCAAAAATTATAGCAGTTTAAATAATCACGAAGTGAATTTATTGTGTTTACTTCCTGGAAGTTCTAACTGACAGGAAGTGACAGGCCGTTTCTATCACATTTTATGGAGAACTGTATGTCTCTGACTTTTCTGACTTTCCTCTCCATTAGAATCTAACAGGAAATCTAATTAGAATTTGACCACTAGACGGCACTGCTAATGTAAAATAACATGGGTTTATACTGTAATAACTCTGGAAATATAAATCTCTCGGCAGTGAGAGTACCATTATTTTACTCAATAGGAAAACCCCTACAATATATATTTTTCATAAAAAATGTTTACTGCTCCTTTAAGGGCAGGAAATGACACTATGCTGTGACATCATTTACTGTTCATCACAACTGTATTCAGCCATGTCTTTAGAAAAGTCCCTACTACTATCATTTAGCTCTATGGGCACTAGAGATTTCTTCAACATAATCCAATAGGTTAAAAAAGAAAGAGTATGAAAGAAAGCATTAGAAAGGTGTCTATGTCCTGATTAGCAAAGTACTGAGAAGTTTTTGTGAATTTAGGACATATTCTAATCTGTAATTTTGATAGATGCTTCCTTCAGAGGAGAAAGACATTGCTTTGGGAATATGTGATTTGTTCTTTTTATTGTGCGTGTTATCACTGGTTTGCAGAAGGCTGAATTCAAATAAAGAACACTTTCTCTTGCCAACCACTAAAACTGAGTGATACTCTTATATCTGTCTCTTGCCATAGACTCAATGACAGTCAATATTATTGGCTAACATAACACAGTTTTAAGGGATGTGATGTGCAACACTTCTCTATTAAAGCAGCACAGTATGCTTTGTACACACATGGGGTTTGGGTCAGAATTGTAGCAGCACAGAACAAGGTAGGGTTGTTAAACTCCCAGTCATACTTATTCTTTGGATATCAATTCACCATCTCATTAATTTTAATAGTTACATCATGAATAAAATTGTCTGTGATAAGCCCAAAGGCAAAAAAGGTTAACATTAGCACATATTCTGCTGTATTCTATTGTAGTTGATAAATGTATCACTTGGATTATATCTCACAAATTCCTATGGTACTCTATAGGGAACTTTGGAGCTAACATCAGTAATAAATGTGTCACTTGTAACAGAATGTAGTTTATTGTGTTTACGCATAAAAACGAGGAGCAATACTGGGGCAGACCAGCTGCACTATAGGGGACAAATTAAAGCCACCTCTCCAAATTTCCATTGATTCAATTTAAAGAGGGGATTAACCCATTTAATTACAAGAAAAGGATCCAAGCATTGGATTAGAGACCTCTCTATCATCATTGAGAATCTGTATTTCTTACCATGGTGCAGTTGGTTTGTTCCAAAATTGCTCCTCCTGTCTGTATAAGGCCTTTAGGGCCCTATTCAGGAATCTAAAGAGGTGCAATTCTAGTGCAAACCAATTACAGCATAGAGAACAAATAAAACGATGAAAACACCAAGTGATGTAAAAGGGGCTTTTAACCCTTTGAGTGCCAAATGCATTGTGTACCTCTCTGGCACTCAAAGGGTTAACCACTTGAATGCATTTCTTTGGTGGCCTTTCTAACATTCAAGGGGCAAATCCAGTTTGCTCCAGACTTGCATAGTTTTCTGAATACGACCCATATGGCCATATGCACAAAAGAAAAATGGAGCAATCCGGGGACAAACCAACTACATTATACAGAGCAAAACATACAGAGCATAACCAATGTCCAAATAAGCTACAGAGGGGCAATTCTGGAGCAACCATTTTCCGTAGAGACAATTGACAATCACCAGTAATTTCAAGAGGGCTTTTAACCACTTGAAGGAAAGGTCTCCACCGCATTGAAAGAAAAACATTGAAAACCTCTGTAGTATTCAAAGGGTTAACAGCCCCATTTAAATCAATGGTTTAATTGGTTTGCACCAGAGTGGCTCCATTTTAGCTTGTTGAATATGACCCATAGGGCAGAATGCATGAAACGTGCACATGCGCTGAAGGCATTTTTCATGAATAGATAGATATTGCGCATTTTCTAATGAAGGAAGCCATATACAGAATGCTTCTTGAATTACCCGTGAAAAATTAGCTTTTTCGAGAAAACTACACAGGAGTATAAAATTGTTCACAAAAGCACTTCCTGCACTAGGGGCATTCACTATTCCACTCAGACTACGTCCACAAAAAAATATGCTGAGTTGTTCGCTAATCTTGATTTTTCATGCACAATTCAACAAAATCATCTGCAAACCTATTCACTAGTGGCTTTTTTACACTAGAAATAGCGACTGCGCATGTTTCCTGCATTCTGCCCATAGTTTCTTAGGGTGAGATGTTCAAAAAGTCATCATAATGAAAAATTTGTCGGGTCATGAGTTGGTGGTAAAAGAAGGAAAATATTTTCAGAAGTAAATCCGTCACGTTTGAAAATTCATCTAAAAATATTAAAAATTACGGTAAGGAGATCTCATTGAACGTTGTGGTTAAAAACTCTGATCTTAAAAATTGTCTTTGATTTTGTCTTTGAAATGAAAATTTTCAAAGAAACAAAGACTTTTTTTGTCTTTAAAATGAAACTTTTCAAAGAAACAAAGAGTTTTTTTGTCTTTGAAATGAAAAATTGCTTCTCAGTGCTTTAATTTTTCTTCTCCAAGTTTAGATCATTTTTATTATGTCGGGAAAAAATGACGTTAATCAGACAAAAAAATTACGTTCAAAGGAATATTTTTTTCTGAAAACACCTTACATTATGACGGAAGATTAAACCACACCCACTTTTAAGATGGCTTTTTCCCTTTGACGGAGATGGAGGAATTGGATGCAAAAAATAACGGAAACGTGTCTGAGAATTGACGGATAATGGTGTAAGAACTTTTTTATTCTGATTACAGACAATTTCTGTTACCACCACTTTCTGAATATCTTGCCCTTTGTGTCACCCTACCACAGGAAAAAAACAGAAGACAAGCTTGTTACAAGACAGGCTTTCTTAACCCTTTGAATGCCAGTGGGGTACACAAACATTGCTAAGCAATGCGTTGCACAGCCACTGGCTCTCAAAATGTTAATCCTAAAATGAAGCTATTGTTATGTTTACTCAAAATACATGGTCATGTTCTCCTGTGATATTGACAGATTGGTTTACTGTTATTTTTTAAGAAAAAAGAAAAAAATGTCTTCAAGAGATGTGTTTTTGCTTGTCCTGTGAAAGCATTATATATCAAGTGCTGCTGTGGGGCAATGCTATCTGACTGCATACCTTCCAACATTTCAAATGGCCACATAGGGACACTTGGGTTTTAGGTGTTGTTGCTGTTGTGTGGCTGGTGTGTGGGTCATTGCCAATAATTTGAGGTTATTTCCTGATCTATTGATACCTCTTCCTGCAACTATTTACACATACACTAAAGATTAAAGGGGAACTCTCACTTACAGTAAACCTCTTCCAGGGGCGGGTTGGGCCGGGGGGGAAGGGGGGCAATTGCCCCCTGGGCCATCCATAAATCTGAGCCAATGGGCCGCAGCACCAAGCCATCTCCTGCCAGCAGGAGGCGTGCACGAGATTGTCTGCAGGATCAGCAACTAGAGGATAAAGACTTGTTTAATGCATTGGGCAGGCGTGTAGTGGAGCACTCTGCAGCTACAGCACTATAGACTGTCCCACTGGTATATTATGGACCTCCCAGTGGGCAATGTCCCATCAAGCTGGGAGCCGTTGCTCAGCACCTTCGATCCATCAGCACAAGGATTTTATTTGTTGCCACAAAGAGCAGAAAGTCTGGACCGGCCCCTCTTTAATTTATTCAGTGTGTAGGAGGAGATTTGGGAGAGGCATTATTTGTCCCTGATCTGTGTTGGCCAGTGGCACTTAACCCTTTGAGTGCCAGAGGGATGTGCAACACATTGCTTAACAATGCGTTGTTTTCCCCTTTGGCACTCAAAGGGTTAACTCTTCAAGTGCCAAAGAGGCATCCAATACTTCTCTGGCACTGAAAGCGTTACCAACTTGTAATAAATCAAAGAGGCCAGCATATACTCTTACTGCCCCCGTTTCTTCTTCTGATCGTTTGCCTCTGTCGCTCAGCCACATGACTGTGACGCTGAGTGAGAGAGCAGCAAGGAACCAATGAGTGAGTGTAGTGGGAAGTAGAGACAATACTTTTGTCTGTGTCAGGGACCATCAGTCAGGTCTGTCTGTGTGATGCAAGTTTATGTCATGTGCTGTGCTGGAGTGGGTATTACTTCAGCTGTGCTAGAAAATAATATGATTGGGGATAAGATTCTCTCACCTCACAGAGGATTCAGCTTGAAGAACCCACTCACCATCTCCACCAATGACAGTGCACACTTGCAGGAGGATATTGGGACAGGTCACATGACCATTCTGAAGAGGACAGAGTGCTTGTATCTAGCAGCATGGAAGAGCTCAGCAAGGACTGCTAGCTGTGTGCACTGCTGCATATTGTTCATCTGAAGTACAGTAAGCTTTATATCCCTAGAGAGAGGAGGAAAGGGGCAAAGGAGGGACTTGTATCTGACCAAAACTGGGCTAATCTTAGCATTGCATCTTAGTGCCAGACAGCAATTAATACAAGAGCTGAGTTGTGCATAGCCCCACCTATGTAGGGGACAGAGACTTTATATTACTGACAGAGTCAGGCTGAATCTGTTAAGTTGTGTTCAGTTTAGTGCTCTGAAATGGATGAAGTCTCTAGGGATACAGACAGGGCAGGGGAGTTAACCCTCCAAGTGCTAGAGATGAGTGCCAAGCATTTCAGAGCAATGCTATTAGCATCATGGCACTCAAAGGGTTAAGGGGAGCTTGACTTGTGGTAATACAGTGGCAGAGTGTGTAAAATTGTCAGATGGTATGGATGTATGTGTGTAAGAGTATGCGTGTGGGTATGTGTGTGTGTAAGAGTATGAGTGTGGGTATGTGTGTAAGCGTATGAGTGTGGGTGTGTGTGTTTAAGAGTATGAGTATGGGTGTGTAAGCGCATGAGTGTGGGTGTTTAAGAGTATGAGTGTGGGTGTGTAAGAGTATGAGTGTGGATATGTGAGTGACATTGTGTATGGGAATACCATACTTCATTAATCTCTTCCAATAATATAAGTGTATGCAATGCATTTGAATAAATTACCTCACACAAACCTCTGGTACACAAAGGGTTAAATGTAGCTTGTGTTTCTTGTTTAGCTTTAATTTTAATTGTCTGTTGTGGTGGTTGTTTAACCCATTGGATACTAGCTTCATCCACACCTTTGTCTTTAGCATCCAAGGGGGTACACATTTTGTGTTCAAGCACATTTGTGTTGCATGGGCAACGGTATATGTATGTAAGGAGAAAGCACAAATCCAGTCTTGCTCTAAAAAGTGTAAAGAACTGTTCTTGTGTACTGCACCTGATCATTACATTTTTGTACACATTTATGCCTGCTTTGCACCATGTGTGACAAGAAGTGGACAATGTGGGAGTGTACTGGCAATTCATACCATTCCATTGTGTTTGTATGCAAGATCTGTGCAAACTATTCTTGTCTTGCTGATGAATTTTGTTATTGTAATGTAATGAGTTCTCAGAGTTTGATCTAAATCTCAGGATCTCACTCTTAATAGTCTCGTTGCCCTAGCTCAGTGTTTCTCAACCGCAGGGACAGTGCAGCAGTTGGTAGGGCATTTCTTTTTTGGACAGGTAACCTCACATTGTTGTGCTAAGTTCAGGCATGCTGTCAGTCACTGAGCATGTTTTGAAATTGGTGCTCTAACTGAGGTTAAATAGAGGTACCCAGCATACACTGCAGTTTTAATGTTCTCATGGTGCTCTTCATTAAAGTATCGACATCTGCATAATGGGGGTGGAGGGGGTAAAGAAAAAATATACGAGACTGCACTTCCCTTTTCTAACCTTCCCTTTAACCATTTGGTCACCAGTGGGTTGTGCTTTGCACGACCCATTGGCATTCATAAGGCTTCTGGGATGGGTAGAAAATGGAGCTGAGGCTCATTGAATGTGTCCCTTAATCCTTTCACTGCCATCACGGTGTCAGCCATGGGACCTCTCTCTGGCACTCAAAGGGTTCATATGTGTGATGTGTCCCCCTCTCAATTATCCCACTCTCCTATATCTCACCACCCCATTGCCCATATTAATCCCATCCCCCCTCTCTTCCCCTTATCTATCCTTTGCCTTTATTCCTCACATTTCTTTTCTTCATCTTGCCCTCCCCCTTTTATTTCTTCTCTCCCTTTCTCTCCTCTTTTGCCCTCTTTCTTTCTCCCCTCATTGACACTCATAGAATTGTAAGCTCTGTGGAACACTAGTGTAGTTCTGTTTCAGTTGTTAGCCCTGCTGTATCACTAGTGTAGATTAATTTCAGTTGTAAGCTCTGCAGTATCAATAATATAACTAAATATATTTGTAAGCTCTGGTATCATTGTACAGCACCATTTTAATTGTAAGCTCTGTGGTATCACTATTGGTGTCCCATTTCAAATGTAATGTATATATTTTATACACACACATGACTTTAGGCCAGGAGTAGTCACCCTGGACTTTAAGAGCTACCAGCCGTGCACATTTTCAGGATATCCCTGAATGAGCACAGGTGGATTAATAAAAGTGACTGAGCCACTAATTAGTCCACATTTGATTTATCTGGGATATCTTGAAAACCTGCATTATTGGTAGCTACCCTTACTCTAGACAAAGCAGGGATGGGCAAACTGTGGCCCTTCCAGTGTTAGTGAACTACATCGCTAATTATCTAGAGCCAGCTATTTGCTGACTGAGAACAATGAGAGTTGTAGATTGACAACATAGTACTCTGTGGCATCACTAATGTAGCACCATTTCAACTGTAAACTCTGTGGTATCTGTTCTGCCTCTCCAGTCTAAGCACTGAAAGTGTGATCTCTGTAACTTACAGTTGTGATGAGATAGCGGTAACCTTCAGTCCTAGGTGAATTGGCTGACAGTGACTCGATCCAAAAGACACCTTGTAGATTGTGAAGGAGTTTATTTAAACTGCAAACCATACACTGATGAACAGATGGATAGGTCAAAAGATTATGCTGTAAGGAGGTAAGCAGCTGAGATGTGACTGGAATGGAGGATGAGAAGCAAGTGAGTGAAGAGGGGAGGAGCAATACTGAAGACAGGAAGAAGGGGAGAGGAAAGGGACAAACAGAATAAAAAAGCAAACCATGCATGTGTAACATGACACTCCCCGTCGAAATCTATGATTTCTAATAACAATATTAACGTTAGTTAAGTCCATATATAATAATGTCTCTTTTCTGAAACATCTCTCTTGGCATCAGGTCGGTGGGAGGAGTTCATCTTCCTTTTTAGGCAGAAGAAGTACCAGCTCGTTTATGGGTCTAAAGTAGTGCCTTGCAGAACCTTCTTTCACTACCTTAACTTCTACTTTCCGCACCTTGCCGTCATTACTTGGAATAGTCTTTGTAATAAGACCCTTAGGCCAATTGTTACGATGAGCATCCGTTTCTTTGAGGAGAACTACATCCCCGGCTTGCAGGTCGGGTTTGCTAACTTGCCATTTCCGTCGACCTTGAAGATTGCTAAGGTACTCCATTTTCCAACGGCTCCAAAACGCATTAGCAAGATGTTGGACCCGTTTCCATTGGTGTTTGTAAACATTTGGACAATCGAAGTCCTGAGGAGGAGTAGTGGCTATTCCAATCTTTTGAGTTAGAAGAGTGGCTGGAGTTAGCAATACTGGAGACTCTGGGTCTGAGGAAACAGGAACAAGTGGTCTTGATTTCGTTATCTGCATCCGGATAGATAAGTTCAAAGGTAGACTTTACAGTGCTTGAGAAGAATTTCTCATTCAAGAGTACTGGTGGAGATATCCACGATGTATCCAGAAAAGCATTAGCAGGTATTGCATGACTGCCTAGGTCGGCAGGGTTAAGATCAGTGGGCACATAGTGCCATTGTGCTGGAATGGAGAATTTCCTAATGCGTTCCACTCGATTGCCAACATACACATGGAATTGTCTTGTTTGATTGTGTATGTATCCTAGCACAATTCTGCTGTCTGTGTAAAAGTCAAAGGAGTCAATATGGAAGTCTATTTCGTGCTTTATAAGCTCAGCAATTTCAACAGCTAACACGGCTGCACAGAATTCTAGCCTTGGAATAGTATGTGCAGGTTTTGGAGTTAGCTTTGCCTTGCCCATGACAAATCCCACACTGGTTTCACAGTGGGAGTTTACAACCCGGAGATAGGCTACAGCAGCTATAGCTTCCATGGATGCGTCAGAGAAGACATGGATCTCTAATCTAGTGGCATTCTTCATAGACACAAGAGTGTAAGAACGTGATATTTTAAACTGTTCCAATGCCTGAAGAGACTGCTTCCAGGATTCCCACCTTTGTTGTTTCTCTTTGGGTAAAGGGGTGTCCCAGTCAGTGTTCTCCGAAGTAAGTTGTCTGAGTAATATCTTATAAAGTAATATCTTAGTAAAGGGTGTAATAAATCCCAAGGGATCGTAGATACTGTTTACTGCGGCCAGTACTCCACGTTTTGTGAAGGGCTTGTCACAGACTGATGTTTGAAATGTGAACACATCTTGTTTAACATTCCATAGCAACCCAAGGCTGCGTTGAGTGAGGGTAAGGTCAGACCCTAGTTGGAACTCCTTAGCACTGATAGCGTGATCTTCAGAAGGAAATGCTCTCATAACCTCATTGCTGTTGGAGATGATTTTGTGTAGTTGGAGGTTGGCTGTAGCAAGCATGTTCTGAGTTCTGGTGAGAAGGTCAATGGCTTCTTCCTCCGTAGGTAGAGACTTGAGACCGTCGTCTACGTAGAAGTTCCTTTCCACAAACTGACGTGCATCAGACCCGAACTCTTGTTCGCCTATTTGGGCTGTCTTCCTCAATCCAAAAATGGCAACTGCCGGTGAGGGACTATTACCAAACACATGAACTTTCATCCGATAGTCTACAACCTCATCATTGACATCATTATTGCGGTACCATCGGAACCTGAGGAAGTTTCTATTGTCTTCCCGGACGATGAAACAATGAAACATTTGTTGGATGTCGGCCATAATAGAAATTGGCTCTTGTCTAAAGCGGAGTAAGGCTCCTAGGAGGTTGTTGTTCAGGTTAGGCCCAGTGAGAAGATTGTCATTGAGAGAAACGCCTTCATAACGAGCACTTGAGTCGAAGACCACCCTAATTTGGTCAGGTTTGCGAGGATGGTAGACGCCAAAACACGGTAGGTACCAGCATTCTTCTCCATGTGTAAGAGGGGGTGCAGGCTCGGCATGATCTCTCTCAAATACCTTCTGCATGAAGTCAACGAAATGTTTCTTCATCTCCGGTTTCCGGTTTAGGCTGCGCTCTAAAGAGATGAACCGTGAATTTGCATATTGCATATTGTTTGAAATCCTCTTCCTTGGGGTGCGAAATGGTAGTGGTGCCACCCAGCTGTTGGAATCGTCTTGGTAGAACTCTTTACTCATTGTTTTCAAGAATTCCTTGTTTTCCATTGTGGCTGCCAACTCATTGTCTCTTGTGGTCACTTTAAACACTGTGCTACCGATGTTGTCATCCCGAAAGACAAATGCTTTGCTGTCATCAAGTATGATGCGTTCTTGTGTACCTTTGTTACACAGCTTTTCTTTGACACTGTAGCGATGTTGTTGTGGGAAACAAGTAATGCGTCCATTTGGCAGAACGTGTGTTTTAAAGGAAGAGACTGAAAATGGTTTCTTGACGTTGCTAAGGCAGACGTTGCCTATGATAACCCAGCCTAGATCCAGACGCTGGGCGTAAGGTGCATCATGTGGGCCGTTGATTTGCTGGCGAACCTTATGCACTCTAAGAATGTCTCTCCCAAGTAACAGCAGGATATCAGCATTTTCATCAAAGGCTGGTATTTGGTCAGCTATGTCCTTCAAGTGAGAATGGTGCAGGGCAGCTTCAGGAGTGGGAATCTCATCCTTGTTAGTTGGGATCTGATTACACTCGATGATAGTCGGCAAAGGTATTTCTTTGTTGCTATTAAGTGGAGCAACTATGAGGCCACTGGCTCTTCTACCCAAGACTTCTGTAATGCCTGCACAAGTACCGAGGATATAAGGTAGAGCATCTCCTGCTATGCCCAACAGATCAAAGAACCTTGTGCTTGCAAGAGATCGGTTACTCTGATCGTCGAGAATGGTATACAGTCTTATGGCCTTTTCAGGTTGGCCCTTAAAATATACACGAACCAAGCATATCTTCGCACAGGATTTCTCACAAAGTCCTTCCCCACAGACTTCCGTGCATGTAGAGAATACTGGTGTGGAGGTAGCTGCTTGTTCAGTGTGCTCCCCGCCATGCTTTGCCACAGGAGGGATGTCTGTGGATGGAGTAGAGCTTTGTTGGTACAGATGAAGGGCTTGCACGTGGTTGTAGCTACCACATTCCATGCATTTAATGTTAGCCTTACAGTCCTTTGCAAGGTGTTCTGTGGAGGCACAGCATCTGAAACAAATTCCAAATTCCTTTAAAAGTTCCTTACGTTCTTGTAAAGGTTTCTTTCTAAAGCCGATGCATTTCTTAAGTGGATGTGGCTTGTTATGTATGGGACATTGGCGATTTGGATCCTCAAGTTTCTTGCTTTGCCCAGTCTTTTGAAGAACCTTAGCGGGTGCAGGTTGGACATCAGTCCTTTTCACTGATACTGGGCCCCTGAAAGTGTGATCTCTGTAACTTACAGTTGTGATGAGATAGCGGTAACCTTCAGTCCTAGGTGAATTGGCTGACAGTGACTCGATCCAAAAGACACCTTGTAGATTGTGAAGGAGTTTATTTAAACTGCAAACCATACACTGATGAACAGATGGATAGGTCAAAAGATTATGCTGTAAGGAGGTAAGCAGCTAAGATGTGACTGGAATGGAGGATGAGAAGCAAGTGAGTGAAGAGGGGAGGAGCAATACTGAAGACAGGAAGAAGGGGAGAGGAAAGGGACAAACAGAATAAAAAAGCAAACCATGCATGTGTAACATGACAGTATCACTTTGTAGCTCCATTTAAATTGTAAGATCAGTGATTTGTAATACTGCAAGCTCTGTGGTATCACCTACCTTGCTTCACATCATTAATGCCAATTAAAAACTCAACAAAAAGGGGGTTGGCTGGGACGATGGGCTAGAGTGATAGTAGAAATGGGCCACTTGATTATATTTGCCCCCAAGGCCAAAAGTTGCCAGCCCTCCCCTGACCTCTTCTAAAATAAAACTTCCATGGTAACACATGTTGAACATGTATTTTGTTTAAAAAATAATGCAGTATTTTTGGGGATTTGGGCTTTTTAATTCTGTCCTGTGAAGTCATTTCAGGACAGGCTGTGGTACAGCTCTGTACCTCAGACTGTCAATCTTTGTCTCTTCCCCTCCCCAGTTGTTCCACATTATCTCCACCTCCTCTGATGGAGGTATCCAGCATGCGAGTCGTAGCGTTCTCTTGCCATTGAGAGTGCACCAGATCACATTCTGGATTCCTCCGCCAGAGGAGGTGGAGGTAATGGGGAACAACTGGGGAGGGGAAGAGACAAAGATTGACAAGCTTTGGTACAGAGCTGTACCACAGCCTGTCCTGAACTGACAACAAGGGACAGAATGAAAAATTCCAAATCTCCGAAAATACTGCATTTTTTAAAAACAAAATCCGGATTCAACATGTATTACTATGGAAGATTTATTTAAGAAGCAGTTTACTGGAGGTAAACAAATATTAATGTGAGTTTTATTGCTATGGAGCAATGTGATGCACATTGTGATAAAGGGACAGATGCATTTTAATCTCAAAGAGGGACTGTCCCTCCTATAGGGGAACACTTGGGAAATATGTGACTACTTCTATTGAACCTCATAAGCGAAGCATCCTGATGTGCAGTACTCATTTCCTTGCTTTGAAAGGGTCATCAATATAGATAGAAATGTCTGCAGCTTGCAGGGCACCTACCTGGGTTAATCCTTCTGTTAATCAAATTAAAAGCTAGTTATTCCTAGAGCCACCCTTTAAGCCACTGAAATTCTGGAGCGAACCAACTGCACTGTATGGAAAACAAACAACTCACCAAATCACTTGATAAATGGGGTTTTCAATTGCTTGAATGCATTTGAGACCTCTGTAGCACTAGCTCCAGTTAAAGGCATAGTAATATTTCAAAATAAATGCTGTGCCGATTATTCTTTTTTGTTTTTGGGCCATGTAGAGCATTATTATCATTCTCTATGATGTGTATTCCAGAGTAATTGAATCATAAAGTGTCCCCCTCCCGCCTGTTATACCTATGTAAAGCTGCACAGCAAGACCATCCGGATGGATCGAAGCAAGGGAACAATCTTCTGTTAGCTTAAAGGTGCAGTAAACTTTTTTTTATGAAAAAATATATATTGTAGGGATTTTCCTACTAAGTAAAATAAGGGTACTCCTATTGCCGAGAGATTTATATTTCCAGAGTTATCACAGTTTAAACCCATGTTTTTTTACATTAGCAGTGCCCTCTAGTGGTCAAATTCTAATTGCATTTTCTGTTAGATTCTAATGGAGAGGAAAGTCAGAAAAGTCAGAGACATACAGTTCTCCATAGAATGTGATAGAAACGTCCTGTCACTTCCTGTCAGTTACAACAATCAGGAAGTAAACACAGTAAATTCACTTCCTGATTATTTGAACTGCTATAAATTTTCAATAAAACATCTGACAGCAGTGGGCGTGACATTGTTTTATTCAGCAGGAAAATCTCTATAAAATATGTGTTTTCTTAAAAAAAGTTTACTGCTCCTTTAAGGAAAAACCTGCCCTCCTCCTTCAAGGGGGGCTGGGTTTTCCTTAATCTCACAGAAAGAAGATTGTCCCTTGCTGTGAACTGTTGGTCAAGTGACTAGATTCCACATCTGAAGGGAGGAAGCTTACAATACGTAAAAGGGACAGGAGGGGGAGACGTTATCAGTCAATTACTCTGGAACTACACATTGTAGAGAATGGTAATACCGCTCTACATGGCCCAAAAAATATATAGAATAATTGGAGCTGCATTTATTTTGAAACATTACTATCCCTTTAAATTAATGTGGTGCAGTCCTTTTTGAATTAAAATCTGCTCCAGTTCTCAGTTCAATACCCCCAAAAATTTTAACTTTAAGTTCCTAATTTAACCATGTGTTGGGACAATCTCCCTGCTTTTGTTATTTGCAGGCCAGATCTACATTTAGGTGGTTTTCTCAGCAGCCACAGCTTTTGATGATTTGTTTGTTGCTGACAGATGCTCTGATTCATTTGGTGTGTGTGTGAGTTGGGGGATTCAAGGAGGGGCCGAAAAAGAAGTTCTGAGGGAGAGATTAGCACCCAACAGCGGCTCTTCTACCACGACTTCCATTCCAGCAGCTTTAAGTAGGGAACAAAGAGAAAGACGTACACAATATCAGCAGGAGGGAGAAGGAAGATGAGGGATGTAAGGAGGTCTTAGACATTTTTTCCTGGCTGGTTTGCTGGGATAAGCTAGTCAAATACTATAAATAACAGCATGGTTTCACCATCTAGGGAATATCAGGCTGGGCATCAAAGCACCTCTTAAAGCTGCCACTTATCATCAATATGATCCAAGTAATTAAAACCCACCAGGGTAGCTTCGGGGGCTAACTACAGGGTTCTATGTAACTGCTGCTTGCAAAAGATTCCTTTTTTTTTTTTTTAAATCTGGTTGCCTAGATAGTCTTTGCTGTGAAAATGAATTGGACACATTACTCAGCACAGTAGTGAGGCTTGGCTCTGACACCACAATGCCAGCTGAAGTTTAGCTCTTTGAGTGCCAGAGAGGTATGCAAAGCATTGCAATGTGATGGATTCCCCTTTGGCCCTCATAGGGTTAACCCTTTGAGTCCCCGAGGGGTATGCAACTCATTGCTTTGCAATGTGTTGCATACCCCTCTGGCACTCAAAACTTTCATAGGCACTCATAGGCTGTAAGTGGGTATTAAATCAAAAGGATTAGCGAGACCTATAATCTTATGAGTGCCAGAGAGAACACCCCTCTGGCAGTCAAGGGGTCAAAATACTACTTTAAATGGATAGTAATATTCACAATAAAATCAGCTCCAATTAATCTTCATAGTATTTGGGCCATGGAGAGTGTTATTTCAATACTGTCAAAGTTGTAGTTCAGGAGTAATTGAATGATAAAATATCCCCCTCCTGCCTCTTTTACTGATGTAACACTGCTCACCTCAGAGCAGCAAGACTGTCCAGATGGATCTCAGAAAGGGACAATCTTCAGTGAGCACAAGGAAAAACCTGTCAAGAGGAGCAGAGTTTTCCTTATACTCACAGTAAAATGATTGCCCATTGCTGTGAGCTGTTCTGTCTCAGGACCAGATTCCACATCTGAAGGGAGGTGGCTTACACTATGTAAAAGGGACGGGAGGGGGATACTTTATCATTCAATTACCCTTGAACTACAACTTTGACAGCACTGAAATAACAAACAGCAGCTGTTTTTGTGAAACATTACTATCCCTTTAATAAATAATACACACATAGAAAATCTACAACATCGTACTCTAATAAGTGGTTTCAGATTAGGGGAAGAAAATTGTCTTTTTTAGCTTGGTTTCTCTGTTTTATTTCCTAAATAGGTTTGTTCTGTGCAATGCCCACCAGTGTCATTAAGCCCTATTCTTCTAATACACAGTCAGTCCTTCCAAGAAATCTACATAGGAAGGATTTAAAATGAATTTTATTATGTTGCTTTTTTTACCCATTATAAGCTCCCAAGAACTCATAAAATAACCAATTTCACTGTAAAAAGATTTATTTCCCATGTCTGCCTCAATAGAACCTGTTTTTGTACAAAATGTTCCTCTGCTCATTGTTTCACTGATGATTCCTGTAATTTTAGAACCCTGGCAGTCTTGTGTTCTGAATGGATATAAATCCTGAACTGAGCTGTAAGCATGGCATAATAATGTACTATAGGGGGCCATATTGAAAAAGACAAAATAGGACAAAATGCAGCTGTTCCATAGGGAACAAATTCAAATTCCTCAAATCCCCATTGATTTAAACTGGGATTTTCCAGTTGAATGCAAGATTTCTTCAATTAATTTTTTATTTTTTTCATAATTATTACATTTTTGTCTTGTGCATATGGCCCCGAATCCACATTACATTTTAATTGTTTCACACTTAATCCGTTGAGTGCAAGATAGGTATGCAATGTATTGCAGATGGACTGGATGAGGAATGGTGAAGAGATGGTAGAGGAAATAGTAAGAAGGTGGGAATGTTGGTGAGGGTGTGGAGAGAGAGAGAAGTATGGAATGAACAGGTGGAGGCAAAAGATCAAAGAGAAAGAATGGAAGAAAAAAGGAACAAATAAAGTTGGAAATTTGAAAGGAAATGATGAGGAGGAGCAGGGATTAATATATAAGGTGAGTTACTGGTGATCCGAGTAAGATATTGCTCACCCTTACAAGTCTCCACTGACCAGGTATCATAGTCCCACAGAGAGAACAGGGACTGTGAGGTAGAAGTAGCAGAACAGGGGCAAGTCCAAAGGTCAGGAAGGTTTGTAGTGAAAGATTTCCATGATCAAGGCAAGCAGATGAGGTTCGCTAGAAAGAAGACAGCCCAAGGTCATGGTAGGTGACAAGGCAGCCAATCCAATGAGACAGGCCAAGTACAGGATACTGGAGAAAAGGAAACAATCTGGGCTGCATGCACAGAGGCACCAGAACAACTGTGCACTGGATGAAGCTTGCCTGGAGTTCTTATAGAACTTTCATACACATTTTGCTCAACAATATCAGTACCACTTGTATCAAAAAGTGCAAATGTCCATTGTGCATTTGTTCTGACCCATAAGCAACTATTAACCCTCACAGCAAAAAACAGGGTGCAAACCCTCTAAGAGTAGACCTGTATAGCAAGTATATATATATTTACCCCCTTGTCACCCAGCTTCTCACCAGATTCCAGTGGTTAATCTCGCATATCAAATCTCATAGTATTCATATACACGATACAGCCAGTCTTTTCTATTTTCTTTATTTCGCAGTACAACCTTAGCCAACGCATTTTATGTCATTAGACACTTCGTCATGGATAAAAAACATACAGTTTAACACCATTTAAATACCTTTAAACAGTCCGTCCTCAGCGCACAGACCTCGGAAAGACTTCTGCATCTATGCTCTCGGTCTGCGCATGCGTGACAATGATTCTGTATTGTAGCTTCCTGAATTGTGTGTTCCATCTATGGAATGCACAACTTTTCGTATTTACATTGAAGCTTTTATGTTATACATTCAACAGACTTAAGTTTTCTAATAATATATACATAAAAACAAAGATCTATTTGCCATTTCTAAACTCCTTTCACATATATATCAAAAAGCAAAGTTTTGTATCGTTGGATGGAGGATTCTCCTTTAAGTATATAGATATCTTACCAAAAGAAAGTTAATAATTTCCTGAAATTAATATATTCATTTTATAGATAGATATTTGCATGGGTTCATTTAATAATAAAATAGCAAAACCATGTTTAAACATTGCGTCTTAGAATCCTATAATTCTTCACAGTCATTAAGAATGAAAATATCTCAGTCCTTAAGAGGTTAAAGTAGAAGTGTCTCTTTGTGACAAACAAGGAATTTTGAAACAGGTTTCAAAAGCATTTACAATTTTATTGGTAATTTACTTACTTAAAGTAATAATCTTATCTGCCACTACCGATCAGGCATCACTAGCTCATTTGCCTAAACTGACAAATAAAGCTAAAGACCTCATCAATCCCAACTGCCACTGCCTACCAGAAAATACTAGGTTATATGCATAAATTGACAATTAAAGCTACATATCTCAGAACCAATGCTTTGAAATTAAAAAGGGGTTTAAAAAAGGTCATTTTGACAGCTCTTTCGAAATACTGTATTTCTTACAAAGTGACATTCTAGTTGAAGCCTCTGGTCTTGTTGCCATGTGCTCATGTAATAATACTATTTTGAGGAGCTGTTACTCAGTGAAAGAATACATGTCTCAGTGGAATAAGGAGTGCCGCAGTAGGAAAATGAGGGTCTCAGTGGAATTAGGAGTGCCTCAGTAGGAGAATGAGGGTCTCAGTGGAATTAGGAGTGCCTCAGTAGGAGAATGAGGGTCTCAGTGGGAAAAGGAATGGCTCAGTGGGAGAATGAGGGTTTCAATGGGAGGAGGAGTGGTTCAGAGGGAGAATGAGGGTCTAAGTGGGAGGAGGAGTGGCTCAGTGGAAGAATGAGGGTCTCAGTTGGAGAAGAAGTGGCTCAGTGTAAGAATGAGGGTCTCAGTGGGAGAAGGAATGGTTCTGTGGGAGAATTGGTGTCTCAGTGGGAGAAGGAGTGGTTCAATGGGAGAATGGGTCCCTCAGTGGGAGAAGAAGTGGATTAGCAGGAGAAAGAGTGCCTCACATAGCTAACTGACACAGAAGCCAAAACACACACATTCATTCTCTGCTATCTGAAATTACATCATACCACTATGTATTAATATAAAACTGTCCTTGTTTGAAGAGATTGCACTCTGTATAGGATACTGGTGGAGCATGCTACAACATGTGGCAGCTTTGCCCCTAATTGAGCATCTTTGACTTTCACTTTATTTATATACACTGAAGAGACCTATTTTTTCTTTTTTTCCAAACATTATTACTTGCTTTTTTTTTGGTGGTGCTGTTCCTATCACTTGCTATGGATCATAGTTTATGGCTGAAATACATTTTAAATTAAAAAAAATCTCTCAGCATGGAGAATACCTTGTTTTACTAAGCAGAAAAACTCTATAATATGCATTTCTTTTTAAAAAGAGTTTACTATTCTTGTAAGTCAGTGGTTATTTGTGGAGTTGTATTTGTTCACTATAGTGCAGTTGGCTTGCAGCAAAATTCCTCCATCTTTGACTTTGTGTATAAGGCAGAAGTATCTGAGAATCGATGCTGTGCAAACCAGTGTCAAGCCAATTGCATAACAGGGGAACACATTCCCAAACTTTCCCATTGATTTAAGGGGGGCATTGGAGACCTAGCTGACAATTGAGGGGTTGAAAGCCCCATTTAAATTAATGGGAGATTTTTTTTTAATTTATCCTCTTTGTTGCAATTCTTCTTAGTGCATCACCCTTACTATTTCTTCAGTTGACACTACAACAGTGTTTCTCAACTCCTGTCCTCAGGACTCACTAACAGGCCAGGATTTGATGATTTCCTTGTTAGAGCACAGGTGAGTTAATCAATGTGAATGAGCCTCTGATCACCACACCTGTGCTCTAGCAGAGAAATCCCTAAGTCCTGGCCTGTTAGTGGGTCCTGAGGATAGGAGTTGAGACACACTGCACTACAACATGACCTTGTTTTCCTTAGTTTGACACCTCTGTTTAACCCTTTTGAGTGCCAGAGCAGTGCAAAGCAATACGTTGCCTACCCCTCTGGCACTCAAAAGATAACAGGATTCAGATTCCTGACTCAACTATCAGGCAATACTTTTATTTCCTCAGAAAGTAACACAGGTAATTTTGTAGAGAATTATATTTTGCTCCTATCTCTACTTCCACATTGTATGCTTGTGTATTCTCAGACACTCCTAGACAAAAATATTTGTTTATATCCAATGTAACTTGACAAGCACAAGTTATTTGTTTTGTAGGGAACAGCATTACAAGCAAACCCTGTTTTCTTCTGTCTCTCCCTGTACGTGTGCAGCATTTATTTTGTTTACCACTGCTAGTCATTAACTGAGGTCAGGGTCAGCAGCCATACAGGGATGCTGCTGGGAGGCTTCTGTGAAAGTCAACGAAGAGGAATTGTCTATCGCTTTATTCCCAGAGGGCGAGACAGAGAGCATATGTCAGATGTCTGGTAGTTAGACCTCAAGGCAACAAGCTCCCTTCAGAGCTGTACTGGGATTGTAATTCTACTTTTATTAACTACTTGTATGCGTGAGATGTCTCCAAACGTACTGGTTTACAGTCCTTTCTCAAGCCAGCATATGTTCGCTTATTTAACCCTTGCAATGTATAGCACAACTCCCTTGTCCTTAAAGGGTTAAAATAGAGGAGGTGTTAAGCTTGTTTTCATGTCACTGTATACTAAATAGAATAATCCCTCCTACATTGCAGTACAGTGCACATGTGCTGGGAGGGAGGGGGGTGTCACCATAAAAAACTTTTTTTTTTTTTTTTTTTTTTTACAATAGAGGCAATATTTTAAAAGGGCAAGAAATATCAAGTGATATACTTTGGGCCTTATGGTTTAAAGTAGAGCAATTGTGGGGCAAACCAATCACACTATAGGAGACTAATAAAAATCCCCCAAATTCTCATAATTAAATGGGGCTTTTTACCCTTGAATTGTAGGGAGGCCTTCAAAGCTGTAACACCAAAAGTTTTATTATCAGGTACCAGAGGAAAAAGGTACTACATTTTATGACCAATGTGGAGCTAGGGACAGTGGATACAGATACGGATCTGATTTGGTAATGGAATATAATACTGTCTCAGGTTTGGGGTTTTCAGAAGATTGCCACCAGATCTGTGTAGAAATAATTCAAATTTGCAATGGCCACCATACTTTACTGCCAGAGCCTGGGAGCTGGAAAAAAACACTAAATAGGTGGAGACTCTGCATGGAGGTCTGGACAGTAACTGCCCAGCAGCTATGAGTCTTCGTCATAGACAGACATTGGTTCTGACTGAGAACATTTCCTGCCATCCTTGCTCTAATTGCAGAAATTCCTAGGCTTCTCACTCTTTGAGTTTCTACATGGGTACGAGTGGGGATCGGTATCCTTTTAAAAGGTCATACACAAATGAGCATGTGACCACATGACACAGTAACCATGTCATCATGACACAAATGACAGCACGAGATTCTCATGTTGTGTACTGAAAGGTCGCATACCCATAAGTACAACTCCCATCATGCTTACCCATCTGGTGGCCGCAGAGAAGAAGGAAAGGCTCCATTTCAAGCAATAATGTCATCCCAGCCTTGCTGAGCCTGCCCCATAACGTGATCTTAAAAATCGTAAAATAAAGTCTTTCAGAGGGAGGTAGGATTGTTTCTCTTACTCTATCTCAATCTGTTACAAAATGTAAGAAAAGACACCGACTTCTTTGAGCCTAAGCTTGTCTGACACCAAGTCAGGAAAACTGAATAAGCATTGCACACTGGCAATATTTGTATTTCAGATTGCAGCCAAATCTTCTAACTGTGGAAGGTTAAGAACAGCAGTACTTCAAAGTTATACTCCAAGTGTAATATATTAAAAACAATGATATAACTTTATAGAGCTGGTGCAGTGCTCGGAAAGACTGGGATGAGATTATTGTTTGAAAAAGAGTCTTTCCTTCTTTTCAGCAGCCACCAGATGGGTATGCATGAAGGGAGTTGTAGGTATGGGTATGCGACCTTTCAGTACGTGACATGAGAATCTCGCACTTTCATGCAATGCAAGATTCTCATGTCGCGATTTTTTACCATGGCATATTAAAAGTCAGAGATGCACAACTAGGAACCAACCTGCAATGCAAATTTGCAGGCTCTATAGGAATGGTGTCCAGTTCCACCCAGCGCTTTGCATGCACTATGCACAGAGCAAATCAGGGGTGGGGGGGGAGAGAACACAAAAAAGTAAAATATCTCATGCTTAAAAATTTAAGCCTTTAAAACCAAAAGTTGGTGTCAGGATGTCTTGGCAGGAAATACTAGTTTCCTGGGGGAGATGTGGGAGCATAGGAGATGAAATCTGCTCTGGAAGCAACAGGGTAGATGGATTAGTGCTTGCCTTGTGAAGATAGAGCAGAGGAGATGATACCTGCACCTCTGTGACATGACAGAGGGATTAGTGCCTGCCTGGTTGCAACACTGGCACAGAAGGGATGAAACCTGCTCCATAGTGGCCCGTTCAATGGGTAGAAGTGTGAGTACCTACCCAGATCACTGCCCTAAAACATCTGCTACAGACTGGCTGTACCTGAAGACCTTCCAATCTGGATGACCTCCTCTCCTCCGAGTAGTGCTTCGGGATCCATTAGTTCCAGGTCTGTCTGGTGGTTGCTTGAGGCCAGTCCAGTGTAAATTACTTGATAGGTACCCCCTAATCTGGAATGGCAGAAACCAAACCGTTACAATGAAAATTATTCAAACAGGACCATATAACCTCAGGGCGCTTTCCCTGTCCAGCAGCCTGGTAGTTATATTCTCTGTTTTTTCATTATGCAAAATATTTCTAGTGAGCTTAGTGGCTTGTTTCTACGAAACACTTAGGGTCTCTCCCTAAGTGGAAAGGGTAATCCAGACGTGGACCCCTTGCTCTCAGTGCCTAAGGAAGCCAGCTGCACCTCACTGATGAGGCCCAAATAAGGCTGAAATGTACATCTGGGGTTAGCTGGTTTTTCCGTGCAGAGGAGACTTGCCCATCATTTTGGTACTGGACTGACCTTGTGGGCGGGATTAGTCTAATATGTATGTGGAGATTTCTCCTCTGTAATGGTACTAGAGAGCTAAAATGTGATGCTCTGGAGTGGTGACTAGCCAGAGAACAGGCCATTGTGCTTTTGTTCGTGCTCAGAGCCTCTCACATCATTTTTGGCTTGTTTCTACGAAACACTTAGGGTCTCTCCCTAAGTGTAAAGGGTAATCCAGACGTGGACCCCTTTCTCTCAGTCCCTAGGGAAGCCAGCTGCACCTCATTGACGAGGCCCAAAATAAGGCCGAAATCTACGTCTGGGGTTACCTGGTTTTTCTGTGCAGAGGAGACTTGCCCATCGTTTTGGTACTGGACCGTCCTTGTGGGCGGGATTATTCTAATATGTATGTGGAGATTTCTCCTCTGTAATGGCATTAGAGAGCTAAAATGTGATGCTCTTGAGCGGTGACTAGCTGGAGAACAGGCCATTGTGCTTTTGCTCGTGCTCAGAGCCTCTCACATAATTTTTGGCTTGTTAGTCCCAAAAACAGTGTAAATGAAGGTGAGTAATGAGATGCCAATATAGGATGAATTGAATCAAGTGAAACAGTGTCATCTTAATATAACGTAAGTGAATTGTTCTGTAATTCATATACTGCTCTCAAACATTGTCTTGTAAAGAGAGAAAAGGAAAACCAATATAAATGTGGTAAATTTATTGACAATATAATAAAAAAAGTAATGATTTTTTTTGCAAACAAAACCCATTCTCGGGTTAATGTCTGGACTGGCACGCGCACGTGCGGCCTGCACTTGAGGACCACGGGGCTTTTATTTTTCTTCTCTTCCATTTCAGGGCTTCCAGAGTGGCGTGCAGCCGCGCCAGAAGCCCTGAGCTCCGTGATGTACCAGGACCATCACTGGTCCTGGCACAGCAATGGTCCTTAAGGTGTTAAGCAGTATTCAGCGAGAGTCTCATGGGTGCTCTGACTTCCACCAGTACTATGTTAGAGCAGTGTATCTTACAGTCCACAGTGACAACTATTTTCAGAGTATAAACAACCACCAAACTGAAGAGTGTCTCTCTATGGAAAGAGGCTTCTTGGCTTCACAAATAAAGGGGCAGTAAACTTTTTTTTATGAAAAAATACATATTGTAAGGATTTTCCTACTGATTAAAATAAGGGTACTCCCACTGCCAAGAGATTCATATTTTCAGTTATTACATTTTTTTTTACATTAGCATCGCCCTCTAGTGGTCAAATACTAAGGAGTTTTTTCATGTTACATTCTAATGGAGAGGAAAGTCAAGAAAGTCAGTGATAGACAGTTGTCCATAGAATGTGACAGAAACTGCCTGCCACTTCCTGTCAGAACAATCAAGAAGTAAAGCACAATAAATTCACTTCCTGATTATTTGAACTGCTATAAATTTTTAATAAAACATCTGACAGCAGTGGGAGTGACCTTGTTTTATTTAGCAGGAAATACTCTATAAAATATGTGTTTTCATAAATAAAAGTTTACTGCTCCTTTAAGGATGGGTGAAAGTTCCCGCGAGAAATTCCGCAAAAACCACCTTGTTGTCCTTTTTTTCATGGGAAAATCTGCTTTACAACTAGCGATTAGAATTTTCACATTTTCTACCCATTAGTCAAAATATTTCACAATTTTTTTCAATGATTAGAAAGTTTCTGTCCACTGATTTATGTGGTTTTCGCCTTTTCGCTATAAAAACATGACGTATTTGTGGAAATCAAACACAATAGAAACAACTACAGAGCGAGGTAGATGTGCTGTGCTGTTTTGCTACTATTTTGGCAAAATTGAGGCAGGAAAGGCTCATAGTGACTGCTATCACTATGAGCAGGTTGAAAAATAATCAGTAGAGAAGCTGGAAGTACCCTTATGTGTCCACTGAGTCTGAGGAGGAGGAGGAAATGAGCACTACTGAACCAATGCTGTCCTGTCCCCCTAAATCACCCCAAGGGATCTTGGGGAATTTAATGGGAAGAGAGGGAGGAAAGGGAATGGGAAGGGAGGAAGAAAAGGGTAGTAGACAGCTCACCTGCCTGTGCTTGCCGCTAGATGTGCTGCCTCTGCTGCCACCATTTCTGCCCCTGTTGAAACCAGTGCTGTGCCTGCTGACAGTGCTGAACCTGCTGCCACTAATACTGTGCCTGCTGTCAGATGTGCTGCCCCTGTTGCCAGTGCCACCAGTGCTGTGCCTGCTGCCAGTGTTGAAGCTGCTGCCACCAGTGTTGAAGCTGCTAGTGTGTCTTGTAATACTCAGGAGGGGGGAAGGAGAAGATGATGCCAAGTGTGACAGCAGGGGACCCAAAGAAACACTTGCCATCCCCAAGCAGTCCCGCCAGTGCTAGTACTACTACTAAGAAGGTCCAGAGGCTTGTTAGTGTTAGGAGTGAAGGAGGGGGTAAAACTAATCAATATCCTCATATTACTAGTGACTGTGAGGAGGAAGACCTTGGGGCTGAACTTGATGTGCATGGTGTTAGTAGTAACAGTGATGGTGAAGCAGCCGGTGGGCCTAGTGTTAGAGGAGTGGTACGGGAAGCATTTGAGAGCGTCAAGACTAGCGGTCAAGGGAGCCCACACCATTCATCTGGCTCTGGGAGTCTCTTTCCCTTCACTACAGAGTCCAAGTTGAACATGTGTAGAAATGGAAGAAAGGATGGGAGAAAAGACAATGGGTGCCCCTGTGTGGGATCAATATGACAACCAATGGCCATCACCAACACCCAAAGGTGGGTACTCACATAGATGATTGGCTGAATAATGATATATACCAAATTCAGCAAGCAAACACCTGAGGATTTGAACTGCTCTCAGAAGCAGTAGTCTATATGACACTTAACCGGGTCTAGGGCAGCTCTCACAAAGCACTCTCTCCCTAAGCAGCTAGAAACTCCAAGCGTAGATATAAAATAAAAAAGAACAAAAAGGCTCCCAGTAGTGCAATACTGTAAATACACCAATAGATAATATATAAAAATGTAAATGCACTCACTGTAATGATGGTCAGACAGCTGATATCAAGCAATCTGACAAAAAGCGCTTGTGGAGAAGTTACATCCATCTCCACACGAAGGACCGTCAAACAGCAATGCTTCACTCCAAAAACAAAAAAGAACGGCTGGATCGAAGTAATACAATTTAATAGGAAATCCACTTTAATAAAAAGCTGCTTTCACAAAGCACATACAAGCCAAACAGGTAAAACCAAGAAACAGCCGTCACATGAACAAGATTTAAATGCACACGCTATCAGCAATGATTGGATAGGTAAAAAACAAATCTCCAATCAGAGTCAACCGTAGTGTCCAAATAAATCAGACAACAACAAATAATATAAATAAACATAAAATATATAAGAAAATGCCCGGCATCTCATTCAAAAGATCGATCTACCTGGTGGGCATTAATACGGTGGTCCAAATGAACCATAAATGATGACCAGGGAAGACATCGAACCACCAACCCACTGCAGTCAACACGGAAGTAAACCTTGCGGTAATCAAAAGAAAATAAAGGATAGGCCCTCCAGTTTAGTAACAAAAGGGTATGCACTCAATTAAAGATCAAACTGGAATGAGATGCAGAGCATAAACGGGAATATATATCCCAAACATGCATCTAAATGTATAAAATAAACCAATATAATAAAATAGACAGAAAATGATAATCATAATAATAATAATGAAAAACAATGATTAATAAATGATGTAAATCAAATAAAAATACAATGAAATAATAAACTCATCAAAAACAATATAAACAGTATAAATAACAAAATATATAAAAGACTTAAGAAACAAAAAGTGATATATATATATATAAAGGAAAAAAATGTTTTAAAAACTGAAAATAAAAACAGACAAAACGATATTCAAAATTAACAAAATGACCTGAGTATGACCTGGGCACAAGAAAGCTTGAGCGCTGACCTCTCCTTTAAGCGGGGTTGACCTTAAACCAGAAACATAGCATATAATCAAGCAGAAATAAAGTTCAAATCCAAAGGAATGAACCCCAACAAAATAATAAATAAATAAATAAATATATTAAAACAAAAAATAAGAAAAAAAAGGGAGAAAAAGTGCAAATACAAAGGAAAAACCTTTATTGATAATAAGAATTGTATCACATATAATCACAAATCACATAGCTAAAATAGGCTAATAATAAGAGAAAAATAATACATAAAAATATAGAATCCCTCTTAAATAAAAATCTAAAAAATTTTGGTTTACTCAAATTATACACCTCATATACTTTTCCTGGCCAGGAAACCTCCAAGTATCTCCCACTCCAATGCGTTTCACACGTAACAGTGCTTTATCAAGTACAATATGGAAAAACTTAAGTATGACCTGATCTACAATACACATCTGGTAAATCGTCATAATGATGATAAATTGAACAGCACTAAATATATAATGGTCATATTACTAATGTAAACCTAAGTATCTTGAAGATGGTTGAAGCTATCTGACAAAATACACTCAACAACGAGCACAAAAAGTATTCATCCAAACGATCGAGAGTATAATCAATGTAACCACTCAAGCTATAACTAAATTATAAAGTAAAATAAAATACTACTCACCCACCACATGATTGACTGTGTCTATATAGTGAACCCAAAAGTATAATGAGACCAGTAAGTCCACTGGTCAATAAGTTAATAAATTCAGAAAATGTGTACTATAGATGAATGACATGAAATGAAATAAGATTGCTAGTGAATGATAATGGTGAAATAAAATGTGTAGAAGTAACAACTAATGCTAAATATGCATGGTGATAATAGAATAAGTGAAAGTAAATGAGAATGTTATATGGATACTAATATACCAATTGGAAAAATAAGGATATGTGTGTGATAACTACCTACAATAAAAGATAATGAATATATGTGTAATGTGAAAACATGTGGACATGGATATGGTGACAATAATGAAAAGTGAATATTGTATGTGAAAGAAATTAAAAAGTGCCAAAAAATTAGTCTATCTGTAAATATACTGACCATAAAACAAAAATATCAAATATGTGTTAATAAATGTATAGTGTACATTTACAACACGATAAATGAACCAAATATACACTAAACATCAAACTAAATCAATAAACTAAAAATAATGAAAAAAATAAAAAAACACTAGGATCTGGGAGTTTCAATGGACTCATTTAGTACTAAAGGGACTAGAGTCGAAAGTCTGAAAATCCAATAGCTTTCACGGTTATTTAGATGTTGTATCCTATCCTGTGTTGTAGACAATGGAATAAACTCGATAGGGGTCACGATTAAACTATCTGTGCTCTTATTATGACAGTGCAGGAAGTGTCTGGAGACACTGTGCTGCATGAACCCATTATAGATGTTTCTCTTGTGTTGGCCTATTCTAGTCCTCAAGTTTTGTGTCGTTCTGCTGACGTATTGCAACTTGCAACTACACGTGAGCAGATAAACAAGAAAACTCGAACCACAGTCCATTCTACTCCTGATAGGAAATTTTTCATAGGTGACACTGGAAGTAAAAGATTTACAACCATCGTCAAGAAAAGTACAGGTTAGGCATCTCTTGCTGAGACAATGGAAATCACCAACCATTTTGAACGTGGATATATCCACGTTGATTGTAGACTCACAATCAAAGTATTCATTGATTAAGCTCTGTCTCTGAACCTAACAATTGACTCCTGTCTGTGAGATGCCATTAAATTTGCTAGGAGCCAAAAAGTTCTTTAAAGATTTGGATCTCTTAAAAATAACCTTGTGTGTAGCTTCTAATTCACTTTTCAAAAGGTGGTCTAGCTTCAAAATATCCCAGTGACTCTTGAGAACCCTTGAAATATCACCAGCTCTGGTATTGTATCTAGTGATAAATGAAGGGACTGTCTTTTGAAACCTAGACGAAATACTATTCCTACTGGAAACCCCCCAGTCAAAGTTAACATAATCTCTCGCTCGATTATATATATATATCAGTTGCTCTCCCCCAACTCTTTAGTGAAGGGAAGGGGAGGACTGGTGTGGGCTCACTTGACTGCTAGTCTGGACACTCTCAAATGTTTCCCCTACCACTCCAGCTGCTTCACCATTACTGCTACAACTACTAACACCATTCAAATTAAGTTCAGCCGCTGAGTCTTCCTCCTCACAGTCACTAGTAATATGAGGATTTTGTTGATTACCCCCTCGATCACTTCTAATGCTAACAAGCTGCTGAACCTTAGTAGTAGTACTAGCACGGGCGGGACTGCTTGGGGATGGCAAGTTTGACTTAGGGTCCCTTGCTGTCACACTTGGCATCATCTTCTCTTCCCCCCCTCCTGAGTATTACAAAACACACTAGCAGCAGGTTCCGCACTGGTGACAGCAGGAGCAGCATGTCTGACAGCAGGCACAGCAATGGTGGTATCAGTAGCATGGGCAGCACATCTGACAGCAGGCACAGCATTAGCGGCTGCAGGGGCAGCACATCTGGCAGCAAATGCAGCACTAGTGGCAGTAGGGACAGCACGTCTGGCAGCAGGTACAGCCCTATTGGCAGCAGGGGTAGCATGTCTAGCAGCAGGTACAACAATGGTGGCAGCAGGAGCACCACATCTTGCAGCAGGAACAGGCAGCTGACCTGTCCTGCTCTCACTCGTACCCTTTTCCTCCTCCCTTCCCATTAAATTTCCCAAGATCCCTAGGGGTGATTTAGGGGGACTGGCAAGCATTGGTTCAGTTGTGCTCCTCCTTGTAAGACTCAGTGGGCACATAAGGGTCCTTCCAGTTCCTTCTTCTATTAGTTTTAAGCCTGCTCATAGTGATAGCAGTCACTATGAGCCTCTCTTGCCTCAATTTTACAAACAATTCACAACAGAACAGCACAGCATGTCTACCTCACTCTGTAGCTGCTTCTATTGTGTTTTACTTCCTAGGGCATGATTATACTAGGTAATCACACTGATATAGGAATTTGTGACAGATAGGATGTTGTCTTTTTTTAGGAGAATAAGATCTGTTCTATAGTAAGATAAAGGAGACATAGAAAAATGTATTTTCTCTGCCTAAAGGGTGCCAACATCCCCATGAATCATATATCTAGAATTGATAAAGAATACCAGAGAGATGAGTGAAATTAATTGGTAAAATTAATTGAGAGCTACCCTCAACAGCGTTCTTGCATTAGCTGTCCAAGTGTGTTGAAGTAGCTAAATTATGATTCCCACAAATGATAAGAGAGCCCCTTGCAAGTGTTCAGATTATGCTAAAGATATTCTCTAAACAAGTAAGTTAATCAGTTATTGGCACATAGATATTGGCTATGGCATAATGGTGGTAATTATGGAGTTTATGAGGAGAAATCTGCCTTCTTTATCTGAATGTTGCTCTTTTAAAAATTCCCATTGATTTGAATAGCTCTTTAACTTCTTGAATGTAATGAGTTGGAGTCCCTTCTAGCATTCAGGGGAGGTTAAAAGCCTCATTTAAATCAATTGGAATTGTAAGAATTTTTATTAGTCCCCTATAAGGGAGTTGGATTGCTCCAGAATTACTCCACCATTATTTCAGAACATAGCCCCAAGTGTATAGCATTAGGCTTTGGAGATGAGAGACCCTATAAACAAAGGACTTGCTTATCCATCTTAGAATAAAGGCATATATGTTAACTATAAATAGATACAGAAAGCAAATTATCAATATTTGCAGATGACACTAAATTATGCAGGGTAATAAATTCAGAACATGGTAATTGCTCTCTACAGAGGGATTTATATAAAATGGCAGATTGGGCAAACAAATGGAATATGAAGTTTAATGTGGGGAAGTGTAAAGTCATGCAGTTGGGAGGAAATAATCCCAAAGCTATTTATAAACTTAATGGAATCATTTTAGGGGACTCGTTGCTAGAGAAAGACCTCGGTATCCTTGTCAACTACAAGCTTGGAAACAGTGACCAGTGTCAAACAGCAAACAAAATCCTGTCTTGTATAAAAAGAGGTATTGAAGCAAGAGTGGATAGCATTTTTTTAACCATTGTACAAATCATTGGTAAGACCTCACCTTGAGTATGCAGTGCAGTTTTGGGCACCAGTTTTGAAAAAGGATGTACTAAAACTAGAGAGGGTACAGCGAAGAGCAACAAAATTAATCAAGGGAATGGAGGACTTGACGTATGAGGAACGACTAGACAAACTCTAGAGAAAAGACGGCTAAGAGGAGACCTTATCACATTGTACAAATATATGAGAGGTCAATACAAGGATCTTTGCGGTGAGCTATTTATTCCAAGGCCTGATCAGATGACCAGGAGACACCCCTTGAGATTAGAGGAAAAGAGGATTAGACTTCAGCCGAGGGTTTTGTTTACAGTGAGGTCTGTTAAATTGTAGAATTCTTTGCCCAAAAAAGTAGTTATGGCAGATACAATGGATACATTCAAGAGAAGATTAGATACATTTCTTTCCAAAGGGAACATACAGAGTTATACTGTTTATTAGTAGGCAGATCAGGAAGGTCTGATAAAGACTAACTTATTTGGTAGCAGGAAAGCTATAAAATTACTGGGGTATGAGGAGAAGGTTGAGCTTGATGGACTTGTGTCTTTGTTCAGCCTAATTTACTATGTTACTGTGTTACTATAAGACCAAACAATCCCATATGAAACATATTATATTGACAGTAAACATCGCTGAATGGAGGAAAATAATGTATAGTAGGAGTAACAACCACCCTATTATATAATTTGTCAATAAAATGAAATAGCTTAGAAATGGAGCATAGCATTTACAATATAACTTGAAGTACATTTTTGAATTCAGTAATTTTTTTCCTGCTCCAAGGGGAAGGAGGAAGAGAGGAAAAGAAGAAGGAAAGAAAAAAAATAAACTAAAAAGGAAAAAAACAAGGCTATGACAGGCAATTTCCCACTGAAAGGGAATATTCCAGATGAGTATTTCAGCCTAGTTTGGGCCTACTCAGTGAGGTTCAGCTCCCTAGGCACTGACAGCAAAGAGGCAACATCTGGATGGATTACTCTCCTAAGAGCAAAGGATAATCCAGACATTCACACCATGCTTTCAGTGCCAAGGAAAAACAATTACACCTCAATGGAAAAGATCAAAATAGGCCAAAATGCATTTATGGGGTTAGCTGACATTCCCAGGGAGAGGAGTATTACCTGTCATTTTAGAATTGGACCACCTTTTTGGGTGGGAATAGTCTGATATGTTGTTGGAAATTTCTCATCTGTAATACTACTAAATAACTATAATGTGATGCTTCTGAGCAGTGACAAGCAATGTCTGATTTTTCTGGATTAAGCTTTCACCTTCAGCCAATAAGACAGGAAACAAGATTCCTTAAAATTATACATTACCCCCCTCCCCCACCAATATATTTTTGTTCCCTGTCCTTCATTTCTTTTTTGGCTTACCCTGGCTTTTATTAAGTCAAGTCTACCAACACCAGGTGTCTCACTCACTGGTGGACCAGGGCTCTCTGTTAGCTCCTGCTTTAAGGTAGGATGGAGTGGGGGGCCCTGTTATGTGGTGGGGGCTTGGATGCTGCGGCATTATTTGGATATTCCTCCTCAATCATACCTGGCTTCTGAAGTGGTCTCCAGGTTCATTCTTTGTTTCTCGACTACTAAACTACACAGGGCTTTTCCAGCCCCAAGGGTTAGTCATGGTATTTATATCTCTGGACTTTTACATTCTGCTTTTTTCAGGATCTGTTTTATATTTGCTACATGGTCTCCATCTTTCTTGGAACTTTCAATATTCATGTCTGAGCATCTGTTCATTTTCTCTCTGGTAGGTAATGGGTTGGGTGATATTTGTAGACATCTTTTTAAATTTATTTGGGGATTTCTTTTATCAGATTGTGGTTTGCATGTCTTTTTGGTGGAACTTTTGGTGGGACAAACTGTATCCTCCTCAGGATGAGATGGATCATTATAATTTATTGCACATGATGCAGTAACCATGGCTGCAGTTCATTTTTATACTGCACTGCATGCAATCCTTTCACCATTCCCCCCTACCCCTTGCTGGACATTACTTAACTACTGTGTATGTTTTTTACTATAAAGTACACAATAGAGCAGATTGTGTGTGGTGTCTTGCTTTGGCCTTATACAAAACACTATATATTGGCTTGTAACAGTCACAGCTCACTTCAGGGTCCCTGCCTCTGTCATCAATCAATTTCTTTAAATGTTATTTTATTTTTATAAATTCCCTATCACTGTCAACAAAAAAAACAAAACAAATAAAGCCCCACACTACCTGTTCTTTCCCCAGACTGCCCTACCACAGAGATAACAACCAGATCAGGAAGAGACTTGGAACACCTCTGTTTGTGTGTTCCAAGTCAGTCACACATAATTTAGGAGCATTTGGGGTAATTCTCATTTTCTCCCTTCTCAAATCCTCAGACTCCACTGACACTGAGATAATAGCCAGAACAGGAAGGAGCCTGGATCACAGCTGCCTGTGTCTATTCCATCACACAACATTTGGGGTATTTGGTGTAATCCTCCTTTGCTTCCTTCTCACAACCCCAGACTCCCATAGGACAGAGATCGTAGCCAGATCAGGAAGAAACTGTGTCTTCCCAATCAGTCACTCCAAATGTTGGGGTATTTGGGGATAATTCTCCTTTGCTCCCTTCCAGTCCCTCAGATTCCCCAATACAAAAAAAACGATTTCCTGCCTACAAGACTTTCTAAACTTAAAGGGATAGTAATGTTTCATAATAAAAGCAGCTCTAATTAATCATCATAGTATTTGGACTTTGGAGAGTGTTATTTCAATTCTGTCACAGTTGTATTTCAAGAGTAATTCAATGACAAAGTATCCCCCTCCCACCCCTTTTACCGATGCAATACTGCTCAGCCAGAGCAGAAGGGAGGTGCCCAGGAAGATTGCAGAGAGGGACAATCTTCAATTAAGATAAGGGAAAAACCTGAAAAGCTTGTCAAGGGGGGCAGGGCTTTCATTGTTTTCATTGTAAGAAGATTGTCCCCTGCTGTTATCTGTCTGGTCTTACAACCAGATTCCACATCTGAGAAGAGATGGCTTACACTAGGTAAAAGGGGCGGGAGGGGGAAACTTTGCTTGTGAATATCTCTTAAACCATAAAGGTTTGAGAGAAAAGACTTATATCATTCTTCATATTTTTTTAATGCCTACAAAATAAAATACAGTTAAAACGAAGTATTACTATCCCTTTAGCTTCAACTTTCTCTTCCTCTCACAAACACAGAATTGCATGCTGTGGGAATCTGACACTGCTTTTATACTATGCCTATGGGAAAAGAAGGGAAACTTGCCACATGGTGGGGAGAAATTCAGTCTTTACATTTATTTCAATGCAATGAATGAGCTAATTGAAAAAATAGGAAATTCTGCACTTTTCACCAAAAATTTACGGCTCAGCTAAAAGTGTAATTTTTATCTTGTTTCTCTTTTGACACATAAATTCCTAGTGGATTCCCTGACAGAAATCAGATTGACAACCAAATGTATTATCCATTCTTCCATTTTTCCCAAGGGTGCTGAAGATTTAGTAACATAGTAACATAGTTGATGAGGCTGAAAAAAAGATGGTCCATCAAATTCAGCCCATGTCTAAACACCCCTGTTAATTCAGAGGAAAGTAAAAAAAAAAGCATTGAAGCCATTTCCCCAGGTGGGTGAATATTTTCCTTTTTGAATCCAAATGACAGTCAGATATTTCCCTGGATCAACATCCTATATTTTTAAGCCAACTGTCATAATTCTTATTGTTCTGTGTTAGACTGTTATCCATTACTTTTTTTTTTGAGCAGTTACAGTATCTGCGACACAGTATCCCAAGAAATTGCAGCATGAGGTTGAAGAATTTGAGCAATGCTGGAGCAAACCAAATGACCCTGGTAGAGATGATGGTGAAGGGTGGAGTGCCCATTCAAATAAATGTTAAGCCCAGTAAATGCATTTTGTAAAATATTGTATGTGCCCCTCCAAATTGTACATGAGGTATGAGGTACAGTTTACTCAAACATACGCATTTCCTAAATCTCTTGAAATGGACACTACAGGTTCAGCATCATTGACAGTGTTGGGAAGGGAGCTAGCTAGGCTCTGAGACAAGCCTGAAGTACAGTATTCAGAACATTGATCAGTCTGGAATCAGGAGTAACAGGATTGCCAGGGATACTCAAAGGGGAAGGAAGATGGGATTAACTATTTTGTGTTTATAGATTGTAATCAAGACTCTCATTGCTTGGTTTCAAATCCTGAGTCTTGCCAACAAACTCTCCACTGGCTGATTCAGATCTCCCAGGGTGTAGCTCATCTAATTGGACCTCTGGGGGTTTGAGAGGGGGAAATCTGAGCTAATTACCAAGGGGGGAGCTCCAGATTTGTGGGGCATATATACAGTTGTATTCAAAATTATTCAACACGTATGCAAATCAGGTTTATTGTAAAAATGTACAGACTTTCAGCTGTTTGCAATGAACAAATCAAACAAAAGCAATTGAAATAGCTCAACACAATGAATGCTTCAAGTGGTTTCCCCAAATTCAACTGAAAAGGCAATTTATAATGACTTCTCCAGTCTCAAAATTATTCAACCCCTTCATGGCAAGCATCTTTAATAGATAGTAGAGCACCCTTTTGCTGTTATGACCTGCTGCAAACGAGATGCATAGCCAGACACCAGCTTCTGGCAGTGTTCATGAGGAATCTTAGCCCATTCCTTATGAGCAATGGCCTCTAGTTCAGTAATATTCTTGGGTTTGGGTGCTGCAACCGCCTTCTTCAAATCCCACCAGAGATTTTCTATGGGGTTCAAGTCAGGTGACTGTGATGGCCACTGCAGAATCTTTCAGGATTTCTTCTGCAACCAAGCCTTGGTAGAATTTGTAGTATGCTTGGGATCATTGACCTGTTGGAAGGTCCAATGATGCCCAAGCTTCAGCTTCCTCACAGACAGCATGATGTTTTCTCCTAGGATTTCCTGATACTTCAATGAATACATCTTGCCTTCCACATGCTGCAGTTTTCCAGTGCCAGAGGATGCAAAGCAGCCCCAGAGCATCACTGAGCCACCACCATGCTTAACTGTAGGCAGAGTGTTCTTTTCAGAGTATGCTTCATTCTTCTTCCTCCAGATATACAGCTGATCCATCAGGCTGAAAAGTTCCAGTTTTGTTTCATCGCACCACAGAACAGAATCCCGAAACTTCTGTGGCTTATTTATATGATTTTGAGCATCTTGGTGCCAACTTTTCTTGTGCTTTTGGTCAGTGGTGGTGTACATCTTGGAGTTCTTGCATGGAAACCTTCTGCGTTTAGTATGCGCCTTATTGTGCTTACTGAAACTTCAGTGCTTGTTGCCTCCAAGTCTTACTGCAGATCACTCAGTCACTCAAGAGTTTTTCTCAACCTGCCTTCTCAGAAATCTGGTTGCAGCCATTGATAGCTTCCTTTATCTGCCCCATCCTGGTAGTATAACCACTGTTCCGTTGACTTTGAACTTGCAAACTATGATTCCAACAGTGCCTCTAGGAACATTCAGTGCCTTTGCTATCTTTTTGTATACTGTTCCTTGTTTGTGAAGGGCGATGACCTCTTCTCTAAATTTTTGGACCGTTCTTTTGACTTAGTCATATTTCTAACATGCAGTCAAATGTGACACTCAACAACCCCTAGCCAGTTCAGGTATTTCATGTATTCCAGCTCAAGCACACCTGGTGCAACTAATGAAGCCCTTGATTAGTTGCATCAGGTGTGCTTGAGACAACATATGTTTTGCATATATGTACTGTTGTGAGGGATTCTATTCAGGGGGCTGAATAATTTTGAGACTGGAGAAGTCATTATAAGTTGCATTTTTAGTTGAATTTAGGGAAACCACTTGAAGCATTCATTGTGTTGAGCTACTTCAATTGCTTTTGTTTGATTTGTTCATTGCAAACAGCTGAAAGTCTGTAAATTTTGACAATAAACCTGATTTGCAGTGTGGTTTGAATAATTTTGATTACAATTTATCACGTTGCCCATGATATTCGGCGACATTCTATCAGTCTACACTCCTGCTTTACACCTATTGGTTGAACTGTGATTGTCCCGCCCAGTATTGTCCTTAAATACTGGGTTCTGGCACATCTCCGGTGCCCTTTCGTGGTGTTCCAGCACCAGTGCTTGTTCCTGATTATTGTGTACTTACAGTGTATCGACCCAGCCTGCCTGACTACTCTGCATCTCGTTTCCTGCCTGTGCACCGACCCGGACTGCCTGACCATTCTGCTTCTCATCTCCTGTGTACCGACCCGGCATGGCTGACGTTCCTGCTCCGTGTACCGACTTGGATTATTCTATGTTCCTGTTCTGAGCGACTCTGCCTGGTTGGGCTGCTGCCTCCTCTGGATGCCCTGACCGGTCTCCGATTAAGGGTAGTGCTTATTTTTTGCTGTCTGTGGACAGCTGTGCAGTTTGGTCTCGGTAGCCTCCATGTCGGCCCAACCACATTCCTATTAGTTGCCTTACGAACCGCTCCAGGTTGGTTGCCTCTCAGGGCTAGTTGCTCAGATTCTGTTACTGCTACGGCACTGCTCAGGCTGCTTACGTTTCCGTTAATGCTACGGCAGTATCCAGTTGCCTAGTCTCCGTTACTGCCACGGCAGTGCCCAGTTGCCTGGTCTCCGTTACTGCTACGGCAGTGCTCAAGTGGCTCAGTCTCTGCTACTGCTACGGTAGTGCCCCTATTGCTCAGTCTCCGTTACTGCCACGTATCACGGTGCCCGTGATTTGCTGCAGTTACTTGTCTGTCACCAGTAGGGGGCTTCTATTGGCTGTCTGCAGATAGCCCGCCTCTTATTGACTATTTAAACCTGGATTGGGCACCCTTTGAGTGCCCTTTCGTGTTGTTTCTGACCTTCTTGCTATCACTATGCTAGTGATAGCTGGGCCTCTGTTCCAGTGTTCCTGAGTTCCTGATCTCATGTGTTCCTGAGTTCCTGATCTCTACTGTTCCAGTGTTTCCTGCATGCTGAAGTACTTCCAGTCCTGGTTCCGGCCTAGTCTCTGGTGTTGCAGTTCCTGCTGAACTTCTCTGCTGTTTTCTGACCTGACTGATCGTTGCTGGTTCCTGTCATCTCATCACCTGTCTTCAGTATCCTGGCGACCTTCTGCCTGGTCGCGTTGGTGACATTGCTCCAAAGCCTATCAGCTATACAAATCTGTGTTGGTCCCAGCGTGCGGACGCTGGTTTGCTCCCAAGCCTTGCGGCTATACTAACTCGCTTGTTACACCAGTGTGCGGTCACTGGTTTGCTCCAAAGCCTATCAGCTATACAAATCTGTGTTGGTCCCAGCGTGCGGACGCTGGTTTGCTCCTAAGCCTTGCGGCTATACAAACTCGCTTGTTACACCAGTGTGCGGTCACTGGTTTGCTCCAAAGCCTATCAGCTATACAAATCTGTGTTGGTCCCAGCGTGCGGACGCTGGTTTGCTCCTAAGCCTTGCGGCTATACAAACTCGCTTGTTACACCAGTGTGCGGTCACTGGTTTGCTCCAAAGCCTATCAGCTATACAATTCTGTGTTGGTCCCAGCATGCGGACGCTGGTTTGCTCCTAAGCCTTGCGGCTATACAAACTCACTTGTTACACCAGTGTGCGGTCACTGGTTTGCTCCAAAGCCTTTCAGCTATACAAATCTGTGTTGGTCCCAGCGTGCGGACGCTGGTTTGCTCCTAAGCCTTGCGGCTATACAAACTTGCTTGTTACGCCAGTGTGCGGTCACTGGTTTGCTCCAAAGCCTATCAGCTATACTAATCTGTGTTGGTCCCAGCGTGCGGACGCTGGTTTGCTCCAAAGCCTTGCTGCTTAACGATTCTGCTAATTTGCCAGTTCCATCTGACTGCTGCTATTAGCTCTGGGCTGCCCTGCCCGGTATTGGTAAGGCCGGTAGAACCTTTTACCACATTCCATCTGAGGTTGCCTTACCCGGTATTGGCAGGGCCGGTAGAGCCTACATTGTGTATCTATTGAGGCTGCCTTGCCCGGTAATTTGGTAAGGCCGGTAAAACCGTTATGCTATTCCATCTGCAGGTTGCCTTACCCGGTATTGGCAAGGCCGGTAGAGCCTAAAGACTGTCCTGTCCGGTATATTGACAGGACCGGTAGAGTCTGCCTTCTGTCTGTGCTATATTCTGTATATATATATATATATGTATGTTATTGCCATCCTAAGTTATCATTTATTATTTCAATAAAATTGATTTTTTTTTACCTAAACTTGTGTCTGAGAGTCATAATAAACCGTGACAGTACGAAAGGGCCATGACCTCAGACAGCAAGGGTCAAGGTAACGCACAGAATATCCATTGGAGGATGGATGTGCTCGAGCAACGTTTGGATCAGTTGGCAGTTGCAATTCAAACGATCCTTGAACGCACGGTACCTGCTGACCAATCTAGCTCTAGCCCGGTGGTCTCGCCAAGTCAGACACCGGAAAGTGATACCAGACCCCTAGGGGGTACTGCTAAAGGGTTAACGGCTTCTGCACCCTTGCCGCTAAGATATGATGGTGACCCTAGTCTCTGCAGAGGGTTCATCAATCAACTCGAAATCTTTATGGAATTGACGGCACACGCATTTCCCAATGATCGTAGTAAAGTGGGGTTCACGATATCACTGCTCACTGGCAGAGCATTGGCCTGGGCTAACCCCTTGTGGGAGAATGCTAAACCTTGTACTAAGAACTTTAGTGAATTTGTGCGTTCCTTTCGAAGAGTGTTTGAGCCTCCTGGTAGAACCACCTCTGCTGCCAAACGCCTTATGGAGATACAACAGGGCAGGCGTACAGTGGGCGACTATGCCATCGAATTCCGCACATTGGCAGCAGAGGTAGGTTGGAATAACGAGGCATTATTGGCAGCCTTCTCTCAAGGCCTGAATGACCACATTAAAGACGAAATCGCTGCTAAAGATCTACCTATTGATCTAGATGATTACATTGAGTATGTTATGATAATTGACTCCAGAATACGTGAGAGATCAATTGCCAGAGATCGTAAGTTACGGTCAAAAAATAATGAGCCTAGTAGCATGTTTTGCCCACCCATCCCTCCCTTGGCATTGAAGTCTAGTGAACCAGTACGGGAAACAAGTGAACCTATGGAAATAGGCTTCACTAGACTATCCAAGGCAGAGAGACTATATCGCAAAAAACAAGGGTTATGTTTATACTGCGGTAAAAAAGGGCACTTGCTAAATTCCTGTCCGGTACGTCCGGGAAACGCACACACCTAGGGTATCTTGGGGGACAGGCCCTAGGTGGTGTACAATCGTCCCCAGTGTCGGGCATAATGAAACCCACCATACAGGTGGTATTGTCTTGGGCACAACGCTCTGTGGAGGTTTTGGCCTTGGTTGACTCCGGTGCAGCAGGGTATTTTATGGATAATACCTTTGCTGAATTGCACGGAGTTCCACGCATTGAAAGAGAAAACCCCTTGACTATTGAAGCGATTGATGGTAGACCCTTAGAACCGCCTCAGGTTATATTTGAAACTATGCCATTGTCTATGACTATTGGGGCACTTCACAGAGAAGAGCAGCAGTTTCAACTGATTAATTCCCCGCACCATGCGGTGATATTGGGATTTCCGTGGTTACAGTTACATAACCCACAATTCGATTGGAAAAAGTGTGAAATTGCTGCTTGGTCCCAGTTTTGTATGGACAAGTGCGTCATCCAGCCTATTAAGGTCATGTGCACCTCCTCTGCTATGCCGGATGTGTACCAACAGTTTGGCGATGTTTTTAGCAAAGGAGAGGCTAGTATGCTACCCCAGCATAGACCTTATGATTGTTGCATTGAATTGCAGCCTGGTGCAGTACCTCCGAAAGGACGCACTTATCCATTATCTTGTGATGAAAATAAGGCTATGGAGGATTACATTTCTGATGCCCTTGCTAGAGGGATCATACGTAAATCTACCTCTCCAGCTGGGGCTGGGTTCTTTTTTGTAAAAAAGAAAAATGGCGAATTAAGACCATGCATTGACTACCGGGGCTTGAATAAACTAATGGCTAAAAACGCATACCCAATACCACTCATCACCGAGCTTTTTGACAGGCTTAAGGGCGCTTCGATATTTACCAAGTTGGACCTACGGGCCGCTTACAATCTGGTTCGCATTCGAGCAGGTGATGAGTGGAAAACTGCCTTTAATACTCGAGCTGGGCACTACGAATATCTAGTAATGCCTTTTGGGCTGTGTAATGCACCCGCAGTTTTCCAGGAACTGATAAATGATGTTCTGAGAGATATGTTACAGACATGTGTTGTGGTGTACCTCGACGATATACTGATTTACTCCCAAAACATGGCACAGCACATCAAAGATGTATCCGCAGTATTGCTACGACTCCGTGAGAACAAATTATTTTGTAAAATGGAAAAATGTGAGTTTCATAGAACCAGTGTGCCATTCTTGGGGTTCATAATTGGCAATGATGGCATTGCCATGGACAAAGAAAAGTTGTCAGCTGTCCTACAATGGCCAAAACCCAAGGGTCTTAAAGCCATACAGCGTTTCCTGGGTTTCGCTAATTATTATAGGAGGTTTATTAAGAACTTTTCTTCCATTGTCAAACCTCTGTCCGATCTTACGCACAAGGGTGCTAATCCTTCTTGTTGGCCGGTATCTGCTGAGAAAGCCTTTGAGAATTTGAAGCTGGCATTTGCTGCGGCTCCTGTGTTATCCCACCCCAATCCTTTACTTCCATTTACGTTAGAGGTTGATGCCTCAGATATTGGGGTCGGGGCAGTACTTTCGCAGCGACACGAGAAAGGTGGAACTCTCAGACCTTGTGGGTTTTTCTCTAAAAAGTTGACTGTCACTCAAAGCCACTATGAGATAGGTGACAGAGAATTATTGGCCATTATCCTTGCTCTTAAGGAATGGCGTCATTTGCTTGAAGGTACTAAGAATCCTGTCTTAATCCTAACAGATCATAAGAATCTGACCTATCTCTCGGAGGCCAAGAGATTGTCCTCTCGTCAGGCCAGGTGGGCACTGTTCCTGTCTCGATTTAATTTCATTGTATCATATTTGCCAGGGTCAAAAAATATCAGGGCTGATGCACTGTCAAGACAATTTGAGGCCGACAGTGACAGAGTGGAAGCACCAGCTCCTATCATCCAACCTGATAGAATACTGGCTACTATACGCACGAGTATCACTTCTCCTCTAGGGGAGGAGATCCTGGCCTCTCAGGGGTCCGCTCCCCATGAAACCCCAGTGGGCAAATGTTTTGTAGCTGAATCATTTCGTACTAGGCTGCTCGAAACCTACCATTCCTCGAAGGCTGCGGGACATATTGGTAGAGACCAATTGTTATGGTCCCTTTCTCAGCTTTTTTGGTGGCCTTCCATGAGAAACGATTGTGCCGAATTTACGAATGCCTGTGCCACTTGCGCCCGCGCTAAGACCCCGAGACATCTCCCTGTGGGCTTGCTTCAACCGGTGCCTAATGGCGAACGCCCCTGGTCTCATGTTTCCATTGATTTTATGGGAGAGTTGCCTATGTCGAAGGGGTACTCCTTTATATTCATGGTGGTGGACAGGTTTTCTAAAATGGCTCATTTCGTGCCCCTCCGTGGTCTTCCTTCAGCGAAGGAATTGGCAATGGTGTTCGCCAGAGAAGTATTCCGGTTGCATGGAGTGCCTAGGGTACTGGTGTCTGACAGGGGGAGCCAGTTTGTGTCTAGATTTTGGAGGGCATTTTGCCAACAGATGGGCATACAGCTGTCCTTCTCCTCTGCCTACCATCCCCAGACCAATGGAGCCGCTGAACGAGCTAATCAGGGCTTGGAACAATTTCTCCGTTGTTTCGTTACTGACCATCATGATAATTGGTCCGACTTGTTGCCTTGGGCAGAGTTCGCCAGGAACTGTGCGGTCAATTCTTCATCTGGGAGCTCTCCGTTTCTGATTAATTATGGGTTCCAGCCCTGTTTGCTTCCAGACTCATTTCAGACGCAACAGATTCCAGCTCTGGATGAGCATATCGAGCAACTCCGTTCCACATGGGCACAAGTTCAGAGGGCACTTGGTCAGTCATTTCAGCGTCATCAGCGCCATGCTAATCGCAGAAGGCTTCCAGCGGTTTCCTTTCAGGTTGGGGATAGAGTATGGCTTTCCTCCAGAAATCTCAAGCTGCAGGTTCCGTCTAATAAGTTGGCTCCTCGGTTTATTGGTCCATACAGAGTTATTCGCAAAATTAACCCTGTCTCCTATGCACTAGACCTACCTGCATCCATGCGTATCCATAATGTGTTCCATGTGTCCCTTCTTAAGCCTCTGGTTTGCAATCGCTATACTACCACACCTGTGGTGCCAGGACCTGTTGAGGTCGAGGGCCAGGAGGAGTACGAGGTTCAGAGCATTATTGATTCCCGTAGGCTTAGAGGAAGGGTACAGTACCTGGTACATTGGAGAGGGTATGGTCCTGAGGATCGGTCATGGGTGGATAGTACGGACCTTCATGCACCTAGGTTAACTAGGGCCTTTCATGCCAATTACCCGCAGAAACCTAAACCCTATTCTAGGAGAGGGGGTCTTTGAAAGGGGGGTACTATCACGGTGCCCGTGATTTGCTGCAGTTACTTGTCTGTCACCAGTAGGGGGCTTCTATTGGCTGTCTGCAGATAGCCCGCCTCTTATTGACTATTTAAACCTGGATTGGGCACCCTTTGAGTGCCCTTTCGTGTTGTTTCTGACCTTCTTGCTATCACTATGCTAGTGATAGCTGGGCCTCTGTTCCAGTGTTCCTGAGTTCCTGATCTCATGTGTTCCTGAGTTCCTGATCTCTACTGTTCCAGTGTTTCCTGCATGCTGAAGTACTTCCAGTCCTGGTTCCGGCCTAGTCTCTGGTGTTGCAGTTCCTGCTGAACTTCTCTGCTGTTTTCTGACCTGACTGATCGTTGCTGGTTCCTGTCATCTCATCACCTGTCTTCAGTATCCTGGCGACCTTCTGCCTGGTCGCGTTGGTGACATTGCTCCAAAGCCTATCAGCTATACAAATCTGTGTTGGTCCCAGCGTGCGGACGCTGGTTTGCTCCCAAGCCTTGCGGCTATACTAACTCGCTTGTTACACCAGTGTGCGGTCACTGGTTTGCTCCAAAGCCTATCAGCTATACAAATCTGTGTTGGTCCCAGCGTGCGGACGCTGGTTTGCTCCTAAGCCTTGCGGCTATACAAACTCGCTTGTTACACCAGTGTGCGGTCACTGGTTTGCTCCAAAGCCTATCAGCTATACAAATCTGTGTTGGTCCCAGCGTGCGGACGCTGGTTTGCTCCTAAGCCTTGCGGCTATACAAACTCGCTTGTTACACCAGTGTGCGGTCACTGGTTTGCTCCAAAGCCTATCAGCTATACAATTCTGTGTTGGTCCCAGCATGCGGACGCTGGTTTGCTCCTAAGCCTTGCGGCTATACAAACTCACTTGTTACACCAGTGTGCGGTCACTGGTTTGCTCCAAAGCCTTTCAGCTATACAAATCTGTGTTGGTCCCAGCGTGCGGACGCTGGTTTGCTCCTAAGCCTTGCGGCTATACAAACTTGCTTGTTACGCCAGTGTGCGGTCACTGGTTTGCTCCAAAGCCTATCAGCTATACTAATCTGTGTTGGTCCCAGCGTGCGGACGCTGGTTTGCTCCAAAGCCTTGCTGCTTAACGATTCTGCTAATTTGCCAGTTCCATCTGACTGCTGCTATTAGCTCTGGGCTGCCCTGCCCGGTATTGGTAAGGCCGGTAGAACCTTTTACCACATTCCATCTGAGGTTGCCTTACCCGGTATTGGCAGGGCCGGTAGAGCCTACATTGTGTATCTATTGAGGCTGCCTTGCCCGGTAATTTGGTAAGGCCGGTAAAACCGTTATGCTATTCCATCTGCAGGTTGCCTTACCCGGTATTGGCAAGGCCGGTAGAGCCTAAAGACTGTCCTGTCCGGTATATTGACAGGACCGGTAGAGTCTGCCTTCTGTCTGTGCTATATTCTGTATATATATATATATATGTATGTTATTGCCATCCTAAGTTATCATTTATTATTTCAATAAAATTGATTTTTTTTTACCTAAACTTGTGTCTGAGAGTCATAATAAACCGTGACACCACGGCAGCACCTCAGTTGCTCAGTCTCCTTTAATGCTACGGCAGTATCCAATTGCCTAGTCTCCGTTACTGCTACGGCAGTGCTCAAGTTGCCTGGTCTCAGTTACTGCTACGGCAGTGTCTAAGTCACTCTGTCTCCGTTACTGCTACAGTAGTATTCACGTTGCCTAGTCTCCATTACTACTACGGCAGTGCTCAAGTTGCTCAGCCTCCGTTACTGCTAAGGCAGTTCACAATTGTCTGGTATCCATATTCTTGGGCGTTACTCGTACTAAAGCTCTCACTTCTGTTTGAGCTCCTTAAAAAGCCTTACCACACAAGGGCCTGTCAACATTCTCTGTCTGCTATTAAGCCATGCAGTACCAATATACTGGGACTCACACAAGATCTTCCTGACCTGTGTCAGTATATTGTTCTGTGGACTCTTTACTTATACTGGAACTGTGTGGGCTTACCTCTGTATAACCTGTCTAGTGGCTGTACTATATTAAGTGTATATTACAGGACCTGTGAGGGTTATTGTGATCTTAATTGTTTAATAAAATTGTGTTTTATCCAAACCAACTGTGTCTGTGTGTTGAACAAACCGTTACACAACTGTATATACAGGGGTCCAGAGTGATGTATTGTTATTTTGCAGATATTGTGGAGTGGGTACATGCTTCAGATATACTCCCACGCCCCATGGTATGACCTTGGATGAACAATAAACAACTTGTTATTAACCCTTTAATGTCCACTGACATGCCAGGACCATCATGGATTTCGGTCCTTTAAGTACCAGTGACGATCCTGGCTTGTCATGGCTTAAATGATCACAGTGCACCTGAAGGCATGCTGTGATTATGCTGGGAGGCTGAAAGACTGGAGCAGTCAGTTTCAGCCTTTCCCCTGGTGAGCCGGCACATGTTATCGCTCATATGTGCCAGTTCAGCAAATGAAATGGCTCTGGTTCTCTTGTGTAAAAAAAACCCCTGGTCCTTCAGTGGATAAGAATACATAGCAGGGTTCCATTCCAATAAGGAAAATCCATCAGAATTCCCTAAATTCCCATTGATGTAAATTGGGCTTTTAAACAATGAACAATTCATAATGCATTGAATTCTCCTATAGCATTTAAGGGGTTTAAATCCCCATTTAATCATTGTGATTGTTTTGTCCCCTATGGTCCAGTATATCAGACCCATATTTATAAAAGCAACCCCTGATTGCTTCTCAATCCATTGGAGACCTCTCTATGATTCAAGGAGTTAAAAGTCCAATTTAATTTGACAGGAATTTTTATTTGTCCTCTGTGGTGTAGTTGGTTTTCTCCAGAATAAATCCAGTTTGTTATATATGGGCCATTGTTTCATTGGGCTATCTGGTATTAAAAGGTTAAGGAGAATAAGTGTGATAGATAAAGCAAAATAGCACATAAAGTAAGAGAATAACAAAGTTCTCAGGTCCTGTGAACAATAGGTATGATTACAATTATTTAATGTAACATTCTAGCAAATTCGCCTTGGAACCACTCCACACAAATTTTTGTTTGTTTGTAACATTAACTATGTGGAAAGAAGCATTGGCAAGAAAAATGTTTTTGTTGGATTTCATATTTGCTCCTGAGAATGAAACTATTTAGATTCTGCTTTGTGAAAATTAAGCTGAAGGTAAAGTTCTTGTACTGCATCTGGAACAAGCAAAACAAATTTCCTGAAACGACATGAAAGAATACTTTAAGAAGAACATCTGCAAATTATAACCTCCCACTTACCTTACTATTGCCAGAAAATCCCAACGGCCCATATGAATTTTGCCCTTGTGCCTTTGTTTAAGGACATGTCTTCTAGAACTGATTGAAGATGTTATATCTTCAATCAGTCCTGGAAGACATGTCCATGTAGGTAACATAGTAACATAGCTGATGAGGATGAAAAAAGACACATGTCCATCAAGTCCAGCCCATGCCAAAAAACACCCCTGTTGATCCAGAGGAAGGCAAAAAAACCCTCTGGAGCAATTTCTAATTTAGCCCCAAGTGGGTAAAAAAATTTCCTTCCTGACTCCAAATGGCAGTCAGTTAGTTCCCTGGATCAACATCCTATGTGCTTTGACTGTCAATATTGTCCTGGGCTAGATAGGTATCCATTGCTTTCTTGAAAGCAGTTACAGTATCTGCAAGCACAACATGCCGAGGCAAATAATTCCATAGCTTTACCACCCTTACTGTAAAAAATCCCTGCATTTGTTTAAGTAGAAAGTGCCTTTTCTCTAGTCTTAATGGATGACCTCTTATTCTTAGCTCAGCTTTTTTGTGTATATCATTTACTGGATAGTATGTTGTATTAACCATTAATATATTTTAAATGGTAATCATATCACCCATATCTTCTCTAATGTAAATCGCCTAGTCTGGCTAGTCTCTTTTTATAACTCAGATCCTCCAATCCCTTTATCAGTTTTCTTGCACTTCTCTGCACTTTTTCAAGTTCAGTAATGTATTTTTTAAGAACTGCTACCCAAAACTGTATTACATATTCTAGATAAGACCTAACCAATGATTTATACAGAGGTAAAATTATATTAGCATCCCGTGCATCTACAACTCTTTTTATGCAGGATAGTACCCTATTTGCTCTTGCAGCAGCTGAGTGACACTGTACTCTGCTGTGAAGTCTATCAGTACTCCTAACTCTTTTTCTAATGCGGTTCCCCAAGTTGCTTCCAATTTAGTGCATATGTAGCATGTTTGTTCCTACAGCCCAAATGCATAATCTTAATTTGCCACTTTTCTGCCTATTATCTCAGATTATCTAAATCCTTCTGCAGAGAAAAAACATTCAGCTTTTTGTATTTCCTTGCACAGCTTAGTGTCATCAGCAACAAGTGAGACACTATTTTCAGTTCCCACTTCCAGATCATTAATAAATAAATTAAAAATCATTGGGCCTAGGACTGAACCCTGTTGCACTCCACTTACAACTTTAGGCCAGCTTGAAAAGGTTCCATTTACAACAACTCTCTGCCATCTATCATTTAACCAGTTTTAAATCCATGTGCAGATATCACCTACAAAACCAAAGCCTTTTAATTTATGCAGTAAGCTGTTGTCAGGCACTGTATCAAAGGCTTTTGCAAAATCTAAGTATGCTACATCACCAGCAGTTCCCTTGTCCAAATTACTATGTACCCTTTCGTAAAATGTAAGTAAATTAATCTGACATGATCTATTTTTCTTAAAACCATGCTGACTTCTACTGATAATATAATTTGTCTTCAAATAGTTCTGATTGCTGTCAGTTAATAACCCTTCTAATATCTTTCCCACTATGGAAGTCAAGATCACAGGTCTGTAATTTCCTGGTTTGGATCTTGCCCCCTTTTAAACAATGGAACTACATTAGCTTTCTTCCAATCACAGGGCACTATGCCTGATGAAAATGAATCAATAAATATTAAGTATAATAGTCTTTCTATTACTGAACTACATTCTTTAAAGGGATAGTAATACTTCAAAATTACTATCCCTTATATTGAAGCCCTTGAAAAACTGAATTAAATGCCACCAGCGGCATCTCTCAAACCTTTATGGTTTGAGAGATAGCCACTTTTAAACTTCGCTCCCCCCTGCCTCTCCCCTGATGTCAACGTTCTTGCTGCAGCAGGGGAATCCGTTCATTGAATCAAGCAGAGGCTCTTCAGCAGAGCCAGATCTCGTTACAGAAGAAACGATCCTTCACTAAAACGGTCTTCTACATGTGCTTGGTAACCAAGCACACGTAGAAGACCGTTTTAGTGAAGAATCTTGTTTTCCATAGCGAGATTTCGGCTGTGCTAAAGAGCCTCCGCCGGTCCTGGGACCGGATTTCCCTGCTGCAGCAAGAACGCTAATGTCAGGGGAGAGGCAGGGGGGAGCGAAGTTAAAAAGCGGTTATCTCGCAAGCAATAAAGGTTTGAGAGATGCTGCTGGGGGCATTTAATTCGGTTTTTAAAGGGCTTCAATATAAGGGATAGTAATTTTGAAGTATTACTATCCCTTTAAGTTGAGAGCAGAACAACAGAACCTCTGTCTCTTCTAACTGCACATGGTAATCTTAACCTGTATGGACCAGAGGAGTGACCAATGCATTATTTAGCTCACCATTCTGGTCCTTAAAAATTTAAGTAGGCTTCTGTACTTCCATTTGAAAAAAACTGCCAGCATTTGTCTGGCTCTATGGACATTACATCTGGGACTGATGTAAGATGTTATCTCTTGAACAAAGGCACACAGGTAAAATACAAAATGCCATTAGGGTTTTCTGGCAATAGTATGGTGTGTAAGTATGTGTGTAATTATTAAGGGTGTGTTGGCATTATACCTTTACTGTACATTTAATTTAGACTGTATAGACTCTGAATAGAAAATTATAACAGAAAATATACGGTAGTTACGTTTTTTAACATTATAAAAAATAAAATACATAAACTATCCCAGAACCTCCGTAGTAATAGGATTAGTGAACTCCATATTTTCCATTAAATTTACAGATGGTCCTTCAAATCATAGCTTGAACAAGCACTCATAGGAAAGACAGTGCAAGGTTGCTTTAGACCAATAAGTTTGCACTTACAAAATGGAATTTATTATGCCACCTGCTGAGGAGCATTTAGTTCAGTTTATACAGTTTACTCATTATAACTGAATTATAAAAACAAATTATATATATATATATATATATATATATATATATATATATATATATTAGTCTATTAAGAATCTGTATGATTTGCTTGTTGGGGATGATAGGACTTGCTCTAGTGCTAAACATCAGCTAAACTACTGTGACTGGCCAGGGTTTAAACCACTAATTTAGGATGATTAGAGGGTTCACAAATGTGATAATTTTAAGCAGAATATTTCACTAAAACCATGAATGCTACAGATGTTTCCAATGCATTGCAAAGAAAACATTAGACAAACATCTAGAATTCCAAGAGAATATGGTGTTATTATCCTAAAAATGTTATATTGGAAATTATTAACAGGACTCTAGGACTATAATGATAAAATAGACCCATGTTATGAAATACCCAGTACGGATGGGCAAAATTTTTCACCTCAAACTGAAATTGGCGAATAATGGCACTTTCCACTTGTCAAAAAATTTCCCGTGAAAAGTGAAATTTTTTCGCTTTTTTGCGCCTTTTCCAACCATTGAAATCAATGGGAAGTAATATTTCTACACCACACAAAAGTTTTCTACAGCCATATAAAAGGCTGTCAGGCTCTCACAGCAGCCATTCCGTGTTTGTGAGAGGAGAGAGCAGCATGTTTTTTAGCTGGAGGAGGCAAATAAAGGGGAATTGAAGCTTAGTTTAGGAAGTCATTTAGGTAGGACATTTGTTCTCTGTATCAGGGGAGACTGGGGACACTCCAAAATTCCATGTGACTGACAGGCAAGACACAGGCAATCTATTTGCATGCTGATGTTGCTGTTATTGTCCCTTTGCTGGGTGGGGAAGTCTGGGGAAAGGCATTGTTGATTTTATTTTTCAGTTATAATTTTTTTTGGACAGACGGTGATAAGACAACAGGGTGGGCAACTTAAAAATTAAATAAATAAAATTTAAAAAAAATTTAAAAATTATAAAAAAGAATAAAAAACTAAATCTTAGGTGACAGTGACGGACAACTGACTGGGCTTAGGCAAGGCATCATACAGCTCCATCAGTTGTGTTGTGTACTGTACAGTAAAAAGCACAGTGTAGTTGCAGAATGTCCAGCAAATGATGACTGATGATGATGCAGATCTAGAATATATCCCTCAAGCATCCTTCTCTCGTTCAGATACTGATAAAGTTTAGAGTGAGAATGATGACAGGGCTATAAGGTTAGCAGAAAGTCAAAGGCTGTATCTTCCGCCACTTTTAAGGAGCACTGTGCCTGTCTATAAACTGTGAAAGCCATTGGAAAGTCTGGCCCTGGACAAGTACAGATGTCAAAAAGCACACAGTTACCCTATCAGTCATCCTCAGCATCATTACCTTTTCAAAGTCCAAGTCCCACTCAGCCACACACACCTGTTTTGAGTACCCAGCAACACAGGTTGTGTTAGATGTGACAAGTACCTGTGCTGCTTCTGCTATAAGTGCTGCAACTTTGACACCTAGTAGTAGTAGCAGTAGAATTACATCAACATCCAGCTGCAGTAGTTGTAGTAGTAGCAGAAAGCACACATGACAGACAAAGCCAGGACACATATATTAACAGCAGCACAGATGAGGAGGTGGTGGACGGATGTGAAGAAGGGTTGCCACCATCTACCTCACTTGGGACCACTGCTATGACACTGATATGCGTCAATAATCTGAGAACGAGGATAGAGTATGACAATGGTAAAAATACATACACAAATCACACCATGCCAGTCCCCCACCACCACCACTACAGTACTTATTTTTTATTACTTGACATCACCATGAATATGTGCACAGCACAATTATGATAAAGGCTTATTACGGGTTTACAATTTATACTATCAGTATGGATCAGCTCAGGTTAATTTTTGCTTTTGTGTTTCTTATAGGTTTTTCCTAAGTTTTGGGGGTTTGGGGACAAGCCCCCTCTTTCCTTGCAGAGTTCCATACCTTAATCACTAGATTCATTCATTTCCTTCACATTAAATATATGAATCATGATGGTTTGGCGCTGTGGGTTTTCTATCTTTGTTTACAATACATATCTGCCACATTGTAGGTTGTACTTTATTTATTTTTATTACTTGATATCATCATGAATATGTGCCAGTGTCACTTAAGCAAGGCACGTAAGCATTCTGCATTTTTCAAGCCATATTTTGCTGTAGGACTCACAACTTTGACTTTCAGCCACTTATTTCTAAACTTCAGCCCTCAGAAGTAATATTACAGTGGGAAATGTAGTACCTATAGGAAATATAGGCAACAAATGTGTTAAAATAGGCAGAAAATGTGTTAAAATAGGCAACATTTTTGCATAGGTGGAAAGGCAAAATTTTTTGTAGGAAAAGCGAAAAATCTGCATGTTATCGCAAAATTTTTCAGTGGCTTGTGTAATTACACTGAGGAATAAAGCAACATAACGAGTTATACAGAGTGTTAATTTCAGCAAGATAGATTTGTGGTGTGGGAGCATATACTACGTCCCCATAATCTATGACTGGCATTATCATGTTATACGTCTTCTTACCAGGGGATTTAAACAGAGCACCTATTTTGGGATAAAGTTTGGATGTCAATTTATCAATATGAAGACCAAAAGTGAGGTTGGGGTCAGATAAAGTGGGGAGTAGGGATATTGGTCTGTAACTTGACACTACATTTTTATCGCCACTTTTGTGGATCGGCACAACTCTAGCTACTTTCCAGGCTTTGGACATACCCAGATGACAGGGAGGCATTAATTAGTGTTGTAATAGGGTAAGCAGTGACTGAGGGACTGAGCTTTAATAACATTGATGGTAGCTGGTCGTGGCCAGTTTGTGATTTAATTTTTGAGTTAAAGAGGTGGTCATATATTTCACTCTCATTTACCGGCATTAAATTAAATTAAATGCAGGCCATCCTAGTAAAGAAATAACCCTCCCACCACCATTCCCAGCTCTCCAGAGGTCCGCACATGCTCATCATTGAATGTCCTATACAATACAGTGAGAGAGCTTTTATGGATATACTAGTTGAACAGCCCGTTACACGGGCCACAGTGCCTCTGGCAGCCGGTCGCGGGACAGTCACGCGGGGCAGAGACTGCCCGAGCCACTGCTGATACAGAGCTGGACGCTCCTTCGGAGCGCCCAGCTCTGTATCAGCCGCGGCGCGGGCAGTCTGTACTGTGCATGACTGCCGCACACGCGCAGCAGTGTCTACTGCGCATGTCCGGCGTTACACACAACTTAGCGAATTATTATATAGGATTTGCAGCCCTCTTCCTCTGCCAAAAATAAAAACTGAGTGAAGTGGGTTGACCATATCACGATCCGGCATTTTTTGAACATCAGAAAAAAGCCCCAAATACATGCATAATTTATTAATAGCACATACATATAATCAGCGTAACTGGGGTGAGTGCTAGGGAAAACCATGCATACATGTAGTGCATTTGGAAAGCCTTACTCAGAGGCAATCTTATAGCAGAAGGTTGGAAAGTCTACAGAGGGAGAGTGATGCTAATAATTTTAAACATCAGCAAGATGGTGGTGGGAATACCAGTTCAACACAATGCCCTTATTCCCCTTCAAACCTAAACATTCCTAACAGCTTATTCATACAAATACTTCATTTAAATTAAACATTTATAGGCCTGCTTTTACAATAAACCAAGCAATCTAAAAAATAATGCCCGTCTCTTAAATATATAACCATGAGGAGGCATTACATTTATTTAAGAAAAAATGAAAGAAAGCAAGATTGGATCTCAATCCAGCACTCCACTTCTAACTAATGCTATAAAAAGTTAAACCTATGAAATCCTGTTATTAAAAATTTTTTAAAGTTTCTAAAAGGTATTCACTTCCCATACTTGGCATCAGCCAACTACCTAACTGAGAGTAAACTGACTGCGGGCAATCCACTCCATCATCCAGGTTTTCTTTATAATCACTTCTTCCTTTTGTTTTGTGAAATGCCTTTGCAAATGGATTTTTCTTAATTGTAAGTGCTGTAATATTTCATTCTGGTAAGCAGTCACAGCAATGAATTGTGTCTCAGGAAAGGAATGACTGGTGATCATTCTTTTAGGACCCCTATCATGCACTTTATGTATTGTAGGCTCATTCTTGTGCCTATAAATTGTACTTTTTGTTTTGCCAACAGATTAATAATTTACAGATTAGATTCCTCAACTACTCAATCTCAGCAGATCTTTGTTCTCGAACTTGGTTGGATAACTATTTACATGTCCATAAAATATTAAGATAAAATCACCTCTCTCCACCATATTGGGCTGCAAAACAGAGGTGTGGAGTACATTGATACGGAGGAATAAGTAAGAAAATCCTTTCAAGATGGAAGCTCCCAGGGAAAGAAAAACTTGGAAAGGGACAAATCCTTTTTGCTTTTTCTTTTTTTATCCCTTTAGCGACCGGCCATGTGCACACGCAGCCATCACTTAACGCCAGGCTAAGAATCTTTTTTTTTTTGTTAATTATTGCTGAGTCCCCGAACGGTGTGCAGGCGTACATGTACGTCTTTTGTCACTAAGCGACGTTTTTTGTGGGACGTACATGTACTTCCATTGTCGGGAAGGGGTTAAACAGGTAGCTGTTTTTAAAGTGACGTTTGCTTTAATTATACAGTATGTAACTGAGGTTGGATTTTCGGCCTGAGGGATTCATGCATGTGCATATATCATGCACAACCCTTTCCCTGTTAGTGTCCCCCTTATTAACAGAGTGGGGAATGTCTGGCTGCTCCTTGTACTATTAATCATATACAAACAGCTGCTACAGAAAGAATCAGGTGGTAAAAAGACTCTTACTTCTACAGTATGAGAAGTACTATATTATTTCAGGGAACCAATGAGCAAAAATATCTCCAGTCTTTTAGAGATCTTACTGGATTGGGTCGATAGAGTAAAAAAAAAAAGGTAGCAAAACTGGCAGAAAAGGGGCATTCCCCAAGTCCTATATTATTTTAGGAAGCCACTTAGATTTCTCCAACTTTAGAGATATTAGTGTACTTGCTCCATGGAGTGAAAAATGTAGCAAAATGGGGGCAAAAAGGAAGCTCTCCAAGTCTATATTATTCTGTGGAGCCAATGTACTACAATTTCTCCAACTTTACGTAGCCAATAAACTATGGTCTGTATAGTAAAAAAGGGAACAAAGAGGGAGCAAAAAATGCACATAAAGTATACAGAATTGAAGTAAAAAGGGGAACAACATTTTAGCAAAAAAGGCACAAAAAACAGCCATCTTCCTAGGCAGTTCGCTTCGCCCCCCATGGCTCCTAATTTCTATGCATATTGGATGAGCAGCCTGTGCTCCAGACAATGACAATGTATTACATTGGCTGTTCTATTCCCTGACCAACTTGGGGTATATCCTAATATGTATAGGGTCAGCTATACAATTACCTTGGTGATCTGCCTTCTGTTCCAGGTACCTCAGACATTTGTCTAAAGCAGAATGATATTTGTATACAAGAGACTGTCTTTGAAGGGGATACAGGGCCCTGTAGTTGACTTTTGTCTCAGTTAATGTGAAGTGCAATGTATTCTGCCTCTGCTTATTTACAAAAAGGCCCTAATTAATTTACAAGTGGTGTTTGCAATGTGTGTTATTTGCTGAGCTGCATTATCTCTGTCAGAGCTGGATTTACATCCCAGGCTCCCCTAGGCAAGACACTCTAGGTTCCCTTAGCTGCACATATGGCCACACCCCCACTGCTCACATTACCCCTTCCCAAGCCACATCCACTGTTTCCTGGCACACAAAGTGTCCTATAACAAAAAAGGACAAAAAAAAATAAAAAAACACTTTAACCCCTTATTTGCAAGAGAGATCTCCAATGCATTGCTCCATAATTAATGCATTGAGAGCTCTAGCATCCAATGGCTTAAACAATAGCCTGTAAAGGGGTATATAACTGGTTCAGGGACATTAAGGATGCTCTGGCCACACCCACAATACAGAATGTGAGCGTTGCCTGCACAGCTGAGGAGCCCCTCAAAATTTCGAGCTCTAGGCAGTTACTACTCTGCCTATTGGAAAATCTAACCCTGTATTTTGGTGGACTGACCCAATGTCACAGGATTCCCAACAAGGTCTCTGCAGACAGGTAAGGAAGCCCCTGGAAGTTCTGCAAAGGTTGAAAGGTATTTGGTCTGTGGAAAGAAGCAGTGGGAGTTGTAAGGTTGCTCTAGCAGGAGAATGGTATCCTGGAAGAGTAGGCCTGATTTATGTCTTCTTTATAGGTCAACAAAGAAATCCCCATTTCCTATTTCCCCTCACGATGTCCACAGATACTTCACCATTTTTTTGTCATCCCTATTCTCTTAAACTGTTTTCTAGTTTTTGTATGAGGGTAGTTAGTTGTTAGCTGGTTGGGGACAATGGAAGTTCTAGTCTCTAATAGCTGGAGACCCAACAAATGACTTCACCTGACTACAACAATTTACTAAAAAAAATTATAAATATTCAGTATATGTGTATAAATATGATAAGTAATAGGTATAGGGTATGATGAGCCATCTGTATATGTGCATAACATAAACTTTGCAATAAATATTTGTGTATGCAACTGAATAATGTATAATCGTATACCCTTCTGTCACTGCCTGGTGGTTTTGGGAGACGTTTTGGAAGGGTGGTGTCCTAAAAGTTGCATAATACACCAGATAAAAATCTAATTCTAATTGGTAAGCACATCTCCTCCATTTACCCTCAGAACTGCATACACAGGGGTTGGATTTGATCTGCCCTCAACTTTGCACTGACGAAAAAATTAAACATGTCCGACTCACACACACACCTCTCCTACAGCCACAAGGTCTCACTCACACACACATACACACATAAAATGCAAATGCCTTATCATGCTTCAAACTTATTGCTCCATCTCCCATTCTCCTCCCTTTTCCCTGCATCCTCATTTTGTCACTATACCTGCTGTGTTTTTCAACTGCTCTGTGTCCCCTTTCCCTCACTATACTCACCTGCTCACTGTTCCTACACATTCTGTCTCCTTTCGTACTGTAACGTCTGCCTCTGAACACACCATTTCTGCTACCACCATGCCATCTCTGTCTGTAAAAGCCATCTCTCCTCCCGCATACAATCTCTCTCCTCCTCATCTCTCCCTCCTGCACATCATGCTTCCTCTCATGCATACCACCTGTGCCCTCTGCACAGCATTTCTTCCCTCCTCAATCCATTTCCCCCTCTTGCACACCATCTTCCCTCCACGCTGGAGCTCTCCATGGGCCCTCTGTCAGCCCGTATCCGTTCTTCATTCCCTTCTTGCCACACAACATTCATTACTTAATCTGGGGTATGTAATACAGCTATTAAATAGAACACAGAATCTCCTGGTGCTCTGGGCAGGTACAAAGGCCTGCTCTGGCATACACAAACACTTACTGTAATGGAAGTGTAAATTTCATCATATGCAATGATTTAACACTGCGAGTGCCCGAATGCCATGCTCCGCATTGTGAAGCAATACTAATGATCTGCATACACCCTCTGCCTTCAACACCATAGGAATAATTTCTACAGCAATGCCTGTCTATACATTTGTTTGCTCTGCCACACCCCATACTTTATGAGCAATTGTGCCTGTTTTTGAAGTCCATTTGATGCCTGCATTCATTTTCCGCCTCCTCACAAAACTCAATAGACAGAAATAGAATCATGAACCCAGTAGAGTGAAGGTCCTATCATATTCAATAGAAGAGGAGACTGACATTGTGAAATGGAATTCAAGCTTTAACCTTTTGAGTGCCAGAGATTAGGGTATCTCGCTGCCACTCAAAGGGTTAAACCACGAAAACACAGAGCACCACACAAACTAGTACATAACACAGGCATTGGACATTTAAAATGATTGCCTGCAATTCCTAAACTCACCAAAAGGGGAGCCCACTCTCCTCCTATTACAGAACATCATGTTACAGCTCCAGTAACTTTGTGCAAGCAAATTTTAGCAGGGAATTTCCCCCTTCTCACACATCCTGTCACTGTGTGTGTTTATAGTGTGCTTAGGGGGATAAGCCAGGTCTTTAGATTGCATAGCTGAAACAAGCTCACATGACTGTAAGCATACATTTATTCAATTGAATCCTCATTCAACCTCCCACCCTCCCCATCCTCAGCATTTCATTGTACTGTGGATTGTGTGTCTTACACATGTAGGATCATTGCTAGGGGTATGCAAACTTTTGCTATTATTGCAGAGATCCATGCTCTGTGACACTGCTCCTTTCTGCACCATGTGACATTTAACCCTTTGAGTGCCAGAGGGGTAAGCAACACATTGCTTTGCAATGTGTTGCATACCCCTCTGGCACACAAAGGGTTAACAGTTTCAGTGCCTGAGGGATACACAAAATATTTCAGGTCAATGCGTTGCTTGGCCCTCTGACATTCATAGGGTTACTGCCTGCGACACTTAAGCTTTGCAGATTTTTTTTTTATTTCTCTTTTTAGCTGTAGTTCAGCTACAGCTTCAGAGCCTTAGGTCTTTTCTACCACTGGTATCACAGGGCGATAACAAATTAAAAACATAACATAAAAAGAAAAGAAAAAATCCTCTAAACCTTGATTTTCCTGCGTAATGTCTCTTTGGATGCACTTATTCCCAGACCTCCCAACATTTCACAGTGCCAAAGAGGGACACTTTTGTTTTAGGTGACATTGCTGAGGGCGTGGCTGGTGGCTGGGACATTATCAGAGTTTTTAGGTTATTTCAGGTCCTATTGACACCTCTTTACTAGACTGAAAAAATGATTAACAGCAAGACCAATGTATTTTATTTAGACTCATTTATAAACATATATTGAAGTTTAAACAAACATTAATGTGAGTTTATTGCTGAGGAGCAATGTGATACACTTATATACACACATCACATAGTGTGATCCTAAAAAAGGGACAGCGGGTTGGGATTTGGGTCTCAAAGAGGGACTGTCCCTCCTAAACAGGTATACATGGGAGGTATGTATTCTGGTTTGTCTTTAACTGCATGTGTTCCTCAGCGTAACTCATTACACAATATAGGGTGACCACATGTCCCTGATTGCCAGGGACAGTCCTGGAATTTATGTGTGTGTCCCATGTCCCAGGCAGTCTCAATCAGGGACAATACAAAGTCCCTGAATAAAGAATCACCAGAAATAGACCTGCCCATTACCTACTGTGACACAAAGTGGTGCCTCTGCTGGGCTACAAGAAAATGGCTTCCAAACACAGCAGGCACGTGCACACATAGACACCAAGGGGGGCTTGAGCACCTGCCCTTTTTGTCCAAAGTGCCCTCGTGCCCTTTTAACAAAAAAAAAAAAAAAAAAAAAAATGAATCAGTCCAATTTTATTGAGAAGTGCCCTTTTTTTCATTTGAGCCCCTGCCCCCCAAAATGTCTGTGCACGTCCCTGAAACACAGCTCTGAGCACTAGATACAGAACTGTGCCTTGATCCTGACATCAATCAGGAGCTGCAGTGCAATTTTATTGTAGTTTAATACTAGTCTAAGGCTTTGGGCATATGCTGTATATTATCTTGTATCCCACCACAGATATTGCTTCCTGTCACAGCAGTCACTGGACAGTTCACTCTATAATGTTTAGAACTCTGTGGTGCGCTGATTAAGAGCAATTTGCACACAGATATCCAGTGATGTATACTGACTAATCCTGCATAGCTGCCCTAGAGCTGGAGAGAAGTGCTCTTGTCACCACAGTGTCCTTGAATGGCAGAATGGAAATGTGGTAACCCTAATGTAAAACAAAATGGAAGCACAATTTTTAACACGCAACAAAATTCATCTTTATACAGGTTTGCATTTTAACTCTTTCAGTGCTACATGGGTATGCAATGTCTTGCTTTTGCAATGCATAACATACCCCTCTGACACTCAAAGGGTTAATACCTTGTGTTTAAGAGAGGTCTCCAACGTATACTGGCTCCATGACTTCTGCATTTCATTTCTATACATTCCTCTGTGTTCAGAAAATTCAGTGCTATTTCATGAATCCTCATATTGCTCTACATACAAACATACATAGATAATGTAAAATGCTATTTATAACGGATAACGTTGTGACCAATTTCAGCAAAATCTTTCACAGACTAAAATATGTTATTTCCCCATCAAAACCTTACATTGTAAATACAAAACTACAATCATAGAAAATCATGATGAGCAACTCCGTCCCACACTGCTAATATATATATATATATATATATATATATATATATATATATACTAGTATGAAAACCCGTATACACGGGCTAAAGTGCACCCAGCGGCCCCGGCTGCTGCCCTGGAGCAGGGACAGGCGGTGAGCCGTCCAGAGCTCCCCGCTCCAGATCAGCGTGTTCGGTGAGTCTCTACTGCGCATGACTGGAGTCATGCACAGTAGAGACTCGCCTAACGTGCTGATCCTTAACCCTTTGAGTGCCAGAGTGGTACGGAATGCATTGCTTTGCTGTGTAAAACAAGGGCTTACCCACTTTGCAATGTGTTCCGTACCACTCTGGCACTCAAAGGGTTAACGGGGAGTGAAGCTCCCTGTGTGTGAAACCACACATGCACAGTAGAGACTGCTGGAACAGCAATCTTTACTGTGCATGTGTGGTTACGCTCCCAGGGAGCGATGCATTCTACCACTTTATGTTATAGGATATATATATATACTACTATATTCACAGTATATTATTATGTATTCACTGCTGTAGTATCTGTGTATGCTTCCTCTCATTTATTTACTAATTACATTTGACAAAGGTGATTATTAATTTGCCGTGTTCTGTTTGCTTTAACTATGTGTGATTAACAGCCTTACATATTTGCAATTGACAAAGTAGAGTAAATATTATACTTCAAATGGTCTAACAATTATCTCATCCTGACTGGGGATTATACTGAAAACTGTGCCACAGAAATCTTAGCTACATATTTGGCATACCTCTTTAGTAACAATTGATGAATCAGAAATAAGACATTTGTCCTCCAATATCAAACTTTTCCAGAGCCACTTTTTTGATCTACAGGAACACTAACAAGAGCCCACTGAAGCTATTTCTAGTTTTGTTTCAAGGGGATGCAAACATTCTTTCCTGATATCAATCTGATCATCCTGCTTTGTTTGTAACTTATGGTATTAATTTCCTCTATTATTTTTTCCTAAAATTGAATCATATACATTTTCGAACATATCCGTTGCATCTGCCAACATAGCCTCCGGTAGAAAGGAATTTCACATTCTTACTGCAAAACAACCTTGACTTTGTTCAAAAGAGACTTGTGGTAAAAATAATGCGTCACATTTTTCTTTCTCCAGATGTCCATGTAGTCTATTACTTTTCATTTCACCAGGCTGAGTTATTGGCCTGTAACTTTTATCAAGTCTTTGTGCCCAAAGTGTTGAACTAATTTGAAGGAGCAGCACATTAATTTTATGATAAAAATAAATATGGTATGGGTCTTTTTCTGCTGTGTAAAACAAGTGCTTTCCTACTGTCTGCACATTTCTCAGTCAAAAACTATTATACGGTAGCTCAATATTTTTTTTTAACATTGAATACCAATTTTTATTATTGTGGCCACAAAGTGGTGCTATTCTTATTACTTACTATGGTGAGTTGTAGTCTTTGGCTATCTGTCATAGAGCAGGAGCACCACTGCAATAAAGTTGACAGGGAAGCAGTTGTTAGCAATGTCAGGTTTCAGAAGCTGGTTATATAGATGGAAAGCAGATCAAGACAATCAGTTCTGTTTGTGTCATCAGAAATATGGAGAACCAGTTGACTGAAGTAAAGTTCAGGTCCTGGTGGAAAATGTGGAAAGCAGATTGAGAGGAGTACGTTGTGGTGTGCTTGCTCAGAATGTTGGCGAGCAGATCAAGCTAGGTCATAAATGAGAATAACGTCAACAGAGGACGGAGACAATAACCAAGACATAAATGTAAAATCACACGAATAAACAGGATAAATAAATATAAAATACAATAACAAACAAGATAGTTAAGGTTAAGCTGGCAAAGGCTGATTGAAACAAGGAACTGCATCTAGGCACAGCTAGTGCAGGACTTGATGATCGGAGTAGTAGAATAGCACAAGACTAACAAAATGTTGCCATTGCTAAAGCACAACCAGTCCCAGTTTCAGGGGGGTATCTTATTCAAGGTGTTAACCTGTTCTTAACCCCTTACGTGCCTGAGCTATATCACACCTTATGGACTTTGCCAAAGTGTACAATTCTTGCTCTGTGTTTGTCAATGGAATGTTGCCAATTTATTGTTTATTGTAGACATTTGAGCTATATATTGTTTTTTTTCTTTTTTTGAAAGGCATTCTGACATGCAGTAGATTTGTTGTTTTCCTCCTTGGACATTTTATCTCTCATAATCTCATTGAAGGAATCTGAATCAATAGTGTTAAAGGCATATGGCAGATGCAATGCTGAAAGCAAAGTGTATCTGACCAAGAAAAAAGACTGAGAGTGATGATAGGATTCAGCTTTGTTGAAGTGTTTATCAATGAGTTTTTTTTTTTTAATAAAGTTTTTGCTGCAACTACACAATTACAATACCAAAAGTGGGCAGCTTTTGGCCCTTCAGCTGTTGTTGGAGTACAGTTATTATTATCCTCAGGTAACCAACAGCCAGCTGAGGATCATGGGATTTGTAGTCCAATAGCAACAGGGAAGCTTCAGGTTTCTCTCCCTTGTACAGGCATCACACAATAGCACTGAACATTTATCATTATTGGGGTGCTAAAACTGTGTCTTCTAATCTGATGTGGGGAAAAAAGTGGAAGGTTATGGGGTAATCTCGGCAACTAGAAGCCCTCACATTTTGCATTTCTGAGGTTTTGGATGAGAACCAATGGCCCAAATGTGCTAATCAAGCACTGAAGCAATCTACTTTATTAAGACAAAATAGAACATTTTTGAGACAATCAACTGTGCCACATAGGACACATAAAAAATATTCAAATTATTAAAGTCGTCTTTTAAACTCTTGAATTCTATAAATGTCTACAATACATGCCAAGCTGTGAGTAGGATACATTTTTACCAGTTCAGGAGGTTAGAAACCCTATTTGAATCAATGAGGAATTTTGAGAATGTGAATGTGTCCCATATGGTGCAGCTGGTTTGTCCCAGTGATGATAATGATCTTCTAAGAACATTCACAAAGTTATAGCAAATCAGTGATACTCTCATTTACTGGATAATATTAGTCAAGTAAGGGTAATTCTGGAGGCTTTTGGTCAGTAAAGTTCTGGGTCAACCATTCCTACATTCTTCCAATCTCCTAATGCTACTCCAAAGGTATCTTGTTACTCAAATGCACAGTAGTTGCTATATGTGCTTGAGGCCTGATGAGCTACCCAGTGACAGTACAGTGACCATCTGGCATTTTTGGATCTACCATTTGGTATAGAAGGCCATCCATCCAAACAATCCTGTTCCTATCTTTCCTACCTCCCTAGTTTCTGCCCATAGTCTCACCTTCCTGGAGGGTTACATTGGGGTTTTTACTACAGTTAGAAAAACCATGGAGTCCCTAAATCCAATGGCCTGTTGGGAGGTCTTGGGAGGTCTATAGAAGACCAGGCAGTGTTGTTACCCAATATGAACCTAGAGGCCCATAATCATCAGTATTTGGATACTCCAGGAACCATTCTGCTGGATGACCTGGTAGATCCCCCTGTTTCCCTGTGACCAGATGTACTGGTTTTGCCTATGATGAGGACCCAAGGTTGGCAAACATTTTGTAGAGGTGTCCTGTTTGCTGAAAGGCATACACCTTCACAGTGACACTGTCAGATAGTGGCCAGCTGGTTCCAGGAGCTCTGGGTGCCCAGTTTGTAATGGCTGAAGTCATACCTGTGAAGTCATGGGTTACATTATTGGAGAAGTTGTGAAATTAAGTTCTTTTGGGCTGGTATTCAGCTTCCAATGATGTTTAAATGGGTCTGCTTCATCAGCAGGGCTGCTGTGGACTCCAAATTAAACGGGTGCCATTTTTCCACCTTTTCCCAGACCACTTTGCTGCAGCCCTGCCAAAATAACTGATCTAGGAGCATCAACTTGATTACTTTATTGATGATGATCATCATGCAGTTGCCTGCAATCCAGCTCTCACAGGCCATCGGTATCATGTGGGCAAAAATGCAATGTGTGTTTCGCCTTGGATGGGGTACAGCTCATAAAACCTTCTGTGATGAGGTTCCAGAGTGATCTCATAATGGTCCAGAATTTACATGTTCTCCCATTGGTAATCCCAGATTTGCTCCACTGAGCACAGCTGGTAGATCTTGTCAACTCCCACATCAGTAAAGGTACCAACATTTTGAGCTAGTCCCAGGCTGGCATATCATTCAGTAAGTACAGGTCTTAAATTCTTTGATTAAGCCATCCACATACCTAAAGCCCTTCTGGAATGCTTTGAAAGCCCTTATGGTCAGGCAAACTCCTCACCATGCTGCAGCTCCATAAGGAACAGGGGATGTATTGTGATGGCTCAGGGAAGATGAATGGCTCTGTTCCTGCTTCTGCTCGAAATATGTCTGTTTGGTTGTAAACACCACATACTCTCACAGATGCTCATCAGTCACTCCTTCTCTCAGCAGGGCTACATATACCTGGACCTAGGACTCCAAAGCCCTAATAGATCTGGATACCATGGAAGACTCCTAGAATTGCAGGGAGGTTACCTCATACATGGAATGTATCTCTCGCTTTGCCAGCTCCATGTCTCTGAAGATGTGAAACAGCTTAACTTTATTCGGATGCCTCACTCCATACTATCCATTAGGTGTATTCCAGGATTCCCCGTGGAGCCTAATCCCACTGCTACCGCCAATGAGTATAGCCTCATATATGATTGATGATACCACCATTGGTCTGCATGGAAGGATCAGAAACCATACTGAAAAGAGCTAAAGACACAAAATACTCTATTCAGCAATAATTTATGGGATGTTGGAGATGGTACAAGGAAACCAGATACAGGTTCAACACCACACTGGGGAGTTGCCTCCTATATAAAATATCCCTCTGGTACTCCCACTTCACTTCTCCAGTTCCTATGTTATTCTATGGAGTCTATTCACTAACATCTCCTAAATTGAAGAAATCTTAGTGCATAGGTTCCATAGAATAACATAGGAATTGGAGAAGTAATAAACTGGAGAAGTCATCTCCACTTTATCACCTCTATATCACTTCTTTATCTCCACTTAGTGAATCTCCCCCCGGTCAACATATTCTAATCCAGGGAGGGAGACCTGCGACACACAGAGTGGGATCATAGAAGCATACATGTATGTGGATAAGTGAGTCTATGTGAGGTGTTGAAGCATAGGAGAGAATAAATGGTGGAATGAAGGGATTAGTAAATACGACATTGTATTCTAATGTGAGTAGATATGCTTTTTGGATTGCATTACTGAATCTCTACCTGATCATGCATTTATTTGTGTCATTGATTAGTTCCATGCGACATATACATTATATGCAGCAGAGAAAGATGATAAGAACTGCACCTATAGAGGCAACAGCTTTGAAAGTGTTAATATTTTTTTTCACATCCCTCTAATTGCAATCCTTTTGTATCTTTTTTGGAGATACATAATTTATGGGAACTAAATTTTGATTATGTGGACTAGTGAATAGAGACCACTGGAGCACTGGTTATTTATGTGTATTTCTAATATTATGCAAAATGTACAATCAGCTCCTGGAACTAAGTTTTGTGCTCTGATTTCATCATTGCCTGCATTAGTATCTCATTTAAAACATTACCTGTCCTTGTAGATTGCTATATGCCGGGAAAATGAAAACTCATTTCTGTGATTCGTCACAGATCTTCCCTCAGACTTGCACCTGAAAATCAGAACAAACACATACAAGGACATACTGTACATTGGCATAAATGCAGAAAATGGAGCAAGCGTTAGCAGAACACTACAAACAAATTAGTCTTTAAACTTTAAAGGGATAGTAATGTTTCACAATAAAAGCAATTCCAATTAATCTTCATAGTATTTGAGCCATGGAGAGTATTATATCAATACTGTCAGGGTTGAAGTTCAAGAGTAATTGAATGATAAAGTATCCCCCTCCAGCCCTTTTACCTAGTGTAAACCACCTCCCCTCAGATGTGGAATCTGGTCTCTTGACCGGACAGGTTGCAACAAGGGACAATCTTCTTACTGTGAGAACAATGAAAACCCTGGACCCAGGTTTTTCCTTGTGCTCACTGAAGATAATCCCTCTCTGCGATCCCTCCGGACAGTCTTGCTGCCCTGAGATGAGCATTGTTACATCAGTAAAAGGGGCGGGAGGGGATATTTTATCATTCAATTAGTCTTGAACTACAACTTTGACAGTATTGAAATAACACTCTCCATGGCCCTAATACTATGAAGATTAATTGGAACTGCTTTTATTGTGAAACATTACTATCCCTTTAAAGTAAAAGTGTCCACTGTGGCGATAAATAAATGACTATCTCCTATTGTATCTAGAAATTCCCCTGGGTTGGGAGTGCAAATTCTCTCCCTCACTAACTAATCAACCAAAAGTCCCAATCCCAACAAAATCACTGCATATCTCAGTTTTGGATTACAAATTAGCATAACATCTACTCTGCAGTATTATAATCACAGTGGACACTTTTACTTTAAAGGGATAGTAATGTTTCACAATAAAAGCAGTTCCAATTAATCTTCATAGTATTAGGGCCATGGAGAGTGATATTTCAATACTGTCAGAGTTGTAGTTCAAGACTAATTGAATGATAAAATATCCCCCTCCCACCCCTTTTACTGATGTAAGACTGCTCACCTCAGAGCAGCAAGACTGTCCGGATGGATTGCAGAGAGGGACAATCTTCAGTGAGCATATGGAAAAACCTGTCAAGGTGGGGCAGGGTTTTCCTTATGTTTTCACAAATGTTTCCATTTGTGAGCTGTCTGGTCTCAAGACCAGATTCCACATCTGAGGAGAGGAGGTGGCTTACACTAGGTAAAAGGGACAGGAAGGGGATATTTTATCATTCATACTCTTGAATTACAACTCTGGCAGTATTGGAATAACACTCTCCATGGCCCAAACACTATGAAGATTAATTGGAGCTGCTGTTTTTTTTAAACATTACTATCACTTTAAATCATCTTGATTATTCATAAATATGCAGGGAAAGAAGCATATCCATTACAATGTTCTCCATGATTTACTGCCAGTAAGGGATGTTTACTAATGTGATTGCACAATAAAATAGATAGAAGATCTGTGTATTGTGCCTGATCACTGCATATGTTATAAGCTATCTATGCTGAAAAGTATCCCCCTTACTCCACTGTCATCAAGGAGAGGGCAGTGGGGAAGTATATGAATGTTTTGGTGTGTTCTGTTCCTCTAAGCCAAGCTTCTCTCTGTGTATTAACAAAGTGCAGAGGGAATTGGTGAAAAGTGAATCCACTTTCCTGTGCATGTTATATGGATGGTGATTCTGGCTTGCTTGCATTAAAATCTTAATGATTTTGTGGTGTGTGTGTTGGTATGCCCTAAGTGACCTTGCACAATCACATTGTGGTGCAGGAGCAAAATTTTATAAATACTCCATAGGCTTGTACCATCACTCCTTTTTGTGGAATATGTGTGCCAGAACCTGGTATACAGATATAAGATATAAAACTGATGTATCTTTGTGCTTCCTAATTGATAAATTAATGAGTACATATCCAATGATAAATACACACATTGCCACAAATAAGAGTATTTTCCTACTAACATAAAAAATATATCCATATTTTAAACCCAAGATTTTTACTATGTATCCACCATCTCTGGGGAACTAATATTCTAAATGTACATCTCACAGTCTACAGGACCTCCTAAACTTTTCATCACACCTCCTGCATGAGCTTAACTGTCAGTGGCAGTCTCATTCCTATTTCCTGTGCAGGTTGGTGTGACTATGCAGCAGCCAATAGGAATCATCAGCTGTTTTTCCAGCGCTCACAGCACTAGCTCTAAAGAGGAGAAGGCCATTGGGGAACTGGAAAATTAGGGCTGTAAGTTTATAATGCTGCTACTTCCAGAGATGGGACTAATAGTTTCAGCCTCATTCCTATTGGCTTGTCAGGTGGGCGTGACTTTCACCAGCCAATAGCAATCATCAGCTTCCTCTTTGAAACTCACTTCACCAGCTCCGGGGAAGAGACACAAAGTAGGGATCTGTACAATTATAACTGTAACTTTATACTGCTGCTACTCACAGAGTTGGCCTAGCTGTGATTAACTGGTAGAAGACAGAGCTATAATGTACACATTATATTATTTTATGTTAATTATCTTTAAAAGGAGGAAGCACAATAATACAGCTTTCTTACCAACATTAAAATGTATTCTAAAATGAACTGATGCATTAGTAAAGGAAAATAATCACTATTCACATAGCACATGTAAACCCCTGAAAGCACACATGTAAATCCATTGTGTTGTTGATGAGCTCAGCAGTCATGGGATGGAAGTGAAGAAATCAGTATCACTTAAAATAGTTGAATGTGTAATTCTTGTACCTCCAGCTGTTGGAATATACACCTCTCATCATCTCCAGCCATCCACTGGCTGATTGGAATTGATGGGAGCTCTAGTCTCCAACAACTGCTAACCCTGAACTATACCATGCAGCAGCCTATGCATACATTATTTATTTGAATAACTATTTTAATTGCATATGTGTCACATCACAGATCTGTATTTGTGCTAGACTGTGGCTTGTATGGGTCAGTATCAAATTTAGTGATCATTTCCATGAAAGTGTAAGTTTTTTATATTTATTTTTACCATCTGGATGCAAGAGGATTCTCCAAACATTCCTTTGCAATATTTTAGCAACATCTCTAAATTTTAAAGCGCTGTGTTCACTTGTGGTGCTATATAAATAAACATATTTATTAATTCATTCATCTCTAGAATCAAAGAGGTTAATCATTTAAACAGTCTAACCCCTTAGATGCTAGAAATATCTCTTCTGAGTTGCTTCACAATACAGTGGAAATGTCTGTAGCATCCAATGGATTGATAAACTCAATAATATTCTTTTTTGCCTCTGTTCAAACAATGGGGAAATCATTTCCTAACCCTGGGAGGGATGATCTCTCAGGGGTGCTATGTATAGAGGAAGAAAAGGAATTTAAAAGTAAAATAAATATATATATATATATATATATAATCTTTTTCAACTATATTTCAGTTGGTTTGCTTTAGAATTACACGTCTGTAGCTTGTTGAATACAGCCCTGAGGGTGTTTTTGAATCATGAAGCAGAGGATAGGTTTGAGGGTTTGATGCTTTAATTAAAATGAAATATTAAAAGTATCGTTTAAAAAAGGTTTTGAAGTTGGTAGGTAATAAAGTAATGTTGCTTTTTGGCTGAGACCCATATAACAATCATTTTCTCAGGGAATCTATAGGGAATCTTATTGCTACCACCTGCCCTGCTCATTTCATATTATTGAAGATCACAGAATTCTCACTGGTGACAGACAGTATTAACACATAATAAATTGTAGTGTTTACACTGCAGCTAGAAAGTGAGAGGCATTTAATAATTTTCCCATAGAGGGAATTGAACTAGAAATGATCACTGTCATTTCTACACAGTATATTATGTGCAATATCAGTCTGCTTTTTTTAACTCATACATATCATTGACTAACTAAGACATTCTTGATTTTATATTGATGTGTTTGATGGATCTGTAAAGTCTGCAGTGATATAGACAAGAGCTGTAGGCCTTGATTCAATCCTGGCCGGTAAACCATCCGGTAGAGCAAAATTGGCTAAAGTCCTGTTAACATAAAGTTATTCAATTGCTCTACCAACTGAAACCACAACTGACACTGGGACAAATAAACTGACTTATAGCCTAATGTCACGGTTTTGTAAGAACACTCAGACAATTCAGTAAGGTAAAATCAGCTTTATTAAGAATAATAAAGTACACTAAGGTCACCGTTCACAGGTCCAGATCTGGACAGTACCATGGCACTTCCCAAATCTGACACAGGTCAGGATGCTAAGAAAATATCAAAACAAAATAGCAAACACTAGTAGGCTTTATCCGACGACTGGAACCAGGAACAGAACCTCAGCAGTACCAAACCTAGGAATCGCACCAAACCAGAGAGGCGGTAGGTAACTGCAGGGCAGATTCCCTAGAAGGCCAGGGATAGAATGGCAGCAAGACAGGGCACTGGCGAGTGACCTGGACCCTAGAGTACTAGGGATAGCAGAGGTTCAGAAATGGATACAGCAAGTGACCAAGTCTCAGCGAACAGATAAACGGAGGCACAGTACTGGACACAGCAAGTGACCAGGTCCCAGAAAGCTAGGGTATGTGGAGGCAACACAGAGACCAGGCAAGGAATACTCCCTATCAGGCTAGGGTAAACGGAGGCAACACAGATAGGCCCTGGTGAGGGACTACTCCCTAGCAAGCTAGGGTACCAGAGGCAGCACTGATAGGCAGTGACAAGTGACTAGGCCCCAGAAGCTAGGGTGATGGAGGCAACACTGACAGGCACAGACAAGAGACTAGTCCCCAGGAGATTAGGGTAAACGGAGGCAACACTAACAGGCACAGACAAGAGACTGTTACCCAGAAGGCTAGGGCAAATGGAGGTAGTACGGAACTGCACTGGCAAGCGACTGAGCTACTCACTCACAGATACCCCGATGACATGGGTGTACTGGCCAGATAGGCGCCAATAGGCAATCGCTGTAAAGTGAGAGCAAGGGGAACGGAACACTGGGTACGCACCCAGATGAGTCCAGCCAGTAAGCTGCTGAAGTGATCAAAGCGCACAGATAGTCAGCAACGAAACGTAAGAAGGCCCAAAGCCCGATAGGTGCCCGGAGAGTTAGTCAGCCAGTCCAGTCAGCAATGGATCGGATAGTCAGCCACAGCCAGATCAGTACACAGAGCAGTAGTCAGCCAGTCCTAGTCAGCAACTGATTGGATAGTCTGCCACAGCCAGGATCGGTACACAGAGAGGTAGTCAGCCAGTCCTAGTCAGCAACGGATCAGATAGTCAGCCACAGCCGGGATCGGTACACAGAGCAGTAGTCAGCCAGTCCTAGTCAGCAACGGCACCAAGGAACAGGTGAGGCAGGAGTGAGGTCAGGCAAACCGGGTCATACACGGAGCAGGTACAGACAGCAGTACAAACTCTAGGTACAGGAACACCACGAAAGGGCTCCAAAGTAATTAGAGGACTGGGGTTAAAAGGGCTAGCACTGGGCGGAGGCAGAATCCAGCAGCCAATAAGAGCCCAGCAGGAACAAAACAGGAAGTAGCAATGTCGCTGAAGATCAAGAGCACGGGCACCATGATACCTAACATCCGTTGTTTGTTTTTAGTTCCCAAAACTCACGCTAATGAGAACATCAAAGGAAAAGAGCTAACGATCGGTGCTAATGAGAGCATCAAAGGAAAAGAGCTAACGATCGGTGCCTGACACAATGTCAAGCACTGATCGTGAACTTAACACACTAACACTACACTACCCCTAACAGTGAAGTGCAACAATACTACCCCTAACACTAGACAAACACCCACCCATCTTCTTCTGTCATCTTCTATTTTCCGTGTTTATCAATCTCTCTGTCTTCTGTCTATCTTCTGTAGAACTGAGTGTCTCAAGGTTACTGTCCGATGGGGGGGTCGAACCGAAAATAGTCGACAGTGTAGAACTCGACTGGGTGGTCAACAATGTTGAACATGACACTCTGGGCAAGGGAGAATCCTAGGAGTCAAAGGAAGAGTAGTCGACAAGTCAAGATGGTAACAGGCGGGCAAAGACTGTACCTGGGATGAGACAGAAGAATAGTCTAACAAGCCAAGGTCGAGCAAAACGGTACAAAATCAGCAGGCAGAAAGAGAAGTTGTATAACCAGGCTGAGGTCAGAACCAATGCAGGAAGTCAAAACAAATTCAGGAGACAAGAGACATATTCAAGGAAAGACGGGTCAAAATACTGAATGCTAGGAACACGATAAAAGGAATGCTTTGACCCTGCACCAACACAAGAGTGTTGGTGCTTTATATAGGCCCACACAAGAGTGTCACCACAGCAAGGCGGAGAAACCAGTAAAAAGGAGGAACAGAATACATGGTAAAAAAAACAACAAAACCCAGAGAACATGACACTATGTTATTCTATGGAGCCAATTCATTAAGATTTCTAGTGCTTTGGAGATCTTAGTGCATAGGCTCCATAGAATAACATAAGAACTGGAGAAGTGATATCACTGGAGAAATCATCTCTGTTTATCACCTCTTTATCATACTATAGTGCATAACCCCCCTTATCTTCTGTCTTGTTTCAAATACCGTAAAATCTCGGGTATAATACGCACAATTTTACCCCTCTTCACCTTATGTGAAGTGGGGGGTGCGTATTATACACAAGAATTTTTTTGGCTTAATTAAAAAAAAATATATATTGCTGCCGGCTACCTTCCCTCCCTCCCCCCCCAGCGCGATCCGATGTTCGTAGAAGCCTTACTTTATTTTGCTGCCCTTGAATACCGCACTCTGTCTGGCTTAAGCTCTGGTCCCATCTTCCCATGCAGGCGGCAGGCTTGCATTTGCCGTCCGCTTCCTTCAATGAACTTTCAGGACCTTCCGCCTCCAGCCAATGGTATTGGAGGCGGAAGGTCCTAAAAGTTCATTGAAGGAAGCGGGCGGCAAATGCAAGCCTGCCTCCCGCATGGGAAGATGGGACCAGAACTTAAGTGGTGAGAGTGACTGCTATAATGCTTTTTAGCTGGTAGGGATCTCTGCTGAATACTCTGTACCATAAGTGTGCAATGCACTGATAATGTAGCATAAACATTTAACCCTTTAAGTGCCAAAGGGGTAAGCATTGCATTTCAAAGCAATGCGTTGTATAACTCTCTGGCACTCAAAGGGTTAAGAAAACAAATAACAATAGTACTAAAACAAAAAATTGCTAAAACTGTATTACGTTTCATCCAAGCCTCCAATGTACAATATCCATGTGGACAACCGTTTAACACCACCCCTACAGCAGGCAGAAGGAAAATAAAGATTGTTTCACTGATTATTTTCTGTGGCCTTTTATTACAAAACCTTTTTCCTAGACACAGAGGTTGTACACACAATTCCACACTGCCCATTCCTTGGAAAATTTAGCACAAGGTAGCCATTTTGTTGCATATAAAGCTTTGTATGTAGGCATTAGTCTAGCTCAAAGTGGCAAAAAAAGGTATTTGCACATTGTTTTGCAATGCATTGTATAGCACCCTGGCACTCGAATCAATGGAAATTGTTATTTGTCCACTGTGGTGCAGTTGGTTTTTCTCCAGAACTATTCCCTTTTCTTGTTCATATGGTTCATGGTGCTCCTAGAGCAGTGTTTCTCAGCGTGAGTCCTCAGGACACCCTCAGGTCATGTTTTCAGTATATCCCTGCTTGATAACAGGTAGGAAATCAATGGATCAGGAACTATAATTGATTTACATGTGTTTTATCAAAGATATCCTTAAAACCTTAACTGTTGAAGTCCCCCAGGATTGGCATTGACATTCATTAGTCTAGGGCAGTGGTTCTCAATCTTTTTTTGTTCGGGGCACCCCTAACACATAATCTAGAATATTCGGGGCACCCCTAACATATTTAATGTACTTTATCAAGGGCATAATGAAGGGTATAATACATAAATATACAGTTGTTATTATTAGGTCTTACAATCATAGTAACAAAACTGAACATATAGCACAGAACAATTTCTATTACTCTTATAAAGTCCATTTTTTTAGTCTTCAGAGAATATGTGGGGCACCCTAAGATTATGTCTGTGGCACACTAAAGTGCCACGGCACCCTGGTTGAGAATCACTGGTCTAGGGCATGCTAATGAGCCAATGATGTGGAGAATGTGGCTGTGTCTCTCAGTCTAGTCATACAATATATGTATGTGCAATTAATAATTGAAAATGGAAAAGAAAAGCATTCAGCATCTATGTGATGACAGACGAAAGAAGTAAAAAACATTTTTGTAATAAAAATTCACAGTTCTTCCAATGTACCAAAGTGGAACATTGTCTTATACATATGCAATATTTAATAAAAAAAATTATATATGCCCTCCAATGTGACTTATTTTGTTTGATACATTTGGCACTGTTGGATTCGCTTCATTTCTAATATAAGGTGCTATTTTTTTGTCTTATATTTGTACACAGGAGACTTTAATATGTGTCTCCTATGGTGTCAAATTATACTCCAAAGTGATGCATTTTTAAAACCGTAACTATATAATTCTCCAATCCATCATCACAGCTCACCTCCCTGACACAGTCAGTAAATCAGACCAGTGGAGACAATTAAATGTTGTCGTACATGACATTAAATTGTAAAGCTTGCCAAAATGAATAATATGTTTTTCACAACTATTACTCACAGTTATTACAGTTATTTGTAGTTTGAATCTTAACAAGATGCAAACAGAACACAGATGTTTACTAGCAAGAAACCTAATACAGCGACAAATATAATAGACAGGTATTGTCTGGTTATGTAAACAATTATATTTGCAGTAGCTGTGCAGTAGCTTTCATAGTCTTAGTATAAATAATACACATTGAAAGTATACAGTTAAACCTGAAATATTAGGCAAAATAAAGTGGGAAAGTTTTCTACCTGATATGTATAAATTCTCGAAGTATCAAACTGATATGCTGAACTAAATTCGGTAAAGACTAGAGATACTTTTAATCTGGTGGTCATAACTGAATCTTGCATTGTAATTCATAAATGGGAAATAGTCATTCAAGGGTACAGTTTCTTCAGAAATGACAGCAAAGGAATGAACAGAAGAAGAGTTGCTCTTTATTTGAAGAACGACAAAAATATAAGTAACTAAGAAAAAAATCAAAGAACATTTGAGTAACCTGAAACTGGATATATGGCACTTCTTTTCATAAGAGTATGTTATAGACCACCAGGGGAAGTTGAAAAATAATATAAGGAAATAGCTACAGAAAAAAATTATGATAATAAAGATGACTTAAAGGGACGTTAATGTCCCATAAAAATTTTTATAGTTTCATAGAGTCTTAGAAAATAAGCAGAATGGTGCAAACCCTATTTCTCAAACCGCTATGGTTTGAGAGATATAGGCACGGAAAGTTTGCCCCTCTCTCTCCTTCTCCTGACGTCAGCGCACTTTGTAGATCTTTCCAATTAATTAATTCTTTATAGATAAAGCAATCTCAGCTCTGCTGCAGAGCCTCCTCGAGTCGTACGACTTGATTCTCCTGCTGTCAGCTTTACAGCTGACATCAGGAGAAGGGGAGGGAGGGGGGGTTTGAATCCCTATATCTCTCAAACCATAGTGGTTTGAGAGATAGAGTTTGCACCATTCTGCTTATTTTGTAAGGCTCTATAAAACTATAAAAAAAGTTTTTATGGGACATTACGGTCCCTTTAAGTAAGACTTTTATATAACAGGTCTGAATCAGAAGGTTTCTGTTGTTTAATCAAAAATGAAGGAGTAGAGCTGCTGGTAATGGAGACAACTTGCAAGGTGACTACTAGACTAAGGGCGAGATGTTCAGAAAGTGGTGGTAACTGAAATTGCCTGTTATCAGAATAAAAAAGTTCTTACACCATGATCCATCAATTCTCAGAAATGTTTCCGTCATTTTTTGCATCCAATTCCGCCATCTCCGTCAAAGGGAATAAGCCGTCTTAAAAGTGGGTGTGGCTTAGTCTTCCGTCATAATGTAAGGTATTTTCAGAAAAAAATATTTGTTTGAACGTCATTTTTTTGTCTGATTAACGTAATTTTTTCCCGACATAATAAAAATGGTCTAAACTTGGAGAAGAAAAATTTGTTTCAAAGACAAATTGAAAGACAATTTTTAAGATCTTCTTACCGTCATTTTTAATTCTTTAGATGAATTTTCAAATGTGACGGATTTACTTCTGAAAATATTGTCCTTCTTTTACCACCAACTCATGATCCGACAAGTTTTTCATTATGAAGACTTTTTGAACATCTCGCCCTTAATACTTACAATTGGTGATATGATCTTGTGTTAGATATTTCTATGGGAATAACTATGTTGGGGACCAGTGGGGGTCCAGTGTGGTTTATTACACAGGTATAGTCACTGTGTAGCCACAGAAAAACATAGGTTTTAGATTTATGAAGAGCTGTTTTTTCTCTTATAAGTGATTTCACAATAAGCTAGAATTTATATTGCTTTGCTGGCAACAACAGCAGAAGAAAGAAACTTGTGATTACTTCACATGAATTGAAGGTAAGCATGCAATGAAGAAAAGCTGAAAAAGTTAGCAGAATCAAATGTAGTATGAAGTGGTACTAATACCAGCTTATACTTAAAGAACTGAGCACGCTTCAAGGAAGAGGAGGCATGAGGTCCCAAAATGGCTTCTAAAGTATACTAAAAGGCCATCCCTAAAGGAGAATATTGCTATAATTCTTTCTCTAAAGCTTTGTATCATTGAGTTATGGGGATTTTGGGTGAATAGAAAGCCCCATAATATAGCATGAGACAGAAGGTACTGGAGGGATTAAGGCCAGCAGTAGTAAGTGTAGATAGGAAGTGCTCTTTCAGATGGTATCTAGTTAGAGGGGAGGATGTTTCCAGGTAGAACAGGGATATAAGAGATTCAGACAGAAAGTCCTGTCCTGTTTCTCCTTGTAGTTTGAACCCCATCCCTCCCTTTGTTTCTACTAACGTTATTTTTTTCTTGCAGGTTATCTCATCATCAAAGTGTAAGTCATTTATTATGTTGTCTATTTTATTAATATGTCTGAATGTATAATTTCTTACTATGCCATCTTAAATACAAGTATACTTGTATTGAAGAGAGAAGTTTTCATATTTATCTTTATAACATTCCTAAGGAAGAGACCTAAGAAGTCTCGAAAGCTTGCATTTAAATCTGTTTAGTTAGCCAATAAAGGTATCAACTTTACAAAAATGTTTGCATCCTAGATATAATATAAGGAGATATGGATGTAATTCTTTGTTGCTGGACTCCAGGAACCTGTACCTCTCCCACTGAAGGATTCATTCCTTACTATGAAGATTTCAGTGGGAAGATCTCAATGGTAGACATTTGGGGTTCTTGAGTCTCGCAGCACAGAATTATGTCTGCCTCCATGGACATGATATTCAGTACAAATGAGTTATTAAAGTGGCTCTATCAGCCCTATACCAGTTTGTCTAAAAAGTAAGTTTATATAGTGACTAGCTGGTATACTATTGTCATTTTCTTTTAATGCTTTGCTTGACTGAATTTCAATGTTTAACAATGATTCTGTGCCTTCCTTCTGGACAGACTGCAGTTACAGCTGTGTTCCGCAGTCTGTCACTCTTCTTCTGCTCCTCTCCATTGATCCAGCCTCCACTGATGACGGAGGATTTCTCCTTGTAAGCTGGAGCTATTTCTGGCCAATGAGAGCGCTCCAGCTTACATGCAGAAACCCTTCTTCATCAGAGGATGCTGGATAGAGGGAGCAGAGGAAGAGTGACAGACTGAGGTACAGAGCTGTAACTGCAGTCTGTTTGGAAGGAAGGCACAGGACCATCATTAAACATTGAAATTCAGCCAAACAAAGCATTAAAAAAATGACAGTAGTATACCAGCTAGTCGCTATATAAACTTACTTTTTAGACAAACTTGTATAGGGGTGATAGATCCCCTTTAATTCTGGGGAACCAATCTATAGTAGTACATAGTGGTCATTGATCTTTTCATCCCAGCTTAAAGGGGAACTACCACCACACAATAATGTTACATTAATTATTTCTTCATCTGGCGACTAGCTGCTTAGTAGCGCTAGTCGCCAGAAATATTACCTGGTTTCAAAGATTTTCCAGTTTTTCGGAGGCTCACAGTAGCAGGAAGCACGGACATCTCGTTATAGTGACGTCCGTGCGCCTGCGCTGTCAGTCCCTTTTAGAGGGACTTTTGTAAAGTTATTGCGGGGTGGTAGTTCCCCTTTAAGGAAAATTGGGGTAATTATTAGGAAGTGTTAGTGTTCCTTTAAGTCTGGAATTCCCCTGCTTTTTGTACATGTTGTACTGAAGATTAAAGGAAAGAGCAAAACTCCTGTTTTCCCCTCACAGCAAATACAGCAGTTCTGGAAAACTTAACACATAGAGGCAGGTGATGATCCAGTGCTATACTCATTAGCACATTTGGCAGCTGGATCCAATTCCTGTTATATTTCTTTTTATCTAAGTGTTAAAAACTGGTTGTTTTACCAAGAGGATTTATTGTCATTTGCATGTCTAACTTGATTGCTGCCAAAAGGGACAAAGATACACATTCACATGTACTGAAAAGATCGGGAAAGGGGAAAATCATAGGGGTCATTAGGATTTTCTGTCCACAGTAAGATTAGTTCTCTTTTAATACTGATTGTTTAGATTTTGATTATTCTCCTGTTATTATTATCTTTTATATACATTGTTGCTTTCAACACCTCAGTGTGAAACAAAGAAGAAACAGCGGCACCAGAGGCGTAACTAGAACGGTCCGGGCCCTGGTGCAAGAAGTGCCATGGGCCCCCCAACCCCCGAACACATTGGCCCCCAGGCCCTCCACAATGCCTCCATTTCCTACCTCCCAATCCCTGGTGGTCCAGTAGAGTGGCAGGAGTGACGGACTGGCGCGACGTGCTCCCGCGCGGTCCTCTTCTGTAATGCAGAGCGCTGGGAGATGACATCATCTGCATTACTAGAGCACCGGAGGGAGATTGTGGTGCCAGGAGGAGGGGGTCGCAGGGGGCAGCCGGGCCCCTGGAGTGATGGGCCCTGTCACGGTTGCGACCCCTATAGTTACGCCACTGAGCTGCACCACTCCAAAACAAAGTTGAAGGTTAAACTCACCAACACAATTATAACTTGGAGACAGGGTGCTAAATAGATGAATGAGCCAAAATCATCAATAGGAAGGTTAAGAAGAACCCATCACACTCAAAACTGCTTCCATTTAAAATCACTTTTTTGTTCAAAAGTTTGCAGAACACTGGAAATTACTGTCTGACGCGTTTTGCATGGAGGTGCTTATTCATAGACTAGTCTATGCGAGCAATACTCTTGATCTATTAATGTATCACCATCACAGTCCACTGTTTTTTTTTGTTTTGTTTTGTTTTATTTTCATACAAAATAAGTTAAAGGGATAGTATTACTAATCCCTATAGTAAAGTCCTATTAAAAATAAATGTATTGCCCCCAGTGTCATCTCTCAAACCTTTATGGTTTGAGAGATAATTGCTCCTAAAGTTGTCCTCTCCCTCCCCATTCCCCGAAGTCAGAGTTGTAGCTGACTGAAGGGAAATCTGGTCATAGATCATCAGGCGGCTCTGCAACAGAGCTGCGATTGCGTTAATAAAAAAAAAATCTTTCACTAAAATGGTCTTCTATGTGTGCTTGCAAACCAAACACACGTAGAAGACCTTTTCAGTGAATGTTTTCTTTTTTATTAACATGATCTTGGCTGTGCTGGAGAGCCGCCTGAAAGTCATACGACTGGCTTCCCTGCAATCAGCTAGAACACTGACTAGGGGGAAGGGGGAGGTAGAGGGCAACTTCAGAAGCAATACATTTATTTTTAATAGGACTTTAATATATGGATTAGTAATACTTAAGTATTGCTATCCCTTTAAGAGTAAATATGTTTAAATTCTAAATGCAACTTAACCCCTTGGATGTGAGAGAAGTGTTCAACATATTGCTTTGCAATGCAATGAAGGCTAGTTTAGTATCCAATGCCTTTAATAATGAACCTTTGTCTTCCCTAGAGCAATGACTACCTACCTATTTGCCTGCAGTGGATGAGAGGAGTTTTAGTAAAAAAACAAACATCTGGGGAGCCACATGTTGCCTGCCCTCTATAATACCCCAAAGCTGTGTGGTGAGAAATTTTGATAGTGATCAGCAACTAAACTTATTGCAAGAGAAATGTGTGGCCCTTGAGTTCCCCAAAGGGCTGCATCTTATGGTCTACATTTTTAACTAGGGGTTTCAAAGAGGACTAACCCTATGTATGCTTGTGAGGTCTTGTGATGGATACCAGTACTCAGACTGAGTAGCTCTGCCAAACTTTGCTTCCTTAGCCGGGAAGACACTCAGGAACTCCACCAGCCAGGAACCAGGATCATAGCTCAATTTACCCAGTCACTAGAGAGAACTCAGTGTAGGGTGAAAGCACGATATAACAATCTACCCCAAGCACCAGACAACACCGGTGTTAAGCAAAGTTAATATCATCAGCTATAATATCATTGCATCCATCTATAACCCTTCTATACTTATTAAAAGGCTGTTATACACTAAAAGAATAGGTTTTACATTTTACTTTGGCGAGCCACTCCCAGTAATGGAAGATTTCAGCACTATTTTTAATTTGCTGAAGAAAGCATTGTACATTTTAAGTTTTTTGCTTTATACTTCTACAAATGCAACATTTTGGTGTAGTTTTTGAGAGGAAAAAGTCAACTGGCTAATAATGACATAGATAAGAATGTGCGTCTATAGGAAAATAAAAGGGAAAATCTTAGAAATGCAATGAAAACTATAAAAAAACTTTTAATGCAATGATACAAAAAGTTGAACATATACATGCTGTGTATACTAATATCAAATGTAATGACCCAACTGACTGTTCAAGATGGGATATTCTAACAGTATATAACAAAGAAAAAATAACAGACCTACATCTGTGGTGACGTAATAACACAATTGAGTAACAACATAATACACACATGTACAGGTAGATATAATTAAGGGGCATTAATTGTTCCTAATGCTGAAACAAGTATGCATGATGGCAATAAAGGGAAATAGAGACGTTATGAAAGAGGATTTATGAGAAAGTGGTACAGTTTAATTTAAACGTATAGTAATGTCAGAAAAAAGTATTAGCTACATGGTAGATACAATTAAAAGAGAGTACCTGCACTTATTCGTATCTCTCAAACAGTTATGGTTTGAGAGATATAGGAAAATAAAGTTCTCCGCTCCCTCACCTTTCTGCTTGATGAGCTGTAAAGCTGTCAGAAGTTGATTCTGGTCGCTTGACCAGATGCGGCTCTTCATCAGCGCCAATATAAGTTCCGATTAAGTATTTATTTTTAGGTATCACTATGTCGGCGTTGCTGAAGAGCCGCTGTCTGATCCAGGAACCAGAATCCCTCCAGAAATGGAATGGAGTGAAGACGTTTATTGTCCTATATCTCTCAAACCATAATGGTTTGAAAGATACAAATAAGTGCAAGTACTCTCTTTTAATTGTATCTACCATATAGTTAATACTTTTTTCTGACATTACTATTCCTTTAAATAATCATAATTAATGAAACTTGATAAAGATATTTCTGGTTATAATCCTACTTTAGATGTCTTTAGATGTAGGTATGGTTACCTACATACATGAACATATGCTAACTATGCCTGTTAGCATGCTGCACACATATTGGTCCTACTACTATAGCAATAACTGTAGATAAAAATATAAATCATGTAGCTATTTTTATTGACAAGGTCAGGTGGCAACTACAAAAAATAACCCCAAAGCTAAGGTTTCAGCAGTTATTTGCAAAGGTACATCCAACTGCACTCATAGGATTAAAAGCAGTTGTAGGAATCATAGTCTTTCAGTAAGAAAAAAACAAACTCCCAGAGCTAGAAATATTCAAGAGGCAACTCTTCTGTAAATTAATTTATTCTTTGCCAATCATGGGATGCGTTAAAAAGAATTGTAAAGAATTTTTACAGTACGTACATTCTAGAGCAAGGCTGTCCAAGTCCCATTCTCAAAGGCCACCATCAGGCCAGGATGTAAGGATTTTCCTGATTAAGCACAGGTAAGTTAATCAGTGGCTCATTCATTTTGATTGTCCCACCTGTGTTCAATAAGGAAAATCCTTAAATCTTGGCCTGTTGGTGGCCCTTGAGGATTGAACTTGGACAGCCTTGTTGTAGAGGAATAGAAAATATAATGATGGTTTAAGGCTCTGACATCACATTCCTTTTAACTTTGAACAATTGAATGTAATAAATCAAGGGTTACCTTTATCACAAGAGGCACCACTATAGGATTTGATGAACAGATAATGACCACTGTAACACTGGTATCAGATGTAGCTCTAAAAATACCAGTAAGTTAGCACACTAAAAATTACATTTGATATGAATTAAGGGAACATAATAAAATCTTTAGTGATGTCATGCGGAAACCTGGATGGACTGTTGGTATTAGGAATAAAGCTATTTGGAAATATGTTTTCCTAAGGTACCAGTAAACCAGAAATTATTATGGTCATATGTTTTATCTTCTATTTTCCCATGGGGTGTCCATTGGCAAGGTTTCCCTCTTTTCCCCGCTATGGACTAACAACAGGCTGATTATGATAACAATCAGTGGCATCCAGTCCCCCCTCAAGAGGTGTGGTGCTGCAGGGGTTCCTGGGTCCAACCGAAGAGACTTATGTAGAAATGTAAGTTCAATTCAGCCTTGAAAGCTTAATTTTTCCCCTTTCCTGTTATCAACATTGTCAATGGCTGGGTTTAAAGTGTTTTTAGTATACGCCTGAATGAGTACAGGTAAACCAATGAAAGCTATCAAGCCACAACAATCTTGAAAACATGTACTGCTGGTGGATCTTTGGGACCAGAGCTGGCTACCTCTGTCTTATTGTATAAAAAACAGTTCAAGCAACTAAAAGAAGACAGCAGCACAGCTTGTATCATCAGCTATAGACTGTAGTATCAATGTAATGCTCTGAAATAAAGATAGTCTTCACTTCCATGACCTGAGTTGCTTCATCTGCAAACCCAAAAAGGTAGAATATTTTCACATTGCCTATATGAGCATATTGCTTTTTAAATTGTTGTGGCTGCAAGCTGATTTATATTTCCTTGACAGCACAGTTATAATTTGGCATCCAAATTGGGTCTGGGTAGGCAGCCAGTTAGGTTAGTAGTGTGCTTCCATTTAGGTAAAAGCTGATTGTTGGCTGCTGTCAAAGTGAAGCACCCCAGATACTTCTTGATTACGTGCTGATGCTGTCCATTACATATAATAGATTTTATATTGTGTTCTTTGGCCTTTGCTGGCAAGGAAAAATTTACACCAATTTTTCGGTCTCTTATAGCTCCATTACTTGGAAAAAAGATGATCAAGAGCACATATGATTATGCTTGTACTCACCTTCATAGATCTGTACTCACCAGTCACCTGGAGCAATGATGTGATGGATTCAAAAAATATGCTGCAGTGTGGATTCCTTTCATTTTATTCTGTACTTAGTCTAAGCCTTTAGTGTGTGGAGGTTATGCAATGCATTGTTCCTGAGCACACTGCACATCTCCTTGACATGCAAAGGATATGCCAACCAAAGGGAACAGATAAAAAAGGGAACAGATAAAAAGCAAACATTGTCAAAAATGTAGAAAAATGTTAAGAGTTTATGCACAAAAAATAATAATTTCTTCTGCAAACCAAATGTAATATGGGAGTAAATAAACTTTCCCATTGAATTAATATGGGCTTTAACACATTGTATGCTAGAGGGATCTCCAACATTTGGTTTTTGTAACATCCATGCAGTTAAAAGCCCCATTTAAATGAATGGGGATTTGGGGTGAATGATTATTTGTCCCCTACATGCAGTTGGTTTCTCCATTTTTTTGTAAGTCCCTCAATGTGATTAACTGGAAAATGAAGCAGTAAACAGACATGCTGCTCTTATTTTTCAAAATAAAACAAAACATGCTCTGCTGGTATCTGCCTATACAGTTAACAGTGATCTTTATCATCTAAAAGCATAACTTCACTAACGTCATCATGCCTCAAGAGTAAATGATGTGAAAACTCTTTAATCTAGATTAATCTAGGAGAGAGAGAGAGAGAGAGCTCTGAATTTTATGTCACCCCATAGGATTGATTTATAAAGCAATGACTTTTTTTCAAATAAAACCTTTCATTTAGAAACATTTTTTGACTGCGTGACACATGTATTTCCTTGTTGTAAGTGGCTAACATCAGGTAATTAGGGCAATATTGTGAACCATATAAAAAGGGGTATTTCAATCACAATTGCTGAGTTCTTTTTATTTTAAAGGGGGGCATTCCTCATAATATCACAGCAAACTTGATGTTTTGTATTACATTGCCCTAGCAACAGGCATATATTGTTTTAAAGATACTTAAACGAGCAGTAAACTCAGACCACAATCACTTCCACACACACACACACACACACACAAACTCTCTCATTCACTCACCTCACTTTACTGTGGGTAGGTGTCAGCAGAAATTGTCTTCTGTCACAGGAAGTGAAACAGGCAGTTTTCACCTATTTCTTCTTACTTTTCATTTGTCCCAATTTCTCTTGTGAGATTGCTTTGGTGTACATATGTACTACCTCAAGACTGGATTCCACTGCATGTAATAAATGTAATCACTGTTTTTATCTGACAGATTCCTATTGACATATTTATGGGAATTTGGAAGATAAAATACAGAAGAAAAGTCTCCGGGCTGGATTCAAATGCAGGTGCTACTTTTATCTCTGCTTTTACAGTAGTGGCCAAATGTTTTGAGAATGACAAACAATCAGAAAGGGGATTCATAAGAGAAAATGAATTTTCCCCAGTTCTCAGCAGTCCAATCCCTGTACCTTTTGCAGAATATCAGTCTGTTCCTGATTTTTTTCCTGGAGAGAAGTGGCTTGTTTGCTGCCCTTCTTGACACCAAACCATCCTCCAAAAGTCTTCGCCTCACTGTGGGTGCAGATGCACTCACACCTTCCTGCTGCCATTCTCGAGCAAGCTCTACACTGGTGGCGACCCAATCCCGCAGCTGAATCAACTTTAGGAGATGGTCCTGGTGCTTGCTTGACTTTCTTGGGCTCCCTGACGCATTCTTCACAGCAATTGAACATCTCTCCTTGAATTTCTTGATGATCCGTTAAATGGTTGATTTAGGTGCAATCTTACTAGCAGCAATATCCTTGCCTGTGAAGCCCTTTTTGTGCAAAGCAATGATGACAGCACGTATTAACTTGCAGGTAACCATGGTTAAAGTGGATGCGTCACCTATGGACAACATCCCATAAATAGTTAGGCGACATAGCCAATACGATGAAAACATTATTCATTTTTTATTTAAAGTTTTGATTTTGCTTAAATTTAACTTACAAAAGTTTGGGCTGCAGCCACTACCATATAGACTGCAGCCCGAAGCTCTGCCTCTGCCCTCCTCCTTCCTCCAATGACGGAGATGTCTGTCTGTAAGCAGGAGTGGTCTCATTGGCTAGATATCGATCTCTGCCAATGAGACCTCTCCAGCGTACAGACAAAAGCCTCTGTCATCAGAGGAGTGAGGAGTGCAGAGACAGAGCTCTGTAACCGCAGAGAACCGCAGTAAGCACGGATGTGGCTGCAGCACAAACTTTGTAACTTAAATTTAAACTAACTCAAAACTTTAAATAAAAAATAAATAACGTTTTCATCGTATTGGCTATGTCATCTAACTATTTATGGGATGTTGTCCATAAGTGACACATCCACTTTAACAGAGGAAGAACAATGATTTCAAGAACCACCCTCCTTTTAAAGCATCTGGTCTGTTATTCTAACTCAATCAGCATAACAGAGTGATCTCCAGCCTTGTCCACGTCAACACTCTCACCTGTGTTAACAAGAGACTCACTGACATGATGTCAGCTGGTCCTTTTGGGGCAGGGCTGAAATGCAGTGGAAGTGTTATTTTGCAATTAAGATCATTTTCATGGCAAAGAGGAACTTTGCAATTGATTGCAATTAATCTGATCACTCTTCATAACATTCTGGAGTATATGCAAATTGCCATCATCTAAACTGAGGCAGCAGACTTTGTGAAAATTAATATTATTAATATATTTGTGTCATTCTCAAAACTTTTGGCCACTACTGTATCTTCAGGTATCCCCATAGACTTCAATAAGAAAATTTTTTATAAAAAGGGAGGTAACATTTATCTCCTGCATTTGAATCCAGCCCTCCACCTGTAATGGAATCCAGCTCTCAGTTCTAAATATAAGTAGGTACTCATTGATTGTTGCCTACCTTTAATGGTGCTACAACACAGAGTACTCCCTTTTTTGTATGTAAGATCCAAATTAGAGTTTTTGAGCTCTGCCTAATTGGTGGTATTCATATTAGTGAATTTTATTCCTGGTATGTGATCCAGCCAGAGCAGGACAAAAGGCCAGATTGGATGATAATTGTTGTCTGAGGCAGCAAAGGGGAAAATGTTAATTTGATGCTGCTCCTGCAATTAAAAGTAGTACAACTGATAACCACTAACCTTGCATTTGTACATCCTCTGTGAATGTGTTTCAGATGAAGAGCTACTTAATTTATGATTTTAGAAATGAAGATAAGAAAATATATGCAGATAAAATACTGATTGAGTTATATGTTACAGAGTAAACATTTCACAACTTTAAAAGAGCCAGACAAAACAGATAAAGGAAAGGAAAATGTTTTAACATTGTCAGCAAGTCTATGAAGAACTGACACCTTCTTTTACATACTGAAATTCATTAAAAAGCCAAAATGATTTACAAATGACAGATGTGTTATTCACCTCTACAATACATAAAGGAGGGAAAAAGGCAATGCAGCAGAAATACAACCAAAAAAGAGAGTAATTGCAATAAAATAGATCAAATTAAATACAAGATATCCTAACAGCAAAGATACTGTCAATCCTCCTCAAAATTTCTAAAGTTCAAACCTAGTACAATAGATTAATTTAAAAAATGTAATGACATAAGAATTCGCATCTCCCAACAAAATTTAAAGCAGGAAAAAAAAATCCTATATAAAATGACTAGACTAAACTACCAGGGTGGACAACCAGAGGCCCTCCAGCCATTGAGGACTATATTCTTGTCAATGCCTGCTAGCCTTTGGCCAGCTAGAGAAGATAGGAGTTGTAGTCCACAATAACTGTTGGTTTGCTCATTAGGGATCACTGAACTTTACACCTTGGGGAGAGATTTTTTTATGGAAAACAGAGACTTCCCACAAATTCACTTTCTGTAAGCCCCAACCTATACCTAAAATAGAATGAAGCGAGTGTGTGTGTATGCCTATTGACATAAGTGTTTGTGATAATTTATGCATTTTTGTGTGATGTAAGCTGCACGGGAACATCAGATATGCTGTGTGGAAATACTGGAACTTGGTATAAGAAAATCAGAATATGGAACATGAAAACTTATCTAGGAGGTTTCAAAATGTGCTTAACCATATGCAGATACGTATTTGACCTCCCGAGAATCTCTGTTGACCACCCTTGCCATAGACTTTAAAAGTATGTTAAAGTGATCCTACACGTTGTAAGGGGTTGTACCTTTCTTCCCATATAAAGTCTCAGGGGGCAGTTATTCCCTACTCTAAGTACAAGTTCACATACCCCTGATTTTGTATATGTAGAATGGCCCCCACAATTCCTTAGAATATAGTGAGTACAATAAAGAAAGGGGTGAGAGTTTCAAATGTACTTAAACAGGTATATATTTATTATACATTTACCATAAATTATACAGAAATATAAAAAGTATTATTAGTAAACATCATTAGTAAATCCAGCATAAATAGCAGAGTATAAGTAATAATATATGCTTTCAGTCAGAAAATATTACATACCATTAGTCTTGCAGAAAAATAATCTGTCTTTCTCACTCTCTCTATATTCTGTAAATTGTCGCTTGTATCATATATATATATATATATATATATATATATATATATATATATATATATATACACGATCTGTGAGTAAGCTTTGCCACACATTTTTCTCCACGTCTAGTAAAAGTTCTACACTTCGGATCAAAATGAGTGACCTTTCTCCAAATTCAAACACTCTGATTCTAAATGAGTGATTCTGGCATAAAAATTTCCACTTGAATTCTGTTGCCCTATCAGCATAATGTTACTAAAGGTTAGCGCCAAACATGCAACAACAAAAACGAACAGGCCTTATTTACCATGCAGGGGGTTTTCTATAAACAAAAGATAAGACTCTAGACACTAGAAACACTAAGTATAAACATGTCTAACACATTCTGCAAGTGACCTTGTATACACAGTTCTATAATCCTATATAATAATTCACTAAAATGTGTGTAATGACGCAGTCATGAGCAGTAGAGACTACTCCGAAGGAGCATCCAGTTCTGTATCAGCCGCGGCGCGAGCAGTCTCTACTGCACATGACTGCCCCGCAACCGGCTGGCAGTGGCACTGTGACCCGTGTAACGGGCTTTTCAACTAGTAAAAGAATAAGTAGCTAAATGGTGAATTGTGCTTTAACCATTATATACCCAAAACTCAGTTTTATTGATCCCAATACCAGACTCATCATAATCAACGAGTACCCTTGACAACATATGGTATGCGTAGTAACATAGTAACACAGTCCAAATGGCAGTCAAAAATTTCTTTTTATTTTTAATTTATAAACATCCTATCTGTTTGAAGCCAACTAATTCTCAATATTGTTCTGTACTAGATAGGTATCCATCACTTTTTTGAAAGCAAAACTGTACTCCATTTTCTAAATGAGGCCTTACCAAGGATTTATATAAAGGTAGGATTATATTTCAGTACTCCCAAATCTTTATCTAATTAGGATTCCCCAAGAAATTTCCAATTTAGTGTAAATGTAGCATGTTTGTTTCTACAGCCCAATGTCATCTGCCACTTTTTTGCCCATTTACTAAGTTTATCTAAATCCTTCTGCAGTGAAAAAACATCCCACTCTGTAGGTATTTCCTTACACAGCTTAGTGTTATCAGCAAAGACTGAGACATTACTTTCAATTGCCACTTCTAGATTATTAGTAAACAAATTAAAAAGCATTGCACCCAGGACTGAACCCTATTGCAACCCACTTACAATTTTAGACCAACTTTAAAAGGTTCCATTTATAACAACTCTCTGCTATCTATCATTCAACCAGTTCTCTCTCTGAAAATATTAACACTTTCCTCTAGGTACAATAAACAAAAGGGACCTGGCTAGGAGGTAGCATAAGAGCAAAAGCAGCCTTGGTGGTGTTGGACTTTGGATACCTCTCCCACTAAGAGGTCTCAGAGCAGGAAACCCAAGAGGAGTCCCAGGTGGAAACGCACAGTTATACAAGCAGAAGATGCCCGTGTGTTTCCTTCCCACCTAACAGAGTCAAGCATTCAACCACCCCAACAGCCAAGCCCCCAATAGAGAAGAAGGACAAGCTCATCATATATATATATATATATACACACAAACAAGGGAAAACAGTGGCGGGGTTTCAATTGTCCAGCCAAAGCTTTAGCTCTCCTGTAGTAAGATATGATTGCTGCTGTTGTGCATACATCTATCATAGGAGAAGGCAATCTGCGTCTTTTCAACATAGTATTAGACTACAACAGCAGGTTGATGCCAGAAGGTATTTAGACCAGCAATAACAGTTGGAGGACTGCAAGCTGACCACCAATCTTGGTTATGCGTAGACATCTACATTGGCTTCTAATACAGAATTCCACAAATGACGTTCTAAGTACTACTGCTGCAAAGGAAGTTCTAGGTAGTTGCATGCTTGTTTTATCTCTTGGAAAGTCCTCCCTGCAAATCCTGAATTTTCTCATTATTGTGTGTGTGAGTATACACACATATGTATAATGCAGTGTTATGCACAAACCTTAAACGTAAAAATATATACATCTTCAAGGTTCCATTGCATCCCCCTTGCTGAATTCTGTGTTGTTGCTTTAATTTCAAACTTGCTACATGTAATTTTGACAGTGAACATGTTTGAATTAAGTGTGCAGATAAAGAACTCAGTAAAAATCCCCAGCATGCTCTGCAGTTATAAACAATTCTGTCATTAGTTACAAGTGGCAGAATATAATCACACCAAGTTACCGAGAATGAGCAATTCAGACAGGGCCTCCCTCCTGACAATGATCCTCCCTCTCCCCATTTGAACACATGGCAGAGGTCCTCATAAGTGAAAGTAATATCTGTAGTGTTGAGCGAGCACCCCGATGCTCGGGTGCTCTGACCGAGCACCCCCTGAGGCTCGAGTGCTCGGCCGAGCACCCGAGCCCCATTCAAATGAATGGGGCGACACGAGCATTACACCAGGCACCCCCTGCTCTGATGAGGGGAGGGTGCCTGGTCAATGCCCCCCTTCATCTCCGCTATGCCCCCTTCATCTCTGAATGCCCCCTTCATCTCCGCAATGTCCCCCTTCATCTCCGCAATGTCCCCCTTCATCTCCGCTATGCCCCTCTTCCACAATGTCCCCCTTCATCTCCGCTATGCCCCTCTTCCACAATGTCCCCCTTCATCTCCGCTATGCCCCTCTTCCACAATGTCCCCCTTCATCTCCTCTATGCCATAGAGGAGATGAAGGGGGACATTGTGGAAGAGGGGCATAGCGGAGATGAAGGGGGACATTGTGGAAGAGGGGCATAGCAGAGATGAAGGGGGACATTGTGGAAGAGGGGCATAGCGGAGATGAAGGGGGACATTGTGGAAGAGGGGCATAGAGTCTATGCCCCTCTTCCACAATGTCCCCCTTCATCTCCGCAATGCCCCCTTCATCTCCGCAATGCCCCCGTACCTCCAGTCCCTGGTGGTCCAGCGGAGCGTCTTCTGATCTGTGCCTCTTCCGGCACAGATCCCCGCCACCCGAACATGGCGGGAGAGCACATGGCGGTACTCGACGAGTACCGCCATGTGCCGAGCAGAGCGATGCTCGAGCCGATCCGAGCATCGGCCGAGCACGCTCGCTCAACACTAAATATCTGTCAATGAATAATAACTGGACAGTGAGTAATACAGAACTACTTCCTGCATTCTGGCATCTACCTGATAAAAACACATCCTGGTAGTCATGTGACAGCATCATACTACCCTTAGATGAGTATTTACGAGTTTCTCCTTCCCCTGTGTATTTTATTGCATGATAATTATTGTTTATATATTGAATTGAGGTTTTGACTTGAGACAAGCAGCAAAGGATGTGATAAAGAGGCCCTTAGGGACGTTTACAGGAATAGCCAGTACCACCAATACAGAACTGTTGCAATTGATATACTGTACATTTGTGTGTATCATATTTGAATATTTATTTACATATGATTGTATGCTGAAGCAGATTGAACTGTTGGAATGTTTTGGGATTTGTGGTGATGTCTCTTTTGTATGTTTATTATTATATAATGACATTAACTATAACACACACCCGATAAATATCTGTGTATATTCACAAATGAATTTGCATGTATAAGATTTTCAAGCACAGTGAGCATCCCCAATATTTTACTCAACTTTTATGTACTTACTAGTTTTAAAGCCCGTGTACAGGGGCCAGCACTGGCGGCGCTGTATTCATGCGCAGTACTGACTGCCTGCGCAGCATCACGTGCAGCCATCTCTACTGCGCATGACGGCTTCTGACAAACATCCTTAGCAAATTATAATATAGGATACTGAAATATTTTCAAATATTTTGAAAATGTAATAGTGTGCCTATTTACACGGCCATTCATCTATAACAGTGTGCTATCTCTATCAGAGGCACTGTGTACCCAATTTCTCCACCTGAGAAACGCCATTGCATGCAGTGTGTCCTGGTTGAGGACCCAGAGGGCAGTCTTATCAGTGATGGTCTTCTGCATATCCTCATATAAATCAGCAGGAGCTTCCATGAAGGATTGAAGCTTTGTAGAGCATTGAGTCATCCAATTCTAAAAGACTGCAAGCCCAGGCCATCAGCTAGACATGTGCGAATTCATTTGGAGACATTTGGATTTCGTCGAAAATGGGGTCATTCGGAGACATTCGGCCAATCCTAAACTCAAGGGTCATTCGGAAAAAATTATCCGACTCCGAACAGCCCAGGTCCGAAATTCGTCGAAACTTTCGGAAGTTTCGGCAATCGACACATTTCCAAAAGTTTTGACTACTTTTGACCAGGACATTTTGTACTTCCTGTGCGCGCTCAATTACTTTCCCTCCATAATTTTCCCTCCATGTCTCTAGTCCAATTCCATTCTCCGTTTCATGCACTACTTCCCTCTTTTGTCTGTATTCGAATAGCCTTCTTCGTTTCATGATGGGGGTTGGACTAATGACACAGTCACACAGACAGACTGCCTGCATTTCCTCATTGGGTTGTTGGAGCTCAGAGAGAGAAGAGATTAGAGAGTGTACAGTTGTTGTGTAGGCAGGCAGGTAGCATTAGGCTAGGCATAGGTAGGCAGCCAGCATTAGTCCCAGTTATTGCCACTGCAAGAGCAAGTAATATTTGTTCCTGTGCAAAATATAAAAAAATATTAGGTATTTGTTCGAATACAGGGCCGGCCCTTACATGGGTCCCAGTGGGTCCATGGACCCAGGCGGCACTTTGACAGGGGCGGCAATTTGCCGTCCCATAGCATGTTTATTTTGTGCTCTTCCGCCATTTCTGTGTTGCAGGGTGTCCCATCAGTGTGACTGTCAGCAGCCGGGCAGCCCTATGCTCACTCAGTGGCGATGCCTGCTGGCTGCTTCAGTGACATGAATTATGTGATAGTGAAACATTATGCCTATTTTGTATTGTTTATCGCCCACCTAAAGTCAAGACTTGAGTAAATAGGTCTACCATCCCAGATTTGCTAAAGAGGTTTTACAAATACAGGAGGGTGCCCACTGTACAAAATGAGTCTAAACATTTGGGATCCCTAGTATGAGTGCACAACAGTGCATGATGTGTCCTGAACAGGATTGCTGTGAGGTGTCTCCACCCAGAAGGTGCTGGCCGGGCTGAGCTTCAACATTGCGACAAGTGACCAACTAAGAGCACCGTGCCGTGCAGCCATAGCATCACCCCCTCCTACTCTCCGGGTCCCGCTGACTGGTAATAACAGGTGAGTCACTAAGAGATCTGAAGCCTTTGTGGAAGTCCTTTCACTTGGAAAGGGGCTAGGTATTACTTGGGGGAGTTGCCTCGTGTGTAAATAATTTCTAGGTGGGAGATGAATGTGCATCACTTATGTGTTTCCTAACAGTAGTTAGAATACAACTCCCATCATCCCCTGATTATGACATTGGGAAATGCCCAGCAATTACCGTAGAGCCCTGTATTGCACACTCACGGAAAACGGTGATATTGCTATGCTAAGACAATGCTGTGGACCCCTCTTCAGTATAGATGTCAAGCATTTTTTTTATTTCTCTCCTGTGTTGCAGTTTGTTCACAACAGAATGTCTCAATTTTTCTTTTTAACCCTTTGAATGCCAGAGTGGTATGCAACGTATTGCTTTGCAATGCATTGCGTACCACTCTGGCACTCAAAGGGTTAACACATTACATCTATCAAATTACAATCATTGATGTTTATTCTTGATGTAGTATGAAACTCTACAATGTATATACACATAGAGTTATCTGATATGAGGGGAAATCAGGATAGGAAAACGAGAGAGAGGAATTTGGGTACTAAAGAGGGACAGTAGGGTAGGAGGCTGGTACCAGAAAATGAAACCTTAATCTTTACCCATGTACTAACATAGAATGTGACATGTAGTTTGTCCATATTCGAGTCGACCACTTATGTTGAGTAGGATGTGACAGGCATGGGTTTTCGATGTCGAGCATATGCTAAATTGAATGACAGGCATGAGGTTTCGATGTTCAAACATATGCTAGATTGAAGGACAGGCATGGGGTTTCGATGTTCGAACATGCTAAATTGAATGACAGGCATGGGTTTTCGATGTTCGACGTTTGCATTGTGACTGGCATCCCATGCTAGAGTAGAGGCATGCACAGACTTTCAATGTATGACAATGTCCATTTTTGGGATGGATCTTTTTCTAAATGCACACCCTGTCTGCAAATAATGATAGCAGCGTGCACGGAGGCGCACTGCTATAATTTAACCCATGTTAAATTCGGCCGAATAATTCGGAATGGATCAGAATTTCGTCTGAATCAAATAGGCCCGGTCCGAAATTAGGATCATCCGAATTAGAAAAAAAAAATTCGTCCGAATTCAAATTTTACCGAATATTTTGCCCGTGCACAAGTCTACCATCAGCTCACCTTTCAGCAAAGAGATCACAGTTCAGATCTGTCTTGGGGTAAGTCCAGAGATTGAGAGAGAAAATGAGCTTGGTAACCTTTATATCCTGATACAGTGGCAAAACTGGCTTTTGCAGTCTCCATCTTTTTCTTGGGTTGCTCAATCATCCATGCAGTCCCTTCCTTGGCTTTTCTGCTGGTTGCAGAGTTTTAAGCCATAGGAAGTGGAAAGTGTTGGACCACTGGGGCTACATCCCCACCAACTTTATGAAGTATTCAGCTTCAATGTTCCCCTAATCCAGGTGTAGACAACCTGCAACTGTTATCAACCACAACAGTCACAGGGCAATTGTAGTGTCATTTATCCATATGCCCCTTAGAGCATACTGTAAATACATAATAACAGACAAAGCAGTTGTATTCACAATAATCTACTCTGAACAGTGACATTTTAATAACCCATTGATACATCTATCCTTGAACATTTCACAATCTCAGATGGGGCTTTAGATGCAATTTGTGCCTAGTTATACATACTTCTTTTGAATTAAATTTATGACAAGACTTTGTAAACATCTAGTGATATATTCATACAAATAAACCTATATGTATCTCTCCAAAAAAGTGTATGTAATAAACAATGGGTCTTATGTATAAAAGCAAAATAGAGAAATTCTGGGGCAAACCACCTTCAATATATGGAAAAAGAAAAACTCAGTTTATCAAAATGGGCTTTTAGTCCGTTGATTGTGAGAGAGGTCTCCACCACAATGTGTTGGAAATCTCTATAGCATCCAAGGGGATATAGTCTATAAAGGGATATAAATCAGGAGCAGAGACCTTGAGATTGAGCTGGCCACATCCACAATTCAGAAAGTGGGCGTGACCAGTGCAGCTGAGGTGCCCCTCAAATTGTGGAGTACTAAGCAGTTGCCACTCTGCCTGTTGGGAAATTTGGCCTTGCTTTAACAGTATAGTTTTGTTTAGATCATACAGAGGCTGAAATAATGAGAAAAACCTATACAATTGTGTGGCAAACTAACTGAACCATAGAAGAAAACTATAAATACCTAATGGCACCAGTGGAGCTTTTAACCCAATGAATGTTCTACTGGTTAACACATTAAGGCTGTTACTCACAGTGTTGAACCTCATCGTATTTACTTTCAAAAGAAAGACATCCTTGAAATGACAGTAAAGGATCAGGATGGGCTTTTAAATATAGCTAGTTACCATACAGTTGTGGGAACCACATAAGAAGTCAAAAGCTACTTGAAGTAGTGGAAATAAACCGTTCTGAGTTCAGAAACCTAAGAGGCGAATTTTAACCCATATTCTATTTATGGATGTACAATTTCAGAAATGAATAATCAGATGGTTAGAAGATAAAGAGGTGAATACAAATGTGTTAGCCTTCTAGTGTGTACAGTCATTTAGAGTTCTGATGCAATCTGATGCTGTAAAACAGTAAATATAGATCATAAATGCAGTTTTTGAAAAAGGGAGTATTAAGTAAAAATGGACTAAATTAAATCTTTATTTAGACAGGGTTGACTGGTAGCCGTTGGTACTTAGCTGGAGTTCAGATTAGTTCATGAAACATAAAATAATCAGTCACATGAACCATTCCCAAGATGGATGAAGATGAAATTGATGAGAAGATGAATAAAATGACATTAATGGTACCAGTGATGTCTAGGTGATGAAATCGTAAACATCAGCAGTATTCAATCACGCAGTGATCAAGTACTTTTATTCCACCTTTCCTGCTGCTGTCTTTAATCTACCTGGATTCCCAGGTATAATTGCATGTTTAAAAAATATAGAAATACAAATGCAAAGAGGGGGTGTACTAAGTGGTATAGTAAATAGCAAAATACTTTGTCAAGATATAAGCACAGGCAAATCCTTCAAACAGTTCCTTAGGAATATATATATATATATATATATATATATATATATATATATATATATATATATATATACAAAACCGATGAAAGCACTTTCTCTCAAAGTTAAATTTGCCCAGGTGCACAGTCCATTAGTGGTATGTTTAGATTATAAAAGAATGGGGCAGCACCTGTGGGACTTATCCAAAGATGGTTTATTAAGACAAAAGATCAATGCATATGGTCAACGTTTCGGTCCAAAAACTGAACCTTTCTCAAGGTCATGAGGAAGGTCCAGTTTTTGGATTGAGACATTGACCATATGTATTGATCTTTTATCTTAATAAATCATCTTTGGATAAGTCCCACGGGTGCTGCCCCATCCTTTCATATAATATAATATAATATAATATATATATATATATATATATATATATAGAGAGAGAGAGAGAGAGAGAGAGAGAGAGAGAGATATGAAACATCAAATAGTCTTAAAAAAATGAAAAAGCACACTCAGGACTTAAATGTGGTCAAGAAAATCCAAATTTTACTGATCAACGTTTCGGTTACTGTAACATAATATTGAGAAAGGTTATGTTACAGTATCCGAAACGTTGATTAGTAAAATTTGGATTTTTTTTACCACATTTAAGTCCTGAGTGTGCTTTTTCATTTTTTAAGAATATTTGATGTTTCACGGCCCATAAAATAGCACCCAGGCCAAAAAACCTTTTGGTATATATATTTAAAATAGATTTTAAAGGTGCTGGAGTATGCAATAAATTCCAATTCATAATATGATTTATAACTATCCTTCAAGAAAATCGTAGATGTATAATGTATAAAATTAAATATAGAAAAGCAGCACTGTAATTGTTTAAATTTACGTGAGGTTTTGATCTCATCCCACATAAGAACATTTATTTTTAAGTGTGTAACAAATGCCCTTTTCAGTTATTACCCATTCCTAGTCTGTTTGGGAAGAACAGTTCTCTTGGGCCACAAGAATTAATTACCTTATTTGATAAAAGGCCAACTATAGTTAATTGGAATGCTGATCAGGTGTCACAGTTGACTTCTTGGATTGGAGACTGCCCTTTAGGGTATTGTGAGACAAGGGCAAAAAGACACAGGCGCAGGTCCTCTAAGAGCGTATCTGTTTCTGTATAACACCACAGACCCCCTTTAAATCAATGCTCACCAGAACTGGACGCTTCTAACAGTTAGTATTCCAATGCCCGACCTTGGCCTCAGATTGTTTGATCTTGCTTTGCCTGCTGAGTCTGAGTCTGTACCGTTCATTTATATATCCACACTCAGTGGCTACATTAACCTAGAGCCTCAACCTCTGGTAAAAAGCAGTTGCCTTCTCCAAATTGGAGTCTTAATCTGGGTTGGATCCTCCTTCTTATGGCCTGGTACCTGGCTTCTAAACCTGGTACTGTGAGTACCTTTACTTTGGGGGCTCTGTCTTCCCCCCTCGGGCCTTTCACTAGTGAGGTGCTGTACAAGTGTGTTCCTCCTCCATCTCCAGTACAAGCCCAGCCTTTAGTTATGTAACATTGGTCTTGAGGTAGTTTTCCTGCCTTTTATTGTATCATGGTGCCCGTGATTGCCTCCAGTGGGTAATTGATGTAACAGCGACATTGTTACTTCCTGACTCTCACTCTATGCGAGTTGCTGTTCTTATTGGTCACTGTGCTTGTGATGTCATCTCTACGTCCACCTGCCAGGCCTTATAAACCTCAGCATGTCATATTACCTTTGCCCTTTCGTGGTGTACCTGAGCTTAGTGCTGTGCTGGTCCATTGCTGTTCCTGTGTATTACTCCTGCTCCGTCTGACTACCCATTCCGGCTCTGACTCCTGGCTGCGTGTGACTACCCGATCCGGCTCTGACTTCTGGCTACGTTTGACTACCTGATCTGGCTCCGACCACTGTCGACTTCTGACTACCCGATCCGGCTCTGACCTCTGGCTTTGGCTGACTAGCTGTTCCGGTTCTAATCCCTGGCTGCCTTCGGTTACTCTCCCTCTGTTGCGCTCCAGTTGCGATTACCAGCCTCGGCTACTGGGATCCTTGCTGCCTATGCCTACCAATTTCTTCGCTCACTACATCTAGCAGCGTTGTCTGTCAGTCCGTGTACTGACCTTCCGTGGTCGTTCCGGTTTGTGTGTTGCCTTACCTAGTCCTCAATGCCGTTTACTTGCATTCTGTATACCCTAGCGTTAGGGTATAGTTGCGCTCCATTTTCCTGCCTACTCAGATTGTGATAGTGCTTTGCACTATCCTTCCATCTGTCCGTGAAGGTTCCTAGGGACAATCGGAGACTAGCCACACCTGCCTAGTGAAGGGTTGAGGAAGTGTCTTGCACTGTCCTCACCTGGCCTTGTGGAGGTGGTGGAGTTAGAGTCACTACTGTGTGCTCCAGTTTCTGGAGCTACTCACTGCCGTTGCCTGAGTTACTCTATTGTCTGGGTACAGACTTGAGCCTATCGCAGTAGCCTAGTGAATGGTGAGGAAAGTGAGCTCACTGTTCCTCCCTGGCCTTGTGAAAGTGTGTTACTCATTGCTGCCAACTATCGCGTCACCCATTGCTGCCACTGTTGTGTTACTCATTGCTGACAACTATTGTGTCACTCATTGCTGCCACTACTGTGTCATCCCTGCTGCCAATATTGCCTTTAAAATAAAGTTTTATTTTAAGTTCATCTGTACTTGTCATGCTTGGCTTGATTCATTGTGTTTCTAGGAGGTTATACTTCCTCCTCAGGAATGAAGTCTGGGTATATCCCTTAATTATAAGCTATATGGGGAAGGGACTTAATGTGCCTTTAAATGTGTACTAATCCCCTAATTCCTGATCATTCTCATTTTATAGCCATACAAATTTTTAGAATTAATTTTATGCTAGGTCATTTTCTGTATTCCCAATACTATTCTTTACAGCCACACAGCTAATATGATTATTTAATTATCATATAAAACTAATTATCAATAAGTAATTGATCAAGGTTATTCATTATAGAAAAAGGATAAGGCTCAATCAGTTAGTGAAGGAGTGGTTCATTTGGTTAATTCTCTGACTTTGAACCCCAAACACTGGCAATGAAGCTGTGAAAACCTGTTCCAGTTTCCATTGTCAACAGCTACTTGTGTCCTTAGGTAAGTCACTTTATCTCCCTGTACCTCCTCAGGCTTCAAACATTTTGATTATAAGCTATATGGGGAAGGGACTTCATGTGCCTTTAAATGTGTACAGCACTGTATGCAAATTGGTGGCACAATATAAAGATATTATTAATTTTCAAACAAATTTATTGTTTGTAGTAGTCTGTTTATCTACCATACCTTCATTGCATCTTTTGCATTTTGTTCACTTGGCAGCATGCATTTTTGAACCTTTAAACTTGAATGTCCCTATCTATTCAATATACTCATTTAGTGGTTATCTCTTGGCTGGTTGGGGTGGTTCATTTCAAGTACAAGGTCACGATACGACACGCCTCTACCAGTTTATTTGATTTGATAAACCTTTGTCTTTTTTACCATGCAAAATTACCTTTAAAGGGATAGTAATACTTCATTTTAACTTTATTTTATTTTGTAGGCATTAAAAAAACATGAAGAATGATATAAGTCTTATCTCTGAAACCTTTATGGTTTAAGAGATATTCACAAACAAAGTATCCCCCCCCCCCTTCAACCGGATCAGAAGGGAGATGCCCAGGTAGACTGCAGAGAGGGACAATCTTCAATTAAGATAATGGAAAAAGCTGAAAAACTTGTCAAGGGGGAAGGGCTTTCATTGTTTTCATACAAAGAAAATTGTCCCCTTCTGTTATCTGTACTGTCATACAACCAGACTCACATCTGAGAAGAGATGGCTTACACTAGGTAAAAGGGGCGGGGAGGGGAACTTTGCTTGTGAATATCTCATAAACCATAAAGGTTTGAGAGATAAGACTTATATCATTCTTCATGTTTTTTTAATGCCTACAAAATAAAATAAAGTTAAAACGAAGTGTTACTATCCCTTTAAGGGGGTAAAGACATGTCAATTAACTTTGACGGACAAAATACACTCTATAATCAAAATGTTTGAAGCCTGAGGAGGTACAGGGAGATAAAGTGACTTACCTAAGGACACAAGTAGCTGTTGACAATGGAAACTGGAACAGGTTTTCACAGCTTCATTGCCAGTGTTTGGGGTTCAAAGTCAGAGAATTAACCAAATGAACCACTCCTTCACTAACTGATTGAGCCTTATCCTTTTTCTATAATGAATAACCTTGATCAATTACTTATTGATAATTAGTTTTATATGATAATTAAATAATCATATTAGCTGTGTGGCTGTAAAGAATAGTATTGGGAATACAGAAAATGACCTAGCATAAAATTAATTCTAAAAATTTGTATGGCTATAAAATGAGAATGATCAGGAATTAGGGGATTAGTAATAGCCCAAACTAATTAAAAGTCTGCAGTAGATTCTCTCAGTAGACCTGAAAATGGCTAAGTAAGAGAAGAGGTATATCCTCCCACAGTGAGTAAGGGAACATAAACAGCATGAGAGTATACCTCTATGGGAACAGATAAGGGTAGTATAATAATATCATAGTGTACTCATAGAGGCTGGTCATTAAGGATAGGGATGATGTATATAGATGAGACTCCAACAAGTGGAAAGATTGATATATACAGACACCAAGGTTAAATGCAGGGTACATTGCTTCATTTATTCCATTGCACTATTATATCTATTAATAAAACTGTAGATCTGTTTTTCTTTTGTTGGTATTTTGCCTCTTGGTTACTTTCACTCTTTCCAGTACTGGATTGATTATTGAATTCTGGTATATTTTGGGTTTGTTTGTGCATTTGAATTTTTTGACTTGTTGAAGCAATGCTGTTTCCTTTCTGCAGTTCTTTTGATTCTCTGTAACTGTCCATGCATAGTGCACACTATGAAGCTGTTGTTTAAGATATTTACTGGAAGCTAAAATATAGCCATTCACGTACACATATTTCTGGAATGTATCCTGACTAGTATCTGAGAAGGGCACTTGTTCCTTTTTGTGGGATGTAAGTATATATATATATATATATATATCTAAAGTAAATCCATATTGTACACTCAGGATTTTTAAAAATCCTGAGTGTGCTGATTCTTTATGTTTGTATATGTATGTTGATCCTACCTGATTTGGCACCCAGGCAATATCGTTGTAAGTGAGAGTGCTTCCCATCTGGACTATATATATATATATATATATATATATATATATATTCCTCATTAACTGTTTTATTGCTTTGTATGTATTTGGCTATAGATAAAGTTATTTTACTACTCTCCACAGTCTACTTTCTCTCTGCAGATCTGTTATCTGCAGAGCTTGTTGACAGTGCTTTGCTTGGAGCTTCTGGGAGATTTTTGTCCTCTCCATTTAAGCCTATTTTTGCTGAATTTGCAGATATAGGACTTGAACAGAAAGGATAGTGAAGTTGATTCTCTCCAAGATTTGCCAAATTAATCTCTAATGTCACCTAACCCTACAGATCATGGAGATCTGCAGGTTAATCAGAGAGAGAATAGATGTTCCCATACATACATAATGGCCTACAGTTAAAAAGCTCATTCCCACTATCCCCTTAAACAGCCTACAGGTTCATTAGTACAGAAATTGTGGCAGTCATTTACCTTGCAAGATTCTAGGCACGGATCTGGTAATGGTTAGTCTTTGATACTGTATGGTTTCATGATTTATTTTTATATAGCATGCCCAAAAAACTCTGCATCCTAATAGAAAGCAGGACTGGGAATGTATATCACTGATTAAGTTTAAAGGAAAGATACAATATAAAGCTTTGCTATTACACATCTCTGACAAAGCATCATTTGTTTTCATTAGAGGTATTGTTTTTCCCAGGAAATCACTGAAGCATGGAGTTTTATAGCTTACAGTACTGGGGAGAAATAAAATATACATATATTTTGTTGTAACTTTATCTATTTTAACCTCTTGTTTTCCTTTTGTCTGGGTGATAGGGCTTAGTCCCCACTGTGAAGTATTACCAATTAATTTTATTCAGGCACTGAGGATTTGACAACATGACAGGAAATATGCAAAGTGTGTCAAACAAAATATGCTAATTCCCCTTTGGAATAAGCTTCACTTTTCTCATATGTGAATTTTGTGACTTATGAAACAGTGAAAACTTAATAGACATTTAAATGTAAAAAAAGCAAAAAGGTAAAATGGATAACATGCAGATATAGAGAAGATGCACTGAACTAAGATGAAGACAAATTTGCTTCCTGAAGGTCTTACTTTTTTTTTACTAAAATTAAAATAACAAACCAGGGTGGGACAGTAAATGTACGTTAGTGGATTTGAATAAAGCCTTCAACATTAAAAACTAATCCAAAATATTCATGGCTTAGGAATGGATTCAGAAGTTAGCTGAATGGATAAATTATCGGCTAAAGTATTAAACACAGAGGGTCTTTGACACTGTCAATGGAATACATTCAGATAAAGATAGGTTACCTTGAGTATTAGTGCTGGGTCCTGTTCTATTAAATATCTTTATTAGTGACATTACTGGTTAGCTTCTAGCAAAGGTGTGCCTCTTTGTAGATGACACAAAAAACTTTAGCATGAATGACATTCCTAATGGGTTAAGTGAAATGAGAAGTTATTTAAAAAGGTTAAAGGACTGGACAAAAGTATGGGAATTAAAATTTAGTGGCACAAAATACAAAATAAACCATATAGGACACAAAACCCCAAAGGCAGAATATAGATTTAATAGTACCCTGCTGCAAACAACAGGGATTTGGGAGTAGTTAATAATATCTGATTTAAAGGGATAGTAATACTTCGTTTTAACTTTATTTTATTTTGTAGGCATTAAAAAAACATGAAGAATGATATAAGTCTTATCTCTCAACCCTTTATGGTTTAAGAGATATTCACAAACAAAGTATCCCCCCCCCCTGTTCAACCAGATCAGAAGGTAGGTGCCCAGGTAGACTGCAGAGAGGGACAATCTTCAATTAAAATAAGGGAAAAAGCTGAAAAACTTGTCAAGGGGGGAAGGGCTTTCATTGTTTTCACACAAAGAAAATTGTCACCTTCTGTTATCTGTCTGGTCTTACAACCAGATTCACATCTGAGAAGAGATGGCTTACACTAGGAAAAAGGGGCGGGAGGGGGAACTTTGCTTGTGAATATCTCATAAACCATAAAGGTTTGAGAGATAAGACTTATATCATTCTTCATGTTTTTTTAATGCCTACAAAATAAAATAAAGTTAAAATGAAGTATTACTATCCCTTTAAAGGAAGGTAAGCAATGCAGCAAATCCATGGGGAAAGCCTGCTGTATACTACATTGTATATAAAGAGGCATTAGAAGCAGAAAAAAGAGAATTCCTAATGCCACTTTACAGATCACTAGTTCATCCTCACTATGATGTAGAGGTCTGGGGACTATGTATTCCAGTCAACAGAGCTTCTCCTTTCTCTCAAGTCCTTCATTAATATCTTCCCTTATAGTAGTTGTTAAAATTCAATATACATCAAGACATACCGCTTGTCTTTTGTTTCCTCTATCCCTCCCAAAAGTGCATAACCTCTATATTGAATGGCCAATCATGCTCATTTTCTAACCAGGTTGTAGTAGTAATATCTAGAAGATCATAGTTCTCATTCATTGCAACCAGTTTCAATCCCCCATCTTACCAGTTATACTAGGAACATTTGAAAGTATACATTTTATGTTACTACCATTCAGATGTGCATTGTTTAAAGAAATAATGATTTACATAGAATGTGACATAGACATCTCCAAATTAAGTGAACCTGTCCTCCCTCCACCCCTATGGCCCTTCTCGAATCCCAGTCCCTCTTCTACATTTTCTGCCCCCTTGGTTCCTAACCCTCTCTTCAGTGAAGCCTAACAGGCAATGTCTTTAGTTTTTGTTTGCTTGTGCAAAAGTGAGCTAATTACAGGATCAATAAATTAATTAACTCGCCAGTGCACAAGCAGAAAAATCCTAAAGATATAGCATGTTAGGCACCCTTGATAAGCTGTTTGGAAACCACTGGTGTACACCATCCAGTATAGTTTCAACCCATACCCTTTCCTAATTAAAAATCTTTTCCAACCCTCAAACCATGCTATCCTCCAAAACAACAGCCCCCCTTCCACTAGGGTGCAATCAATCTCTACTATAAATATTGCATACCATCAAATAGACAGCCCTGTTATCAAAGGGGTTAAAGTGATGGGTCCATTTTAACGATGCTGCCTGGCAATACATAATAAATGCATATGACCTATTGTTTTTACCTGTTTTTATCTCATTAATAAGTGGACCTCTAGATGCAGTTATAAATATTCTGGACAGGGAAATGTCTAGTGATCGTATCCCTTTGAATAAAAGGGCACTAGATGTAATGATATAAATCCTGGACAGTGCAGTGTCTCTAATTAATATTGCAAAACATTCTGCCCTGTGTGCATCATTTCACTGTCAATCAAGGGCCTCTGAAACAAAGCAGAACCCTGCAGCAGCAGTAACCTCGCTCTCCTTTTCTTACTCACTTGGTGCTTGTTAGCTGTATTCTCCACCCGCACCTTTTGTTTCCACTGGACTTTAAATCTTTGTCTTGAAATACTGAAAATAATTGGCCCATTTTACTGTTGTCAAAAGAAATTTTAGGAGAAGACAGTGATAAAAGACACACAAAAATCAGAAGTCATTCCTGCTTTTGGATTCACTCTACTAATAATTCAATATGCATATAAAATGACCTTGATAATATTAATCCACATATATTAATGCTTTGTGTGCCAGAGGGGTGTCCACTGCATTGCTTTGTAATGTGCTGCTCACCCTCCAAACACTCACAGGTTGAAACTAAAGACATTTGGCGACATGACCTGTATCTGGCTAAAAAAAGTGGTACAATTTTGGGCCAACTATTGCAACATAAGAAATGTTTTTGAGACCTCTCTAGTATTTAAAGGGTTAAAAGCCCTATTTATTATAATATTATTATTCTTTATTTATATAGTGCCAGCTAATTCCGCAGTGCTATACAATTGGGAATAGACATACAGAGGTATTAAATAGTACAATCAGATGTGGAGAACAGAAGGATTAGAGGGCCCTGCTCATGAGACCTTACAGTCTAGAGGAAGGTAGGTTTGACACAGAGGGAGTAAGTACTATTGGGTGTAAGTGCCTCCTGCCATAAAATGAACATTTAGAATATATGTGTTTACTATAGCACAGAAGATTTCCTGCAGAATTTTGCCACTTGTCAATTGTATTAAAGAAACGCACCGCAAGACTCTGGTTTATAGATTCAAATTAGGAAAAAGGAGAAGATAGAAAAGAAAAAGAGGAGAAAAAATAGTCTATTTTGGGGTTCAATAGCCTATCACCCAGTGCTTATGAACTCCTAGATCTCATTCTTAAAGGGATAGTAATACTTCATTTTAACTTTATTTTATTTTGTAGGCATTAAAAAAACATGAAGAACGATATAAGTCTTATCTCTCAAACCTTTATGGTTTAAGAGATATTCACAAGCAAAGTTTCCCCTCCTGCCCCTTTTACCTAGTGTAAGCTATCTCTTCTCAGATGTGAATCTGGTTGTAAGACCAGACAGATAACAGAAGGGGACAATCTTCTTTGCATGAAAACAATGAAAGCCCTTCCCCCCTTGACAAGTTTTTCAGGTTTTTCCCTTTTCTTAATTGAAGATTGTCCCTCTCTGCAGTCTACCTGGGCACCACCCTTCTGATGTGGCTGAACGGGGGGGGATACTTTGCTTGTGAATATCTCTTAAACCATAAAGGTTTGAGAGATAAGACTTATATCGTTCTTCATGTTTTTTTAATGCCTACAAAATAAAATAAAGATAAAATGAAGTATTACTATCCCTTTAAGGAGACCAGTTCAATGATATCAACTTCTAAGTGAGGTATAAAAACGAATTTATTAGGTAATTATTAGAAAATCGCTTTATTAAAAGCAATATTCACAAATCTCAATATCCCATAAGTTAGATCTTTTTGCATCGAACACAGTAGGATGGATAGAGTAAAGTGTTTTATTTTTTTATTAATCAAATGAAAAGGAAAGCACTTTATCTATCCTACTGTGCTCAATGCAGAAAGATCAATACATCGATCTAACTTATAGGATGTTATTGAGATTTTTGAATATTGTTTTTACTAAAAAGATGTTTTAATAATGATCTAATAAATGGTTTTATACCTCACTTAGTAGTTGATATCGTTGAACGTATCCGTTTGATTACCAGAGGGATACGCAACGCATTGCTTTGCAATGCCTTCATACTCTCATGGCATTCAAAGGGTTAAATTAGCATCACCCAGGCTGATGTGCTAAGATCAACTGGAGCAATTCTGAAACAAACCAAGTACACCATAAAGAACAAATGCAAAATAGCATTGATTTCAAAGGGAATTTTAAGTCACAGAACGTTAGAGAGGTCACCAAAGTATTGTGAAGCAGTGCACTGAAGACATCTATAGCATTCGAGGGGCAAGAAGCTTAACTTAACCCTTTGAGTGCCAGATGAGTACACAATGCATTGCAAAGCAATGCGCCGCGTACCCCTCTGGCACTCAAAGGGTTAAATCCAGGGTCAGATTTTTCAGTAGGCAAATTTTGAAGGAAGCCTCAGCTGTCCTGACCACATGCACATACTAAGATTTGAGTGTGGTCAGAGCAATAGCAAAGTCCTTGCACCTGTTTATATACACCATTACAGGTAATTATGTAACCCCTTGAATGCAAGAGAGTGCTACAGCTCGCTGAGGAACAATGCATAGATTAGAAGTTCTCCCTAGCAAACAAGGTGTTTCATCTTTTTTTTCCTTGCTAGTTACAGGCCAAAGGCATTTTCTGTGCCAGGCAAAAGTGAATGAGACTGGGGTTAGGGTGGTGTGAGGACTGGGGTTATGAGCATGAGCAGAACTACGGCTTCCTAGGGTACCTTGCCAAGGGGTGCCTGGGATTTATATCCAGCCCTGTTTAACCCTTTGAGTGGCAGAGAGGTATCCAACACATTGCAACACAATGTGTTGGATACCTCTCTGGCACTCAAAGGGTTAAAGGGAATTTGGGGACTTTTTACCTGTTCCCCCCCCCCCCGTTGTGTAGTTGGTTTACTCTAGAATTGCTCCAAGACTTTTTTTTTATCTGTCTCTGTGGGTATTTCCTAACTATTTTTTAAAATCTGAAAACAAGAGGCAATTTTGTGTCAAACCAACTAAACTATAAGGGAGACATAAGAATCCCCCAATTTCCCATGATGTAAATGGTGATTTTTCCCCTTGCATTGAAGTGAAGACCTGTCTAGCATATTAGGACTTAAAAACCCAATTTAACCATTTGAATGCCAGCGAGGTATCCTCGGCATTGCAACTCAATGAGTTGGATATGTCTCTGGCACTAAAATCTATTAGAATGTTTATTTCTCCCCTATGTAGCTGTTGTTAGGAATTGTAGTCCTAAACAGCTGGGGGGACTCAGGTTGCCCATTCCCTAAAGAATAGGGTTAAATGTTGGATGAAATATGATACTGTTCCTCAGCAATATCAACATTACTTATTCTTTTCATCAGCCGTTTGCATTTCTATACCATTTTTTTAGATGTACTAAGAAAATTGAAGTAATCCTGGAATAAACCAAGTGCACCGTAGGTGGAAATAAAGATTCCCCTTGATTTTGGAAATGTTTATTTCTCCCTTATGATGCTTTTGGTGTACTCCCAGGTTTCTCCTGTTCCTATTACATTGCATTTTCCTCATTATATTATTATATGTCTAAAAGGGCATGTATCACCTCTATATAACTTAAGTAGTTAGGTTATATATTGAATATCACTAAATGTCATAATTTTTTGTCAGAGGCTTTTCTGTCTGTAAGCTGGAGCAGTCTCATTGGCTGGATATCGATCTCTGCCAATGAGACCACTCCATTTTACAGACAGAAGCCTCCTTCATTGGAGGAGGCTGGAAAGAGGGAGGGGAGCAGAGGCAGAGCAACATACTGTGGTTACAGAGCAGATAACCGCAGTCTATGAGGAAGTAGCTGCAGCTCAGACTTTATAACTTCAATTTACACCAAATAAAGCTTAAAAACAGTGAAATTCGATATATAACCTAAGACTAGGTTATGTAGAGGTGATACATCCCCTTTTCTACCTAAACACAAAGGTTCAGTTCCTGCAGCAAAGCAATTTTTTGACTGTAAAAAATAGCCTGTGTATAGCACTTTACCATTTAACCCTTGGATTGTCAAAGATGTACACAACGCATTGCATGGCCCTGGGGCATTCCAATGGTTAAAGTATACAAATATCGCCAACACATTATAAAGCAAAGTGCTGGAGATATCTTTACCCTTACTTGCCCACCCGTTTAGTCCTCAAGTGGTTAATAAATATTTAGCACTTATTATGACTGTTTGGTGCTTGCTTCACTTTGTGCAGAGTGTAGATTTATGCATCCATTGTGTGCTCTTGTTTAACCACATAGAGTAAATGTAATTAAAGTATAATATAATAAGTATAATTGCTAGCCAAAGGTACAATCTGCAGGATGTTATTACTTGGGTATTTTGCAGAATATAATGTAAGTCATTGTACATTGTTTGATGCTTTAGACAATGCTTATGTCCTGGAAGGAACACTAAGCAGGTATTGCTTTTAGATGATGTTTGCAGTAAAATGTCATCTCACTGAAAGTAGCTCATTATGTTTGCACAAAAACAGATTCCCTATTATTTTTCTCTAACTGATTCATGATGAGGCCAGACTGCTATGCTGATAATCCGTGGTTCTCAACTTTTATTTACTCAACGAACCTCTAATATGCAGTCTGTTATTTTCGGGACACACCTAACACTTTTATGTCATTTTTTTCAAGGATGTAATAAAGGGTACACATAGATAAATATACAGTTATTCTTAGGGCTCACAATCAGAATAAAAATAGTAAACATATCGTACATAATAATCAATATAAATATATCTCTGAAACTAAGCATTCTTGTCAAAGTCTGTATAGAAGATCTTGGCCCCTGAGTGAAAGTCCTAGGCTCACCAAAGTGCCAAGGCACCCTGAGTGGAAGTCCAAGGCTCATCAAAATGCCATGGCACTTGAGAAACATCAGTCTAGCATAATGTTGACAAATGTACTTGCAAGAACAAAAAAAACACCTTTGACAAATATGAGAAAAGAATATCTGGTTTGTTTACCATATCCTTTTAGGATGTGTCCTGGGAACAGTTGAACAGAAAAGCAGTTTTTAAGGGGTCATTGTTTTACAAACTGAGGTAGCATACCACTGTCCAAGACACAAACTAGGTTTGCACAAGCAACATTAGTGCCACTTTGCGAATGCTTTGCTAAATACCCAAAATTCCATCAAATTGCTGCCTATGAAGTTATGCAATTATCAGGCTTGCATGTGATAGACAAAACCAGGATGCTACATTTTCACTGTGTCCCTTATAAAAAGCATTGAAGATACAGAAGTGCTGATCTGTATGGTGGTTTACGGCAGGGTTGTGCAAACTATGGGGCTAATCCAGCAGAGGGCGTGAGTGGGGGCTTATAATCGGAGAAATCTTACAGACTGAACATCCATATACAGAAAGATCCAAAAGATTTTGACAAAAATGGCACCTGGGTTTTAAGTTTGGCTACCACTGGTCTATTAGAACTCTGTACAGATTGTTCACACAGGTGATTTTAGCTTTGTAGTGTTCAGAATAATTAACCTATTAATGTAAGGTCACATAAGCATCAGTCAGCCATGTCCCACCTATCATCCACACCTGTGGTACATTCCCCTAGTGATGGGGTCGTTGGGGGAAGGGGGGTACATCTTACATTAACACTGGTGTCTTGATCAGTGCTGCAACATAACGCTGTCAAGTTGCCATGAAAACAGAGCCTTAGTTGATAAAAAAAAACATAAACCCACAAGCAGTGAATTACACTGAAATAGGTAAATTGCAAACAATTTTTTATGTAAGTATACTGTGAAAATGGAAATTGCAACAGCATGAAAGTGTGTCTGATTTTCACCAAATTTCAAATGTGTGATGCGATATTGCAGATGAATTGGATGGAATGTCTCTACTGTGCAACTTGTGTAGCACCAGTAGCTAACTGAAGGGACTCACAGTCAAAGACCTGGGACAGGGTCACCCAGGACTACAGAAAGTTAAAGGGATAGTAACACTTCGTTTTAACTTTATTTTATTTTGTAGGCATTAAAAAAACATGAAGAATGATATAAGTCTTATCTCTCAAACCTTTATGGTTTATGAGATATTCACAAGCAAAGTTCCCCTCCCCGCCCCTTTTACCTAGTGTAAGCCATCTCTTCTCAGATGTGAGTCTGGTTGTATGACAGTACAGATAACAGAAGGGGACAGTTTTCTTTGTATGAAAACAATGAAAGCCCTTCCCCCCCTTGACAAGTTTTTCAGCTTTTTCCATTATCTTAATTGAAGATTGTCCCTCTCTGCAGTCTACCTGGGCATCTCCCTTCTGATCTGATTGAACAGGGGGGGGATACTTTGTTTGTGAATATCTCTTAAACCATAAAGGTTTCAGAGATAAGACTTATATCATTCTTCATGTTTTTTTAATGCCTACAAAATAAAATAAAGTTAAAATGAAGTATTACTATCCCTTTAAGATCGATACATAGCCAGAGGTGCTCCATAGTTTTGCAATTTCCATTCTCACCAGCTGTATTTGCACTATGGTGAAAAATATAAATGTTGTACTATAGATCTTATATAGAAAGGTAAAGCAGATTATGGCAAATCAACTGCATAATATGGTACAAATAAAATTCCAATTCATATAAATTGGGATTTTAAACCCTCGAATGCAAGAAAGCATCAATGCAATAAGCAAGGAGTAGAGGAAATGGTAGTAGTATACTCCATTTCCTTGCAAATGTCATGGGGCGTTCTGGCATTAAAGTCCAGAAATGGAAGACTGTGTGTGCAATATAGCAATCATTCACCATAGTGCATACACTTAGAGGCTAATATCAGCTGGTTGGCACTGGCAATTTGTACATTTACTCCATTGCCACATATTTATACTTTGCACTGTGTTGCAAACATTTATATCGGAAAGGCATTAATGACAGGATTAACATATTTGAAAGTTGAAAATAGTGTACTCTTTGATATCAACCAGGTTTAATGCATTGGTTGCTGGAGGGGTGAGCAGTGCTCTGTAAAACAAAGGTCTATTAATAAGCTGTTAGTGTAAGACTCAAAGTTTTTGCATATATAATCCTATAGGGATCTTTTAAAATCTTTAGTAATTATTTTGGTCAGCAGCAGTAAGAAAAGTCTTATCATTACTAATACTGAGTAGTACTGGTCCATAGTGATGTGGGAACTGCAACATAGGCCTGCAGGAAGCAGCATTAGCATTCTCTACAGGCAAGCAGCTCTATGAAGAACTCAGTGTATGAGGGGATGTATGATAAGTCCATTACATACAGGCATGACTCATATGCTCTTGTTCCAGTAGAAATATAGTTGCATACTGTGGAGAGTAAGGGACACTCACACCAGAGCAATTAATACAGACAGATGTGAAATAAAGTTCACTTGCTCTCTCTTGCAACAAAATCCATGACATTTATAGCATGCTTTAATATTCAAGATGGCCAAATGTTAAGCAGCCAGAAAGAAATCATGATCTGCAAAATGTAAATATAATGTAAACCTAGTTGGAAACCTCTGATATCCAAGATGGTAACATACAGTTTAAACCAGGGGTAGACAAGCTGTGGCTTTCCATCAGCTGGTGACTGCAAGTCCCATCATCCCCAAAGGTTGCCGCCAGCCTTTCAGAGGTTTCCTACCCTGAATCTAAACTTTATAAGATCAGAACCGATTCATCACTTTTAATTTAAGGAAACATTTGGAGAATAAAATGTCTTGTATATATATATAGGAAACCAATGTTGACAGCTCATCTCCTTAAGAACTCACACTAAGTTACTCTGTTATTTTCACTCCTATGTTGTCACATATTCCAGGAATACTTGACTGTGAAAGTGAGAATAGCTAGTTGTTATCAGGTAAAACCTGTCACGTCACAGATTGCAAGTAAGAATACTATGTAATCTTCCTTGGATTTGTATGAGGAAAAATCTTGTTTTGTTATTGGATTGCATTGGCTTTCCAAATATTTTTCTCTCTAATATGTTGCTGGTAAAATGAAAATATAAAATAAAAAGTATACATATATATATTTGTGTGTGTGTCTGTGTGTGTCTGTTTGTGTTTAGGCTTTTGTATTGAATTGAAGGGATCCAAAATAAATAGGTAGGGCATAAGCATGGCAAGACACCCCTTACTTTGCTACATAAATGCAAGAAAATCCGGTGTACTCCAGCATCCAGTATATCTATGTTCTGAAATAGTGTTCAGACACAATGCTCTTGTTCAACTCACTCTAACAGGCCTCTGATGTAGCAAAACATAGAAACCCTTTCCTTATGGGTGCATAAAATGATTTCTATATCTTTAGTAGAACTACAGAAGCATCCTATATAATAATTCGCCAGGATGTTTGTCAGAAGCTGTCATGCGCAGTAGAGACTGCCCGAAGCAGAGGGTAGTCTCTACAGAGCATGTCTGCCTCAGCGGCAGGACGCAGAGCAGGACCGGTTGAGTGCCACAGGGGTACACAACGCATTGCAAAGCCACTCAAAGGGTTAACCCCACCTGGACCTTGGACCGTGTACACGGGCTGTTACACTAGTACATAAATAATCAGTTTACCACAGCAGGAAAGCTGGAGCTGGAGTTTACCATGTTTTCTTACACTGGAGACTTGTAAGGGTGAGTTTAAAAAGAGCAGTATCCCTGAACACTATTTCAGCCATATATATGTTGAATAGCTAGAACACATCTGATTTTCTTGTATTTATGTATCATTTACTGCACAGTACATAGGTACATAGCTGATGAGGCTAAAAAAAAGAAATGCGGCCACCAAATCCAGCCCATGCCACAACACCCCTGTTAATCTGGAGGAAGGCAAAAAAAATCCCACTCAAGCCATTTGCAATTAAATCCCAAGCAGGTAAAAAAAAATCTCTTCATGACTCCAAATGGTTGTCAGATAGTTCCCTGGATCAACAACTTATCTATACAAAAGCAATCTGTCACAATTCTCAATATTGTTCTGTGCTAGATAGGTATCCATTTCTTTTTTGAAAGCAGTTACAGTATTCACAAAGCACAACATACCGTGGCAAATAGTCCCATATATTTACCGCCCTTACTGTAAAAAATTTCTGCCTTTGTTTTAGTCAAAAGCACCTTTCCTTTAGTCTTAATGGATGACCTCTTGTTCATATCTCAGCTCTTTGCATAAATAATTAATTGGAGAGTTCTTTGTATTGGCCTTGAATATATTTGTAAATGGTAATCATATCGCCCTTTAGATGCCTCTTCTCTAATGTAAACAAACCCAGTTTGGCTACTCTCTCTTTATAACTCAGATCCTCCAATCTCTTTATCAGTTTTGTTGCATTGTCTTTTTTCCAGTTCAATAATGTATTTTTTAAGAACTGGTGCCCATAACCGTACTCCATATTCTAGATGAGTCATAACCAATTATTTATATAGCCGTAAATTATATTAGCATCCCTTGCATCTACACTCTTTTTTGCAGGCTAGTACCCTTTTTGCTCTTGCAGCATTGGGCCCAGGACTGAACCCTGAGGCACCCCAATTATAACTTTAGACCAACTTGAAATGGTTCCATTTACAGCTCTCTCTTGACTCATAGGTTAACAGGGTATTGCCCATGAACTATGCAACTGGACAGGGATGAAAAGGGCTGCATGAAGGCAGAGGAATGCTTCACATGCTTGATTGTCCCTTATCAATTGAAATGACCAACTTCTGTGTGAGTAACCATTTGACTAGTGAGTCATCCCTTTACTTGGCTTGAAAATTTCCCCTATTCTTTTTTCTTTTTTGGTATTCCTTTGCTGTTACTTTCCTTTCATGTCAAACATGGTCACCTTTACATATACACACTCTTAGTCTTAACACATTGAATGTGAGAAGGGAAAGCACACACACTGGTTCTCAATGAGTTTACCATCTATTCAAAGAGCTCCCTTTCTTTTGTAACTTAGGCACATTTGGGGCCCTGAAGGATAAATGAAAACTCCATAAAATGCCCATGATTGAAATTGGACTAAGTTTTTAAATGCTTTGCAATATATTGACACATCTCTTGCATTCAAGGGATTGAAGACCCTATTTCAATCAATGGAATTTTTTGGGTGTTTCTTCATGGTGCAGTTGGTTTGACCCACAATTGATCCACTTTTCATTATTGAATACTGTCAGTTGTTTTTAACTGTTTACATTAAGTATACCTGAGAAACTTTTTGTCCCAAGCCTCCAGATACCGACTAATGATGCAATGTGTCCACTAATGATGACATTTGTGCTGGATCATGGGCAGGGCTTGATTGGGGTGGGTGGGATTAGGTAGAGGGGAGGGAAGAACTGGGCTGAGAGTGTCAGAAAAGTGGGCAGAGTTACAAAGGAACTCATTAAGCCCTGAGAATCAGCCTCTGCCCCCTGAGACCCAGAAACCAAGTACAACAACCAGAGTCTCCAGGTGAGATCCAGAGAGTTACCAGGCAAGACACTGATGCATTGGGGTCTGAGTCTACCAGTGAAGTCCGTCTGAACTTAGGCCTGGTTCACAAGAAAGACTTCTGCACAAACCTCTGGTCACCAACGCTGTTGTTTACATGGACAGTTCTCACCTTGTGCAATGTACTCTAAGGCAGCATGCCACAAATTGGGTACCCTCATGCATTGGGCACACTGAGGTTTCAGCATGCTGATCTGCACAGCAGCCTATAGTCCTCCAAGCAGATCACTGCTATGGGTGGCATTAGTGGATGAGATGCTGTTTGTATCCTCCATTGACTGGTCATATAATGTGATCATTGGCCTATAATACATGGCTGATGCCCATGTGGGCTGGCTTTGTGACATGTCTACCACTGTCCCCCCTGAGAAAGAATTACTTGGGATGCAGGATGTCAGTGGTAAGTAAACATTAATGGCTTGATGTGCTAAAATGGAGAGCAGCCAAGATGCCCTTTCAAAAATAGCTAGATTTGTAGGTTTGCAAATCTAGCTCTTGTACCTGTGCTAATGAACAGATGCCTTTAGTAAGTACTGGTGCTCGCAACTCTACCAGTGCAAGCCTTTAACCATGACGAGTGACATGCCAGGACTTTCACACATATCCGTCCTTTAAGGATGAGTGGCAGTCCTGGCATGTTGCAAATAAAATGATTGCACAGTGTCTCAGTGTGTACTGTGATCATGACAGGGAGGCTGTAACTGACTGTTCCAGGACCAGAGTAGTTAGTATCAGCCTTTCCGCAGTGGCTATGCATATGTGATTGCTACTACAGTGATCACGTGTGCTGGTAGAGCCACAAGACAAAAGCAATGTAAAATTTACGTTGCTTTTGTCAGTGTTCTCTGCCTCTCTTCCTCAGTGTGATAGTGATGAAGAGAGGAGCAGAGAACAGAGTTCCCAGTGCCTCAAATGGCCAAAAATGAGCACTTCTGAGGAACTGAGAGCATGACTAGGGGAAGGGCATGGACTTAAAACAAAAAAAGGCATGATAGTTTGACCCCTCTTTATATTGCTGAATTAATAATTTAGTGGAAGCCCAAAGAATTTTATTTAGACAGATTAATTTATAAACACATTTACTGAAGTTTAAACATTTATTACTTAGAAGCAATGTGATACACTTTTATACACACCACACAGTCTGATCTCCGTAAAGAGGGACTCCATGATGGTTGATCGGGACATAGGGATTTTTACCTCAGAGGAACAGTGCACCCTAAAAAGAGACACTGGGGAGGTATGAACAACTATTTATACCTTTTATCCAGTCCCTGTTAAAAAAAGAACCAAATGAGCACAAATTACTACATGAAAACCTGTAAAAATGTTGTTTTTTTCCAGGTTTTCCACTTTTTAAACTATTATCAAATTAAATGGTGGGTTATCCATATATATGTGGCATCAAAAGAAGTATATAATTTTTGTTGGTGGACTAAGTTAATTAGAGTGGAAAATATGGTTAAACAAAGGCATACTAAGAAGGCCAAAACTGCTGTTGTCCTTTCGTGTTAAAAAAACCCTTGTGTCTAAGTGGTTAATGGGAGCAAACTGTAGTGATACTGCTATAACAGCTGTAAGAAAAAGGAATCATTTTGAGCAGTTTTCCCCTGTTCCCCATTAGCATATGGTGTAAGTCAAGGTTCAGAGACACATCCATGAAACACTCATACTATGCCATAATGTCCACTCCATGGTGCAGGCAGAACAAAGCGCATGTTTAGTGTTTAGGCACTAGGAAGGTGCAGCTCACAAAAACATTCTCTTGTGCTGATTTTTGTGAGAAATTTAATTTGCGCAAACCCCTTATTGTCCACTGTCATGGTTATTTTTCCTAGAGCCTTGAATTTCCCTTGCTCACCAGGTTACTTTTTTATCCATATGCAATTTATTTTGTAGGCCATATTTCAAGGACTATAAGACTCACCAGTCTATAAGACACACACATATTTTAAAGATGATAGGTAGGTATGAAAGCAACTGATTAATGTCGACTATAAAAAGCAGGGGAACATCAGGACACATTGCTCAAGGAAAAATTGTGTCGTATAGACAGGACATTACTGTATTACCTCAGTCCAGGCTTTTTACCTGGCTGTATCTATTTTCTTTTTAATTTAATTGCTTTTTTGTTTGATACATCATTCAGGACTCAAGCTAAAAGACAATCAAGGGAATAAACCTTATATTTGTACTTAGAATACTATTTGTTATTTGTTCAAGTTATTGCTTTCATTGTTTGGCTCAAACATAACCATAGTCCCTTTTTTTGGGGATTTTGCAATATAATTTAAAAGAGCAGCAAAGTTTTGCTATGAAAGAAAAAGAAAGGAAAAAAAAAAATATATATATATATCACTCTGTGGAAAATTTTGAAATAAACCCATTATGCCAACATTCTGAAGAAGTGGTGTACTTGAATAAGTGTAATCTGAGCTAACCTATAAGAGGTCAAGTTGTTCCTGTGAGCTCTGACCCTATCCCCAGCTATAAGACTTTGGTGAACATGATGTATAGTCATCTATATATAAAAAAGGCCAGATGTATGTTTGTCCAACAATGCAGTCATACACAGTAGACACTGCCCGAATGATTGGCCGTGTACATGGGATATTAAACTAGTATTAACATAAAAACACACTTGAGCACTATGACAATGTCTCTTTAAGCAAAATGTAACCCTTTGCGAAGCAATGCATTGCGTATCCCTCTGGCACTCAAAGGGTTAAATATTCAAATAAGACAGTTGGAAATAATACTCAAACATCAACTACACAGTGAAATCATAGTGGTAAGTGTGTATTTGAGACGTAATCAAAGAAATAAAATGTAGCTTAGTGCATATGACAAGGTAGGCTCATGTCACATTTTTCTCTGTATCACTATACAAGACCCATACTGAACCTTAATGTATCACTGACATTCGGCAATGTAACTGGTGGCTTGATTTAAAACAATAAAAGTCAGTTTCATTTGTAACAACTTTTGAATGAAACATCTTTCATCTGTGGGAAAACTATTGCATTACTCACCACTTCTTCTGCTGAGAAATACAATAATTCACCAACTTCTGGAAAATGCTTCATTCAATATGTTTTTTTTATTAAATAATACTTTACCACCTTTAAACTTTGATGCCACTGGTTTTGTCATACAGAATATTACATTAAATATTTTTATGCAATATTGGTTTTGAGGACATGAAATAAACAGAATAAGGGTAAACTTTGTACAGAAAAAAATCTGAAATAAACTATTAATGGTTCAACATCAATACAGCTGTATGTGATGTTGCTTAGACCATAAATCCACCATGAAAGTAATGTTATCCGAGTGAATCATTATATGTGAAGTGTTCCACAAGGAGCCATTAGAACAGAGAGTCAGGTTTTCTTTTTTTTTACCATTAAAATGTTTATTTCCTAGAGCATATTCTCCCTGGCCCTTCACAATTCTGGCTTCCTGATGTTTTTCTCCTGGGAGAAGAATATGGACTATGGCTGGAGAGCCAGTCAATAATGTAGACATCTCTATGATGCATAACTTTCCTATTATTGACTGGCTGCTAAAGTGTTTTGCTACAGAGGCACATAGCAGAGTAATCAAAGGCCACTGCGGAATAAAGTATTGTAATAAAAACACAGGTTTTGGGGAAAAAATTGGTTTAGAGCTCAGGAACAGAAATAATCTTATTTATCAGTCAGCAGAGGGCACAACTGCATTCCAGACAAATAGAATGCTGAAAGAAACTGTCCTTTTACTACATATTCCAACTCCTCTTCCTTGTCTCACCATTCTCTAATACAAATACTCACCATTCCTACCTGCTTAAATATCACTAAATGTTACTATAGCTCTATCTATCTATCTATCTATCTATCTATCTATCTATCTATCTATCTATCTATCTATCTATCTCATGTATGTATGCACGCATGCAGTCAAGAAACTGTGAGAGGTTTTATGTGAGACTATTGATGCCCGATATAACGAGGTGACCAGGAGGGTGGCCTAAGCATTTAAGAATGTTAAACAGATGATGGTAAACTGTTATCTTTGAATTCATACATTTAAATATTCATGTTCCATCCTTGTGAATGACCCCATCCATACAGGCATCTTCCATCAGGATCATGATACAGAACTTGATAATACTCAGAAGAAGATAAACTTTGATCTACTTCTGCATTATAATCTACAGTGTTTTGGATCTCTACCCCACCTCACTTGTCTGCTGGTTTGATAAAATAGATTTATTCTCCTCTAACCTCTCAATGATCTCCTCTTATCAAAAATATAACCCAGACAAGCTGTTTTGTTAGCTAACGCATTCAAATTATTCATAACTACACCATAAAATGAATACACGTAAGTTCCCCTGAAGTTTATCGGACTCATTGTAGATGGGTGTTAAACTCACCCTTCTAGGACTAAACTAGTTTCTTGTTTAAATGCAACCTCTATTTCTGGGGTGATTAGAAGATATTCTTGTGTATTTTGGCATAAGCACATGTATTGCAAAATACCTCTTGAGAGATCAATTCATCATAAAAAGATTAAATGTATTTGGCTTAGAGGAACTGGCAAAATGATAAAGTTACTGGCAAAAACCTTAATTTCCTCAACAAATAAAACAAGTCCCTTGAAAGTGTGTGAAATGCTAGGCTTGCACAGGACCTTGTTCTCTGGGGAGGGAATTGGATGTTAATCTCCTATGCCACATGATCACCAAGTCCTGTGCATCTATCTCTGTCACCAGCAGTGTGGATAGACCAGGCCAGGCAGCATATCCTATTCCCAAGCAAATAAAAAAAAATTACTCATCACTATGTACCCTCTGAAGGAACAATCCTTGCCTCTTCTGTACTTCTCATGCAAAGCTAGCTAACATGTGGCTAAGCTATCCATTTTTTCTTAGCTTGTAAATGACCTCAACCGGTCAATGAATGACTCAGGATGAAGGAACCTAGAGTCTATAAAGATCTGCCTCTCAAACATATCTCTTCCTTGTTGCCTCCTCTATCTCTCCTCTTTGCTTTTCTTTGTCCCTATTACCTTTCTTCACTTTTTATCTCATTATACTATTACAGTATATCCCCTCTCATTTTGCCTCACACTCTCCAAAAGTTCAGGAGTAATACTAGAGTGGCTCCATTTCAGTTGTAAACTCTGCAGAATCCCTAGCATAGCCTCATTTCAACTGTTAACGCTGTGGTCTAACTAGTGTAGCTCAATTGCAAGAGAAGCATCTGTGGTATTACTAGTGTAGCTCCATTTCAATTATATGTTTCTTGATATCACTAGTGTGGCTCCATTTCAATGGTAATCCCTGTGGAATCACCAGGTTAGCTCCATTTCAATTTCATTTCTGTAGTATCATTAATGTAGGTCAATTTCAATTGAAAACTCTGTGGTACCATTAGTGTAGCACCATTTCAGCTGTAAGCTCTGTATTATAACTATTGTAGCTCAATTTCAATTGTAAGCTTTGTTTTATTCTAGCGTAGTTCACTTTCCTTGTAAGATCTGTGGCTTCATTATTGTTGTTCCATTTTAATTGTAAGCTCTGTGGTATCACTAGTGTCGAACCATTTCAGCTGTAATCTCTGTGGTCCCTGGAATTATCTGTGATCATTAAAAAGGACAAGAGAGGCTTTAGGACCTACTCCTGATTTTGCTTTTGCCACCCCCCCAGCCGAAAACGTTCTGTGGACACCTATGTTCATTATGATATTGTTCACATCTTTGTGAAAGAAAATGTGCCTCTTTCAGTGTAGTGGTGTGGTGATCAGCAGCCTTCCTGAGGCATTCAAGGTGACACAGCTGATATTGTAGTTGCTGAGTTTTTCAGTAATGCTGAGAGCAGACTGGGGAGGGAATATGATCTCACTGACATGACAACTGTATTGAACTGTAATCATTTATAGAGTATGGTTTCATATTATAACTCTAGCAGTGTTCTGTATATATATTTTAACAATTCATTTGTATTTTTAGGGGATGAGCCAGACTAATCTAAATATTCTATTGCCTTACAGGAAAGGACGTTTAATGTTTCCAATAAACAAAGGATACTAAGTTTATTTGGACATGCCTAGCCTGGAAAGTCTTTCCTCTAACTGATCATTTTTGGATCCTACCTGGCTTGTTTTGTTTAACCGTGGGAGGGGCTATAAGTATAAAACTCTTAAAGTTTGCCAACTGCTTTCATGATAAATTGCACATTTTTAACTTGATGAAAGCCCTGAAAAGGTTTTGGGGACCTTTGTGTTTATTAATTCTTATTTTAAAATAAATAGTATTTAAAATAGAATATTTGCATTATATTTTTTATTTCATTATCACTTAATTTTTCCAAACTTTTATTTACATTCAATTGTAGAAAATCAGCTGTTGCTCTAAGTTGGTTTGTACCTTGGTACTGACCGGCCTACTATATATGTAAACATGAATATGGATTGTTATGTGAGTGTTCACACTTGTGCTTTTGGATATTTGTTGCTAGCTGATTTTTCTTCTTTCTACGCCTTTGAAAGGAGAAGCTGATAAGGAGACCTGTAAGGAAGCTGTGGGGAGGTCTGAAGGAGAGAGGCTCAGAGGGGTGAAGGAGGTGAAAAGAGGGATGAAGGAAAGAGGCAAGTAGAGACAGGTGAAGCGAAAGAGGGAGGCATTGAGGGCTGGTGGAGGAGCAAGGTACTAGGGACAGGTAAAGGAGAGAAGCACTGGTGAAGGAGAGGGGAACTGGTGAGATGAATAAGATACTCTGGTGAAATGAAGGAGAGTGGCATTGGTGAGAAGAAGGAGAGACGCACTGGGGGGTGATGGAGAGAAGAACTGAGTGTAAAGGAGAGAAAAACTTGGGGGGAATCGGAGTCACAGAGCAGGAGACAGGAGGCATGTTCCCTTGAGGCATATAAGAGAAGACGTGGTAGAAAGAAGATGGATGGATACAAAAAGAGATGGAGGCAGGGGATGGCTGGCAATTTTTGGCCCAGGGGGCAAATACACTCAAGTGGCCCATTTCTATTATCATTCCAGCTCACTGTTCCAGCCCACCCCCTTTTGTTAATTTTAAAATTGGTGGTAATTTTGTGATGTAAGTCAAGTAATACCACTTAGCTTACAGTTCAAATGGGGCAACACTAGTGCGCCACTACAAAGCTTACAGTTTAAGTAAAGCTTACCTAGTGATACTATAGAGCTTACAAGGAAATTGGTTTATGCTACTAGTTTAGCTCCATTTGGATTGTACCTCTGTGGTATCATTTATGTATCTCCATTTCAATTGTAAGCTCTGTGGTATCACTAGTGTCTCTCCGTTTACAGCAGCAATCGGGAGATTTAGTGAGGTGCAATGGCCTTCCAGCTCAGACATATGACCAGCCCATTGGGCAATTGCCCCCTGCTCCCCAGGCCAGCCCTCCCCTAGATGGAGGGATGAAAAAATTGGCAGGTGGAAGAACATAGAGGGATGGAGCAAGAAGCTGGAGGGATGAAAGAATTAAGAAAGTTATGAAGGAAGCAGATGGAGGCAAGAGGTGCTGTTGAGAGGAAATGGGGTCTGATTAGAAGCAAGGAGAGCTAATGGGAAATTGTAAAGCTTGCCCACTGGTAGCCACAGATTCCCCACACACACTGTGTGATCCACATGTCTTGTTTCCCTGCCCACTGGTAGCCACATATTCCTCACATACACTGAGTGACTTTACCAGCTTTGTTCCTCTACTCACCGGTAATCACAAATTTTCCATATACACTGAGCAACTCCACCAGCCACGTTCCTCTGCTCAATGTTAGTCACAGATCACCCACTTACACTGTCCATCCACTGCACTGGTAACCACAGATAACCCACATACACTGAGTGATTCCACCAACCTTGTTCCCCTGCCACTGGTAGCCACAGATTCCTCACATACACTGTGTGACCCCACCAGCCTTGTTCCCCTGCCTACTGGTAACTATAGATTTCCCAAAGGCACTGACTGACTCCCCTAGACTAGTTCTCCTGCCCCCTGGTAGCCACAGATTCCTCAAATACACTGTTCAACTCCCCAGAATTGTTCCCCTGCCCAAGTGGTAGCCACAGATTCCCACATACACTAACTGATCACCCACTAGTATCCACCTATTCCTCACATAAACTGTGTGACCACCTTCCTTGTTCCCTTGTCCACCAGTATCCACAGGTTCCCCAATAAACTCTCTATGGCCCTCCCAGTCTTGTTCCTCTGACCAATGGTAGCAATAGACTATACAACTACAATTTCAGATGCCCCAGCTACACTGTCTGATGCCCCCTCCTCCTTACCTTCTGGTTTACTGTAGGTAGTGGAGGAAAGAAGTGCTCCTGTGCTGCCCTCAGTTTCAACCCGCACAGTGGAGTGGCTCTATAGGCTCACTCCTTGCAATGTAGCTCCGCTGTGCTGGTTAAAATGAAGTCCCCTCCACTGCTTACAGAAAAAATGAATTTCCCCTTAGGGGCCTCCATAGGGGCCCCAATGAACCCTGAGTCTGGTGGGGAGCATCCATACCTTGGGTGCTATGGGGACCTCCACTACACCACTGTTCTCTAGCATTTCAGGGGTTAAAAGCAATGTGCTGTATACATCTCTGACACTCAAATGGCTAATGGCATTTCTCACTTGTGACCTGCAGTGCAGCTGGTTTGCCGCAGAATTGTTCCTCTGTGTGCGTGCATGCGTATATTTATATATATATTGGTAGATGGGCACTCCAATATTTCTTATGTATAGCCCAGGTGCTACTGCTGTGTGAAGTAATAAAGAAATGTCGTATCATAGGTCCTATGATATCATCAGCAGGCACACATCGGTCTCTATAAATAAGATAAACTTTATTGAATCAAAATAACAAACTAATGTCGACGTTTTGACCCTCACGCAGGTCTTTGTCTTATTGAATCAAAATAACAAACTAATGACGTTTCGACCCCCACATAGGTCTTTGTCTTTGACAAAGACCCCCATGGGGGTCGAAACGTAGACTTTAGTTTGTTATTTTGATTCAATAAAGTTTATTTTATTGATAGAGACCGATGTGTGCCTGCTGATGATATCATAGGACCTATGATATGACATTTCTTTGATATATATATATATATATATATAGATATATATATATATATATATATATATATTTATTTCTCACAATACAAATCTAGATTTTTCTTTCCATGTAATAGCTAACAATATAATATAACTCCTTGAATGCTTGGTATGCCTCTAGTGCAACGTGTGCAGATGTCTCTGGCACCCAAGGAGTTAAATGCAACCAGTTAATGACTATACCTTTTACATTAGCACAGTACACGAGACATGGTTCAACGTTATGTTTGTGGAGCAGAGATATACATATTGTCCAAAGACAATCTGGACATTTATATTTGTTGCCAATAATGCTGTTGATTTGCCTCGGAACTGCTCCTCTTTTGTATTTGTGCAAATGCCCACTTGTGTCAAAGAGATGGGCAATAGGAGGTAGCTTGAAGCAAGGAGATGAGCTTGAAGCAGCTTGTTCTCTCCAGGCACTGGCAGAGCCCTGTTATTTTCTGTTGCTGTTGAATGCAGCGTTGACAGGCTGATGAATAGAGTGGCAATTAGAGAGCTGGAAATGCTCTCCCCACTCTTTGTCTTCCTTTTCTCTGTGCAGTCATGGAGCTCTGGGACCATAGTGGTTGGCAGATGATGCAGACAGGATGCCATTCAGCCGCTGACACCCTGCGCCCAGGGGCTACTTAGTGCATTGACTGTATTTTTATTTATGTTTATGCAGAAATGACTGTCAGTGATTGTACTACTCTGTTTGTCTCACATCCTGACATTATATAGCCTCATCAAAGCATATGTATCCAATTCTTTAGTTTCACATTAAAAAATAAGCTGCAAACATTCTGCAGTGTTATCCAAGACAAAGGTCTCTACCATTTGCCAAATGTTATTTTATTTGTTTAACCCATGAAGGATAGGGGTATGTTTGCAATGCAAACAAGATGTTATACATCTCTCTGGTCCTTAAAGTATTAATATTCTTTTTCAGCTGTGTGGATAAGAAAAGGGAAGAGGTTTCAAAGGCAACACAAAAATATAATGATGTTCTTGTAATTAAATCAATGTGCAGTGTATACTCCTATGGCATTCAAACTGTGTATCTACATAATGGTAATGTATGGTAAGCTGTTATGATAACTGCACCTTTCCTAAACACACAAACCATTATGTAGTTATACACAGACTTCTGGAACACAAAGATTTAATATGTGTAGTTTAGGTGGGTTTAGGTCAGATGTTCTCATAATTAATAGGTGTACAGATTTGCAAAACTGGGGATTATGTAAAGGGTAAAATTAATATCAATTGTACACCACTCTATCTTCTAGCAATGCTAAGGGTTAACTCTCAAAGTGTTAAGGGCTAAAACTTGAGGATGCTGAACTGAGGCATATTATAATTTTAATGAAAGCAGAAGTTGACTACTGTTATGTTAGGCATTTACTGGAATAACAGGCATATAAAATATAGGTTTGTACATTAGTAAGTCACCTTTATACCACTCTTGTGAGTTTTTTGCTACACTGAATCCTATCTACATTAGTAAGAGAAATAAAATATATGGGTAAAGCTAATATTAATTCATCAGTGCAACTCTGCTAGCGATAACCAGGTCCTGATTTCCCAAAAGGCAGAGTAGGCAGCTGCCTAGAGCTCCAGATTTTGAGAGGTGCCTCAGCTGTATTGTTCACACCCACATTCAGTATTGTGGGTATGGCCAAAGTAATCTCAATGGACCTGCACCATTTTATATACTCCTTTACAGGTCGTTATATGACCCACTGGATGTTAGAGAAATCTCTAGTGCACTAGAGATCTCTCTAGTAAGCAAGAGCTTAAAGGGATAGTAATGTTTCCCAATAAAAGCAGCTCGAGTTAATCTTCATAGTATGTGGGCCATGAAGAGTGTTATTTCAATACTGTCAGAGTTATAGTCCAAGAGTAATTGAATGATAAATTAACCCCCTCCATCTCCTTTTGCTGATGTAACACTGCTCAGCTCAGAGCAGCGAGCTGGTGTCCAGATGGCTTGCAGAGAGGGACAAGGGAAAAATCTGAAAAACCTGTCAAGGGGGGCAGTGTTTTCATTGTTCTCACAGTAAGAAGATTGTCCTTTGCTGTGAGCTGTCTGATCTGTGGACCAGATTCCACATCTGAGGGCAGGTGGCTTACACTAGGTAAAAGGGGCGAGAGGGGCATACTTTATCATTCAATTACTCTTAAACTACAACTCTGACAGTATTAAAATATCATTCTCTATGGCTCAAATACTATGAAGATTAATTGGAGCTGCTGTTATTGTGACCCATTACTATCCCTTTTAAGCTCTTTTTTTGTCCTTGCTTGTTATAGGCTAAGGGTATTTTCTATGCCTGGAAACAATGGAGAGGGCATCTGAATAGTGAGGCAAGGCCATGGGCAGAGCTAAGGGCACCTAGAGTACATGCCTAATGGTGTGTGTGGGATGTAAATCCAGCCCTGCTGATAACTTTTAAAGGGATAGCAATACTTACATTTTACTATCCCCCATCTTGTAGCCCTTAAAAAACTGAATTAAATTAGACCTGTAACGGGCCATAGGCCGTAACTAGGGAATTTAATAGTCAAAAGACTGGCATTCACTTGGCCAGAGACAGCCAGCAGGAATATCACTAACCGCCATGACTTTAAACACAGGCCGGCTCATGATTGGTCAATCAGAGTTAAAGGGCTGGCATTGACTTAGCATGGGATAAAGGCGGACCCTCTCTAATTGGCCACAAGTTTAAAGGGACTGGACTTTAGGCTCGCTGGATTGTCAAAGGACTGCAATACATCCGACAGCCAGAGGGTGTCTCTCTCTATCTTGGTACAGGAAAGACTCGACATAGTGACGACCATTGTGTTGCTTGGGAAGTAGGCAGCTTCCTGATTGGCCAAAGACCTGGATGACAGGTTTAAAGGTTCTCCATAGAGTTAGCACGGGGGAAAGTAGGCGGCCCAGGGATTGGTCAGTTAACTGCCCGCCCAAAGGTTTGGATAGGCCGAGACGGCCATGATGAAACTGACCAGGATTGGCCAGCCTATTCCAGGCTCCTGATTGGCCAGGGGTTGAAGCAGAATATTCAAACAGACTAAAAAGATGCTTCGACCCTTGGCCATTGTTTAAGATGTGTATTCGAGTCCCCCAGCCTTTTGTCCCAGTGTTTGCCCCTCATCAGTCCCTTTGTCTAAATTATTTAATCATATCTGGACCTTTTGTATTATGTGTACACCATATGTCACTGTCCTTTGTACTCTTTGTCTGGTATTCAACTGTGATGTGATTAACTGTAAAAAGAGCTGAAGTTTGTCAGATAAAGTGAGTTAGTTTGGAACTTCATCCGTGTCCTGTCCTTTTGTTGCTGAGTGGTATCAAGGGTCTCCTTTTGAACCCCATTCAAGGAAGCAGCTCTGGAGAATGACCGGCAAGGCTACCTGTTTGTAGCCAACCTCAGGAGGGAGAAACCTGGCATGAAGCCCTAAGTCCACCCTCGGACTTAGGTACCCGTTACAAGCCCAGCGACATCTCTCAAACCTTTTGATGATTTCCTTGTTAGAGCACAGGTGAGTTAATCAATGTGAATGAACCTCTGATCACCACACCTGTGATCTAGCAGAGAAATCCCTAAGTCCTGGCTTGTTAGTGGGTCCTGAGGACAGGAGATGAGAACCACTGGTATAGTGCATACTGGAAGACAGCTGTCACCATTGTTTGGACCTTAATGCAAGAGCGCCTTGATTCCTGCTATGTAGTATGTATAATTAAATGCCCTTAAATCATGCCATTTACTCTACTCCTTGAGCAATACATAGTGTTAAAGGGATAGTAATACTTTGTTTTATCTTTATTTTATTTTGTAGGCATTAAAAAAACATGAAGAACGATATAAGTCTTATCTCTGAAACATTTATGGTTTGAGAGACATTCACAAGCAAAGTTTCCCCCTCCTGCCCCTTTTACATAGTGTAAGCCATCTCTTCTCAGATGTGGAATCTGGTTGTAAGACTAGACAGATAACAGCAGGGGACAATCTTCTTACAATGAAAACAATGAAAGCCCTGCCCCCCTTGACAAGTTTTTCAGGTTTTTCCCTTATCTTAATTGAAGATTGTCCCTCTCTGCAGTCTACCTGGGCACCTCCCTTCTGATCTGGCTGAACAGTCTTACATCAGTAAAAGGGGCGGGAGGGGGATACTTTATCATTGAATTACTCTTGAACTACAAGTCTGACAGTATTGATATGATGATTAATTAGAGCCGCTTTTATTATGAAACATTACTATCCCTTTAAACAAGGTGCAGTGAAAAACAATATCCCAAAGCACATATAAATTGTGCCATTGTACCATTGTCCTACCCTGGATGTAAGTGGTGTTTAGGGAAGGAGATCTGGCATATCATAGCTTAGTAGATTAAGAAAAAAATCAGTTAAAAATGCATTTCGGTTCCAGATTTCATGTGTAGTACATTCACTTCACTGAGTTTTGGTAAAATCGTCTTCTGCTGACTCTTGTAAGTTATGTACTGTACACCCCACTGCACTCAAAGGGTTAATGCACATCTGCATATTGATTAGTAAGTTGTTTAGATGAATAATACTACATAATCTATATAATTGTATATTTTGGTATAATCTTTATCCTAGCCTGTTGGTGGCCCTTGAGGACTGAACTTGGACAGTCCTGATCTACATAATGGTGAGTTTTACGTGTATATCTATCTATCTATATATATCCTATATAATAATTCACTAAATCGTGTGTAACGCCGCGTAATGCACAGTAGACACTGCTGCGCATGCTGCAGTCATGCACAGTAGAGACTGCCCGCGCCGCAGCTGATACAGAGCAGGGCGCTCCGAAGGAGCTTCCCGCTCTGTATCAGTCGCGGCACTGGCAGTCTCTACTGAGCATGACTGCACTGTGGCCCGTGTAACGGGCTCTTCAACTAGTATATATATATATATATATATATATATATATATATATATATATATATATATATAAGGTTTAATGTTCGTATATCTACATAACAGTGAGTTTTGTTAAGGTGCTCTCATAATCAAACCACTGCGTGCCAATGGTTTGGTGTTGAAAGTCTTAATATGCTATTGTCTGTATAGTAGTAAGTTTTCATAAGAGCTGGAAATTAATCTTGCTATTAACACTTTAAGGAACAGAAGGGAGTACAACACATTTCAAGGCAATGTATTGATCCTTGCTCTGGTCCTTAAAGGGATAGTAATGCTTCAAAATAAAAGCAGCTCCAATTAATCTTCATAGTATTTGGGCCATAGAGAGTGTTATTTCAATGCTGAGAGAGATGTAGTTCAAGAGTAATTGAATGATAAAATATCTCCCTGACCCTTTTACTGATGTAACACTGCTCAACTCAGAACAGCAAGGTGGTGTCCAGATGGCTTGCAGAGAGGGACAATCTCCAATTAGCAAAAGGGAAAAACCTGAAAAACCTGTCAAGGGGGACAGGGCTACTTTATCATTTTGTTACTCTGACAGTACTGAAATAACACTCTCCATGGTCCAAATACTATGAAGATTAATTGGAGCTGCTTTTATTTTGAATCATTACTATCCATTTAAAGGGTTAATGTGTTGCACCTTTCTGGTTAATATGTGGATATCCATGTAATAGTAATTTTGTTTGGTAAGAGAGCAGCCTTCATTCGTTTTCCTTTTTTGCCATTCACCTGCTGCTCTTATCTACAGTTGGTTCTATTTATATTTTGCTACTGTGCTATCTATACTATTTTTATGTTGTACAGCTTTAAACCAGGTTACCATATCAATGCAACTTTTTACTATGATACATGGCAAAGAGATCACAGCACTCACAGTGTGACTCCTTTGATAGGTTTACTGCAGTGTGTAAATGCTTCTGTCCTCTGAGAGATCTTTCTCAGCATCTTATAATTGTTATTATTTATTCATAGAATGCCAACATCTTCTATAGAAGCGTACAGTCTTGGAGAATAATAATTGCAGACAAGGGTCAGCATTTTTTGAGTTGAGAAATCAGCCAGGTGGCTTATTTTGCTGAATGACAGTAGCAGATAAATATTTTCCTATACACAAGTCTTTATCCGCAAATAGGTGTGTAAGGATATAAATGTAGACTTGTAGAGGCTGATAAACTACAAGGAACTGGTTTACTTCTAAAAGATTGCATGCAAAAGAGCATGCAACCACATGACACTTTAACCATGTCGCCTTAATAAAAATGGCGACATGAGAATCTTGCACTGCATGTCAGCGCGAGAGTCTCATGTCGCCTACTGAAATGTAGTGGATGTGAAGGTCTGTTGGTATGTGTTAAAATAAACATTGTTGGACTTGAGTATGCTCTTACTTGAAAACAGTAAACAACATGCAATAAGGCTCTTTCCACTGTTGATGGATTGTAGTCCCTCCTCCCACACCATGCCCAATCTCTATTGTTTCCGTCTCATGGCCTCCTTTAAACAAACAGTCCTCTGCATCGCCGGTCCTCTACATGGTCCCTGCTAAGCAGCAGCAATAAGGAGTATCAGTGGCGCTGGAATGACTGGCATCATGGATGGAAACAATAGAGAACAGGCACGGTGTGAGAAGAGGGACTACAATCCTTTGACAGTAGAAAGAGCCTCACTAGATGCTATTTGCTGTTTTTAAGTAAGCACATACTTACATCCAACAATGTTTTTTTAATGCAGACCAGCAGACCTTCACATACAGTACGCTACATTTCAGTAGGCAATATGAGAATCTCGCGCTGTCATGCAGTGTGAGATTCTCATGTCACCAATTTTATTATGGCGACATGGTTAAAGTGTCAAGTGGTCGCACTCTCTTTTGAGTGCGACCTTTTAAAAGGATACCCAAAGAACTTAACCCCTTAACCCCTTAAGGACCCATGACAGTCCTGGACCATCATGGGTTGTTATATCCTTAAGGACACATGATGGTCCTGGATTGTCACGGAATTCCGGGCTCCCTGCGTGGCTGCACACCATTCGGGGAGTCTGGAATCGGTCCTTAAGTGACCACAAAGTGTGTGCGCAGCCAGTCCTTAAGGGGTTAAGGACCGAAATATTTGGAGGGTGGTTTGCACATAAGGACCAAAGCAATTCTGACCTTTTTTTTTGACTATTTCTTTGTTCAACAGTGTTTTCCCCTCTATTCCAGCCACACAAATTATATACCATTTTTTTCATGCACAGGCAGTGTTTCTTTTGATATCACACTTATATGGATAACCCAGCATTTATTTTATTAAAATTAGAGAAAACTGTGGAAAAAAGTAAAAAACACCATTTTTATTGGTTCTCTTGTGATCATTTAGGCACATGGGTTAAATTTTATGGAGACTGCATGAAAGGTATGACCACTCATCCATATCTGCAAAATGAGCAGTTTTAGGGGGCACTGTTCCTCTGGGACAAAAATCCCCATGTCCCTCTTTCTCTTCCTATTTTGCCACTTTTTTTTACATATATATTTGTATGGTGTCTATAAGTGTATTGTCTTGCTCCACAACAGTGAAACTGACATTAATTTTGTTCAAACTATTTAAGATGTGTTTTATACTATGGTCTTTTTAAATCAGATACGTTAGCTTGCTCAAATTTATTAAAAAAAAAAAAAAGTAGCTGTTAGCAGGTCATTAATTGATCTGCATTCATCCAGCCCTAGCTCCAGCGCTGAAGGGGTTAATACCCCCAATTCTGGCCTCATTGTCTTCCTTTGTTTGTCTGGTCTTTGCTTCTCTTTCCCTTACTTTCATAGTAAGGAAGAGAGAGGCAGAGAAAAGTCACAAAGGCAGTGTTTAAAACACATTGCCTTTGTGAATGAAAAAGCCGGTACATGTGAGTGCTGTGGGAGCAAACTCATGTTCTGGCAAAGCGGAGAAGGACTGAAAGAGAGCGCTCCAGTTTCAGAGCTCTCAGATTCAGCCTCTGCAGAATGATAGAAGCATGCACTGAGGCGCGCTTCTATCATTTAACCTTTCACGTGCCAAGACTATCATGGGTCCTTATGGGAAGTTTACCCATGATGGTCCTGGCATATCATGGGTCCTAAACGGGTTAAGTAATTCTGGAGCAAACCAACTGCACCATAGGCTACAGATAAAAATGTGCCATATACTCATTGATTTAAATAGCGTATTTAAACCCTTGAATGCTTTGAAATGCATTGGCCTCTTTAGCATTGAAGGGGATAAACACTGAATTTAAATTAATAGGAATTTTGTTCCTCCCCTATCGTACAGTTTGCTTGCCCTATAATGAATTCAGTTCTTCTTAATACATTGGCTTCTTAGTTTTCTCAAATTAACTGGTACATAGCTTTAGGTGTATAATGTACTTGAGGGCTTGACACATTTGATTTGGCTCTAGGAGCCAGCCAACAAATGTAAATAGCCTGGTCCTTCAGGGGCAAATGTGGGTTCATACTTTGGCTGGATATTGGGATGGACATGTAAATCTGCTAGCACAATGCCACCAGAATAAGCCTTTAATTCCAGTGGTTGCACTATGGGGTATGTATGAGAATAATCTCTGTAATGCATACCGACAGACACTGTCCACTGTTAAAACTATAATGGCATCAAGTCTCTTACTTCTGCTCCACAAACAGGAAAACGTTATGTAATTTCCTCTACTCCTTGTTACTACATGGCATTAAAAAAGTGGAGAGCATAGGAACATCCCAAAATGCCCATATACTTGCACAGCACCTTCCCCTTTCCACCTGTAGCATTAAAAGGCAATAGTCACATTTTATGGCCAGCCATTCAGGGGGCTTACAAGCTTCCCCTTGGAATAATTAAAGCCCAGAATTGTGTGTAGACCTTTATCCTACAGGACAGGATGCTGAACTGAGAGACTTCAGCCTTACAGCTCAGCCCCTTTGCACGGGACCAGTGGGCTGCACCAGAGGTCCATTTTCAGACCCCATTTGTGCTGGGGCTTACATTTCAGTGTCAGTTTCTGGGGCAGGTTTGCTTTTAGGGAAGCAGATATACCAAAAGGGCATTATCTGAGGTAAAGTTGCGTATTAAGGGAAGAATTGTTGGAGTACGTAGTTTAGTAAATTGTCAGTAGGTAGGTGTTGAGCTGGAAAATTGATTTCTGGGCTTCTTTTTGCATGGAATCATATTTGTACATGGTATCCATTGTGACCCATATTAAAAGGACAAGAAGAAAAGGAAAAGGGCACAAACCCTCTAAGAGCAAGCCCTTCTGGAGTCAAATGATCATCTTTCCAGGATCTCCTCTGTATGGAAACAGCACTCTCACAGTGAATGGTGAAAAAATGCAGAGTCTCAAAGCTTCCTGCTGATGCTTCTCAAGCACAGGGGATTACACTCTGACGTAAAAGAAGTGCTGGATCTGCCATGGGAGAAGGTTCTACACACATTGGGGATAGAGGAGACACAACTAGGAGCTGGCCCCACCAAAGTTCTTCAGGTTTACACTTCTTTTACATCAGCGTGTAATCCCCTGCGCTTGAGAAGTATCAGCAAGAAGCTTCGAGACACTGCATTTTTTCACCATTCGCTATGAGAATCTTCTTGTCTTTTTGGTATTATTACATCCTCCACCGGTGTATTGAATGGGCAGCAGCCTTGTTTGAGCAGAGAAGACAGGATAAACAATATTTACTCCACAGACCTCATAAAAGACCAGGAAGATATATATTGAAAGGGACAGCAACTCATGAGTGAAGGTTTTCCACTACCAGTAAAATAGAATTTGAACTCTAGCAGGGACTTATTGGCTTTCTAATTTATGTTCCATGTATTTTTAAGAAAGTTTCTCTTATTTTAAAAGATTTTTTAGTTTGAGGCAAAGAATTTTTAGCAATCTTAAGCACCTAAACATTTGTTTTAGATTTTGACCCACATTAAAACAACCTTCTATTCACACAAGTTAGCACATACTTGCATTTCTACACCCTCAATGACAAAAGTTACACACACATTTTAACATGCAAGCCCAATGCTTTATGCTGCAAGAGAATATTGGATAGTGATGTATGCTTCAATATACAAATTAACACATTTAAACACATACACAGGCCCATATTTGTACACACATAAACACTAGCAAATATTTTACATATTGAAATCATTTGTATGGCTTCAGGGGAAATGTAAAGGCATTGCTCTACAGTTGAGTCACAGAGTGAACCACATATGGCAGTGTAACGGATCACAGTCCGTTACTAGAAACCGTTCTGACCATAAGGACTGCCGCCCAGTTATTTCAGACTATGGGGGAACTTTTGGACATTCTATCCACAGGCAGCTCTCCAAAAGAGTTGGAATATATAGACTGCCTTACTTGTGAGCATCGGCCACTGGTTTAGAAGGACTGTGTAATACACTACTGGGCTACACTTTCGATGACAACCAGTTGAAGATCCCAGCCTCGGTGCTTGAATAGTCAACACTGCGTCGAACACTCGGTGGCGGGCACAGTGAGTCGATGCCTGATGGGTCGAGTCCCTGAGCAGGATATTTGAAGGTCTCCCATAAACCTAACTGGAAGAAAAGTAGGCGGCTCAGGGATTGGTCAACCAGTGGACCCACTGTAGTGTCTGATTGGCCAGAGTTGAAGCTGCATATTCAAACTAGTCTGCAAATTGCTTCAACCCCTGGCCATTGTATCAAAATGTGTATTGCGGCCCCTCACCTTTGTTCTACTGTCTGCCCCACCCAGTCCCCTTTGTACAGTACTCCAACTCCGTCTCAGTGATCATAAGAAATGGACCAGTAGAATTAAGCTTAGTTCTGTCACTCCAGTTCCCATTGGTCAGGAATTGGAGCAAGTAAAATCTCATTACACTAAGTTAATCAAATCCTTTGTATCTTTTGCTTCTACTGTTTATGGTTCCATTGTTGTTTTGTCTATCAGTTTTTGTATAAAAGACCATTGGGTTTGTCAATAAAGTGAGTTACTTGTTGTGAACTAAAACACAGTCTCTGTGTGTCCTTATTCCTGAGATGGTTTAAAGAGTCCGCTTTGACTCCCATCCAGGAGGGGTATTCAGCGTGGACGACGCTCTTCATCCAGATACTGGTGATCTCGACTCCGACTCGATGCTTGGAGACTTGTTGACTCGACTCCTGGGGATTTGCCGACTTCGAGGACAGCTGTCGGCAACTCTGCTGAATTCTGTCAAGTTGACTCCCTGGACTGTTGACGATGACCCTGCTGGTCTTGACGCCCTCAACACACTGTAGATGACGGACGATGGACAAGCATGTAAGCTGTTAGGCGCTCTGGATAGACATCTGACTGGCACATTCAACTCAGACCGGCCGGCTTTGGGCAGGAGAGACCCGGAACGATGTCCCAAGGTTCCCCAGCCTCTTGGGCTTCCGTTACAGGCAGAAGAATGATTTGAAACTAAGAGAGAGTGAATCCTAATAGGAGAGGCAGACCCAGAATACCATGGATGTGGATGCAGCTTGGTCAGTTACTTTAATTAAAAAAATGGTGGTGTCTCTCCAGCAACTTTTGACTTACAACTACAACTGTTGTCATCCTCAGCCAGCCATTTTGAATAGTGGAGTGAATGTATGAATTCATCATTGCATTTTCAATGGCATTAACCTGTAACACCAGTGGCTACAATTCAGCGTATATACTACACAGTATGATCAATGCAATGCATACCAATAGACACTTTCCTCCATCTTAGAAATTAAAAGCCAGCAAGCCCTGCATGCCAGCCCCATGGCATGTGCATGGAAATGGAGTATATATATATGTCAGTTCCTATATACCTTGGTTATTACATCAATCTAGGCAAGGTGTAGAGGAAACAATGTGTAAACAGTTCAGTTACACACTATTTGTCTCCTGTCAAATAAAGACTTCATTTAGGCTCATATTAGGTAACAAAATATTACCTGTATCAAGGTGTTAAGAGATTCATCACCTTTCATTTTTTGGGGAATCTAGAAGCAACTCTTGTACCTGTAGTGCCACACCACACTAAGTTCCATGGCACCCATCTCATTGTCTTACTCTTGATTGGGGCTAATCTGTCTTCTTTCCCTCTCTATTGAGAAGTTTATAGTGCTGCACAAGATAACAGTGCAGATGTGTGATATTATAACAAAAATGTATGGATTGCTTGAATGAGTAATGAACATTTTTAGGGCAGCTACCTCCCTCATTATGTCGTTTCTCCTTCCCCACTTAAGGAATCTCATATAGGATAAGCATTATAAGCACTTTACTACTATATTAATCAGAGTATTTAGAATATTTCAGGCAGTATTTGTGTATTTTGATGATCCACTAGCAGTGTGGGACAACGTTGCCCTTCTGTTTCTTTGTTTGTTTGTTTTTTTATCCCTTTGACTGCCAGAGAGATATGTAGTGCATTGCAGCACAATGCATTGGATGCCTTTCTGACACTCAACGGGTTAAGCAATGGTTAACCCTTTCAGTGATAGAGAGAAACACAAGGCATTGTAATGCATTGCATACCTACTGACACTCAAAGTGTTAATGTCAGCCTCAGTGACACAGGAATGTATATAATGCATATTATATATAGACAATCCACAGAAGTGTATGTATTATGTATATTAATTTACACACTATAAACACACAACCATACCTCCTAAGCGTCCCTCTTTAAGAGGGACAGTCCCTGTTTCAGACCCAAATCCCTCTGTCCCTTTTCCCACCCTGGTGTCCCTCTTTTTAGAAGATTGGAGTGTGTGTATCACATTGTCTTACAGCAATAAAAGTCACATTGATATTTGTTTAAATTTCAGTATATGTGTTTCGAAATTTGTCTGTATAAATAAAATACTTTGGTCTTGATCTAAATAATGTATTCAGTTATACACACAGACGTGTCAATAGGTCCTGAAGTAAGCTAAAAACTATCTGTAATGCCACGCCCACCAGCCACACCCTCCCCAACATCATCTAAAACATCAAAGTATCGTGTCCCACTTTGGCTATTAGAAACGGGTGGTATGCACAACTATATATGAAATGTATGTTAATATAGACACTGTACACAAAGGAGTATAATCTATATCCAAGTACAAATTGTAGACACCGGAATGTATATATAATGTAAATTAATTTACAAAGTATGTACATGAATATACATTATACACTCCTGTGTTTAGAATGTGTACATTAATATACATTATATATAGTCCTGTGTCTACTTTGTGCACATTAATACACATTATATATGCAATCCTGTGTGACTCAGACTCACATTAACCCTTTAATGCAATGCATTGTGTACCCTTCTGCCACTCAAACGCTTAAGCATTGTTTTAAAAACAGACAGGTAATGCCGTTCCACACTGCTAGTGTTGACATGTGGAGAAGAACACAGACATGTTGAAGGAGAGAGAAAGAGAGAGAGAGAGAGAGACAGAAACATGTTGGGGAAGGGAGAGAGAGGCATATGATGGAGAAGGGGAGAGATAGAGAGGCATATGATGGAGAAGGGGAGAGGGAGAGAGGCATTTGAAGGGGAATGGGGGAGAGAGAGAGAGAGAGAAAGAGGCATATGATGGAGAAGGGGAGAGAGGGGCAAATGATGGATAAGGGGAGAGAGAGAGGCATATGATGAAGAAGGGGAGATGGCAGTTCATCCAGTATGTGGACCGCAACACTTCCGTGCGTTTTGGCCCATAAAAAAAAAAAACGCTCCATTTTGCCATTTAAAGGACTGCGTTAGCTGAAAAAACCCAATAAGGGACTCACTTACCCCTATCGGATCTTTTGCCAGCTAACGCAGCTGCTAACTGGCAAAAAAAAAAAACAATGTCCACAGGGGATGTATTGATATGGGGCCCTAAGCCCCACATTAATACATCCAGAGTACCTAAAACCTGTCCAAAGTTAGTAGGATTAACTCTATGAGAGCCGGTGGGGTATAATTACCCTGTCGGCATTCATAGGGTTAACCCAACTAAGTAAAGCAACATTGCATTAACACTTACCATTAATCCTGATGTGCAGCGGAGTCCTCAGCTTGCTGGTCCTTCTGTTCTGTCTTCTTTCGTCTATCTTCCGCCTTCTCCCTGTAAAATAAAATAAATGTATTAAAATCAAGCATGAACGAATACATTCCGGAACCCTTTGAGTGGCAGAGGGGTACACAACGCATTGCAAAGCAATGCGTTGCATACCTCACTGTCACTCAAAGGGTTAAATATTAGTGCTCCATAAATATACCCATATATGCCACCATGTAATGGCCCGAAGGCTCAGTTCAAATGCCCTCAGTGTGTTACGAGCATCGGCCCATACACAGCTGAAGAGGAGCGTCGTGGGACATTTGTGTCTCTGTTGCCACCACCTTCGTGGCCACTCCAAGTGGAGGAGACAGTTAAAGCTAAGTTACATTTTGGGCATTCATGAATCGCATTGATTTATGTATATGTGGAGCTTTTTAATTAATTGGCATTTATCCTTTGGGCCATAATATGGGTATATTTATGGAGCACTAATGTTTAAACCTTTGAGTGACAGTGAGGTACGCAACGCATTTCTTTGCAATGCGTGGCGTACCCCTCTGTCACTCAAAGGGTTCTGGAATGTATTCGGTCATGCTTGATTTTTATACTTTTATTTTATTTTACAGGGAGAAGACAAGACTGAAGAGAAGGACAGAAGTAAGAAGAGAAGACAGAATGACAGTGGATGACAGGGAAGTGTCACAGGGATCAGTTAACAATCGGTGCTTGGCAGTATGTCAAGCACCGATAGTTAATTGTTTTTCACTGTTCAGTTCCCAATATCTCTGCTTTTAGCGGCGTTTTGGAAACTAAACACACAAAACGGACATTCAGCCACAAGACTGTTTTTGTGGCTTAACGTCCTTTGGCATTCTAGCTGGTAGGGCCTTTAAATACCACTTTAAACATGTTAGTTTAACAGCCAGTATTCACTTTTTCCCTACCAGCTATGTTACCGGCTGGCTTTAAATCTACTCCAAAGAGTCATATGCCGGAGAAGGGGAGAGAGAGGGAGAGAAAGAGGCATAAGATGGAGAAAGAGGGAGAGAGAGAGGCATATGATGGAGAAAGGGAGAGAGGGAGGCATATGATGGAGAAGGGGAGAGAGAGAGAGGCATATGATGGAGAAGGCGAGAGAGAGAGGGGCATATGATGGAGTAGGGGAGAGAGAGAGGCATATGATGGAGAAGGGGAGAGAAAGAGAGGCATATGATGGAGAAGGCGAGAGAGAGAGGGGCATATGATGGAGTAGGGGAGAGAGAGAGAGGCATATGATGGAGCAGGGGAGAGAGAGAGGCATATGATGGAGCAGGGGAGGGAAAGTGAGAGAGAAGCATATGATAGAGAAGGGGAGAGAAAGAGAGAGAGACATATGTTGAAGAAGGGGAGAGAGACAGAGGCATATGTCGGAGAAGGGGAGAGAGACAGAGGCATGTGATGGAGAAGGGGAGAGGGAGAGAGGCATCCGATGGAGAAGAGGAGAGACAGAGGAAGAGAAGCATATGATGGAGAAGGGGCTAGAAAGAGAGACATATGATGGAGAAGGGGAGAGAGAGAGAGAGAGAGAGGCATATGAAGCAGAAGATGAAAGAGACAGAGGCATATGATGGAGAAGGTAGAGAGATAGAGAGGCATATGATGAAGAAGGGGAGAGGGAGAGAGGCATTTGAAGGGGAATGGGGGAGAGAGAGAGAGAGAGAAAGAGGCATATGATGGAGAAGGGGGGAGAGAGAGAGGAATGCGATGGAGAAGGGGAATGAGAGAGAGAAGGAGGCATATGATGGAGAAGGGGATAGGGAGAGAGAGGAAGAGAGAGGCATATGATGGAGAAGGAGAGAGAGAGAGAGGCATATGATGGAGAAGGGGTAGAAAGAAACAGAGACTTTTGATGGAGAAGGGGGGGAGAGAGAGAGGCATATGATGGAGAAGGGGAGAGAGAGAGGGGCATATGATGGAGAAGGGGAGAGAGAGAGGGGCATATGATGGAGAAGGGGTAGAAAGAAACAGAGACTTTTGATGGAGAAGGGGGGGAGAGAGAGAGGCATATGATGGAGAAGGGGAGAGAGAGAGGGGCATATGATGGAGAAGGAGAGACATATAGGCATATGATGGAGAAGGGGATAGGGAGAGAGAGGAAGAGAGAGGCATATGATGGAGAAGGGGGAGAAAGAAAGAGAGAGGCTTTTGATGGAGAAGGGGGAGAGAGAGAGGCATATGACGGAGAAGGGGGGAGATAGAGAGGCATATGATGGAGATGGAGAGACATGGAGGCATATGATGGAGAAGGGGGAGAGAAAGAGAGAGAGGGCATATGATGGAGAAGGAGACAGAAAGGCATATGATGGAGAAAGGGAGAGGGAGATAGGCATATGATGGAGAAGGGGAGAGAAAGAGGGAGGCATATGATGGAGAAGGGAAGAGAGAGAGGCATATGATAGAGAAGGGGAGAGGGAGAGAGGCATATGATGGAGAAGGGAGGAGAGAGAGAGAAAGAGGCGTATGATGGAGAGGGAGAGAGAGAGGCATATGATGGAGAAGGGGAGAGAGGGAGAGAGAAAGGCTATTTTTTGATGTGTGGCATTAAGAAATCTTAGATGTTTAGTGGGGCAAGGTTTGTCACCCACTACAGTGCTGTTTATATTTAGGTAAAGCTTCTTCCCATTAAAATGGTAACAATCTGCTCTCACCCTGATTCCTGCATGCTCCTGGCATAGTTCAATGCTTTGTGGTTCCTCAGTAGGGAAGTCCAAGTCAGTGTTCTCTCTAAAGGTGTCCACACACAACCAACCAACAATATGATCACTGAGCAGCCAAATTTTCCAAGCTTTTCACACTCCCAACACACAGAGAGCAATTGCAGGCAATCTGACAGCTTGGGTTGCCTGTTTACACACACACACACACACACACACACACAAGTGGCTGATCAATATTTTTACATCAGTCTGACTAATTTGATCAACCTGAGCTGATTGAGATGGCCTATCTATGAACAGGGCAATAACCAGCCAATCTTCTAATTTTTTACCAGACTGGACATTTTTCAACAAGGAAGCAAGAATGTGTGAGTAATAAAAACACTGAGCTGAGTAATTAAAGGGTAAGCAATGCCCATATCTAACTTGATTCAAAATTGTAGATGTTAAAAAAATAAAGTATATGGAGAAAGTCTCTCTCTCAAACCTTTACAGTTTGAGAGATATTCGCCGCTAAAGTCCCCCCCATATCAGCTGCAAAGCTAACAGAAGGAGATCTGAGTCGGCCGACTCAAAGAGGCTCTTCAGCAAAGCCGAAATAGCGATATTTAAAAAGCCTACTTAATTGGAATGGTCTACAAAGTGTGCTTGCAAACCAGGCACACTTTGTAGACCTTTCCAATTAAGCAATTCTTTTTAAAATTCACTATTTTGGCTCTGCTGAAGAGCTGCTGGCTGGTCCCAGAACTGGGATCTCGTGCTGTCTGTAGAGCGCTGATGTCAGGAGAAGGGGAACGAGGAAGGAACTTTAGAGGCGAACCTTAAAGGTTTGAAAGATGGGACTTTCTCCATATACTTTATTTTTTTAACATCTACAATACTGAATCAAGTTAAATATGGGCATTGCTAACCCTTTAAGATGGGAGGGTTGTTTGCTGCATCTGTTATTCAAATACAGTGCATAAAATAATCTTAAACTGTTTCAGAACTGGATGGATGATAACCTATACTCACTTTAAGAAAAAAACTCTGCATACTGGCAAAATATCCATAACTCTCAATCCATTCAAAAATAATAGTACTTGCTACTATGTTTTTATTGCTGCTGTGACATTATTTCATTTATTTGGTAAAGTTGTGCGTGTATGTGTACGTGTGTGATACAGTAGTTAATATAATAACTCCACCAGTAGCTTGCAGTCCTGATTTCCTTGAGAAGAGACATCACCAAATCCAAATCGACCCAGCTCCTCAGTCTTCCAGTTCAGATATTCTGAAGGTCCAAAAGGTGAATGTCTTGATCCTTGAACTGCAGCTGTCATTCTAAGACAAGTTTATTTTGCTTTAGTGAGAATTAAAATCTGCCTGAATATCATATGTGCATTTTATTTAAACAAATAGGTTTTGAGGAATTAATCTTTATGGTAAGATTGCACAATATGGCACTGTATCCTACACAATATGCTTTTTACTTATTTGTGAGGCTAAATAGATTCCTTGCTGTGCTATTAGAAATGCACCCAGTGTGTGGCCTCTGTCTAGATTCATTCATAGCACAGACTGGGGTAATATTGGCTTCGCACTGAAATTAATAATCATAAAGCGCCACACTGTGCCACCAAAATATTCAGGTACATTTCTAAAAAGTTATTTGTAACGGAAGCTAGAAGGGACCGCGTTACCTTCTGCCGTCGTTGCCGGGACTCTCCCTCTCAATGCTGGACTGGCGCCGTCAGATGCACCGGTCAAACCGATGGACGGTCTGGTTGTAGACTTGCAGAAGCGTCGAACCCGAAGGTAGTCGACTCTGCGACGAAGGATGCGAGTTGAGGAGGGGTCAACAAGGCTCCAGAGCAGTCGAAGAGTCGCAGGCTGGAACTCCGGGCGGTAGAGAGTGAGGCCTCTACTTCTGGTTGAATGGATAACAGGAAAAGTGTTGCAGGAACCAAAGTAAGGTTGAAGAAGGAATCCACGTTGCCGCCTGACAATATATGAAGTTGAGTTGCAGGAAGCTGGCAGCAGGCAGTCGACGATGCAGGATACTCAGTTCAGATTGGCGTCAGAGTGGCCGCTTTATACCATAGGAACATAAGACACCAGGACTCCTTGTTCACTCTGAATAAGACTCCCTTTATTGTCAGAAAACCATACATATTTATACACCAACATTACATTGAAATACATGGGCCAACCTGATACAATAGGGACATAATTCAATCACAACATAGAAGAACAAAAGACCAACAGCAGATGGCCTAACAAATACAATGACTCAGACATGATTATATTTCCAATACAAAAGAGATGATTAACTCTAGACAAAAGACACAAAGACTTGAGGGGTGGGAACAGACATTCAAGGAACAACGGCCAGGGGTTGAAGCACGTACTCGACTAGCTTGAATATTCGGCTTCAACCCTGGCCAATTGAGGTGTACAGTGAGTCTGCTGGTCGACCAATCCCCAAGCCGCCTACTTTTCCCCATGTTAGGTCTATGGGAGACCTTTAAACCTCCTGCTCAGGGTTTCGACCAATCCGACTTCTACTCACTGCACTCGACTCCTCGTGTTCGACTCGATGTCGAACACCAAGCCGGGAGCCTCTGACTCATAGTCGGTGAATGTGTAAACCTTCGAATACACCACATACAGCTAAACACAGTGAATACTCGTAACACAGGGCAACTCTGTGTGTCTCCATTGCCCATTCGCATAAAGTCTATTCAAGTCCTTTAGGGTACGACTAGTCTTTTAAGCCACTGTATGGGCTGGTAATGTCGTACGACCAGGCCCAAAGCAGAATCCAAGCAGGGCAAAATGTCCACAGTCTCTGGGGTTCTGTGAATACCAGTTCCAGGCTCAGACAAGGGCTCCAGTAACGAACTAAGCTCTGCTACCCTATTTACAGTACTAACAAATGGCTAGCACAACATTTAGGGTACCATTTTGAAAAGAAAAGTAGAGTAATTATGGAGTAAACAAACTATATCAATAATTTAAATAGGTCTTTAAACCCTTTTAAATGCTAGCAAGGTATCTGATAGATTTCAAAACAATGCATTGGAGACTTCATTATCATTAAACCTTTGAGTGCCAGAGGGGTATCGAACACATTACAAAGCAATGTGTTCAATGCCTTCTGGCACTCAAAGATTTAAACAGGTTAAAACCCCATTTAAAATCAGTGAGAATGTTTATTTGTCCTTTATAGTACATTTGATTTATCCCAAAAATTAGTCCAGGTTTTTTTGAACATGGGTCCTATTGTCAAGTTGTAATTTCCTTGAAAAACAACTAAATTTGTCCTTAACCATTTGAGTGCCAGAGGGATGTCCAAGACATTGCAATGCAGTGCGCTGGATACCCGTCTGGCATTCAAAGGTTTAAAGGAAAATTAAAACCACTTAATAATAATCGCACCCACATGCATTACTATGGCCTAAAGATCCTAATACCCCACCCCGTGACATTTGCCCTTCTGCCATTGTTCAAGAGTTAACATCTTCAATCAGAATTGGATGTCATCATGTCAGTTACTAGCAGATCCACAGGACCTCAAACTCTGCTCACGACAGTATTAACCCTTTGAGTGCGAGAGGGGTACACAACGCATTGCTTTGCAATGGCTGAGTACCCCTCTGGCACTCGATGCGTTAACATTTTAAGGACCAGGGCGATGAGAAATGCAGTAGACTCATGTACTCTGCCTGCTTCATGGAAATGACATCCAGAGCTGATAGAACATGTTATTCCAAGACCCAGGACCTATGTTTATATGGCGGGAGCAAGTGTAGGGGGGGCGCAAGTACCACCTCCCTTGCCCCTCCAGTCTGGACGCCCATGGGCACAAGGGCAAAAATTTCAGGATTTTCAGGAAATAGCATTATTAGGAGTTGTTTGTTCGCTTTTGAGGTGACAGGACCACTTTAAGACATGTGAACCCCTAACTATGTATAGTACAAATAAGTCTATGCAACCCACACGTTCATGAATCACTACTTGGGGCACCTTAGGCATGAGTGACTACATTAAGTATATATGCCATGACGAGAATGGGATTTTTCTCCACAATCAGTGTGATGTGGAGCATATTGAATTACTCTATAATCTTGTTCTTTAATGCCAGCACCCTATGACTAAATCCAATAGATGGGAGAGTGCTCTTGAACCAAGTTTAAGTCTCTTAATTCTTTACAATAGCTCTTTCACTTTTCACATTGACTGATTTCACAGCTCAGCGGATTGCAATAGAAATCTATTCAATAGATTTCTGCTTTTTATTTCATTTTTCTTTACTGTAGGAGCTTAGTAATGTGCTTTCTATAATTTGCCGACCTAAGCATTGCTCTTCAGAAGAAATATGTTCCCTTCTATTCTAAAGCTTGTGCCGTGAACCCATTATGGCTCCGAAAATGAGGCACATTTAAAGGCAAATTTACTCTTACTCCTATTTGAGTCAAGAGAGAGATAGAGAGGCTTCGGTACTATAAGAAGAACAGGGGGTTATGCACTAAGGTGTGATAATTTGGAGATGACTGCTCTAATTATATCACTTCTCCAGTTCCTATTTTATTCTAAAGAGCTAAAGAGATGTCTCATATGGGAGAGATCTTAGTGTGTTGGCTCCACAGAATATCATGAATTGGAGAAGTGATATTGTAATCTCCACTTTATCACCTCTCAGTGCAAAACCCCCCTTGGAGTCATTCTGGAGCAAACCAGCTGCATCGTAGGGGAAAGCTAAATAGGTCTCTGATGCATTACAAAGCAATTAGAATCAGATGAAGAATGCTTTAGCATTTAAGGGGTTAAAATCCCATTTAAATCAAATAGACATTTTCATATGTCTGCTATGATGCATTTACTTTGCTCTAGAATTACTATACAAGTATGGCAAAACCTAAATTTCCTAGGACATACCTTTTAACCTCTCTGATTCCGGAAAGGACTTCAATAAATGGGTACATAATAAAGCTTACAGGAAGACACAGGGAAAGTGTGTTCTCCAGATCCGCTCATTGCCTGCAGCCAAATTATCACCCATCAACTTCTTAAAGGGATAGTATTACTTCAAAATTACTATCCCTCATATTGTAGCCCTTAATAAACTGAGTTAAATGACACCAGCTGCATCTCTCAAACCTTTATGGTTTAAGAGATAGCCACTTTCAAAGTTTCCTCTCCCCTTCTGTCAGCGTTCTGCTGCCAGCAGGAGAATCCGGTCTCTGAATCAAGATGAGGCTCTTCAGCAGAGCTGATATCTCATTATGGAAGGAAAAATTATTAACTGAAACAGTCTTCTACGTGTGCTTGGTAACCAAGCACACGTAGAAGACTGTTTCAATGAATCATTTTTCCTTCCATAACGAGATATCGGCTCTGTTTAAGAGCCTCCGCCTGTCCCGGGACCGGATTCTTCTGCTGGCAGCAGAATGCTGACAGCAGGGGAAAGGAAAATTTGAAAGTGGCTATCTCTTAAACCATAAAGGTTTGAGAGATGCCACTGGTGTCATTTAACTCAGTTTATTAAAGGCTACAATATGAGGAATAGTAATTTTGAAGTAATACTATCCCTTTAAAAACAGCATTCTTTACTGAGATCCATAAAAACAGGAACTTTACATAGATGCAAATTGTTCAACGAGATACGATCTGTCTAACGCGTTTTATATTTCAAACTTAATCATAGGCTGATGTAATAAATAATAATAATAAAGCTTATGTACTAGGAAAAACTGGATCAATTCAGTAGCAAACCAATGACACAATAAGGGTCAGATACAAATCTCCATTGATATAAATGGGCCTTATGCAGAAATGTAAATGTGAGCAATTCAAGGGCAAGTAAAACTTTATCATAGAGAAACAATGCAAATTCCAATTGATTTAAATGGGGGGTTTAAACATGCTGAAGGCTAGAGAGGTAGGTGGCGGAGACCTCTAGCATTCGATTGATTAAAAGCCATATTTAAACCATATTTGGACACTTCAGAAGTCCTCCAGTTCTCCTTGGTACATCATAATAACTTTGGTGCATTCCCCAGGTAACCCCACCTTCTTCTAGTGGATTATTTCTACTTTCCACTATGTTCTGACCATTATCTGCCCATGCGTTACAGAGAGATTCACATCATTTAGTCACACCCATTTCCACCCCATAAGTTGAGCACTTATGCCTTTAAATCATGGACTTTAAAAAAACAAAACAAAACAAAAAAAAACATCCTACAGGGGTGCATTGATTCCTGTGCTGTCCTGCACAATTACATTTTCATAAGTGTCCCTGATTTGGGACTCAGTTCAAATGTTTGCATTAAAAAAGCAGGTAGGGCAAAATGGATACCGACTGACAAAGAAAATGACTAAGTCGGTATTAAATTGTCCTACTGGCTAAAAGCACACCGGACGTGAAGCCACAGAAAAGGTCTTGTGGTCAAACATCCATTTTGTGCGTTAATTTCCCAAAATGCTGCTAAATAGCTGCAATATTGGGAACTTCACAGTAAAAAAAGCTATTGTTGCATGACATACTGCCAAGCACCGATTGTTAACTTATTTGCCACCACTTAGTAAAACATGCCCAAATGTATACAAATAAGTATTCTGAAAGGTATAAAATAAATATAATTAGCTTTTATATTGTATATGTCTCCTCCACCTTTCATCCATTGTTTGTCTCCTTGTGTATTCTCTTCTTTCTTCTCTTCTGTCTTATAGCCTCTTTCTTCTCTTCTGTCTTGTATATTCTTTCTTCTTGTCTTACCTGTAATAGAAAAATAAATCTAAGTATAATGTTGTAGCAAATAACCCACACATACATAATTTAACCCATTGAGTGCCAGAAGGGTGCGCATTGGGGCTCAAAGGGTTAAATATGTTGTAGTGTGCTTGGAATATTAACATGCCTCCAGTTAGTATAATATGCCCAAATGTCTAAAAATAAGTATTCAGAAATGTATAAAACAAGTATACTTAGCTTTTATATTGTTTCTGTCTCTGTCACTGTGTGCGGCAGCAGAGGCAGTAATGTGTGGCACAGCACCCCGTCCTTTCCTTATGGACTGATGCCCGTTCCACACTGAGGGAATTTGAACAGAGTCTGCCTTTATATATGGGCAGTCTCTGTTCAAATTCCCTCACATCCATTGCCTGGGATGTGCTTATGTACATACCAGCCAATCAGCTCCAAGCATCTGTGCTTCAAACTGATTGGCTGGGATGTGTGTGAGCACATCCCAGCGGCTGTGAGGGAATTGGAACAAAGACTGCCCACATATAAAGGCAGTATCTGTTCAAATTCCCTCAGTGTGGAATGGGCATTGGCCCATGAGGGAAAGGATGGAGGAACTGTGGAACTCCTCCACTGCCGTCTCTGCGCCTGCACACAGCGGCGGAGACAGATACAGTATAAAACCTAAGAATATTTGTTTTGTACATTTTGGAAAAGTTCGTTTTAGACATTTGGACATGTTTTACTAACTGGAGGTATGTTCATATTCCAAGCACACTACTACATCTTTAACTCTTTGAGCCCCAGAGAGGTGCACAACACGTACCCCTCTGACACTCAAGGGGTTAAACTCTGTATAAGTGCGGGTTATTTGATGCAACATTATACTCAAATTTATTTTTCTTTTACAGCTAAGACAAGAAGAAAGAGGATACAAGACAGAAGAGAAGACAGAAAAAGAGGAAAGAAGATACAAGGAAAAAAGGTACGACAGAAGAGAAGAAAGAAGAGAAGAAAGAAGAAGGACAGGAGATGACCAGGAAGCTGAGGACATAAGTATTAATGATAAGAGTTACTTTTAATGTGATGAAAGTTTGTTACTTAGTCTGGTTAACCCTATGAGTGCCAACGTGGGTACCTATACCCCACTGGCACTCATAGGGTTATTTCTACTAACTTTGAACTTTTTTTTAGGTACTTTGGATGTATTGATATGGGGCTTAGCGAAGCAGAAATGTGGTAATGACTCTGAGCTGCACACGCTGCCAGTGCTACTCTTCTTCCTCTATATGCCCGCTTTGTGGGACAGTCAAACCAGTTTGAAGTGTATTTTTTTCTTCTTCTTAAAGTGATAGTAATGTTTCACAAAAACAGCAGCTCCAATTAATCTTCATAGTATCTGAGCCATATAGAGTGTTATTTCATTACTGTGAGCGTTGTAGTAGAGTAATAGAATGATAAAGTTCCCCCCTCCCGCCCCTTTTACCTAGTGTAAGCCCCCACTCCTCAGATGTGGAATCCAGTTCATAGACCAGACAGCTCACATCAAGGGACAATCTTCTTACTGTGTGAACAATGAAAACCCTGCCCTCCTTGACAGGTTTTTCAGCTTCTTCCCTTACCTTAATTGAAGATTGTCCCTCTCTGCAATCTACCTGGACACTCCCTGCTGCTCTAAGCTGAGCAGTGTTACATCAGTGAAGGGGCAGGAGGGGGATACTTTATCATTCAATTACTCTTGAACAACAACTCTGACAGAACTGAAATAACGCTCTCTAAGGCCCAAGTACTATGAAGATTAATTAGAGCTGCTTTTATTATGAAACATTACTTTTTCAACCTAAATTACTATGTTACACCTTTTTATCACTCCTTCTTACATAACCCCTCCCTCATGGTCTCTTAAAGTAGCGATGAAGTTTTAAAACAAGTAGATATTCATATACTGTAACTTTTTCCTACCACTTTAAGGAAACTGACGCAAAGTGGTTAATGCACTTAATTAAAGGGATAGTAGCGTTTCAAAATAAAAGTGGCTCTAATTAATCATCATAGTATTTGGACTTTGGAGAGGGTTATTTCAGTTCTGTCAGAGTTGTAGTTCAAGAGTAATTGAATGATAAAGTATCCCCCTCCTGATCCTTTTACTGATGTAACACGGTTCAGCCAGAGTAGAAGGGAGGTGCCCAGGTAGACTGCAGAGAGGGACAATCTTCAATTAAGATAAGGGAAAAACCTGAAAAACTTGTCAAGGGGGCAGGGCTTTCATTGTTCTCATAGGAAGAAGATTGTCCCCTGCTGTTATCTGTCTGGTCTATGGACTGCATTCCACATCTGAGAAGAGATTGCTTACACTAGGTAAAATGGGCGGGAGGGGAGACTTTGCTTGTGAATATCTCTCAAACCATAAAGGTTTGAGACATAAGACTTATATATTTCTTCATGTTTTTTTAATGCCTACAAAATAAAATAAAGATAAAACAAAGTGTTACTATCCCTTTAATTACACTGAGCCATGCATACGATTTTAATACAAATATGCAATAAATAAATAAATAAATATAGTGTTACAGAGTTGCAAGCACATGATGCTTAAGCTTACTTATAAGCACAGAAAATAAGCTGCACTGGATTTGTACATTCACCAAAAGGGTTACTGTGTCACTATTAAATACAGTCATTAAGTGCCAGAGGTGTACACAATGCATTCCAGAGAATGTATTATGTACCTCTGTGGTACTCAAAGGGTTAATTATTTGAATGACAGAGGGGAATACACCCCCACTTCAATGCAGTGCATTGGATACCTCTCTGGCACTCAAAGGGTTAGTTTCTTCTGTGGTCATAAAACAGATCTGGTGTAGATGATGGGGTGGAAAGAAGGGATCTGGATGGTAAACTCTTGAGGACCAAAAGGGGGTGCACCCACATTATAAAGCAGTGTGTCTGACATAGGAACCTGGTTCTCAAGGGGTTAAATGGGAAACTTCATTAGGAAACTAATTTCATATTGAACTGAAATACAACAATGTACAGTATTGGTAATCAACCTAGTCAGGGTATTTCATCAGTTTTATTACTAATTTCTATCTTTTTTGATCCATTTTATTTGTACAGGTTTCTCCCACAATCCCCCTCACCTCTTGTACTGCTGCAAAGTAGTGTAGAAGATACCATTTTCTGGAGAAACTACACCATGTCCCTGCACCTGATAAGACCCTGAAGAACACTGATAAAAAATACCAATGCTAGTGTAGTTATTTCAGCATGTTTGCTGAAATTAAAATGTTTCTTGATAAAAGTTTTCCTTTAGGTAGAGGAAATTGTGAGAAACACTTGGACTGAACTTTATGAGGAAGCAAGAACAGAGGATTTGATATGCTGCTATCTGTCACTACTTGCTGGTCATTCATAAATCCTCTTTGTGTAGCTGTAAATGATCAGGTGCATTCCTTTGGCCAGCATGTGCTAGAAATCAGAATAGGGAGGACCTAATTTATAAATACTGATACTTATTTGCACGCTCTACAGTAAATGTCATCTGTGTACATTTTGTTGAAGGGCAAAAATGGGAACACTTCTTGTAATCAATAGGGGACAGGAGCAAAAGGAGGTGGGAACCAGGAGTGAGAGGTGGACAAGGAGAGAATGAGCAAGGGGTCTAGGAAGGAGAGTGGGGCATGAGAGAGTGAAAAGAGGCATCGGAAAGTGAGACGTGGCTGTGGAAAGAGACAGGGCTGGCAAGCAAAATATCAAAAGAGACCAGGACAGGGGAAAAAGAGGTTAGACGCTTATAATGGGGCCTGGAATATAGGACAGAGAAAAAGATAGAGAGACAAATGGGAGAGACATCTAGCATACCTTCCCAAAGGAGTTTTCAGCCTTGCTGTGCTTTATGTCTGAAGATAAGTGATGATTGCATTTCTGGCACTCTGAATGATTAAAAAGACAAATGAAACACCAGTTTCACAAGTCTTGCAAAACAGCCTTACTGAACTTAAGGTATTGTTTTACTTATCCCTATCCAGGACCTGTTGTAAGGAAAGGGCAATACCCATATGTGACATCAGTCACTGGAGTCTGTAGATCCTCTAAATATTTGGAGCTTGGTGTAAGGGAAACCCAAGACAACACATCGTCTTGGGCCACCATGCCGGGTTTCTCTCTCCTGAAGGCAGCTACAGATGGGTAGCCTGGTTGGTGATCTCGTACATCTCCCTGGAACTCTGAAACATAGCTCTCCTGAATGGGGGTCAGGGGGGACCCTTAAGACCATTCAGGAAAGAAAAAACACAGGATGCACTTCTAGTCCCAAATGATTAACACTTTATACGGGGGATATTTTATACATAAACTCAATACAATAAAACATACAATGGTACAGGGATGACAATACAATGGGCACAATATGGATAGACATAGACATAGGGCAAAGGGACTGTACACTGTAAAAGCATCTTTACATAATTCAATCTTGCCGCTCCAATCTCTAGCCAACAAGAATCGGAGCGATAAGAGGCAAGTGACCAATCCAGACCCGGGCCATTGTTCTCCACAGGAGACTGAATTACCCGTGTCTGGCACATAAAGCAATTGTCATTCTGGCTCCCCAACCAATGGGAACTGGGGCGACAAACTAGAGGTAAAGGTGGCAACCAATCGGAAGAGCACCTACCTGCCCAGTAACATAATCTGCAGAAAACCTTTGACACTATGTACTGTGCATGGCGACACCTGCTGGTCGAACATGGAATGACCTATCAACATTTCCTAGGAATGCATAGCCATAATTCTCCATAGAGGAGAGGTGACCAATCAGATGGCCGCCTACATTCTACCACGTTTTTCATGCAATGTTGTACCAAGGGTACTGGCCAATCTGGCGGAAGCCGACACTTTAAACCTGTGGCAGAAGTGCTTCTTGCGACCAGCTGACCTCGGTGAATACAGTCTTTTAGGACAACAGTTCTTAGGCCTGAAAAGGCCTCAAAGTAACGGCCTATGACCTGTTACACTTGGGCACATCTAATTAATTATGAGTATACAACATGGTCCTTTAGCAGGATTACCATTAGGAAGATCAAGTATTGTACCAGTATATGTCTTGGGCTGGCAAAAGAATTAGGGGCTTTGTATGTGAGCACAACAAGAAACTTCTATGCTGCTGCTCTCAAACCATCCTAATCTTAAGGGTTATGTTATATTTTGTCTTCTTGATTACATAGGATGACACATGTCTCACTTCAGAAATCAATATACACGTACATTGAGATATTCATAACAGGGGTTTTCAGGGCCTCCACCATTGCTTGCTAGCTGCAAGTCTTCAGTGTTCTCTCAAAAGGAATCTGACGCCATATGGTAGCACCAAAATAAATAAAGTAACACTCAGCAGTAAAAGTGAGTTAGCATTTTTCAGCATGTAGTAAGAAGTACCAGGGACAACACATTGACTACAGAGGGAAGGGATGGCATGTGCAGGAAGACCATAAAGGCTATGAATTAGCATTTCTGATAAAGTGCTCACTTGCAGAGTGAAATATATCAGTTTGTAACTTTTGTGATCTCCTTTCCTCCATTGTAAATGTGCTGTTTCTGACACTTTTGTGCTATAAACTAATTTCTGCTCATGATTTGTCCCTCTCCCACCTTCTGAAACTCCTTGTCATCATTGAAACCTTGCTTACATCATCAGACACTGTCTCCACTGCTGCATTTTCATATGGTGGCCTACAGTCCAACCACACTCCTAGACCTGGTAACAGGCAGGGGGTTGGAGTAGTCTTCCTGCTGTACTCTAACTACTCATTTCATTTAATCTCCTCTGTTTCCTCTCTTTCCTTTTTTTTACATTTAGAGCTCACACACTTCGTCTCTTTTCAGCTTGAGTGCCGTTGTTATATACAGATCACCTGGCCTTACTACACACTAACACTACTACACACTACTACACTAACCACTTCCTGGCTCCCTCATTTTATGTTCTCTGAAGACCCCACTCTCATTCGGGGAGACTTCAAAATCCCCGTAGATAACCCTAATACTCCCTCTCCCCTCAAATTCTTCTCCGTAACAGCTTCCTTTAGTCTATGCCAGGGGCCCAGCTCTCCCAAACATAGTGCCAATATTCACAAACCTCTGCTCTGTCTCTAACCTCTTTAATGTTCCTTTACCTATCTCTGACAACCATCTCCTAACCACTAACCTCATCATACCTCACAAATCCAACTCCACACCCATGATTAAGATCATGCAGAGAAATCTACATACTCTTGATCTCCACATCCCTGCAACCTCATTTTTACACTTACTTATCCTGAACAAACTGCTGCTGTCTACAATAGCACTCTCACAACAGCCTTTGACAGGACTACACCTGCAACACAACCCCAGCAGAATCCCATTACAACCTTGGGACACAACACAAATGTGATACCTCCAAATGTGCTTGCACACTGCGGAAAGGCACTGGAGGAAATACTTTTCGTCATCTGAATTTGGGCAATACAAATTAATTTTCCATTCTAATAGCTCTGCCCTCTCCCTGGCCAAACATTCATATGAATTAGAAGGAAAACATGGTTGAACAAAGGCATACTAAATGGCCAAAATTGGTCTTGTCAGCTGGTGCAAAAAAAGCCTCATGCACATTAGTATATGTAGTTAATTTATTAAAAAATTCTCGTGCATGGGCTGGACAATATTTTCCTCTCCAGCTGTTGATGGAATAGAATTCCCATCATCTTCAGTTGTCGTGATTGGAGCTGTAGTCCAACAAAAGCTGGAGAACCCTATATTGCCCCACCCCATTATAGCGAGTGGTGTAGTTTGGAGGGAAAGGGAAATTTCTCATAAAGAAAGGCTGATGTACGAAGAGGAAGTGGAGAAATTCTGGAGAAAAACAGCTGCACCACAGGGGATGAATAATTCTATTGATTTTGCTATTTCAGAGCCAGAGGGATTTTCAATGTGTCGGATACCACCTCAGTCACTCAAAAGGTTAACCCTTTAAGTGCCAGAGAGGTATGCAATGCAGTGAAGAGCAATGTGTTGCGTACCTCTCTGGCACTCATATAGTTAAATAGGACTTTAAATGCCTGGGGGGAGATTCACTAAGTGGTGATAAAGAGGTGATAAGGAGGTGATAGAGTGGAGATAACTTCTCCAGTTTATCACTTCTCCAATTCCTGTGTTTGTCTTTTGAGTCTATTCACTAAGATCTCCAAAGTTGAATAAATCTTAGCAAATTAGCTCCGTAGAATAACATAGGAATTGGAGAAGTGATAAACTGGAGAAGTCATCTCCACTTTATCACCTCTTCATCACCGCTTAGTGAATCTCCCCCCTGGAATGCTAGAGAGGTCTCCACCACTTTGCTTTGGAGACCTTGTTATCATTCAAGGGGTTAAAAGTGACATTTAAATCAATTAGACTTTTAATTTGTCCCCTGTGGTGCAGTTGGTTTACTCAGAATTGTCCAAGTTCCTGTTCTCTTGTCCAGTATGCACACAAAAACCTTCATGCAAACAAGTCACGTTGGAGCCATTCAATTTGCTGTGGCATTGATGCAAAGCCACTAGCACAGGTCTTTGAATAAGAACCATAATTATAAAATTTTTCAGGACAGAGTAAAGATGGGCAATGTTCTTAGTGCTCTTACTGCTCATTTATTAAATTAGAATAGCTGCAAATTTCCTGCAGTTATAGAGCTTTTTGCTTCACACTTATGATCGCACCTCAGTTATGTGTATGTACAAATGTCTGAGCTGCTTTAAAAAACATCTACGAATTAACTGACAAAAATGTAAATTGCTCTAGGGTCTAGGTGACACGTTAATTGCAGTCCTGCTCAAATACATTTTACGGACCAGAAACAATGACTCAGAAAATTCTGTTGGGATTCAAAAATACAAGGGGGATTGCAAATCTGCTTTGACAACATAGTGTTTCTTCAGGGAAGAACTGTGATACCTATAGTAATATACATGTATATAGGGCAGAGTGAGTCTCTGATTTTCCTTTCCGTGAGAATTTCCTCTGCATGGAAGAAATGCTTCTCCTGTTCTCAGATGTTCCCATGGGAAGGAAAATCAGGCTACACCTACTGGAATAAGGAGTTCAACCCTTTAAAGGCCAGAGTGGTGTTAAATGCAATCAATAGAAATGCTTTGCACAATTCTCTGTTCCTTAACCCCTTAACGACCCTTGACGGTCATAGTACGTCAAGGGTTGATCTGACTGAACGACCCATTACGTACTATGACCGTCATGGAATTCCGGGCTCCCCCCACGGCTGCACGCTGTTCGGGGAGTCCGGAACCGGAAGGAGCAATAAAAGTTAAAAGTTCCATGGTCCTTAACTGACCGCGCCAATCGGTCGGTCGTTAAGGGGTTAAAGGGATATTAATCTTTTAATGCTCTGCTTTAAACAACTTACATTTCTGTAGATATTAACTGTAGAATGATCCCCCTCTCGCCCTTTCTGGCAGCCTCTCATTGACTCTCAAATCCAGTTGTGGGACCGGATGGATGCAGCAAGGGACAAACTTCAGTAAGTAAGTATAAGGCAAACCCTGCCCTCATTGACAATGCAGGGCAGGATTTTCCTTTGGTTACTGAAGATTGTCCCTCTTCGCATCCTTCCAGCTGCAGCAGTGACGTGGCCAGAATGGGTGGGAAGGGGATCATTTTACAGTCATTATCTTATGAACTACAGAAATGTAAGTTATTTAATGGGATAGTAATGTTTCATAATAAAAGCAGCTATAATTAATCTTCATAGTATTTGGACTTTGGAGAGTGTTATTTCAATTCTGTCAGAGTTGTAGTTCAGGAGTAATTCAATGACAAAATATCCCCCTCCCGCCCCTTTTACTGATGTAACACTGTTCAGCCATATCAGAAGGGAGGTGCCCAGGTAGATTGCAGAGAGGGACAATCTTCAATTAAGATGAGGGAAAAACCTGAAAAACTTGTCAAGGGGGGCAGGGCTTTCGTTGTTCTCATAGAAAGAAGATTGTCCCCTTCTGTTATCTGTCTGGTCTATGGACTGGATTCCACATCTGAGAAGAGATGGCTTACACTAGGTAAAAGGGACGAGAGGAGGAGGAAAATTTGCTTGTGAATATCTCTCAAACCATAAAGGTTTGAGAGATAAGACTTATATCGTTCTTCATGTTTCTTTAATGCCTACAAAATAAAATAAACATAAAACGAAGTATTACTATCCCTTTAAAATGGCACAATGTGTTACATTTTTTATAATGAAGACTCAGCAATCTTGTTTTTATTTTTTCAAAGATTAATATCCCTTTAAAGGTTTAACATTCTTGTGCTCATGTTCTGATGGTACTGTGCACATAACCTTGTACACATGCTGATGTTATACTCTACATTGGTTTGTATGGAAGCAGAAAGTGGAGCAGAATGCATAAAGTAAAGATGAAGTGTTCCTATCAGTTTAAATAAATCTAGGTAATGAGTATTCTCTAACGTGTGGCTCATTCTTTAACCCTGTTCAGACAAACTAAACTTGAATAGAACACCAAGGCACTTTTAGTATGTTACCCTTTGCATGCCAGAGAGCTGAATTGTAATGTGTTTGATACCTCTCCGGCATGCAAATTGCTACACTTTTTTTGCTAGCCACATCCCTACATCAAATTGTGGAAGAGCATGACTGGGACAGTTGGAGGAATGTACAAATATGATTCTGAGCTGAATCAGACACGGGAGTAAATTTTGTAGCCCTTCTGTCTAGCTACTAAGTTATACCAAAAATACTCATGCTTAACACTGCTTGCACCAAGGAGGAGGCCAGTACAGCAGTCCGTTGGCATTTCTGGACCTTCATTTGATCTAAATCTGTTTCATGCCATGGTGTGTGATTTGGTTTCTAATTATGCATATTCAACTGGTATTATTTGTGTTATTATATAGACCTGTATTCCAATACAACTGATACCTTTTATCAAGGATTATATCTACAAATGTCTCCATACATTTCAATGGGAATCTGTTTGCTATAACTGGTGAAAACACTTATCAACTGCAATGTAATCTTTGCCATAGTTTGAAGTTACTACAGTGGAACAATTCATTAGCAAACTAAATGCACTGTAGAATACAGATAATGATTTCCAATATCATTGATTTATATTGTGCTTTTAACCCCATGAGTGTTAGAGAGGTCTCCAATGTAGAAATCATAGCATTTAGGAGGTTAAACCCCCATTTTAATTCATGGTAAATGGTATTTCTCCACTAAGATGTAGCTGGTCGGCCCCAGAATTAGTCCACTTTAGCTTCCTGAATACTGTGCAACTAAATCACTTTTGCAATTCTCTACAAATATTGCATATAATGAATAGCTCAAGTGCTAACTTCAAGAGGTATAAATATAAAGTTAACACAAAACAAAGAAGATAGCCATTTCCCAGAATTCATTGTAATCCTAGTGTTGGTTGAGGGGGTTAGATTCATCTCATCTATCACATCTAAATGGAACCCTCCATCACGGAAAAATATAAATCATCAGTCGTAACATAGGGAAGCCTGGAACAGAAAGAAGTCTGAGTGCTGAAATATGTATTCCATTTTGATTTAGCTTGCTTATTTTCTACTGTTTACTTAGAAAACAAGCTGCAAAAGGTAAAGTTATTTTCCAATAAAATGAACTCTTCTTGAGTTATTCTTGATTTCTACAGCAAACAAAATAACAATGTCTATCATTTTTCTGGCAAGTTATCGCTGACTGTCAACAGAGTAGGAGCGAAACTCATCTCTGCAGTAGCCCGTGATGTTTCTTGGCTGCACAATGAGCTGCATGCAAGGGACTGAAGATAATTGTCATCTATCAATCACTGATACTTTGGGCTTCATGTAGAAAGCTGAAAAGGTGCAATTCTGGAGAATATCCTCTGTACCACAGAAGGTAAATTAAAATTTCCATTGATTTAAATGCAACTTTAACCCTTGAACACCAACAATGTCTCCAGCACATTACAAAGAAATGCTTGGGAGGCCTCTTCAGAATTCAGTTGGTTAAATGTTCCTTTTAAATGTGTGGGTATATGGAGAACTTTTATCCCCCCCCATGGTAGGCTCCAGAATTGCTGAACTTTATCTTCCTGTATACAGCCCATTTTGTAGATTGTTATGTTGTTTACTGATACTTGGGATCATATCCTGGAAGCTAAAATGTGTTCGTTCTGTAGTAAATAAGCTGCACCATACAGGACAAATAAAAGCTATGAAAAATACTATTAAATTTAAAGTTGATTTTAACCCCTTGAATTCTAGAGAAGTTACCAATGCATTCAAGGGGTTTAAGCACCAATAAAATCCATGTGAATTTTTATTTGTCCCTTATTGTGTGGATGGTTTGCCCCAGAATTGTAAAACTTTACTTTCCCGAATACTGCCCTTTTGAATTAAATGTACTGTTGATAATTCTCATCTGTGTATCAGTCATAACTGGATCATCAATGAGGGATGAGTTAAATGTCCACATCAATATAAATGTCCCCGTCAATATAAACAAGATGGATTAACTATCAGTGCAGGCTAGGGGTGAGCTGAAGATGGTTGAATCTCTTTATCATCTACAAAAAGGCATACCTTACATTGAATATATTTTACAATATCACTAATGAAAATATTAAAAAGAATGGGCCCCAGTACAAATCCCTGAGGTACCCCATTAGTAATATGACCATCCTGTGAATATTGTCCATTAGATACAACCACCTGTTTGTTGTCACTTAGCCACTGTCTTATGCATTCAACTATTTTTACATTCAGACCAAAACACTGCAATTAATTAATGAGTCATCTATGAGGGATAGTGTTAAATGCTTTACTGAAATCTAGATAAGCTATATATACTGACCACCCCATTCCCAGTCTAACATTTTACCCAGTCAACAAAATGTATGAGGTTAGTTTGACAAGATCTCCTTGCTATAAACCCATGCTGTTTGGGATCTTGCAAGCCATTTACAATTAGATATTTAACAATTATTTCTTTTAACATGATTGCCATTAATTTACATACTATGGACATAAGACTTACTTTTTTGTTGTTACCAGACTCTTCCCTGCTACAGTTTTTGTTACATTTTCTACCTTCCAATCTTCTGGAACTACTTCTGTCAATAGTCACTGGATTAATAATTCTGTTAAAGGTGTCACGGCACTCTTAGGTAAATAAAGCACATAACACAGGTACAGATGAATTTAACCAGTTTGTTAAAATAAATAAGCAAGAGCAAACACAAGATAGGAAGAGGCGTGAGGACAGTGCCTAGTCCACTACCCAGGAACTGACACTGAGCTGTACCCAGTCCGCTGTAGCGATAGGAGATCTTGAATATAGAACCAGACATGGTTCTAACCAGCAGAGCGAGCAGAAACCAGGAACGCCAGGAGTCCAGTCCGAGACAGCATAACCGCTAGATCCATGAAGAGGGACAATCTCTGACTTGTAGCCTCGGGTGGCTTGCAACAATACCAGGGAGGTAAATGTCGTGTAGGCAGAGTGTATCAGTAAGCCTAGCAAGAATAACAGCACCTGGTAGTACAGAGTATGCTCAGAGTGGAGGCCACAGAGCGGAGGGTAACACCCAGCAATACCCCAGACACAGCCAAGGTCAGATCGGAGAGGGTAGTCAGACAAGCCAGGGTCATACACAGATCAGATAGTCAGCCAGAGCCACTGGTTAAAACTGGAGCGGATAGACAGACAAAGCCAGGGATCGAGCCAGAGAATACATGGAAGCCAAAGCAAGGGTCAAACGAGAGCAACACTGGAATAACGCACAGAATCACCACGATAGGGCAACTAAGCCCAGTTCACAGGTAGACTATAAGCCGCCGTTGGAGGATGGGACTCCATTGGACAATTGTGCCTACTGCTACAAAATAGCGAGCACAATGTCACAGAAGCGTGCCCGCAGAATAGAGGCAAGCATGAATGTGGCCAGGTCCTGCCCGCAGCATAGACCACGGACCACCGGACAGAATCTCAGGCAACCGGAATCATGGGTACAGTGATAAAATGTTTTGCCAGAACACTCCTAAGTTCTTTTATTAACTTTGGGTGTATTCCATTTGGTTCTATTTATTTACCTGTTTCTACCTTAGAGAGTTGAAGTAGAATATCTTTCTCTGTAAACATGCATGCTTCACATGTCTAACAATTTCTTTTGTCTAACAGAGGTCCTATCCATTCATCTTCTTCTGTTGAAACTGAACAGAAATATTCATTGAAGTAGTCAGCTAGAACTTTATCCTCATTTACATAACTTCCATCTTTTGTCTTCAGTCTAACTAATCCTTGTTTCATTTTTCTCTTTTCCCTTATCTATTGAAATGTTTTGTACCCCATTTTCATTGACCACTAGAGTATTCAGCCACTTGCACTTGACTGACAGAACTTTAAAACAGTGTAATAGGGAATTAGAAAGAAATATAGGTGCAAAACGAAATAGGAAGAAGGGTGTTTGAATAGTGTAAAAGAGGAGAAATAATAAGAATGTGAGGTAAGGGAGAGGAAAATCAGGACAAAGAGGCAAATTGTGCCACCATAAGGCATCCAAAATCAATGGAGTATATTCATGTTTTCCAGTGAGTATTTTGCTACTTATATTGTATCAATGAGAAGCAGAAGAAACCAGGCATGGAGATTGGACTCCATCTCCGATCAATTTGTATTTTGTGTATGAGACACAGATTGACTGTAAATGGAATTTGCATTCTGCATTTCTGGGCACAGTGGGGGAGCAAGGTGTTAAACATTTTCCATGTTCTACCTATGAAGATGATGACATTACATATGAATTTATTGTGCTGGAAAAGAGATAGATAATAATGGCTCTGGTATACAGCTTGTTCAGGCTTGATGCATCACTGATTTATTTTAAAATCAATCCATTCCATTGAGGTTGATGTTCTATGATATTCTAAGAAGAACTGGAGCACTTTTTGGACAAACCAAAGGCACCATGGAGAAAAATACAAATTTCTATTAATTTAAAATTTACCTGTCACCTTATATGTTTAGTTTGTTTTATAAAGACTTAAAAGCTGCCTATGTGTTGTAGTATACAATTTCCTGTAAAATAAATAATTTTTGAGAAATAATCATTTATGCTTTGGTGTTACAGTATGGCACACTGTGGCAAAACATGTTAATTCCCTGCACAGTGTGTTAATAAGTTCTCTTCAAGATGAACTTTATCAAGGTCAAACTTATCGTGCTACGAGAATTGTCCCCAGTGTAGGGCTCTGTCCAGATTAATTCATAGTCATTTGGTAATATAGGCCCAGCCAGAAACAAATTAAAATGAAGTGTCATACTGTAAACAAATAAAGTTGTAATTTCTCAAAAAAAAATTATATTGCAAACAAATGGTAGTATGTACTGTTTTAATTATCATTGAAATTAGTTAAATATAAGGTGATTTTTTTTATATCTATGGCTTTTAACCCCTTGAATGCCAAACAGGTATCTAATGCATTGCAAAGCAATTCTTTGGAGAACTTTCCAGCATTTAAGAGGTTAAAAGCACCATTTAACTAAATGGGAACTTTGGGAATGTTTATTTGATTCAGTTCATTGGCTCCAGAATTGCTTTGGTTCCTTTTAGCACATTAGCATCATAATTTTCCAAAATGGAAGAAACAGCGCATTTGTGTAGAAAGGATGAAGTGTCTGCCCTTCCGCCCTTTGTTTTCTCCTTTGTTTTATAAAAAGCAAACTATGTGCGCACCAGTAAATAGTGTGCATCTTCTGTACTAATTGAGCAGCCAATGGAAAGGGGAGCATTAACCTTTCTGCAAACCAAGATAATTGCTCATGGTAATTAACCATGGGTTGATAAAGGATTAAACACTGTTGGACCTATTTAAAGAGTCATTCTCACAGATGAACAGTAAATCTCGTCCAGTGCTCTCTTCTTTGCGTGTCTTTACTTTATCATTCTTAAAAAGGTCATTGAACTCTAGATGAGGCATGCTGAGGTGATATACTAAGAAATGTTCTGCGGCAAATAAACTGCAATGTATGGAACTAAAAACATCTCATTGATTTAAATGTTAGATTTTGTCAGGGTAATAGCATTGTGGGTCAGTACATAAATTAATTTCATATGTTGTCTTATGACGCAAATTTGGATTAGGGTGCCCTTAAAGCTGACTTCCGGAGAGGTTTAAATGAGAAACTCACCTGCAGACATATCCTTGAGGACTTAGAGACCTTTGTTTCCCTGTGCCTGAATATGGATCGTTGCATGCAAGAGCGCCAATTAGAAAGAGATTGTACTCTTCACATACAGTGGGTGTCCCTGTGCCTTCAGCTTCCCCAGAAGAGACATTCCAACTTGGAATAATCTATGGAGATAGGATTGGTTTACAAGCTTTCTGAGAGTGAAAAGAAGAGGAGATGTTCTCTTGGTCTTGTGCCTTTATTGCGGGATTCCTCAGAGGCGTAACTAGAAGCCACGGGGCCCTGGTGCAAGAATTGCCATGGGCCCCCCTCTGACCTCACTGGCTCCCCTCAACCACATTGGCTACCTCTACATTGCCCCTCAATCTCCACAATGCCCCTTCCACAATGCCCCTCATTCTCCACATTGCCCCTTCATCTCCACAATGCCCCCTCCACATTGCCCCCATCACAATGCCCCTCATTCTCCACAATGCCCCTTCCACATTGCTCCTCATTCTCCACAATGCCCCTTCCACACTGCCCCTCATTCTCCACAATGCCCCTTCCACACTGCCCCTCAATCTCCACATTGCCCCTTCAAAAATGTCCCATCACAATGCCCCTCATTCTCCACATTGCCCCCGATTCCCTGGTGATCTAGCGGTGTGCTGAATGAGGCACAGACCTCTGGAACCAAACTCCCTCGCGGTTGTTAGTAATGCAGAGCGCTGGGAGATTATGTAATCTCCCAGCGCTCTGCATTATTAAAGCGCCGGCCGCCGGGAGATCAGCTGTTCTGCAGGCGCGTTGCAAGGAGGTCGAAGGGGGCGGCCGGGCCCCTGAGAGTGACGGGCCCGGTCGCAGGTGCGACCCCTGTGACCCCTATTGTTATGCCACTGGGATTCCTATAGTTTGCCGGTTTCGTAGTACATTAATGAAAGAGATCTTAATCAATGTCCTACGAGACTGGGAAACTACAGATCTTGAGACAAGTTTGAGGTGTTCCCTCAAGTGGTCATATTCTGCTACCCAAAAAGGACAATCGTATATTGGTTCCAGTCTCTCTCAGCTGGTCATCAAGCCTCTACCTTTGTCTTCATTGATTCTGGTGATGCAGGAATGTTTATTGGGCCTTTCTGGGCTATACAATAAGGCCTTCCTGTACAAAACAAGTCCACCCTATTCTCTGTATCCTCCATTGATGATAAATCTTTGGGCTCAGGGTTTATTACCCAGGAAACAAAAAAATTGTGCCTCACTGTGGTTGTCCTGCGTCAAGAAGCCATCACCTTAGATGTTATCCAGTCTCCTGCTGTGCCTGTTATTTTGGGTCTCCCATGGCCTAACAAACATGATCCAGTTATTAGACTGACAACCAATCAGATAACACCATAGGGATCTTACACCTAGTCGACCTGGGTAAAGAAGGTAACTCCCACTATTGCCACTGTAGATATGATGAATATGAGCGTTAACAAAGTTTCCTGGATGTATTTTCCAAAACCAAAGCTAATATTTTACCTCCTCACAGAGCCTTTGACTTCCATATTAACATGTTACCTGGATTTTCTCCTCCAAATAGGCTTACTTTCCTTCTTTCTGAACCAGAAACCAAGGCCTTATCAGAATACATCCAAGAAAACCTGGCTAAACTTTTCTTTAGACCTTCTTCATCCCTGGCAGAGGCAGGATTCTTCCTTGTTGCCAAAAAGGTTAGTACCCTTCGACCTTGCTTTGATTATTGAGGTCTAATTAAAATCACCATTACGAACAGATATCCATTGTCTTTGATCCTGGAATTGCTGGATTCTCTAAGTGGTGCATTTGTATTTAGAACTAAGAGGGGCCTATAATCTGATGTGTATCCTCAGTGGCAATGAATGGAAGCCTGCTTTGAATACACATTTTTGCCATTACGAATATCTTATGATGCCACTCAGACTTTGTAATGCTTCCACTGTCTTTCATGCCTTCTAGAATGAGATCTTCAGATATATGTTATTGACTAATATTACCATATACCTGTATGATCTCTTGATATTTGAATCTTCATTAGAGCTTCACCAAAAGCATGTGACAGCAGTTCTTCAAAGGTTCTGGGAGAATTGATTATATATCAAATTAGAGAAATTTCAATTTGAAACCTTTCAAGAATGTTTCCTGGGACACTGGTCATTGATATAGATTGTAATAAAGTGACTGTGGTGGCCAATTGGCTTCAACATTACTTTTTAGACTGTTCAACATTTCCTAGAATTCACCAATTATAGACTCTTTTTAAAATATTTTTCTACAATTGTACACTCCTTTACCACCCTGACCCACATAGGGGTTGACCTTTAGGTCTGATAACCTGCTACTCATGCTGCTTTTCGAAAATTAAAGAAAGCCTTCACCTCAGCTCACATCCTCTGATGCCTGGATCACTTCAAACCTTTTATGTTTGAAGTTGACACCACAGAGTTGGAGGCAGGAACAATTCTATCTCAGAGAGATGAAACGATGCAAAATTGGCATCCCTGTTCTTTACTTTCTGAGCAGTAATCCGCCTCAGAAAAAAACTATACTATTGTAAACTGGGAACTGCTAGCTATTTAATTGGCCTTGGAGTAATGGACACATCTTCTGGAGGGGATTCACCATTCAGTGACCATTCTTACTGACCATAAAAACATGACATTTTTCGAAATTTTTTTGGAAACCTCTCACCGCCTCAATCCCCGTTAAGCATTGTGGGCATTATTTTTCACTAGATTTAATTTAATTACTTTCTAAAACCCTGGACCAAAGAATAAGAAGGCCAGTGCTCTGTCATGGTTGTTTGATGCCCCTCTGGAATCTCCTCCTGCATTTATCATTCCTCCCGGAAAGATTGTGTCAGCTCTTTCCTCTTCAACTATTCTCCAGATCTCAGAACCCAGGGGTCCCTCACTCTGAATTCCCCCCAAGCCTCCAAACTCCTTTTTTGTCCCCTCAAATTTTTTATTTGGATATACTCCAATGGTCTACCAATCATGCTTCATGCCATCCAGGGGTGGCTAAGACTCTGGAACTTCTTTAGTGGGAATTCTGGTGGCCTACTACCAAGTCTGATGTCACTAACTGCATTTGCACTTTATCTTTTTGTTCCAGGTATAAATCTATATTTGTCCTTCTGCAATCCTTGCAATTCCATGCAAGCCATGGACCCCTGTTGCCATGGATTTTCTTGTCAGATTTCCTCAATTTCATTGTTTTTCTGGTCGTCTGGGTTGTGGATGATTGGTTTGCTGACAAGCTCACGTGTGTTCCTCTGAGGGGTCTTCCTTCTGCTCCTGCCCTTGTGGATCTGTTCTTTAAAGATATTTTTTGACTTCATGGAGTAAGTCTTCAAATAGTGTTGGACATATGCACCCAGTTTGTCTCCTGGTTTTGGAGAGCCTTCTGCCAACATTTAGGCATTGAATTCTGCTTTTCCGCTGTGTATCACCCTTAATCCAATGATGGAGCATACCATCGAGTCCCTGGAAACCTGTCATCATCATTTTATTAATGCCCAGCATTCCAATTGGTCGGATCCATTGCCTATGGCTGAATTTCCATTTAACAGCTCTTACCATGAGTCTTTATTATGCTCTCCCTTAATTGCTTCCTATGGCTATTGTACTCGAAGTGCAAATAAAGCATAAAAGTATGGACATCTGTCTGCTGTTACCAGTGTTTATGCAAATCAGTTCATCTGTCTGCTGTACCTAGCAACTGAGCATGCAAGTTCATCTCTCAGCCTGTTCCCAGCAAAATGTAATAAGTTCAGTAGTGACATCTAGCTGCTGTTACCAGTTCCTGTGCTATTAGTTCTCCAGTCTTTAGTATACTTAACTTCCTCTTCCAGTTTCCCTCTGCCTTTGGATCCTCCCATCGTGTTCTCAGGAAGTCTTGGTTCAAAGGAGTGTTTATGCAGCACCTCTAGCACAGCCATGGCTGCAGCACAAACATTCATGAGTACTGCCATGATCTCTAGCACCACTCTATCCATCAATCTCTAGCAACATCCTGGAAGTAATGTTTTCACTTATTGGTGATTGTGACATCTTTCACAGTACCTCCATTTTGCTGCTATCCCTCCCTTGCCTGATTGCCACTTTCACTATGCCTCTTTCCAAACCCTTTGGCCTCTTTTCGCCTTCTACCTAACCTTTAGCTACACCCTTTCCTCCCTACTTCTGTTTCAGTAGGAAGCAGCAAACTATGTTAGAGAGAAAAGTTGTGTGTGTGTATAACAAGCTCTGTGCCACTATTGCTAATATATAAATATACCTAGTAGACAGACAGTTGTGGTACAAAATAAGAGTATACGCAAGTCTGGAAAACCTGTTAGTTGCTACAGATAAAAGCCCCAACCCTCCAGAAGCAAAAAGATGCCTAGAAATCTGCATTATATATTGAGTGCTTCTCAGGCTTTGTACAGAGAATATTAATATACCAGTGAAATTTAACCACTCTCTCACTACTGATGTGCAGAACGAATATCTTGTTTGTTTTGCTTACAGATGAATATCAAGAGAAATAACAGTAGAGATATACATCTAACATATTATATTCAACAGTCCTGTAGCATAATACCAACACTTTGTTTCAATAATTCTATATTTCTAATCAGCAGGAAGGACTCACAATATCTAAAAAAAAAAAACCCTCTCCGTTATCACAATATACACATAATAATATTTTAATAAAAGGACGTCACAATGTATACATTCCATATAAAATAAAATTAAAACAAATTAACAAATAAAAAAAACATAAAAACATTTAAAATAAAAAATAATAAAAATAAAAAATATAAAAAATATGTAAACCAATCAAATACAACCATAGAATCTCCCTTATCATGTGGAGTCCAACTAGGGCTCAAAGAATCTAGGTACTCCAACATGCTGGAGTCTTCCTGGATAATGACCACAGATCTTTCACCATTAACTCTTAGATCCTGCAATGGATCACAACCAAGGTTGCTGGATTCACTCGAGGTTTCTCTGTAATGACATCCCCTATTGGTATCCTTTCACTTGATCCCCAGGTGTACTCCACCACACAATATCTCTTAAATAAACAGTAATATCTATAGTTAAACCCTGTTCTAAATATCACTACTGAATGTCACACCTGCATCAGTGGTCATTCGTATTCGATTGGGAACTGACACCTGGATCCCACCTCCATATCCTCTACCAAAAAGCCCTTTGTGTTTACTAACTTGGACTGCCAATTGAAGTATCCAGCTTCCTATGGGATAGTCCCGGTCACATATACCAGACTCCCTACTATTGTCATATGAATACTGAGTGTCAGCTCCAAGATTACAATCAAGTGTATACTTGTCAATATTAAATTATTCCACTCAGCCGTGGTACCTAGGATAACTGAGAGGAACAGTTGTAATAAAAATATTAGCTTGTAGACTTCAGAACAGTTTAATGGAGCATATATTAGATCAATTGTCAAGCATAGATAAAATTTGCATAGCGATTGTGTTCTTTCTCTCACTAATAACTCCAATAATTGCACTAGAAATATAACATGTATACATATGTATATATTTTATTAAACCGAGTGAATATGAACCTAACCACACACTCATGAACTCATTAAGTATAGTAACATCTGAGTCTTAATTCTTGCAGTGTCTCACTTCTCACACCTTTAGACTAGGTGTAATTTTCTTGTGGTGTCTTACTTCACACACCTGTTACCTAGGTGTAATTGCCTTTGGACATCCGCTATAGCTCAGTCTTCTTCCATCATGAGGTTAACTCATGATCTTCCTGCCGGAATATTAATTTAACACCTTTAGTTGTGTGTACACAGGCAGATTTACTTATTTCCGTCAGTGGTATGTTCCTTTGTCATAACACCTTACAAGCCATATTTCTTCCAATTACAGTGCTCATCAGCTGACTACAAACTGGTGTCCTTTCTTCAAGGTGTTTCAAAGCACACTGGCTTCTTCATCAGGGAGTTACCTGTGTTGACCTCATATCCTCCTTCTTATACTCTTACATCTCCGGAAGTGTAACTTACAATAGATTAACATTCTACAATGTATATTATACATCATCCTAATGATAGTTAATCTAAATAAACAAACAACTAAATATTACTATTCCTAACAAATGTGTATAGAAATATGTTTAATTCCTAAAAACGTGTGTATCAAGTGCTAACGTATAGGCAACCACAACCTATATAATCCAAAAGCATCACAAAATCAAGTGATACATTGCCACATATAGAACTAATGGCGCGATGCAGGAAAAGTGCGCAATCGCTATTTCCCGTGTGAAAACCACTAGGGAATAGGTTTGTGCATGATTTTGTTGAATTGCGTGTGAAAATTCAAGATTACTGAATGGCTGCATATATTTCTTTTTTTTGTGGGCGTGGCTAAGATTAACGAATCTGTGTGAGTGGAATAGCGAATGTGCCTAATGCAAGAACTGCTATTGCAAATGATTTTATACGTCTGTGTAGTGTTGTTGTACAATGGATTTTTTTATGCGCAATTCAAGAAGAGTTCGGTATTTAGCTTACTGGATTAGAGCATGCGCAAAATCTATCTGCGCACAAAAATGCCTTTATCCAATGCGAACGTTTCTTGCATTGCTCCTTAAATCCCTAAATCCAATATCAATAAAAAAAGAAAAGATAAAAGGAATAGAGGAGAGAAAAAATGGAATATCTTCCAATATAATGTAATTTCTCTTGATATTCATCTGTAAGCAAAACAAACAAGATATTTGTTCTGCACATCAATAGTGACAAAGTGGTTAAATTTAATTGATATAGTAATATCCTTTCTATAACTCTTGTGAAGTGCTCAATATATAATATTATAAATATATCTGATGGCCCCACATGTCCCCACTGTGGGCGGCGTACTCAGCATGCTACTCCAAGGGATGAGGTGGCAAGTAGTGGTTTGTTTTTCTTATAAAATAACCATTTGTTACACTCAATAAACCTGTGTTATTTACTTATCTTTGAGTGCTGACCCTATTCATCAGTCTGGTTTGCCAGGTAGATGGTTAGCATTTGTACATTTCTAAATGGGACATTCACCAACAGCAATTCTGACTTAGTCTGCTATCAGTATTGTTTTGGGATTGCTGCTATTTTTCTTTACTATGAGTATCTATCTATCTATCTATCTATCTATCTATCTATCTATCTATCAACAGCATACATACATTCATATTTATACTACATTTTCAAAAATATGACAAAATTTTTCCATAAGTAAAATGTACTTTTCCTTTAAAAAAATATAATCCCACTGCTCACAGTTTCTTTATTCAAAAGTTATTACATTTCAAACTGTTACAAAGTTACTATAATATTATATAGAGAACTGTAGCCAGTGGCTCACCTCACTCATAGCTTGTTTGTACACCAGGTCAACTGACTGGACCCTGGGGGTGGGAGGACATACCCTGAAGAATTATAAAGGAGTGATAAAGAGGTGATAACTTATCTAGTGTGCCATTGTTTAACTTAACAGGAATATACCTCAGGAACCTGATGTGCAATTCAATAAAAATAGCATTAAAAAATAAAATAAATAATAAAATCACACATTAACCAGAGCTGGGTGCAAAAGCATTACTGTGCAAGTGGTTGCACATCCTTCAGTCGTTAAAGGATTACATACATTTTGTAGACTTCCATATTAAGATTTCTGTAACATACCTAACCATTTTATCAATGAAGCACTGGTAAATCCTATTATGAGTGACTTGTTAGTATTGCCTCAACAACTCCAATGATTAATAACTACAGCAGAGTAAGGTGTCAATACATGAGCTCATTATCTGGTGATTAATGATCTGTGATAGTGTTAGCAAGGATAAACTGATCCATTCACATCAAATACATAGTAACATAGTAGTTTAGGTTGAAAAAAGACTTGCGTCCATCTAGTTCAACCCTTTTCCTATTCCTGTTTACCATCATTGATCCAAAAGAAGGCCAAAAAAACCCTCAATATAGCAATTTCAAATTCTGTCTCGAATGGGGGGGGGGATTCCTTCTTGATTCCAAATGCCAATCAGATTTCTTCCTGGATCAACAAGCCCTAACTAAATATTAATCACAATACTAACGTACATAGCCCTCTATGTTATGCTCTTTTAACCCCTTAAGGACCGTTAAAATCTGAGTTTGATTTGACTTAAGGACCAGAGCAATTTTGACTTTTTTGACTATGTCTTTGTTCAACCATATTTTCTCTTTAATTCCTATTGTGCACCCACATAAATTATATACTGTTTTTTTAAGCACAAGTAGGGCTTTCTTTTGATACCACAATTATATGAATACCTCATTGTTTAATTTGATTAAAATAGAAAAAAGGGGAAAAAAATTGAAAAAAAACAACATTTTGCTTACATTTTTCTGTAAGTTAAAAAAACAGCGTTTTTCACACTTGCACTTCAATGTTGATGTGAATTTCAAGCACATGAAGATTTTTAAAATTGCATTGTTTAGTGTTCAGCTCCTTCTTCTGAGTACGGCAATACCCCATATGCATAGGTTTCTCAAGGTTTGGGAGAGCTACGGGGCCCAAATTGGAACATGCGCGTTTCCAGTTTCACACTTTGAATTTTCACAGCTTGCATCACTGGTGCCATGTCTCATTTGGGGCTGTGTAACAGTGCTCCACTCTAAGATTTCCCCCCAAAAGTATATATTTTTGGAAAGTAGACACCCCAGGCTTTCATTTTATGTATGTTTTCAATTTTTTTACGCAGCCATTTTACCACCAATCGCTCGTAAATCTTGACGTAAGTTAAAAAAACAGCGTTTTTCACACTTGCACTTCAATGTTGATGTGAATTTCAAGCACATGATAGGTGAAGATTTTTAAAAATGCATTGTTTAGTGTTCAGCTTCTTCTTCTGAGTACGGCAATACCCCATATGCATAGGTTTCTCAAGGTTTGGGGGAGCTACGGGGCCCAATTTTGAACAAATATTGAATTTTCACATCTTGGTTAACTGATGCCATTACTCATTTTGGGCTATGTTCCAGTGCTGCACTTTAGAATTTCCCCCCAAAAGTGTATATTTTTGGAATGTAGACACCCCCAGCTTTCATTTTAGGTGTGTTTTCAAATTTTTTACACAGCCATTTTACCACCACTTTCTCATAAACTTGACGTAAGTAAAAAAACAGCGTTTTTCACACTTTGCCTTCAATGTTGATGTGAATTTCAAGCACAGAATAGGTGAAGATTTTATAAACTGAATTGATTAGTGTTCAGCTCCTTCTTCTGAGTACAGCAATACCCCATATGCATAGCTTTCTCATGGTTTGGGGGAGCTACGGGGGCCAAATTGGAACATGCGCGTTTCCAGGTTCACACTTTGAATCTTCACAGCTTGCGTTACTGGTGCCATGTCTCATTTGGGGCTGTGTAACAGTGCTCTTTTTTTAAGATTTCCCCCCAAAAGTGTATATTTTTGGAAAGTAGACACCCCAGGCTCTCGTTTTAGGTGTGTTTTCCAATTTTATACACAGCCATTTTACCACCAATCCCTCGTAAACCATGACGTAAGTAAAAAAAAAAACAGCGTTTTTCACACTTAGGGTTGGCAGCAGTATACTGGGCTGCATACAGATTGGTTTGGGAAACAATTTCACCTAAAATGTCTTCCCCCAAAAACAAATAAAAAAAATGATCATGGGTAAATCCTTCCACATCAATTTGAATCCCTGGGTTGCCTGTGAATTCTAAGATTTGTGGGCATAAATTGATACCCATTCATTAGGATCCGGAGTGGCAGGTGTTGGGGCATTTCTTTGGGCAGGTCTTTTGGCAGGTCTTTGGGCAGATCTTTTGGCAGGTGCTGGGGCAGTTGCCAGGGCAGCTCTTGGGGCAGCACTTGGGGCATTTCTTTGGTAGGTCTTTGGGCAGATCTTTTGGCAGGTGCTGGGGCAGTTGCCAGGGCAGCTCTTGGGGCAGCACTTGGGGCATTTCTTTGGGTAGGTATTTTGGTAGGTCTTTGGGCAGTTCTTTTGGCAGGTGCTGGGGCAGTTGCCAGAGTAGCTCTTGGGGCAGTGCGTCTTTTCTTGACAGAAGGCCCAGCGTCATCACTAGAGCTGCTCTCACTTTCTGAAAACTGCGCTATGTCAAAATCTGACGCAGTGTCTGTTGCCTCAGAGTCAGATGCCAAAAAGGCACATGCCTCTTCAACGCTGTACCTGCGCTGCATTTTGCCCACTAAAAAAACTTTTTTTTTTTCTTACGCTATCCCTAAACCTAAATCTAACCCTAAAACTTACCCTAGCCTACGTATATCCTGAACCTACCTAACCCAAGTGAACTACCTATCTAAACTGCACTTATTATATATATATATATTTTTTTTTTTTGGGGGGGGTTTGGGGTTTTTTTTTTTTTTTTTTTTCTTACGCTATCCCTAAACCTAAATCTAACCCTAAAACTTACCCTAACCTACGTATATCCTGAACCTACCTAACCCAAGTGAACTACCTATCTAAACTGCACTTATTATATATATATATATATATATTTTTTTTTTTTTTGGGGGGGGGTTTGGGGTTTTTTTTGGGGGGGGTTTCTTACGCTATCCCTAAACCTAAATGTAACCCTAAAACTTACCCTAACCTACGTATATCCTGAACCTACCTAACCCAATTGAACTACCTATCTAAACTGCGCTTATTATATTTATTATTTTTTATTATTATTTTTTTTTTTGGGGGGGGGGTTTGGTTTTTTTTTTTTTTTTTTCCCCTAAACCTAAATCTATCCCTAAAACTTTCCCTAACACACGTCTACACTAAACCTACCCAACTACCTACCAAAATACCTAAACTATATTTACTATTAAAAAAAAAAAAAAAAAAAAAATTAAAAACATTTTTAAAAAAATTTAAAAAAAATTAAAAAATTTTTTAAAAAATCTAAAAAAATTCAAGGGGGATGGGGGGTGTCCCACAGATCAGAAAACACTGATCTGCAGCAAATTGATCACTCCAAGAGTGATCAGATGGGGGGCACTTATTGATCACTGCAGAACAGTGATCAAAGGGTTAAATTTCTTTATTTAAACTTTTTTTTTACTTTTTTTTTTTACAGTAAGGCTGGAACACCATGTCTCTCTGTCTCTCTCCACCTCAGAAGTATGCAAGGTGGAGTGAGGCAGAGATCTGACAGGGACAGTATTTACAAATACTGTCCCTGTCACTCAGGTTTTGCAACATGTGATTCGCTTTTGAAGCGAATCGCATGTTGCAACAATGTTTCTGCCGCTTGTTACTAAGTGTCCCGATACCGGGACACTTAGTAACAAGCGGTTTGAACTCTTCCATCGCTCCATGTGGCCGCGATGGAAGAGTTTAACCCTTGACGTACCAGGACCGTCAAGGGTCATTGGATCACATTTACCCTTGACGGTCCTGGTACGTCAAGGGTCGCTAAGGGGTTAAATAAGTATCCAGGCCCTTTTTAAAGGCATTTAATGTATTCAATAGCACCACCTCCTCAGGCAGTGAATTCCATACCTTTATTGTCCTTACTGTAAAGAAACCCTTCCGCTGTTGTAGATTAAATCTCCTTTCCACAAGTCTAAGCGGGTGGCCCCTTGTCCTTTGTACTGTTCTGTTAATGAACAGGTCTTTGGAGAGCCCTTTGTATGGGCCCTGAACATATTTGTATAGTGTTATCATATACCCTCTAAGATGCCGCTTCTCTAGTGTGTACAAGTTTAACTTTTCTAGCCTTTCTTCATAACTAAAACTTTCCATTCTCCTTACTAGTTTTGTAGCCCTCCTCTGCACTCTTTCTAGTTCCATAAAGTCCTTTTTCAGAAAGGGCGCCCAGAATTGAACAGCATATAGAAACACTGCAAATCATACGTTAAGGGCATTATTTACCACAGCAGGGCAAAAGGCCTTTTCTCAGTGTGTCTGACTGGCTTGGTGCATGTGTGTATGTACATGTGTGTGTTTGTGCACATGTGCGTGCAGGGGTGTAACTACAACCTGGGCCCTGGAATGAAATATGAGGCTGGGCTCCATTCCCCACGTGATACTTTGCTCAGAGAGACACTGAAAAACAAGGGAAGGAGCTCAGCTCACCAACACTGTTCTTAACTTACTGGCTATTGTCATCCATGTGTTCACCACTCACCAGCCAAGACAGGAAATTGATCTGCTAGTGCAGAGCTAATATGGCACTCATGGACAGTGGGCTACTTCACAATTTCACCCACTGTAGTTACATTGCTCTGTGTGTGAGTGTGTATATATACATATATATATGTATGTATATATACATATATATATATATGTATATGTATATATATATATATATATATATATAGAGAGAGAGAGAGAGAGAGAGAGAGAGAAAGGATGGGAGGCAGCACCAGTGGGTCTTGTTAAATGTATTGACTTTAATCAGCAATATACTAAACAAAGGGTCAACGTTTCGGTCCTACAGTAGGACCTGTTGTAGGACCGAAACGTTGACCCTTTGTTTACTATATTGCCTATTAAAGTCAATACATTTAACAAGACCCACTGGTGCTGCATCCCCTCCTTTCTACGTATACTTGTCACTCTGAGGATTGTGCACCTGGGCGTTTTCAACATTAAGAGAGTGTGCCTCCATCCCTTTCTCTGTTCTACTATATATATATATATATATATATATATATATATATATAGTATATATATATATATATATATATATATATATATATACAGTATATATATATATATATATATATATATATATATATATATATATGTGTGTGTCATTGTGTTTGTGTATATCTTAGTATGTGTGTGTGTGTGTGAAAGTATATATGTATGTGGATCAGTCTGTATGTGCTTATGTGTGTGTGTGTGTGTGTGTGTATTTGTGTGAAAGTGTATATGTATGTTTGTATGTCGATCAGTGTGTGTGTGTGTATGACATGTGTGTGTGTGTGTTGTGTGTATGCGTGTGTGTGTATGATGTGTATGTGTGTGTGTGTGTATGCGTGTGTGTGTGTATGATATGTGTGTATGTGTGTGTGTATGATGTGTGTGTGTGTTATGTGTGTTATTGTCTCATCAATATCTGCAACCCTTCCGAGCTGAGAGGCAACTCTAACACATTGCTTTACAAATGCATTGGAGAAACCTCTAGCATCCACAGAGTTAACTAGTCAAAACCACTCAAAACTGGGTCATAACCTTATTCTTTAAATGTTTCTGATATATACCCATAATCCACCTGACAAATGGCTTTAGAAGAATTGTGATTACAAGTCTGAAACATGACATGACACTGTGCAAAGTAAATTATTATTGTTTGTACATTTACTAAGTGTGGCTGCCTTTGCATCTTCCATCTAAGCTGCTTCCATTCTCTTTGTATTATAGTGTTTATAAGTAGTTTCTATGCGACTCACTTCTATATGAACTCCAATACAGAGTAGTCTCTGTTTTTTTTCCCTTTTCTTCAAGCTTTTCCCAGAAAGTCCTTTGAAAAGCAGGTCAGAATGGCAAGCTGGAGAAACAAGAGAGTAGAAATAGAAATGCCCACCAAGAAGAATAAGAAAAACACACACATAAACACATAAGTGAATCAGACTTACCATTCGATCTATGCTCTTGATTATCTGACATAAGCACTCTCTCTCTGCAGATGCTTTCAGAGTCCGCATGGTGCCATCTCAGAACACAAATGAGTTTGCATCCAAATGTACTTACCATAGTGTGTAGACACTGGATGTGACAGCTAAAAATTGTACACAGGAAACATAAAAAAAGAAACATATTGGATGAATGGAGCAGAAAGGGACTCATTAAAAAATGTTAATAAGTGCTGATTTACCCCTAGGCTCATTTTGCTGTGTAAAAGCTTCTGACCCTTTTATATTTTATGTTAATGGATTTTTTCCTGGTATTTTGCTACAGGATAGATCTCAGTAGCATGGATGCTGATTGCTGAGCACTGTACAGTTTGTCCAGAGGAAAGATAAATAGCATCATTACTAAAGTGGCATGCAGGGGATTAACCCTGAGAGTTCAGTTGGCACCATGAGATCTGTAATTTCTTACCCCAACAGCATATGTGCCAGTGTAGATGGACTTTATGCAAGAGTATGCATATGCATCAGCAAAAGAGCTAGTCAGAGATGCTCAACTAGGAACGAGCCTGCCCTCAAAATGATGAGGCTCTATAGGATAAGTATCCTACCCAGGGTGCAATCTCTTTTAGCTCACTAGTGCCTTTCACAGAGAGGAGATATCCTAAAGCACATCATACTGATCCTACCAAAAGGCAGTCCACCCACGAAGTGCCAGGCAATTCATCTCTGAACAAGAGAAGCAGCCGACCCCAGATGTACATTTCGGCCTTGTTGGGCCTCGTCAATGAGGTGCAGCTGATCTCTCTAGGCACTGAGAGCAAGGGGTCCACGTCTGGATTACCCTGTTACCATTAGGGTGACTAGTCCCAAGGGCAATTTGCATATGCAAAAGAGCTAGTGAGAGACGCTCAACTAGGAACGAGCCTGCCCTCGAAATGATGAAGCTCTATAGGATAAGTATCCTACCCAGGGTGCAATCTCTTTTAGCTCACTAGTGCCTATCACAGAGAGGAAATATACTAAAGCACATCATACTGATCCTACCAAAAGGCAGTCCAGCCACGAAGTGTCAGGCAATTCCTCTCTGAACAAGAGAAGCAGCCAACCCCAGACGTACGTTTCGGCCTTGTTATGCCTCGTCAGCGAGGTGCAGCTGATCTCTCTAGCTCTTTGCATATGCATATGCATCACTAGTCAGTTCATAACTAAACCTTTCCTTAAGGATGCTGGATTTATGAACATAGTCATCAAAGCAACTACAGTTTTGTCTTTTATTCTATATTGGCTAAAAGGCACATACCTAAGCCACGTCGTGTGGTGACAAGTGTTATCAGTAGGGAATCTACTGGAGTCAACGTCCTTGAGGTATATTTTGGATCCAGTCTTCAGATTTAAATGTACATATAATTCAAAATCTAAATAAAGAATACTCCATGGAAACAAAGCCCTTTACAATTTATTCTCTTCCCTCCAGACCACTATAAGATTACCTATATATCAGAGGTGCAGGACAAGATTCCTGTAAAATGGGTTGTGGTGCCAAATAAATTGTTCTTCAAAATAAATAAATAAATAAGCAAAGCTTGGTGGTAACCAGGTTCTCACCACCAAACCCACGTTCTGCATGAGAATGCATCCTTCAAAATAAAAAAGGCATGATTAAATGAGTTCCCTTGAAAATTAAACTAATTTGTCAGGGGGGGGGGAGGGTCATCAGAGGATATGTTAACAAAAAGGACTCCACTGACTGCGGCTAACCTGATATCACAATGCAATCCTGGTATCAAGACAAGCTGAATATGCATAACGATGTTATTGTTTTTTTATATAAACAGATTGTTACTAAACATTTTACTTGTATCAAGTGCTGTTTGATTCATCCCAGTGGAATGAAACAGTGAACATTTATGTTGCCTAATTCCCCAGAAAACGACTTGCCAGTTTTCATTTGTTTTTCAGTCCGACATTCATTGCAACATGATTATTAGTGTGAAGGTTATTATTGTTGTGTGTATAAATCTGCACAATTTACATATTTTACATATTTTTCTTTTACTCCTTTTTTCTCTAGGTACTTGTGGAGGTCTACTGACAGGAGAGCAGTGGTAGATCTGAATGGGTGGAGAGAAATATCTCTGTCTAAGAGTTTCTGAAGGCTCTGTTAAATGGGAGTATACAGACTCACCATGCAAATATTGTGTGCAGTTTGCAACATATCACCCTATGGACACCCCCATGTTTTCTGTTTTAGAGTTTTTCCATGATGGTGAGGGCCCCTTTCACCAGTGGACTCTGGGCAACTATCAGTTTTGCCCTGTAATAACAATGGCCTTGGGAGTGTGTGTGTGTGTGTGTGGGGGGGGGGGGAGATGTTCAAGCTCTAGATTTAAAGGGATAGTAATACTTACTATGTAAAAAAAAATGTTGTAGTGTTTGTCCCCATGAGTAAAACAAGGGTACTCCTACTGTTGTAAGGTGTTTTATTAAAAAGTTATTACAGCTCAAACTTGATTTTTTAGGTGCAGTATTTCAATGGCCTGAAATTGTACAGTGGCACTGTTGCTACACTGTCCTATGAAAAGCTCTGGTCAGTTGACCATAACTCTCCATGGGATGGTGTAGCAACAGCACCACCTAAATAATTCCAGTTTGAGCTGTAATAACTTTTGATAAAAACACCTCTCAGCAGTGAGTGTTCACTTGTTTTACTCAGTGGAATAAACACAACAATTTTTTTTTACATTGTTGCCTTAATGTTACATTACATTAATGTTGATTGCTCAAGGCATGTAGTAATTTCATACTCTGCCGGTCTTTCTTGCTGTAATAGCGCAATTGGTCTGTACTTCACATTAGTAATTGATTAGGTGGGCTAAGTTCCAGGTCTCATGGGAACCCAGTCAATGCCTATGTTGCCACACATCAGTTTTAAAGCATAATCTGTTATTCAAAATTTTTTTATATCCAAAATAGGCATCCCCCTCCTGTATTTTGCTTTATCCAACTTTCCTGCTTATTTGTCTCCTACCATCCATTTATGTGCAGGGATAAGCTATTTATATACTGTCCCAGAAAGGACATTTTAATTGTCTGCTCCTTCATTTTCATTAATAATTTCAGCTGTCCTCTAGGGTTAGTAATATTTTAAAATATATCTTCAATGTTTTCCAAATATATGGTATCACTACTGATCATATATAGCAGTGTTTCTCAACTCCTGTCCTCAGGACCCACTGACAGGCCAGGACAAGGAAATCATCAAACCCTGGCCTGTTAGTGGGTCCTGAGGACGGGAGTTGAGAAACACTGATCTATAGTGAAAATACTTATAATAAGCAAGAGATGCAAACAGCTGGAGATGTGTTACACTACAGTGCATGGTACTGAAAAGTGACTGCAGATTAGGCATTCTTACAGCTTGATCCATATGTTCAACTCCTTGTATTATAAAAAAAGCATTGGTGTGTCCAGTTGAAGAAAAATTCAAAATTATTGGGACCTCCAGTGCAAGAAAAAGTCAAAATTAGTAATAAGCCATAAAAACAAAATGGGTGAAAGCTAAGGGATGATACATTTTCCAGCTCAGATTTTCAAAGCATATTCATTGTCCTCTTCTCAAAATTGTGATCAATGATTGTGTCTCCAGCCAACTTTATAGCAGGGTTTAGATTTTGGTTTATGTAACTCAAACTAGGAATTAAATCACTGCATAAAGTGTTTTAAAAATAATTTAATAATAATAATAATTATATAGTGATCCATATGTTCCTCTTACTGGGTTCTCCCATGCAGGAAGCAAATGGAGTCAAAACAATCCAAACTATCATTGCTCACAGCATCAGCTTCTTACTTAAAATGTACACTTTAATATTTCTTACATACATTCTTGCTGTAAAACATTATGGCTGTTAATTTTAAGTGCCATTTTCAAATGCTTTTAAAGAACTAACCAGAAGGGGGTTCCCTGTTGCCCAGAAACCTCCCACCCTCTATGACTGTCTTGCCCCAACAGGTTAGGGGAAGACAAAGCTTTAGCATGAGAATGAGAAATGTTTACTACTGCCGTTTATATGGGCCATTCTCCAGAAGGTGTTGGACTGCAACTCTCGTCATCCTCAAATGGCTTTTTGGCCGAGTGTGATGGGAAATTTAGTCCAATAAATATAGGTTGCTCACTCCTGGTTAATGCTCAAGGATCTGCAATGCAATCTGCATGCAAAAATACCCAAAATCAATTGTAGGTATGATTGTATTCTAATTTTATTTTGACAACACCTCTCTGGAAAATACTTCATGTTCCATATTTTTAATTTCTGAACAGATTGGACAAATGTAGCTGAGATTTGGGATTCCAGTCCCTACAAACCTTGCAATTATCAGTGTTTTGAAAGAACAAAGGACCTAAAAATGCAAAAGTTTTGTGTTTTATTTCATGATATCATGGAAATTTCATCTGGACTATGTATAGCAAAATCTACTGAAGAGAAAATCCCAACATAGGCCAAGATTCATTTTCATCCAGAATTATTTACTGAATGTCTGACCAATTCTGCAATCAAATTTTGACCAAGCATCAGAATGGGATGTCCAGCTGCATTTTTTTCTGAAAACTCCCCATTGAAATCATTTTTGAATACTGAAAAAGAGCTTCAAAACAACCCCAAAGAGAGGCTAAGAAGACCCAGAAACCAGACAGACTGTGGCTGTTTTCCTTTAGCTGGATCAGGCAGGGGATACTGGGGAAGGGGGATGGGCAACAGACCCTGTCTCCTGACTGATATCCCACATACCCACCACCACCTGCAATTAACCCCTATGTTGTTGGATTGCAGCGATCTCACTTCAACAGCAACAGAGTGGTTAACTGCCATTTGTAACTAATAAAAGAAAGCTCCCTGTACCCAACACCATCACCGTGCACACAAATGGTTAACCCCTCCATTGCTGGATCTCAGCAATATTGTTGCCCAGCAACTGAGGAGTTAACCATGACTAGTTAAAAAAAACAACAAAAAACAAACACACAAAATAAAAACACAGCCCACATTTTTTGTATGGATAAAATGATGAGCATGCAAAGAGCCAGCTTTGGCTCATACTTGAATAGGCTGTACCTTAGATCAATTAAGTCACACAGCACACATTACCAATCTAAAAATAATTAAAATGTAATACTGACTCTCAAACTAGCAGAGGGTGAGGACAGTTTATTTTGGGGCTATTTTATTCAATTTTGATTAATCAAGTGTATGAAGTGCACTTGAGTGTTCGAAAATAAAATCAAGGAGAAGAAGCATGCTTAATCAGTCAAAGCAAATGCACTTTTGGGAAGTTTAATATTTTACAGCAAAAACTATACAGGGAAAATTAAATCAATAAATGATCACATTGCACTTAATTGATCAAAACAAATATTAAAAATCAAAAGGCACTCTCAAATTATTGAAAAACAGCAGCATGACACCATCATTCTCATTTATATAAAGTCTTTGTTTTCATGAGTTCATAGTTCCCAGTGACAGAACTATGGATTCCACCAAAAACTATTTTTTTAATGTATCCACAAAATTGATCTATAAAGTGAATTGCAGATATTTCAGTCATTTGTAGTAGAGATGAATGATATTTTCTTGATTCATCTTGCAGATTGAATCAGAGGACCTGTAGAAACTTCCAGTCACTCCACAGTGATTCGAAACAAATTTGAGAATGGGAGAGAGTGACGGGTAGTGGGGAGAGAGAATTTACCAGACAGTAACACAGGAGACAGGAGATTGGATGCTACACCAGTGGCTCTCAACTCCTTTCCTCAGGACCCACTAACAGGTCAGGATTTGATGATTTCCTTGTTAGAGCACAGGTGAGTTAATCAATGTGAATGAGTTTCTGATTACCACACCTGTGCTCTAGCAGTATAAGTTCTGGCCTGTTAGTGGGTCCTGAGGACAGGAATTGAGAACCACTGTGCTGCATTAAATAGAAATGGGGAGAGTATGGACTTCACCAGAAAGTAGAGGCTGAATCGAGGAGTCTGGGTGACAGGAGGTGGCAGCATTTTGTTCTTCTTGGACATCATATAATTGTGACACAAAACACCTGTGTCTTGTGAAATGGCGTGCTTTGTACAAATAACAAACTTGCATAATACTTTTGGTCATCCTTACTCTTTAGTCTAGGCCATGCAAGTGATTTTATTGGTACAGCACCCCATTTCTACCGAGCATTCCTACACACAACTGTTATAGGAATATCAGTTGCACTAATGTAATAAACTCTGACTGAAAATAAAATATCTGTGTGTTGTAAAATTTGACATGCAGATAAAGCAAAGCTTTTCTGGAGCATAAACAAAACAAAACTGCCTGATTTTTTTATTTATTTTTGTTACAATAAGAAATCTTGAGCAAGTGGTTATATTTCATTGCAGTTTAATGGTAATATACCTTTTTAACATAGATGATACATTACCAGCAGAAGCTGCGGTTCGATGCACCAGCCTATCATGTTTTTCACATCTGCTGTGTTTCATTTCTTTTCAAGTGAAATTTCTTTATAATAGCTCTGAGGAATCAGGGTTGTATAACCAGAGGCCATGCTTCTCCCTGAAGCAGAAAATATTGGTAGAAGGAGACTCTGGAATGATAAATCATCCCTTGGAGAGGTGAATTATAGTTATGGGTGTTTATGTAGCATTTTTATGAGTGTTTAGACAATTTTAAAGGATGCGAATCTAGCATTTGCAACATAAACTGATTGATTTATTAACCCTTTGAGTGCTGGAGGGGTTTGGAACACATTGCATAGCAATGCATTGCACACGCTCAAAGTGATAAATGGTTTTAAAGGAATAGTGAAGCTTAAAGGGATAGTAATACTTAAAATGTAAAAACAAAAAAATGTTGTAGGGTTTATCCCCCTGAGTAAAACAAGAGTACTCCCACTGCTGAGAGGTGTTTTATTCAAAAGTTATTAATTTTCAAAGTTGAATTTTTTAGGTGCAATATCACAGTGGCCTGAAATTGTACAGTGGCGCTGTTGCTACATGATCCTATGGACAACTCTGCTCAGTTGACCATAAATCTCCATAGGATGGTGTAGCAACAGCGCCACTGTACAATTTCAAGCCACTGTGATATTTCACCTAAAAAATTCAACTTTGAAAATTAATAACTTTTGAATGAAAGACCTCTAAGCAGTGGGAGTGCCCTTGTTTTACTCAGGGGGATAAACCCTACAACATATTTTTTTTTACATTTTAAGTATTACTATCCCTTTAATATTGAAAATGTATATATTGCAGTTTATCCTGCTGAGTAAAACAAAGGTACTCCCACTTCTGAGAGATGTTTTATTCAAACATTATGGCAACTAAAACTTGCTTTTTTTAGGTTGAGCATTTTCGTGGCTTGACTGTTTATTGTGGAGCTGTTGCTGCAGCATATATAGATATCTATGGTCAGTTGACCATAAACCTCTATAGGATGCTGTTACAAATTCACCACTTTAAAATTTCAGGCCATGGAGGCACTCCACCAGAAAAAGGAATGTTTTAGCTGCAATAACTTTAAATAAAACATGTTTCATTAGTGGTGGTATCCTTGATTTACTCAGCAGCAAAAATACTGCAATATGATTTTTTTTTCAATATTAAGCATTACTATCATTTTAAAGTGCAAGTGTCACCTAAAAATGAAAAAGCTTGACACCATTTTAGATATCATGTTGTCCTAGCCACCATTTTATAAGTTATTTCTTTGATGTAGCTAAAGTCTGAGATTTACCATCTGAGTGCCAGAGAGTTATCCAGCGTATTGCATTGCAATGAGTTAGATTACTGGCATTCAAACAGTTAATAGTTGTTTTTAGCTTTTTGAGTGATGTTTGTTTATGCAGGCTTCTAATGACTGATAAGTGCAATACATATTGCTACTAAAATGATCTGTAACCAAGCTATTAGTAGCTCATAATTTGTTACAGGGTAACGTATCTAGATAGGTATACTTTACACATCTGTCATTTATATCTATTTATATTTTTAGCATTTGATCTGTGTTGTAATCTACTGCTAGCATCAGTTTGTAGTCTGATTAAGACAATCAAGCCTTGTGAATCATTCACATCAGGAGATAAACAGAAACTGCATATGGAATCAGGATATGAACACAACTGCATATGGAATGCATACATAATAGAAATAACTACACCTGACTGCTATACGAAGAATGCCTATCTAGATAAGTAATTTTTTAAACAACTGAGACACTTTTTCCTATTTTTCCAATTTATAGTAATGTTTCAGATAGGAGATAATAGTATCCATGATAATGATATCTCAGAGCTCAGTTTTTTGGGTTCCTGTACCAAAGAGAGAATGTTTAAATATGCTGACTAAGAGTAAGTGATTTTTAAATTAATATGAACTATTTACCTTTCAGGAGACACTAGAAGACATCTACAAAGCCCCAGGTACATCATTAATAAGCAAATTGATATACCCTGTGCATAAGGATTCTTCCCTAGCACATCTATTAATCAAGGCATTAGAAATTTAATATGGGGTCAGACAAATGCATATTAAACTACATTGTTTACAATGGCACACTATAAAATAGTCTATAGTCACCATGTTAATTTATTTTCATTTGCTCAGTTGTGGGAGGGATACCTCTCTTCGGCATTTTGAAGTAATATGTTGTCCCTTGATTACATATTTTTTCATCATTCTCAACACGATGCAATCAGAATGAAAAGATGAGAGTATATTGAGAATCCCCCAACATTTGTTATAGATTGTTTTGGCTTGCTTGATTCTTTTTTTTATATTTTATTGACAAGGTAATGCCTTCATATCTAGGAACCACAATGCATTGCAAATCAAAGTGTTGCAGGCCCCATTGGCAAGAGTGGCTTGACAAAAAAATGCTAGGTCTTCTGTTGAGGATGATCCTCCCTGCTGGTGGGGGAAAGAGGTAGGAAGAAGTAGAAGGAATGGAGGAAAAAAATGGAGGGATGAAGGAAGAAGTTGAAGTGAGGGTGTGATGTATAAAGAAGATGAAATTACCTAGAAGTAGAGAGAGAAAGAGAGGAATAATTTGAAGGGATGAAGGAAAAAGGTTGAGGGATGGTAGAATGGAGGAAGAAGATAGAAAATGTAAGGGAGGGACGGCGGAAGAATATAGGGAGAGAGCAAAGAATGGAAAAAGTTGGAGGGAGGGAAGAAAAAGGTGGAGGGAAGGAGAAAGGAATAAGATGGAGGGAGGGAGAAAGGAGTTGAAGGGCGAGGTGAAGGAAGAAGATGGAGCGAGAGAAAGGTAGGATTATTGGAAGACATTTGGGAAGGTTGGGTTATGTATTTGTGATTAATTTGTAATGAGTTTCATTATTGTAAAACAGTGTGCAAAATGCTGGTTCTTTTAAATTAATTATGATGATAATAACAATAAATTTCAGGCAAGTGAATAGGAAGGATCATAACCCCTCCAGGTGTTCCTATCTAAACCAAGCAGAAGGAACACATATTTCCTTTCATCTTATGCAAGGTGTGGGTTGATGCCATAATTCACAGATGCTATTTTCAGGAGTACATTTTTCTGTACATAAGTGTATACTACACAGGCCCAACAATGTACCTAATTGGTAGGTAATTATGCATGAAATGTAGCCCTGCTGCCTCGGAGACTTTAGTGCATGCACTCTGACCCTTTAAAGGGATAGTAATACTTTGTTTTATCTTTATTTTTTTTTTGTAGGCATTAAAAAAACATGAAGAACGATATAAGTCTTAAAGGTATGAGAGATATTCACAAGCAAAGTTTCCCCTCCCGTCCCTTTTACCTAGTGTAAGCCATCTCTTCTCAGATGTGGAATGCAGTCCATAGACCAGACAGATAACAGCAGGGGACAATCTTCTTCCTATCAGAACAATGAAAGCCCTGCCCCCCTTGCCAAGCTTTTCAGCTTTTTCCCTTATCTTAATTGAAGATTGTCTCTCTCTGCAGTCTACCTGGGCACCTCCCTTCTGCTCTGGCTGAGCAGTGTTACATCAGTAAAAGGGGCGGGAGGGGGATACTTTGTCATTGAATTACTCTTGAACTATAACTCTCACAGTATTGAAATAACACTCTCCAAAGTCTAAATACTATGATGATTAATTAGAGCTGCTTTTATTATGAAACATTACTATCTCTTTAAGGCCTCTTTTTCAGAATCAGTAAATATATATCCTGTTCTAATCTCATTATTTAATTCATGCCAACATCTACTGAGGCTGGATAAATTATGGGGCAAATCAACTGCTCAATAGTGTAAGCTGGCCAGACCTTGTCTTTGACTGTGTACACACAGAAAATATGCATATTTCAGGACTGCACTGAAATCAAAACAGCCCAGTAGTATGCATTTTTTCAAGTAAGGTCTGGTCAATATACCATAGGCAAAAAAAAATATACGTTTTACAATTTATTTTTCTGTAAATGTAACTTTTGTGAGAGCTCTTCAGTGTGTTGCTATACAATGCATTGTAGATCTCTTTAGCATTCAGGGGTCTATAGCCCTATTTAAATAATTGAAACATTTTATCTATCCCTATAATGCAGGTGGTTTGCTTTACAATTGCTACAGTTCTGCTTAATATATCTGTCTTACTATACATTTTCAGAATGGCTTAACCCTTTGTGGACTTGAATTATGTCTGCAGTCATGTGATGTTGTATTGCTCTGGACGTTTCATGTAATAATAACATAGCATGGCCTTGCTGAAAATTGCAATGATTGTGGCCTGGATTCTACTGCAGTTGACAACTTTAGCAAGGATTTTAGCTACACATTTCTCCATATACATCAATGAGAATCTGATATATAAAACCAGTGATAGCACGATCAACTGCAATGGATTCTAGGCCTGTTTTAGAGATATCTTAGGTGCCCAGAAGTTCAACCCTTTGAATGCCAGAGGGATACACAACACCAAGCAATGCATTGCGCACCCCTCTGGGACTCAAAGGGTTAAAATCTTGAATGGAGTTAAAAAACAAATCCATTATTCATTTTGTTGTTATGTTTTATACTATAAAGCTCACATAGTCTCGTAGCATTCCTTTCTTCTTCATCCTACACCAGAATGATACAGTTTTATTACACTGAATGATTTGCAATAGGCTCTGTTTAATAACCAGGATTTATTTATTTTCCATCCATCCTTGGTTAATTATACTTACTCCCTCATGGGGAACAAACATTCACTTTTTTATTGAACGCAAGATTCCTCCATAAGTGAATTATCTGGTTGCAAAGCAACTCTTTCAGTGTCTTACTGCCAATTCAGTCTCTAGTGGTACATCACATGGCAGACCTGGCTCCAGGCTGTCATTATAAGAACTCATGTGCAAATTACGACACCAAACTATCTATGGGGGCAAAGTGGTTAACCTTCACCCTTCGTTGCCATGGAAGACTCATGGCAGGCTCATTTCAGGGTTTTCACTCAACAGAGTTTGATAGATGGTGAGAATTTGCTTTTATCAATCCTCTTGCACAACACTTCCCTCCTCCCTCTTCTTCTGTGCAGGCCGGATGTGAAAAAGATGCTGGCAATCTCCTGCAGAGATGCCCTTTTAAGCTTCATTAACAAGCTCTCTCAGAGTTTTAAATACTTTGGAGCTTAAATCGCAACTAGTTAAAAAACTCACCACTGGACCAGCTCCTCCAGGATGGATTTTCTAGAAACCAAGGTACAGGGCAGATGTACAGATTTAGTCCTACTTATTGTATAGGCTTTCCCTCACTATCTGTAACTAAACAAAGATCCTCATGCAAGTCAGTGGAGCTTATCAATCAGAGATGGCTTAAAGGAGCAGTAAACTTTTTTATGAAAAATATATATTGTAGAGATTTTCCTACTGAGTAAAATAAGGGTACTCCCACTGCCAAGAGATTTATATTTTCAGAGTTATTACAGTTTAAACCCATGTTTTTTTACATTAGCAGTGCCCTCTAGTGGTCAAATTTTAATTAGATTTCCTGTTAGATTCTAATGGTGAGGAAAGTCAGAAAAGTCAGACATACAGTTCTCCATAGAATGTGATAGAAACTGCCTGTCACTTCCTGTCACTTCCTGTCAGTTAGAACTATCAGGAAGTAATCACAGTAAATTTACTTCCCGATTATTTAAACTGCTGTAATTTTTGAATAAAACATCTGACAGCAATGGGAGTGACCTTGTTTTATTTAGCAGGAAATGCTCTGTAAAATATGTGTTTTCATAAAAAAACGTTTACTGCTCCTTTAACTTGGTAAATGAGAAGGATGGCTGCATCTGTACTACAGGGAACTGGGGGGAGATTCACTAAGTGGTGATAGAGAGGTTATAAAGTAGAGATGACTTCTTCAGTTTATCACTTCTCCAGGTCCGATGTTATTCTATAGACCCTTTGCACTAAGATCTCCAAAGTTAGTGCATAGGCTCCATAGATTAACATAGGAATTGGAGAAGTGATAAACTGGAGAAGTCATGTCCACTTCATCACTTCATTATCACCGCTTAGTGAATCTCCCCCCTGGAGTATTTTTGAAATAAACTAACTGCATCACAAAGTACAAATATACATTCTCACAATTCACATTGATTTAAATGTGGATTTTAACCTATTGAAAACTGAAGAGGGTTCTAATAATCAAGATAAAATCGTAATTTAAAGGGACAGTGTCAAGTCTCATGGCCAGTCCTGCTGTGCTTCCCTAACACTAGGAAGGCAGAAGCTGTGCTTCATGTTCTGATCAGCAACAGGCACTACTGGAGCTGAGAGTGATATTTCAAATCCCCATAGAACCACAATGCATGAACAGCAATGTGATGCAAGTATATACACATGACGCAGTCTGATCTCCTAAAAAGAGGGACACCAAGGAACATAGGGATTTTCATTTCAGAGGGACAGTACCGCCCTAAAAAGTGGCACTTGGGAGGAATGAAACATCCTTTTATCCAGTACCTGTTAAAAATGCACTAGTTGAGCACAAATTATCAAAGGAAAACCTATGGAAATTTTGTGGGTTTTTTTAAAAACATTTTCTGTTTTTATTTTATTAGAGAATGAAATGATTAGTTCAAAATATTGCATAAAAAGAAAGCACTATGTATCCTTAAAAACGGTATATAATTTGTGTGAGTGTACTAAATGAATTAGTGGGAAAATTTAATTGAACAAAGACATACAAAACCACCAAAATTGCTCTAGTCCGCTAGTGTAAAAAGTCCTCAATATCAAGGATATTAATGTACCAATCACCCTGGCCTAGCTCCTCTCTCGTTTCCTCACATCTGTCTGTATGTCTGTCTCTCTTTCACTTTGTCTATCCCTTACCCTCACACTATCTTCCTCTCACTTTCTGCCTCCTCCTACGTCTTCCAGCCACTTCCCCATATCTCAATATCACTCATACACTATCACATTGGGATCTATATATTGTATTTTCACAGTTACAGTACAGAGGAAACTTTTGCTGTGTTTAATTTACTAAAATTAATTAGCACAGCATCTTATTGCCTCCCTTTCTTCTCTGTGGAAAATTAATTTGAATATGCTGGAATGTTGTACATGCATCTTCTAACCGTCAGAGCTCCATAGTGGCTGCTTCCAATCCTTTCACTCAGAATCAAAGAGATGTTTGGTTACAGGAGCAGGAAGCAGCCAAACTGACAGCAAGAAGATGTACAGAGAATGTCTAGCTGGATCTTCAAATTAGACTTGTGCGATTCGGTTCGGCGACATTTGGAATTCAATGAAAAAGGGGTCATTTAGCAACAGTTGGACCTTCCAACAGGCAAGGGTCGTTTGCCAAAAAAATAAGAATCTGGCAAGCCGTGGTCTGAAAGTCGTCGAAACATTCGGAAATTCGGCAACTACTACCCGCACTTGATTACTTTCCCTCCATACTTTCTCTCCATGTCTTTAGTCCAATTAGCTTCTCCGTTTCATGTGCTTCTTTCCCGCTTTGTCTCTATTCCAATTGGCTTCTTCGTTTCATGATGGAGGTTGGACTAATGACACAGACACCCAGGCAGACAGCCTGCATTTCCTCATTGTGTTGTTGGAGATCAGAGAGAGAAGAAGGAGATAGAGAGTGTCCAGTTGTTGTGTAGGCAGGCAGTTAGCATTAGGCACAGGCAGTTAGCATTAGGCATAGGCAGGCAGCCAGCATTAGTGCCTTATTGCCACTGCAAGGGAGAGTCAGCTCTGTTCCTGTGCAAAAAATTAAAAATATTAGGGATTTGTTTGAATAATTTTCAGAATGACACATCAGCCGATCTCACAGTTCTGCAGGCAGGCCTAGTACCTTATTACCACCGCAAAGGAAAGTCACCTTTGCTACTGTGTTTAACATTAAAAATAATAGTAGTAATTTGTTTGAATAATTTTCAGAGTGACACTTCAGCCAGTCCCACAATTCTGTAGGCAGGCCTAGTACTTTATTACCACCGCAAGGGAAAGTCACCTTTGTTCCTGTGTTAAACATTAAAATTAATAGGAATAATTTGTTTGAATAATTTCCAGAATGACACATCAGCCAGTCTCACAGTTGTGTATGTGTATCGTGTAGACAGGTAGGGTGCCTTATTGCTACATCCATACTTCATATGCTTCATCCATAGTACCATAAGGCTAAATGCCCACCTTACCCTGTTCCACCATCTTCATTTAGACCCTAGAAATGGTTCCATTCATTTAATTTTAATTTTCTATTGTATTTTTAAAGGTATTTTAAAGTCGCTGAATAATTTGGACTGTCGCCGACTTTCATCCGAGTCGAACAGGGCAGATCCTAATTGCGGAGTCGACAAATGGAAAAAAAAAATTAGTCCGAGATTGAATTTTACCGAAAATTTATGTCGTGCACAAGTCTACTTCAAATTAATTTTCCTCAAAACGTATGCACTGTAAGACAATAAGCACCAGCGAAAATTAATTTTATTAAATGAAGCATAACAAAAATTTGTGTTGTGCTGTGATTGAGCAAATCGATTAACCAGATCCCTGTCTCTCTGAGTCTCTCTCTCACTCTAATAATATCCTTTTCTCTATCTGTCTCATTATTAAATTCTTTAAATTTTTATCTCACTACCACATTTTGTCTCTCACTTTCTCTCTATTATATTCTCATTTTCTCAGAAATGAATCACTGAACTGCATTTTTGAAGAGTTAAAAAATACTCTAAAATGACCCAAGGAATCCAGAAGCCGAACGGAAGTAGTGGATATTGGCCAATTCCCTTGGGCTGGATTAGGCAGGGGATACTGGAAATACAGTAGTCCTCCCTGTCCCCTGCCTGACCTCTAATGTCCCCAAGCACCCTTCCCATATCCCTGCAAATGTTATGGATCGAAGGGATCCATTGTTGGATAAGTCTTTGGCACACACTGGCAAATGAGTAGCAAGTGAACAGACTTAGTCTGGCAATCTTCAACAGATGATATCTCTAGCCCAGTCTGGCAATCTTCGACTTTTGATGTCTCTGACCCACACTGGTGAATTTGTAGCTGGTGAACAGATTCAGTCTATCAATATTTGACTGGTGATGTCTCTGATCCAGTCTGGTGATCTTCGACTGGTGATGTCTCTGACCCACACTGGTGAATGAATAGCTGGCAAACAGTCTGAGTCTGGAGATCTTCAACAGGATATATCTCAGACACACACATGAAAATGTAGTCAGCAGAAATATACAGGTTGGCGAATATCACCTCAGATGATCAATGAGAGCAGCACTGAATGGATGAAGGCCTGGTGAGCTTATACAGCTGGCATGTGCTCTCTCACGTTGATCAGATGAATGCAGGCCAGCTGATGTCAGGAACAAACCGAGGTCAGGAGTGGAGACAGGAGGATGGTCAAGATCTAGCCATGTTCAGGACTGGAGACAAGCAGAAGATCGAGATCAAGCCAAGGTCGGTACTCGAGACTGGAGAATGTCGAAACCAGATGAGATCAGTATTGAAGTGGATGGTCGAGATCAAGCCGAGGTCAAAACGGGTACAACGTAGTCAACCGGACTCAATAATTGGGTGCCAAAGGATAGGCAACAAAGGTATAAATAGGAGCTTCAACCAGTGGGATCCAACCCCACTGGAGAAAGGACAATATTCAGAGAAGACCGAAAACGGATTTGAAACAATGGAATTCAGAGAGGACCAAAAAGGAATCGTGACACTAAATTAATCAAGGGATCAACTATATAACCAGATAATCCCGGCTGCTTCCTCACACTAACTGACTGAAACATGTATTTGTTAATAATATTTGTTATACAGCAATAATGTATTTGTAAATAGTTTTGATAGTATAGATACTGAATTCAGTGCAACAATATCAGTAAATAATTCTATGCAGAACAGTTTGAGGTATATACATTTTCTAAGGTTCCGTAAAACACATGAATCAGCAGTGAATGAGTTAATTCCATCAATACATACTATCTGTGTAATGAGACTGATCAACCAACAGGAACAATGTGAATTATACTAGGTGGTAATGCAATATGTGTTTACAAATGTATGAATATTTGTCAAAATAAAGGTCTTTATGGTTTACTGAAAAGAGAAAACAAAATCAGTTTCAGTTTAACTGTAATAATACTACCTTACCACCAATCACGTCTGCAGTATATTGTATAGCAATGTTCCTTTGGTCCCTCAGGAAGCAGAGGACATAATTATCATTGTAAATGTCATTACCATTTACAATCAAATCCAACTAGAAGAACTATTAGGTACATAGTTATTTAAAAATCAACATCTTCTTGCTCTTGATCTGGTTGAGTGTAAATCAAGCAGTTGTAATAAATAGGATAAGAATATTCTTACCACCTTACTTTAAGCTTAATGAACTTAGACAGGGGCTTCTAATTACTCAGATTACCATTACCATGGCTTATCTCTTTGAGTGCAAGCAGTGTATTCAACACTTTGGAAAGCAATGCTTTGAACACCGCTCTGAAAACAGCAATATGATATTTCTTTGTAATTGACAAAATGGATTTCCACCTTTCCTTTCCACCATATGGTACAGAACACAGTCTTACCAGCCTTCTCAACAATCTCTGTTCTTGGCTTAAAAAAATCCACCAATCACAGTTCTGGATGATAATTGTTTACGACAACGCATATCAGATGGTGGTTCAAAAAGCTGGTTGTGCCTGTCTTTGATAATGTTTTCATTATTTTTGTTTTTTTGTAGGTTGTTGATTTTTAGGGTCTGATACAGACAAGCGACACTCTCCATAAGGGAATGGCCATTTACTTTGATCAGTGGTCACTCATGTATATTATATTTATCATACCATGAAATTTCATAATGTTATTACATCCACAGGTATTTTTTAAGAGTTCTGTTATTTTCAGGAGGATTATGTGTCACGGGCACCCAGGAATGCTCAGAGCTCAGTACGGTAATATAATGCAAAATATTTATTGGAATAAATCACAGCGATAAATAAGTGGTACAACAAGCAAAGGGTTACTAGCTGGCGACACTACTACCAGAAATAGTAGGCCTCTCGCTAGACCACAATGCGACAGACTGGGCCGAAGCCCCTGTTAGTCTCAGCAGGATACAGGAATGCCAACTCTTGATCCGTTGACTGGAACACTGGAACAGGCGACCACTGTGAACACTGGCTCAGCAATCTTGATCCGACGAACAGGAACACAAGGGCTGCTGAACTGGAGAACTGACCCACGCCTGCAATCAGTCAAACCAGCAACACCACACCTTTGCAGCAACCCGGTGACCCACGCCTGCAGTCACCACTAAGAGACCCTGTGACTCGGCCTGCAGTCACTATATCGGACCCCTGTGACTCACTCCTGCAATCACATATAAAGACCCTGTGGCTCACGCCTGCAGCCACCACACGAGACCCTGTGACTCACGCCTGCAGTCACTACACCAGATCAGCTCAGCAATCTTGATCCGACGAACAGGAACACAAGGGCTGCTGAACTGGAGAACTGACCCACACCTGCAATCAGTCAAACCAGCAATACCACACCTTTGCAGCAACCCGGTGACCCACGCCTGCAGTCACCACTAAGAGACCCTGTGACTCGGCCTGCAGTCACTATATCGGACCCCTGTGACTCACTCCTGCAATCACATATAAAGACCCTGTGGCTCATGCCTGCAGCCACCACACGAGACCCTGTGACTCACGCCTGCAGTCACTACACCAGACCCTGTGACTCTGCCTGCAGTCACCATATCGAGACCCTGTGACTCACGCCTGCAGTCACCAATCAGACCCTGTCCACAACAGTGGTCTGTCTTAAGCCAATAGCACAAATAGATCACAGTAAAGGATAGTCATGATCACTGGGTCATACACAGAGAGGGTTCTCATACTTAGCTGGGTCATACACAGAGAGGGTTCTCGTACTTATCTGGGTCATACACAGAGAGGGTTCTCTTACTTAGCTGGGTCATACACAGTGCGGGTTTTCGTAGATAGCCAGGTCACACACAGAGCCCAAGTACTTCACCTAAGAACAACAACGCAAGGGCGACTGAGTCAGGACTCAGTCTGCCTTTTAAACCACTCCACAGGAAGTAGGAGGAGCAGCTCAGAGGGAGGAAGTAGGAAGTAGGTAGGAGGAGACTACAGGAAACAAACAGATAAAACAGAGGCCTGCTGCATGCTAGAAGCCTCGCGCCTGTACATGCTGCTGGAAACAAGGTAAGCTGAAACTGTAACATTATGGTCACGTATTAACAATCTAGTGTAACAATGTATCTATTTTAATCCACGTGTTTGTGAAGTTACACATAACAGAATAATATAAGTTCTTAACTCAGCAACGTAACATCGTTGTGTATGTGTGGCGCCAAATAGAAACAATAGACGCTGATGCCAGAGTTATTACATACTTGGAAACACACGATACTCCGGACAGAAGTAACGCCTAAGAAGCGGTTAAACCTTTTTTTTTGGTGGCATGTAACAAAACTAAGAGTTTGGAAGAATGTAAGAGGGGATGGACAGGAGGAGAAAGAACACCAGAGACATTGTATTCCAGGGGGGATGGACAAAAGGTGAAAAAACACCAGAGATACTGCACTTTAAAGGGATAGTAATACTTTGTTTTATCTTTATTTTATTTTGTAGGTATTAAAAAAACATGAAGAATGATATGTCTTATCTCTCAAACCTTTATGATTTGAGAGATATTCACAAGCAAAGTTTCTCCTCACTGACCAAAACGGTCAAGTCTGCCATCTAGCTGTCAGATTTGGAATCCGGCCCACAGATCAACCTGTGGCTCTTCAGCAGAGCCAAGACTGCAAGATCTAAAAATAACTATGTTATTGGAAGGGTCTAAAAAGTGTGCTTGAAAACCAGGCACACTTTGTAGACTATTTGAATGAAGTATTTCTTCTTATCTCTCATGATCTCAGCTCTGCTGTAGAGCCACGGCCAGTCCACAGGCCGGATTCCATATCTGACAGCTAGATGGCAGACTTGACCATTTTGGTCACTGAGGGGAAAGTTTGCTTGTGAATATCTCTCAAACCATAAAGGTTTGAGATATAAGACTTATATTGTTCTTCATGTTTTTTTAATGCCTACAAAGTAAAATAAAGCTAAAACGAAGTATTACTATCACTTTAAGAAGCAGATACAGTGAACATCTATCTGGTGAGAAGGTTCCTTTTTTACCCCTTAACTCATATACTTCGCCTACCGCCTCAACCGATATAGCCCCAGAGGCGTTATATACACTGCATGCTAACATCTTATACGAACAAGTTATACAGTATTTTACAGCCATATTTATTCTGCAGAATATGTGTTAATAAGATACTTTGTTATCTCTGATATGGAGTAATCATCCAAAGAATATCACTGAATGCTGACATTTTTTTCTTTTTTGGATACTTTTACGATCGATCGTTTTATTCCTTTTTTGGGTATATGTTACAGTATATATATTTTTTTATAGATAGGGTTAGTTTTAGTATTTTATATATTCTGTGTGGATCACATATTCTTATCGCTCCCTCGTTGTGACTGACAGAGAGCCAATTTAGTCTGTATAGACTTTATGTCATACTTTGGTCAGTTACATATTCCCATTGCTCCCTCATTGTGACTGACAGTGAACTTGGTCCGTACGGGTCTCATGTTACACTTTGGTCGGCCATTACGGGGGAGCATCATGAAGTTATTCTTAGAATATTCTGGGTGTTTGCATCTTGTGAATGTGGGTATCAGACGAATATTTCTATATTATCATCTGAGAATTTTTTCTTAGATCTCTGATCTTGACCAGTGGATCTTGGATCTTTGTAGATATTTTCCCATAATTTTTGTAAGTTTTTTATTATTGTGCATGTGAAAATATTTATAACTAGTTGAACAGCCCGTTACACAGGCCACAGTGCCTCTGGCAGCCGGTCGCGGGGCAGTCACGCGCAGTGGAGACTGCCTGCGCCGTGGCTGATACAGTGCTGGACGCTCCTTCGGAGCGCCCAGCCCTGTATCAGCCGCACGCGCAGCAGTGTCTACTGCGCATGTCGGGCGTTACACACGATTTAGCAAATTATTATATAGGATGACACAGTGCCAGAGCTGATTTCTTGGATTTCATATTATTCAATTGTTGGTGTGGATATTCAACTTGACTAAAGGTTTAATAAACTGTTTTATACATTCACATAGCCTGTGATGACTGTGAGATTGGTGATCATACTCTAAATTATAGTATCAATGACTATCCTTTGCTATATTAGCTTAATCCGCTGATTCCAAGAGCTGAATACATTTTACACTATTTGTTCTATTATTTTGTACTGCTTTTCGGCATCACTGGTGAAGTAGTATTTTATATTCTCAGTTTCTGCTGATTCTGAAATGAGGAGGCTGTAATTAATTATGTGAAACAAAATCAGTATGTGTATAAAAATATTACCTTTCACACCCTTAAAAATCACTTTAAAAAAACTATTCCTTAAGCTCTACTATATATGTGCTTTATCATGTAAGAGCATGATGTGTGTTAGTGTTCCTTTAATCTTAAATTGTTATTGAAGACACTTACCCGTGACAATGCAGGTATGACAAGTTCTTTCCAATCCAGATACTCTTTAAAGGGATAGTAATACTTCGTTTTAACTTTATTTTATTTTGTAGGCATTAAAAAACATGAAGAATGATATAAGTCTTATCTCTCAAACCTTTATGGTTTAAGAGATATTCACAAGCAAAGTTTCCCCCTCCCGCCCCTTTTACCTAGTGTAAGCCATCTCTTCTCAGATGTGAATCTGGTTGTAAGACCAGACAGATAACAGCAGGGGACAATCTTCTTTCTATGAGAACAATGAAAGTCCTGCCCTCCTTGGCAAGCTTTTCCAGTTTTTCCCTTATCTTAATTGAAGATTGTCCCTCTGTGCAATCTACCTGGGCACCTCCCTTCAGCTTTGGCTGAGCAGTGTTACATCAGTAAAAGGGACGGGAGGGGGATACTTTGTCATTGAATTACTCCTGAACTACAACTCTGACAGAACTGAAATAACACTCTCCAAAGTCCAAATACTATGATGATTAATTAGAGCTGCTTTTATTATGAAACATTACTATCCCTTTAAGTGAACCAGCAAGACCAATCGATTGCAAATCCTTAAATTAATCAATGCATCATCAGGTTCTCAACAGAGATGAGAAAAACTTCTATGAATCATTCTGAATAAATGTATGTTATTTGTAATTGTTCATTTTTGATGCATAAACATACTAATGCCTTGAAGCATTGATGCTAAATAACAAATACTCCTAAATGAAAGGTTCAGTTAGCATATGCTCCGAGTCCTAAATTAATGTCAGACATATGAAAATGTGTGCCAACTGCTTTGCTTAATTAGGTGCAATTGCTAATCCTCAAAAAAGAGGTGGACATATTAGCCATACCCACTTTATGAAATGCATTCATTAAATAAGAGCAGATGTTCAATAATTCATAAAATGAATTGCACAATTTAGCAACATTTTGGCACTAATAATTTTTCCATCAAAAGTACATTGTAAATAGTGGGCTTGGGCTGTATGCAGAAAGTTAAAGAATTGCAATTATAGACAATGCCAACTATACTTTTTCTGTATGGCAGACCCATGCCAGAGTATCCTATGTTAGTTAATGGTAAGGAAAAATGGAAAGTAGAATATTGGTAATGTGATATTTTTCTTTGTTTCCACACAGTTTGCCCTGGACTGGGAAACATACATAATCAACTATAAATACCTCAAAGATTCTATAAGAGATTATATCCAAGTAGTGATGATGAGTAGGGTGAGCGAAACATACACTATTCAAATTGAAAACCAATTCAAACAATAGTGAAAATATTTTGAATCTGGTCAAATCGATTCAAACTAAATCGACAGAGGAAGCTAGAGAGAGAGCACACCCGCAATCCTGGTTTGATCACAATATAAATAGTTGTAGCCCATTTGATCAAAACATAAACTGTAATAACCTGTCAACCACAGTATAAGTTTTAACCCTCTTGATGACATTATAATATTCAACCCACTGATAACATATATGATGTCATAACACATTTTATAAAATTGTAAGTTCATTGATTACAGCAAACGTTGTTCTTGCCCTCTCACAATGTAAGTTGTGGTAACATGATTATTAAAGGGATTAGTAATGTCAGAAAAAAAGTATTAACTATATGGTAGATACAATTAAAAGAGAGTACTTGCACTTTTTCGTATCTCTCAAACCATTATGGTTTGAGAGATATAGGAAAATAAATTTCTCTGGTCCATCCCCTTTCTGCTTGAAGAGCTGTAAAGCTGTCAGAAGCAGATTCTGGCCGCGCGACCAGATGCGGATTTTCAGCAGCACCGATATAACAATATCTAAAGACAAATACTTCATTTAGAACGGTCTACAAAGTGTGCTTGGTTTGCAAGCACACTTTGTAGACCGTTCCAATTAAGTATTTATTTCTAAATAGCATGATTTAAGCTCTGCTGAAGAGCCTCTGTCTGGTCAAATGACTGGAATCTGCAGCTGTCAGCTAGATGGCAGACTTGAGTAAAACATCCAGGAAATGGTAACTTTAGCAAGTTATATCTCTCAAACCATAAAGGTTTGAGAGATAAGACTTACATCGATGTTAACCTTTTTTTTAATGTCTACAATATTAAATCGACTTAAAATTAACCATTACTATCCCTTTAAAGTATGTTATAGTAGCTTTCTTTCTTAAACTATAAGTTGCAGTAACACAATATAAGTTGTAATCTGCTTGATCAAAGGATACATTGTAGAAGTCTGATGATCACAGTATAAATTATAACCTTTTATAACACTCAATATGTTGTAGTAACCCATTGATCAAAGTATAAACTTTAGTATACTGTTTGATCAAAGTATAAGTTGTAACTTACTTGTTACAGTTCTCCTACCTTGTTCAGGAGCCTTGGATAGGAACCTTTTTGAATGACATTGAGTTTATGCAAACACACTTTTTTACTTTTCTAAAATAACATGATCAATTTTCTGACTGTATGAAATAAGAAATACCTGTTTCAGATTTTGTGAAATGGAGGTTTTGAATAAATACTAATCTAATAGAATCACTTTGCTAGCAGCTATTGAAGAGCAGTGAGACAGACTGCTAATGTTGTTCTTTAATACATTTCCCTCTATGGTGTTTTTCTTAGTGTCAGAGATACAACAGAGAGTATACTTTTAAAAGCATCCCATGTTCAGATGAATTGTGTATTAATTATGAGACCAACCAACAGCTCTTGTTTTAAAGTGGAAGTTTTTATTCCTTGATTGCTACAGAGGTTTTGCACGCATTGCTTTTCAATATGTTTGAGTTCTCTCTAGCTTAGAAGGGGTTAAAAGCCCCATTTAAATCAGTGAACTTTTGGGGAATTGCATTGGTCCACTATGGTGGATTACATCAGATCAACTCCAATATTCAGTGGCACCCGCAATCTCCCTACAGCTTTCTAGTAATGCAGAGCGCTGGGAGATGACATCATCTCCCAGCGCTCTGCATTACAGAAGAGGACCATGCGGGAGCACAACACGGCAGCCTGTCGCTCCTGCCACACCACTGGACCACCAGGGATTGGGAGATAGTAGATGGGGGCATTGTGGAGGGTGCCAATGTGGTTGGGGTGGGGGGGCCAAAGGCACTTCTTGCTCCAGGGCCCGGAGGGTTCTAGTTATGTCTCTGCCAATATTCCTATGAACATAAGTCCCTAAGTAGTGATAAGAAACGCTAATAAAGACATAAAATGAACAGTATTCACTGTATTGGAGATCTCACTAAGACTTTAATAAATGGAAATTTTACTTTGTCACCTGTATATGTTTTCCAACATGTATGAAAATTAGGTTTTCATCTGTGTTGTCTACATTGAAGATGGTCACTGGTGGGAGCAAAGAGTTTCCTCACGTTAATATTGCTTATCTTTATAACCCTCCTCCTACCCGCCTCTTGTCACTTTTACCCTTGAAACGTATTGTTGTCCCCCCAGAAACAAACGAGGTTAACCGTTTGAGTGTCAGAGGACTGTGCAACACATTGCAAAGCCTAGTGTTGCGTACCCCCCCTCAATTTCAATCACAAATTACAGTCCAAGAGTTGGCAATGCAAAGCACTAGAGACATCTCTAGCAGCTAAGGGGTTAATACATAGTGTTAATCAAGGTGCAGAGGTAAGGAATAGGTCTATACACACCCACACTACTCTCCCCTTGGCGCATGTGTTGGTATGGTAGAAAGGTTTAAAGGGATAGTAATACTTCGTTTGAGAGATATTCACAAGCAAAGATACCCCCTCCCACCCCTTTTACCTAGTGTAAGCCATCTCTTCTCAGATGTGGAATCTAGTTGTAAGACCAGACAGATAGCAGAAGGGGACAATCTTCTTCCTATGAAAACAATGAAAGCCCTGCCCACCATGACAAGTTTTTCAGGTTTTTCCCTTATCTTAATTGAAGCTTGTCCCTCTCTGCAGTCTACCTGGGCACCTCCCTTCTGATTTGGCTGAGCGGTGTTACATCAGTAAAAGGGGTGGGAGGGGGATATTTTATTATTGAATTACTCTTGAACTACAACTCTGACAGAACTGAAATAAAACTCTCCAAAGTCCAAATACTATGATGATTAATTAGAGCTGCTTTTTTTATGAAACATTACTATCCCTTTAAGTGTAAGTCTTTGGTGTTAAGAAAGCATAGCCCTAGAAAATCAACCCAGTACCTGAAGAAAACAGATTTAGGGCCGTATGTTCAAAAGGAAAGTGGAGAAGTCCTGGGGAAAACCATTTGCCCTATAGGGGAGAACTAATCAATTCCCATTGATTTAAATGAGGATGTTAACCCTTTGAGTGCCATAGAGGTATCCAACGCATTGCTTGGCAGTGTGTTGGATAGCTCCATGACACTCACAAGCTTTGCAATGCATTGAAGACCTCTCAAGCATTCAAGGGGTTAAAATCCCCATTTAAATCAATGGGAATTTTTTGAATTTTTAGCTCTCCCCTAAAGTGCAAATGGTTTGTCCCACAACTCCTTCACTTTTCTCTTGAACATACGAACCTTATTGATGGAAAAACCAAGACTTCTGCAATCAACATGTCAGGAACCACTGGAGCCAGGTAAGTGATATGATTCTAAATGCTTTCCTGTATTGGCCCAATAATTTCAATTGGCTTATATATTCACTCACATATGAGCAAATTAAAGCAATGCGTTGGATACCCCCCTCTGGAACGCAAATGGTTAAGCCATATATTCTTGTGTGTCCTAATATGGACACTGAAAAGTACAGGTCAGAGATGCTCAAATAGGAGCTTGTCATAGTATTTAGCAGGCTCTACAGGACTGATATCTTACCCAGAGTGCAATCTCTTTTATATATTATATATCCTGAAGCACATCAAACTGATCTTGCCCAGGTGACAATCAGTGCCAGGCAATTTCTGTCTGAAAAAGAGATGCAGTCAATCCCAGATGACGCAATGCCTCTATGTACCTTTCTCTCTAAGGTGAGCAGGACTTTGTGATCCAGCAGTGAAAGAGTGAAAAAAGAGAAATTAACCCTTTGAGTGCCAGAGAGGCAATTCTTTGGATACATATCTGGTACTCAAAGGCTTAATACTGGGAAGGGCTGTATGCATACTTGGAAACTCTCATGATTTGCCCTGGATACTCCTGTTTTTGTAGTAAATTACTGGGTCTGTGGGGACAAAGGCTGATTCTCTGGTGGTGAAGAGATTCTTATGAATCTCTGCCCATCCTGTACCTCCCACTTCTCCTTCTTCCCACCCTATTCTGCCCACTTCCCACCCACTTCCGTCCGACTTTATTGCACATCCTGTTAAGAACTTCTCCACCCATGATTAAGCCCCACCCCTTTGTGACACGATTCATGTAATTCTCCCACTGGCACTTCATGAGACAAAGATCCAGATATGTCTGTATGCTGCATCTTTTATTTGAATACAACTCTGTAGAAATATTAAAAAAACAAATCCAGAAGGGACGCAAACCACCAATAGATGTTTCAGCTGTGGGTATCAAAATTCAACCCAATAATCACACTCTATCTTGCTGGTGGCCAGTTGTAGAGACAACTGGCAATATCCAGTGGGGTATCAATGCTGAATTGGTACACCTTTGGATATTGCCGGTTGTCTCTACAAACGGCCACCAGTAAGATCGAGTGTGAATATTGGGTTGAATTTCGATACCGACAGCTGAAACATCTATTGGTGGTTTGTGCCCCTTCTGGCTTTGTTTTATTCCAAGGGTCCTGAGGGTCTTCCTGGTTTGTTGGGAAGCAGCATCTACCTGCCATTTTGGATTGACTGAGTGGAGGCAGGCTGGAGTCCCTCATCCGATTTACTGACCACTTATAGTGGTTATTTAAATTGTGAGTACCATGGTGTACTGGTGAAGATCCATAAAGTAAAGATTATTGCACTAGGAAATGCCTTTCTCTTTTTCTTGTCCTGCAGAAATATTGCTCTTTAACTGTTTACAGACAAAAGGGAATAATGACAGTCTCATGCAGTGCAGCTACAACTGGGGTGCAAATTAAAATTCACAGTAATGTAACCTTATGAGTGCCAGATAGGTATGCAGTTCCCTTCAGAGAAATATGTTGCTCACAAACTAACCTCTCTAGCATTCAAGGGTTTAAAGGTCCAAGTTAACTCAATAAAAATGTGGGGTATTTTTATTTGTTCTCTATGGAGTGGTTTGTTTCCACCATAATTGCTCCTCTTTACTTTGTGCATACAACCCCTAGTATGAATGTCAGGGGTTGAATTCTATGAGCACTCAGTCCCATAGGAGCAAATTAGAAGAGCATGTTTTAAGTATCCTTATTCATATAGATTTATTAAGGAAACGGACATGATGCGTATGTGAGTGTGATCACATTTATGTCCTCAGTAACCAGAGACTTTTCTACTAATACCTATACTTAATCAGTCTAGCATTGAGGGGAATGGATCTTTTATTGTGTTAAATACAAAGTCACGATCTGTCTCTACTTACACATATAAATTAACATATTATCTGCTTCAGGAAAGTGCATTATCTCTGCAAAAAATCTTAAGCAGATATATATAACTATATTCCAATTTATTATTTAAATGTAAGTATGAAAGTAGCAATTCTTCAGTAGAAGTTGAAATTAGTTTTATGACCATGCATAAGTTATGAGCTACGGTGTCAGTCTGGGGAGAACAGATATGGCATTTAATTTACTCTTAAGTCCTAAAGAGTGCACCCTTTTTAAATTAATACTGCTGTTGAAATAGCATGATTAAAAAAAGACAAATTGGTGCTGGCAAAGCTTCTTGACAATTAAATTCTGTAATATGGATGCCTGTGCTATTCTCATTGTTAGTCATTTTCAAGCTTTAGTTCAATATATATTGGAATAAATCCATTTCAAAAATAATTGCAAAGGAATTATCACACCCAGTATCATACAAATTGATTTAACCCTTTGAGTGACAGAGGGGTATCTAATGCATTGCAAAACAAGGAGTTGGATATCCACCTGACAAGGGTTAAAGGAGCAGTAAAAAAATGTTATGAAAAAAAAAGAGATGAATGAATGAATCAATAAATATTATAGGTATTTTTTCATGCTGAGTAAAACAAAGCTACTTTCATTGCTATAAGATTTCTTCATTTGGAAGTTATTGCAACTCAGACTAATAATTATTATTCTTTATTGCACTTTTAGCAAGATTGGCAACTGGTGTTGAAAAGGTAAATCTTTTTATAATGCATCCAATGGGACAGCTTGAGTTATTTGGTTGAGTGAATGAATACATAGTGACATAGTAACATAGTTGACGAGGCTAAAAAAAAAGACATACATCCATCAAGTTCAGTTTATACCATGATGTTGAGAGGCAAAAAAAACTATTGAAGCCATTTCTAATTAAGCACTAAAAGCCGGCTGGATACATCCTTGAAGCAACATCCTATCTGATTTGAAACCACCAGTCATATTTCTCATTGTTGTTCTGACCTAGATAGGCATCCATTATTTTTGAAAGCAGCTACAGTATCTGGAAGCACAGCATCCTGAGGTAAAGAATTCTACTGGTTTACAACCCTTACTGTAAAAAACTCCTTCCTTTGTTTAGTCAGAATTACCTTTCCTCTAGTATTAATCGATAACATATTGTTTTTGCTCAGCTCTTTGAGTAACTATTCATCAGAGTGTTCTTTGTATTTAACTTGAATATAATTGTAAATGCTAATTAAATCCCACCTTAGATGTCCCTTCTCTAATATAAACAAATCTATTTGGTTAGTCTTGCTTTATACTTCAGATCCTCCAGTCCCTATCAGTTTTGTTGTATGACTCTTCATTTTTTCCAGTTTAATAATGTATTTTTAAGAACTGGTGCCCAAAACTGTACTCCATATTTTAGATAAAGTCTTACCAAGTATTTATATAGAGGCAGAATTATTTTCCTATCCCTTGCATGTATACCCTTTTTTATACATGATAATACCCTATTGGCCTTTGCAGCAGCTGAGTTACACTGCATAATGCTGTGAAGTCTATTGTCTATCAACACTTACTCTAATCAGGATTCCCCAAGTAGTTTCCCATTTTGTGTATATGTAGCATGTTTGTGTCTGCAGTTCAAGTGTTTACCTTACATGTATCTATATCAAACCTCATGTGCCAGTTTTCAGCCAATTCACTCAGTTTTCCCAAATCTTTTTGCAGAAAAAAAAACATCATACTCTGTATGTATTTCCTTACACAGATTAGCATCCTCAGAAAAGATTGGGAAAGTACTTCAATAACCACTTCTAGATCATTAATAAAAAAAATTAAAAGCATTGGACCCAGGACTGAACCCTATGGCACTCCACTCACAACTTTAGATCAATTTGAAAAGGTTTCATTTACAACTCTCTGCAGTCTATCATTTAATCTGTTCTCCATCCATGCACAGATATCACCTTTCGAGTCAAAGCCTTTTAATTTATGATGTAACCTGTTGTGAGGTACAGTATCAAAGGATTTTGAAAAATCCAAGTATACTATATTAAAAGCATTATCCTTCCAAATTACTGCTAACTCTTTTGCAGACTGCAAGTAAATTAGTTTCTTCATAAACCCATGCTGAATCCTATGAATAATTTTGTTTTTCATGACGTAGTCCTGAATACTATTGGTTAGCAATCCTAATATCTTACCCACTATGGAAGTCAAGCTCTTTGGTCTATAATTTCCTGGTTTAGATATTCTCTGTTTTTTTAATAATATTACATCTGCTTTCCTCCAATCACAGGGCACTATGCCTGATGATAGTGCATCAATAAATATTAAGTATAATGGTCTTGCTATTACTAAACTAAGGCCACATTATGATGAAATCTAACTGGAGTTTTTCTGTGGTATATCAACTGCATCATAGGATCATATGGTTAAATTGATTTGGGCCTTTAACTCCTTGAATTCTAGAAAGTTCTCCAGTAGATTGCAAAGCAATGCAATGGAGACATTTCTGTTATTTAAGGACTTAAAAAGCTCCATTCAAGTGCATTGGAATTAGGAATTTTTATTTTGTCTCCTATGGTGCAGTTAGCAGGGCTCAAAATTTCCACTCGCCACTAGCCAATGGCGAGTGAACATTCAGCCCTGGCGAGTAGAAATTCAGCCCTGGTGGGTATGTTATGGCTTGCAGTGGCGAGTAACTTTTCAGGTCTGGCTAGTAGCAAAGGACGTCACATTTTAAGCCCTGAAGTTAGTATACCCCATAATAACTTCAGTTTGCTTTTATCAATATGGGACAATGGGGGAGATGATAAAACTGGAGTTATAAAGAAAGTGTCTATGTAATTGTTACAAAGCATCATAAGAATATGTATAAATGTTTAGCGACATTTCCGTTGAGTGCTGTCTCCAGTCAGACAACTTTTTTGAAAAGTGGAACAGAAATGGTCTTGACCATATAAGAATTGTGTCACAATGTATTTATAAAGTAAATCGCTAATTGTGCCAAAAATAAAGGCAGTTTTAGTGGTTAAATCTTAACGTCAAGTATAAACTTTTCTTAATAAAAGTATATTTATAAACTTTACTTTTCATAAATATAACCCAATGTTTAGAGACAGTTCTTAAAGGTATACTAAAAAAGCTATTTATACATTTCTTCTATGTTCCTTAAGAACCTGTTGGTGTATACTATCAGGTCCAGGTGCTTTATTCTCCATTTTCTAGTGTCTTTTGGACTTTGACCTCAATAAGTCATATACATGATAGAGGAAATGTGATGATTCTCCCTTTTTACCCATAACCTGCATGTAAGAGGAGAAGAGAATGAAGAAGAGAAAGACATATAGGGGAGAAGAATAATTTTGTATGAAATAACAGACCTTATGGGTAGCCAATACAGGTATTTTAGGAACAGGTAATAGAGAAGGTATGTGGGAGCAAGAGCAGGTATTCTTGCAGCTGCATTAACCCCTTAACGACCTTTGACGGTCATAGCACATCATGGGTAGATCTGACTTAAAGATCCATGACGTGCTAGGACCGCCATGGAATTCTGGGCTCCCCCCGCTGCTGCACGCCATTCAGGGAGTCCAGAACCGGAAACAAAGAAAAAAAAAAAAAGTCCGTGATCCTTAAGTGCCGGCCACGGCACTGAAGTGGAGAAAGATTACGGGTAGGATGATCAGAGAGTAGAAAGCAAAATTTTCTTATTTTCAATTTTAGCTAGCCTAATTGCTTAGTTGCAGATTCTATTACATTCTTTATATTTTTAAATTATGCATCTGGCTATTTTAACTTAAACAGTTTAAAGGCTTGCTTCTTTTTCCTTATTTCCTAGCAAACTTCTTTGTCAAGTCACATTGGTCTTAATTTGCCCCTCATGTATTTACTCCCCAGTGAAATATATTGACATCTATATTTATCTAAGAGCATTCTGAATTTCCATCTTCATTTGTACTTTTTTCTTTGAAGATAATATCACATTGAACTTTTTTAACACCGCGTTTAGCAATTCCAAATTAAGCTTTTTAAAACTGAATGGTTTGAATGAACCCTTTTCTAATGGGTTTCTCACAACAAATTTCAAAGGATCCCATATTGTGGTCACTGAAGCCCAAATTCTCCCTTACCTGTATATTGTATACCATTTGAGAATTGTTTGAAAACACTAAGTCCTGCCAGGCATCATTTCTGGATGGTTCTTGTACTAGCTGGGACATGAAATTGTCATTAAATACACATAGAAACGTATTTACCTTTTTGTGCTGGAAGTCATATTTCTCCATTTCATGACAGGAGATCTCCTATTATGATTAGATTTCCTAACTGAGAAGTATTTTCCATTTACAGTAACAGTTGGGCTTCTTCAAACGCTGTAATTCTGCATTGAATTAAGCAAAAAAATTGATTTGTCTAAGCCCTACACCTACACTGTAGTTCATTCACTGGAGTGCAGCTAATGCTTTGGAACATAACACCAGTAGAGATGTGCTGGTGGATATGTACATTAACTCCATTGACTATAGCTCTGCATGGTAAGTGATAGGAACAGCATCATCAGATGACTAGAACAGAAAATTATAATGTAATATTCATGAAAAATAGTTTACTGCTCCTTTAACATAGGAACATAGCTCCACTTGTGTTTTGCATTAAAAGTAAATAAAGGGTTATATTTAATATTTCGAATGCAAGATGAGTGTCCAATGCATTGCAGAGCACCGCACTAGGCACTACTCTGGTATTCAGAGTAATAATTGAATACAATTTTATTTTGAGGCAAACAGGAGTAAAGGTATCAATCAACATGAAGGTATATTTGTTAAAGATCTTATAAGAACCAGATGTGGATATAATTAGGCCATTTTGTAGGTAGAATATCACACTCTATGCACAAACGGCTGGGCTCATGTTTTCTATGTGAAATGCAACTGGGAACTATGTAAATCACTTCTAATTAGTTGCTTATTACGCATGCAACAAAAAGGATACTTCCCTGAATATATGATTTCTATGTAAATAAGCAGCCTGACATGTTTCACACTGCAATCACTTATTTTTCAGTGAATCTCACCCAAATGCTTTCACCTGGCAGGGCTGGCAAAACCTCTCAGCTTTCAAAATGGATGCACAGATTGGTCTAGAAAGACAATGCAAATATCAATTATGTATAAATAGAGACAAATGTAGTCCATATTACTGTTCCACATATTGCTAGAAAATGCTGGACATTTTATAGCTGATGAGGCTGACAAACGACAAGTGCAACAAGTCCATACATAATTGTGCTTTCTATGTTCCAAGCTTTGATGTGCAACTAATTATGCATATGTATAGAAGCAAGCCATTAGCTATGTACGTGAATGGAAAGTACCACTTAGAATTAGTTTTTTTATGTGAATTCTGACAAAGAACCATCTTATGATTTGAGACCATGGGCATTTCCTTAGTAGTGTGTTACACATTCCTTATGAAAGTACCACAAAGGTACATTTTTGTGTGCTACATCTGTAAAATAAAATCCCAGGAAAATTTTGGCCATTTGTGGCTAGATTTATCAAGTGCAGCCAGTCTCTCTTAATCCTTTTTATGCAGCTTCATAAAATGTTTAAATACACTCTTCTTTAGAAATATTCGTTACGGTATTAAATGGGATTAATAATTAGAGAGCCAGTGGCATTAAAAAATGAGAAAATTTCTCAGTTGTGATAAGTACATACATGCTAACAATTTCTAAGTGCAGTAAATTGACTTTCACCATTCCAGTAATGTCCCTGACTGCAAATCATTTTAACCTGTCGTGCTCTGTCTTTGGCAAGACACAAAGAGCTGTGATCCAAGCTCCTTCCTGAACTGGCTGTTATTATCTCTGACTTGGGGTAGTCTGCTGGTGTGAGAAGAGAGTAAAGGAGGTTGACTTCAAATACCCCAACATTCTGTCTGACTGATTTGATTTGAAAGACACAGGCAGCTGAGGTCCAATTTCCTTGATGATCTTGCAGAGATTATCTCTGTGTTATAAGTGTCTGGGGGTGGAAGAAGGGAGCAAAGGAAGTTGACCCCAAATACCCCAACATTCTATCTGGCTGATTTGATTTGAAAGACATAGGCAGCTGCAGTCCAAGATCCTTGCTGATCTTGCAGTTATTATCTCTGTGTAATATTTGTCTGGGGGTGTGAAAAGGGAGCAAAGGAGGTTGACCACAAATACCCCAACATTCTGTCGGACTGATTTTATTTGAAAGACCCAGGCAGTTGTGGTCCAAGTTCCTTGTTAATCTTCCTGTGCTGGGAAAGTCTGGAGAAAGAAGTAGTTGATTTTTTTTTGTTATCATTTTGTTTTGGACAGTGATATTTTTTTAGTTATAATTTTGTTTTGGACAGTGATAAGATAAGACTGAGGCAGACTTGATAGATAGCAGACAAGATTGAGTATATTGTTGAGGTCCATGGCAAGACACCATTCTCCATCAGTTCTGTTGTGTACTTTAGACTAAAAACACACACATAGTAGTTGAGTAATGTCTGACAAATGCACAATGAACAGGAGGAAGGGATAAGGAGGAGCAGTGCAGGGACGTGGGAATAAAGTGGTAGGTCAAAAACTGACATAAGCCATGGTTTCTGCAGGTGTGCTATACATGATAATGATCCATCTCCTCACAAAAAGGATGTAGTTTGTCAAAGTCCCACCAAAAGTTCCACCACCACCACCACCGCCACCAGCTCAAGTGCTATAAAACAACTATGTAAGAAGAACACTAAAGATGATAATGAGTTGCTTTCTAGTGTTGATGGCATAATAGAGGAAGGTGTAGCAACTCAACCAACTGCTGCATCTGACAAACAAACACTAAAACACCTGTTCTCAAGGTAGTAAAAATAAAAGTAAAAATACATTGTTTAACACCTTGAAAAGTTTAGATGAATATAAGGATAGTGGGCAGGAAGCAGAGGACAATGCTAAGGATGATCTAATGATGACTGATGATAATGATGCAGATCTAGAATATATCCCTCCAGCATCCTCCACGTCTTCAGATACTGATGAAGTTGAGCGTGAGAGAGATGATGACATGGCCAGAAAGTTAGTTGAAAGGGAAAGACTCTATCTTCAACCACTGAAAAGGAGCACTGTGCCTGTCTATAAACTGTTTTAGAAACCACTGGAAACTGACCCTGTGCAAACAATTATGCCTAAAAATGCACATTCATTCTGGGGTTATCAAAAGCATGCATCATAACTGCTTTCAAATCCAAGCCCCACTCAGCCACATACACATGTGTTAAGTAACCAGCAGCAACAACAGCAACATAGATTATTAACAACCACAACCTTAGCTATGATGAGTGCCTCCGCTGCCACTGCTGGAAGTTCTGCATCTTTGACACCTAGTAGTAGTAAGCAATAAAACTGCATCAACATCTAACCCCAGTAGTAGTAGCAGCCCCTCAGGAACCCTGCAGTCCATGAAGTCGGCAGCTTAATTCAGGATCCAAAAGCTAAACATATTGCTATCTGTTGCCTGTGCAAAAAGCATGGGAGCAGGGGAAAAGCAGGCACCTCCTCTATGAGATCCCACCTGAAGCACAACCAAATGTCTAACTGTGAGACACACTATTAACAGGTCAGAGGTGCCACAACTAGCAGCAGCAGAAGCACTCCATTTAGTTCCCAGGGCTGTGGGGCAGATAAGAGAAGTAGTGATGTTATTGTTGTGTCACTGACAACCGTTAGTTCATGCCTAATAACACCCATGACTCATAGTAACATAGTAAATACATAGTAAATTAGGTTGAAAAAAGACACAAGTCCATCAAGTTCAACTTTCGCTTCATACCTCAGTAACTAAGAATTTTATAGCTTTCCTGCTACCAATTAAATTAGTCTTTATCAGACCTTCCTGATCAGCCTACTGATAAACAGTATAACTCTGCATGTTCCCTTTTGAAAGAAATGTATCTAATCTTCTCTTAAATGTGTCCATTGTATCTGCCATAACTACCTCCCTGGGCAATGAATTCCACAATTTGACAGACCTTACCGTAAAAAAACCCTTCCTCTGCTGAAGTTTAAACCTCCTTTCCTCTAATCTCAAGAGGTGTCCCCTGGTCAACTGAGCAGGCCTTGGAATGAATAGCTCACCGCAGAGATCCTTGTATTGACCTCTCATATACTTGTACAATGTGATAAGGTCTCCTCTTAGTCGTCTTTTCTCTAGAGTAAATAAACCTAGTTTGTTTAGTCGTTCCTCATATGTCAAGTCCTCCATTCCCTTAATTAATTTTGTTGCTCTCCGCTGTACCCTCTCTAGTTCTAGTATATCCTTTTTCAGAACCGGTGCCCAAAATTGCACTGCATACTCAAGGTGAGGTCTTACCAATGATTTGTATAATGGCAAAATAATGTTATCCACTCTTGCTTCAATACCTCTTTTTATGCAAGACAGGACTTTGTTTGCCTTTGCTACTGCTGTTTGACACTGGTCACTGTTTCCAAGTTTGTAGTTGACAAGGATACCCAGGTCTTTTTCTAGCAACGAGTCACCTAAAATTATTCCATTAAGTTTATAAGTAGCCTTGGGATTGTTTCCTCCCAAATGCATGACTTTACACTTCCCCACATTAAACTTCATATTCCACATGTTTGCCCAATCTGACATTGTATGTAAGTCCCTCTGTAGAGAGAAAATATCCTGTTCTGAATTAATGACTTTGCATAATTTAGTATCATCTGCAAATATTGATATTTTGCTTTCTATATCTATTTCCAGGTCATTTATAAACATGTTAAAAAGCAGCGGACCCAATACTGAACCCTGAGGTACTCCACTCTCCACTTTAACTATACTGGAGAATTTTCCATTTACAACCACACACTGTTCCCTATCCTTCAACCAGTTTTGTATCCAATTGCAAAGGTTATCTCCTAGCCCCAATTTCCTGCTGCAGAGGCGTATGATGACTATGGGTTGGCTGTAGGAGATTACATAGAGTGCCTGCACATACCACCACCACCCCCACCACCTCTACAAGTGATGGTGTTAAAGCAATAAAGTTACACAGTTCTTCTACTATGTACTGCCATCCCACAGTTACTAAGTTCATAGAAAGAAGTCAAAACCTGCACAAATATAATGCTAAAGTATGCCCATGGAATAGTAAACTTGCTAAAGTGTTGGCAGTTGACATGCTTCCCTTTTCTTTTGTTGAAAATAGATGCTTGTGTTGCACCCTGTGGAATATCCCAAGCCGCGGTTATTTTTCAAGGAAGGTTGTGCCAGTGTTACATAAGAAGAAAGTTAGTGTTGTGGGCAAAGGACAAAAGCTCTCAGCATGCTAACAACCTTTTCAAGGCAAATGTTGTATGACTCACAGCTTTGACTTTCAGCTATTTATTTCTCCACTTCAGCCCTCAGAAGAAGTAATATTGTGGTGGGAAATGTTGCAGTCATAGGAAACATAGGAGAAAAATTTACTGGCAGTGGTAAAAAGGAGAAAACATTTGCGAAAAAAGTGAAATTCTGTTCTTTTGCGAAAATTCATGCGGGACATTTTTTTACTTTTCTGCTGTTTACGGTGTATTGACAAGAGATTTCTGAGACAGAAGTTTCTGTGTGAACTGCATGGTGCACGGAAAGAGAAACTAACACCAAAAACTGAAATTAGATTATTGAAAGTACAGTGCTACTTGCTAGGATATGAAAAAACAAAAGCTAAAGGATTTGACCTAAAAGCATGACTGGATTTTTCATCAGGAAGCAAAGACAACTGCCAAGACTACCAAATTTAGTAATGTGCTTCTGAGTTGTGGGTGCGGTCAGTGCAATCCCATTGTCACTGTTGCAGTCACATCTACTCCCGATTTATGGTTGCTGATTTATTTGTCTCTTTATATATGACTTTACTGACTAGCATTTAAAGGGATAGTAATGTTTCATAATAAAAACAGCTCTAATTAATCATCATAGTATTTGGACTTTGGAGAATGTTATTTCAATTCTGTCAGAATTGTAGTTCAAGAGTAATTCAATGACAAAGTATCCCCCTCCTGCCCCTTTTACTGATGTAACACTGTTCAGTCAAATCAGAAGGGAGGTGCCCAGGTAGATTGCAGAGAGGGACATTTTTCAATTAAGATAAGGGGAAAACCTGAAAAACTTCTCAAGGGGGGCAGGGATTTCATTGTTCTCATAGGAAGAAGATTGTCCCCTGCTGTTATCTGTCTGGTCTATGGACTGCATTCCACATCTGAGAAGAGATGGCTTACACTAGGTAAAAGGGGCGGGAGAGGAGACTTTGCTTGTGAATATCTCTCAAACCATAAAGGTTTGAGAGATAAGACTTACATCGTTCTTCATGTTTTTTTTAATGCCTACAAAATAAAATTAAGATAAAATGAAGTATTACTATCCCTTTAACTCCTTTGATGCTAGAGAGCCTTCCAGTGCATTGCTTGCAATGGGAATTATGAGCTTTTATGTGTTTTTCTGTTATAGGCTAAGGGTATTTTCTGTGCCAGAAACCTGGATGAGGTGGTGTGATATGAGGAGGGGCTGTTGTCATGGGAAGAAGTAGAGACACCTAGGGTGCTTTGCCTAGGGGCACCTGGGGTGTTAGAATGGCAATAATTGAGTGCTCTTCATTCCTTCCCAGAAATGTATAGGCCTCCATATTCTGACAACTGGAATGTTCTTTGCTTATCATTTATGGAATAATATAATGCTCCACTGAATGTATGAAGAAAAATGTCTTTATTAATATGTATACTCTATAGAACTGGAAAACAGAAAAGTGAAGTGTGCATTTAGGATTATTATTTGACTGATACAAATATTTATAAGAAGAGATGTTTTTAGACCAGAACATTGGACTCTTACACTGTAAATCCATTTCTGAGTACAAGGTGTTTAACTCTTTGAGTGCCAGAGGGGGTACGCAACGCATTGCTCTGCAATGCGTTGCGTACCCCTCTGGCACTCAATGGGTTAAAGTTCTGCCTAAGATACAACAGAGATAAGTGCTGTAGCATGTTAAGGAAAGAAAATAAATCAGATCTGTAATTTTATTTTTATCCTTTAGTCAAATAAAAATAAAAAATAAAAGTTGAACAAGCTTCTTTTGTTGCTATGGCAAGGCAGAGAGTCTTTGCTCTCAGTTCTGTGTTCTGTGATGATCAGGCCCGGACTGGGACAAAAAATAGGCCGAGGCATTTAAGACTGACTGGCTCATTTTAATTTTTTGAGCAGCCCATGGGGGGCAGCGACGGTGGGCTTTCGTTTATTATTTTTTTAAACGCCCGGACCGGCCCACCAGGCAAATGCCCTGTATGCCCAATGGCCAGTACGGGCCTGCTGATGATGTCAGCTAGTGAAACCCAACCCAGCCCTCTCAGCTGATGACGCTCCTCTAATTTCTTTCAGCGATTGACTGTCCAATTATAAGTCGGAGTTATGAATAAAGAAAAGGGCAGAATGAAGAGGAGACCAGCTGAATTTAGAGACCCTGTACACATTCAAGGAATGGAAAACTATCAGAAATTAAGCAGAATTTTAAGTGATAAGTTATCTAATATTCATGAGGGGGAGCTGTCCCTTTAACCACTTCATTGTAAAATACTGCTAATTTCTTGAGAGACCTTTCTATCATCCTAAGGGTTAGGTTTAATACCTCTCTGGCATGCCATGGATAAAATTATCATATTTTTCACTTTTCATTATTAACTAATTGAAGAGCCCGTTACACGGGCCACAGTGCCACTGGCAGCCGGTCGCAGTGCAGTCGGAGCACCCCGCTCTGTATCAGCTGTGGCGCGGGCAGTCTCTACTGCGCATGACTTCAGCACGCACAGCAGTCTCTGGTGCTCATGATTGTGGCGTTACACACATTTTAGCGAATTATTATATAGGATTTTCATTATTAACTAGTTGAAGAGCCCGTTACATGGGCCACAGTGCCACTGGTAGCCGGTCGCGGTGCAGTCATGCTCAGTAGAGATTCCCCGCGCCGCAGCTGATACAGAGCGGGACGTCCTTCAGAGCTTCCCGCTCTGTATTAGCTGCAGCGAGGGCAGTCTCTACTGCGCATGACTTCAGCACACGCAGCAGTCTCTGGTGCTCATGATTGTGGAGTTACACACTTTTTAGCGAATTATTATATAGGATTTCCTCTCATGTAAAGTCTTACTTGCTTTCATTTGAATGCATGCATTTCCCTGATAGCAGTCTATATCCCTTGATGCCCTACCTGACAAAACAGATCCGCTGATGTTCCTGATAATTAACCATTTGAGTTCCAGAGGGGTATCTAACGGAGAACGCTATCCAACTCTGGCACTCAAAGGGTTAAATACAGCAGAATAATAGTTCATTGCTTTTGCACAGAATATATCTAGCTCAATATACTTCTTGTGGCATTTATCCTTCTTAAATGTTGTGTGAAGGTCTTGCTTCTCTATCTGCTTTGCTTCTTATTGCTGGCAGGTCAAATCTCAATGACTAATGATATATTACCTGTCTGATTTGTGGCCTGACTGCTAACATCCCTACTGCTGCTTTGTTAGAATTGGCTTTTATTCCTTTTCCTGCCACCTGGCTGCAATCTAAGCAGTCACATCACTTCAGCACTCCCTGCCTGAGGGATTCTGGGGATGTGCTGGATCAGTGTACCAAATTTATATATTTTTCTCACTTTATTTTTTTTTCTTAGTAATGAGATTGCTAAAGCCAGTCTCTAGGGTGTCCCTCAGACTTTCTTGACAGATATAACATTATAGACCTTGACTGCCCACAGGGGATATTTGCCCTTCCTGCAGTAGAATACCTTGAGATCTTTTTTCTTTATGCACAATTACTGCACAACCAATCTCATTTTATTTTGGAATGGAGGAACTAACCCAATGAATACTAAGGCAGCTAATATAGTAAGACAAACCTGATTCATTCTAGAGCAAACCAACCGCACTACATAGGAAAATTTACATTGATTAAAATTGTGATTTTAACCATTTGAGTGCTAGAGAGGTCTCCAAAGCATTGGAAAGCAATGCACAGAAGACTCTTCTATCATTCAAGGGGTTGAAAACCTTATTTAAAGAGGAACTTTCACTCAAATTACAGTGCCCCCCCAAATTATTCTGCACATAGCGATATGCATATCAATACTAGTATTATCCTGAATAAGTCTGTCGATATTGAGAAATTCAAATTGTTCCGAGACAGACAGACATCTTGATATAGTGGCTTCTCTTTGCTCACACTGTCAGTCCCTTCCTGTACCTTAAAGGGATAGTAATACTTAAGTATTACTAATCCCTATAGCAAAGTACTACTTAAAAATACGTATTGCCCCCAGTGTCATCTCTCAAACCTTTATGGTTTGAGAGATGATCGCTTTTAAAGTTGCCCTCCCCATTCCCCGTAGTCAGCATTCTAGCTGACTCAGGGAAATCTGGTCAGAGATCATCAGGCGGCTCTGCAGCAGAACCGAGATTGCGTTAATTAAAAAAAAAAAACTTTCACTAAAACGGTCTTCTACGTGTGCTTGCAAGCCAAGCACACGTAGAAGACCATTTCAGTGAAAGTTTTCTTTTTTAATAACACGATCAGGCTGTGCTGGAGAGCCGCCTGAAAGTCGTACGACTTTCTTCCCTTCAGTCAGCTAGCATGCTGACTACGGGGAAGGGGGATAGAGAGGGCAACTTTAGAAGTGATCATCTCTCAAACCATAAAGGTTTGAGAGATGACACTGGGGGCAATATGTTTTTTTAAGTAGTACTTTGCTGTAGGGATTAGTAATACTTAAGTATTACTATCCCTTTAAGGTACAATGCAGCTCCCACTCACCAATCCTGAAGGAGACCGGGAAGGACAGCGCAGATTCACAGATGTCTGCGCTGATTCTTGCCTATGCATTATTCAGGATAATACTAGTATTTACATGCCTATTGCTATGCGCATAATGATTTGGGGGGCACTTTAATTTGAGTGAAAGATCAATTTTCAATGAATGGAAATATCTGTTTGTCCCCTATGGTGCAACTGATTTGCCCCATTATCACTAAGGTTCCACTTATTACATCAGCTTGAATGACTATATTACATTTGCACAGAGACTGCTATCAGTGGCGACCCCTCCGCCTGGTGCCCTCAGTCTCCCTCCGGCGCTCTAGTAATGCAGAGCGCTGGGAGATGACATCATCTCCCAGCGCTCTGCATTACAGAAGAGGACTGTGCGGTAGCTCAACCCACCAATCCGTCTCTTCTGACACTCCACTGGACCACCAAGGACTGGGAGGTAGGAGATGGGGGCATTGTGGAGGGCCCGGGGGCTAATGTGGTCAGGGGGGCCAATATGGTCAGGGGGTAGGGGGTGAGGGGGCCCATGTCACTTCTTGCACTAGGACCGGAGGGTTCTAGTTATGCCTCTGCCTGCTATTCTTGGTTACAATCTTCTTATTCATTTGTTTGCTTTATTAGATTGGTGCTTTATACAATGTAACATCTAAAATTGATCTGTTTGTTATTTATATTTCTGCATTCACACCTCCATCTGTAAAATGATCTATTTGTTTTCTGAAGCCTAAAATCTAGTTTACAATCTGTGGGTGCAGCCATGACCTCCTTTTTCTGCGTCTCAGAAGTGATAATGCTGTATTGCTTGCAAACAAGTTGAGTTAGGGAGGCAGCATTTCTCAATACAAGAACAGTGGCTACTGATCTCAGTAAGTTAATTGACTAAGCCCTTGGCTCTCATTACAAAGAGCACAAATAAAATTAACCAAATGGTGTACATATTGCACAAACATTAAAAATGCAAGTTTAGGATTAGATTTTAAGGATCTTACATAATATATCTAATGTTACCATTGCTAACTAGAAACATATAATATTTAAAATGAGAAAACCCTACATAATTTGTATGTGTTAATGCTCATTTAAACGCACCATATAAACTAAAGATTTGGTAATTATGAAAGAGCTTTTAGAATCATTTATATGGTGTACTAGTCATTTCTCATTTAGAAAACACATTTTTGAGCTTTTTAGATATATAGATTATGCTAATTAAGACATACCATGCAGGCATATCCTCTCTCACCCCTATATTACCTCCCCCTCTCATGGACCCTGTGTGTATGGGGGGGGGGGAGGGCTCAGGAGCACAAAACTGCATGGATTGAAATCTGTAACATGTTTTTTTTTTAATTTGACACTTCTGCATTTAATTGTTATAATGACTACAGACGAGAAAAGAGGTAGATAATGCATAAGGTTTTTTAAAAAAACAACCCACTACATCAAACGATGGATCACTTGTCCATCTACCCAGAGCTAGCCTGGTGTGCACAAATATTTATCTTTCGTGCATTGTGGAATACAGGTAGCTACCACTAGGAGGCAAGACACTTGTAGTCCAGGTTTTGTGAGTATGCCTTGTCTCTGTCTGTTTATCTGTCACCTGGCCCTAGTTTGAGGTCTGTTTGTGGTATCTTGGTTAAAAAGTATTCACTTTTACCTTATCTAATTTTACTTTCTTTTACTTTATTTACTTCTTATATAATTTGCTTTTTTATGCCTGTGTCCCTGTATACTTAAAGTGATAGTAATGTTTCAAAATAAAAACAGCTACAATTAATCTTCTTAGTATTCGGGCCTTGGGGAGTGTTATTTCAATACTATCAGAGTTGTAGTTCAAGAGTAATTGAATGATAGTGTATCCCCCTCCCGCCCCTTTTACCTAGTGTAAGCTACTATCACGGTGCCCGTGTATTGCTGGCGACATTTTACTGCAATGTGTCTGAGTTCTCTAATTGGCTAGCGTGATATTACTCCACCCAGTGGTAGCCTTTACTTACTGAGCCCTGTCATTTCTACTGGGCCCTTTCGTGGTGTTCCTGTTGCTAAGAGCTTGCTGTCGTTATCGTGTGAAATCCTGTGTATGACTCGGACTGCCTCTCTCTGATTCTGTTCCTGCTCCGTGTACCGACTCGACTTGGCTGATGTTCCTGCTCCATGTACTGACTTGGATTGGCTGACGTTCCTGCTCCGTGTACTGACCCGGCCTGGCTTACGTTCCTGCTCCGTGTATCGACTTGGATTGGCTGAAGTTCCTGCTCCTTGTACCGACCCGGCCTGGCTGACGTTCCAGTTCTGTGCATCAACCCGGAGTGGCTTCCATTCCAGCTCCTGTGCCTCCAGCCCGGTGCACTACCACATCCGGTAGTCCAGTAGAGAGTATCTCCTGTGCTCTTTCTTGAGCTTGCTGGCCCAGTTGGTTGCCTCGTGTACTGCATTACCGTTCCGTGACTGCAACCCATTTGTGCCTTGCTGCCTCCTTCCTCCTTACCCAGGGCTGACGCAGATCTCGTTTGCTCACTATACGCTTGGCTTGTTATTGCATTGCCACTGAGGTTGGTCTCCTGGGCGCCTCAGTTAGTCTCCACTCCTGTCAGTCGCCATCAAGCCTGAGCGTCTATTACCAGGGCTGTCCGGTGCTCACCCAGGTAGGAGCTATTCTATTGGCACACTATACACTGGATTATCACTACTCCTTAATTGACGTTGGTCTCCTGGGTGCCTCATACAGCTCTGTCACCCGGCAGTTGCCATTGAGCCTAGCGTTGTTACATTTGCTGTCCAGTACCGTTACCTTGGGTCGCAGTCTGTGTTGATTCCTGGGCGTTCCGTTATTCCTCCGGTTGCAGTACTACCGGTAGTCTGTGATCCATCCAGGGCCTCGCTCACCCTTCCTGGGCCTAGTAGCTATTGTGACACTCATCCACTGTGAGTGCTTCATGGGCCTCACTATTATGACCTCCCAGCCTCCTGGCCTAATAGCACCTATACATCAGTGTCTCACTGTTTCGCAAGAACTGTTCCTGACCTGTGTCAGTATATGTACTGCTCTCTGATATATATACTGGACCTGTGTGGGTTAATGTTATTCTGTAACCTGTCCTGTGTCAGTATTGATTGTTAACTATTGCTGGACCCGTGAGGGTTACATTATTGCGTCTGGTTTCAATAAAACTGTGTTTTTTACCAAACTGCCTGCCTCTGAGTGTACTGAAAACCGTTACAGTTACCTCCCTTCAGATGTGGAATCTGGTCCACAGACCAGGCAGCTCACAGCAAGTGACAATCTTCTTACTGTAAGAACAATGAAAACCCTGCCCCCTTGACAGGTTTTTTCCGTATGTTAATTGAAGATTATTCCTCTCTGCAAGCTATCTGTCTTGTGTGGGTCCTCTTTGTGATGGAGCCATAGGTTTTACAGGCAATTATATAATTATATAGACTTCAAAAACCCTCCTCCTCCTCACCTCTTAGTGTCACAGGTTCCTTGAGACCCAGTGAGGGCTCTTTTGTTTCAGGAGACAATTCAAGCCTTGGTAGACAAAAAGGTCTTGGTTCCAGTTCCCTATCAGGACAGGTTTCTGGAGTTCTATTCCAACCTCTTCATGTGTTTGCTTATTTCCGCTCTGCTTCCAAGGGAGTTTTTGACTTCTCTGCAGATAAAGGTTGTGTACCTTCGCATTCTGATTCATGTGCAACATGAGCAATTCCTTCACTTGCCTTTCAGGATCACCATTTTCTATTTGACCTGCTCATTGGGTTTTCACCAAAATTAAGACAGCTTTGTCCAGCCATATTTTCACACAAGGGATCTCTGTTACACCTTATGTGGGCTATCTTCTGGAAAAGGTACCTCTGACATCTTCAAATATGTGTCTGTTAAGGAATATCATGGCTGGGTATTCAAAGTCAGGATGTCCTCATTTGCCCCATCCCAATCTTCTTTCTTGACATGAGATTCCCTTCAGGGAATGAATACCCTCCAGGGGTGGGTATTTCTGCCAATGAAAAAGGTTTAGACATTGTCCTTATGTGTGCCTCAGGCTCTGGCACATCTGTTGGAACAAGTGCTTGTATTCATGAGCATGTTGGGAACACCGTCATGAAGTCCGAGGTGACCCAAACACCATCATGAAGTCCTGCATGAGGGGTGGGTGTTGGGGACACTGGTTTGGCACTGGTGGTAGTGGATGCCCAGTTTAACATGTGAACCTTCCAGATGGAAAATCTAGGGAAATTAGTCTAGACAGCAGTGTCATCTCTCCATTGTGATGTTCTCACATCCTGGGCTAGGATAGATCTGTTCTGTTAGATTCAGGAAACCCAGCTGATTCTGGGTCATCCATTTACCATAGTGGACTAGTTCATATTGATGATGGACACCATTATTTCAGGTTAGGTAGCAATCTATGATTCTCAGGTGGCAAAGGTCTCTGGTGCTGGAAATCTGAGCAGCTTGTCAGGCCCTTCAGCACTAGTCTCAGTTGCTTTTTTGGTCTACTGCGTGAACACTGTGGCCTATAGCACTTTGCCGAATGTCCATGTTTTGGCTGATTTTTATTCATGTGGCTGAAGCTCATGTCCAGCTCCATCATTCATTCACATTCACAGGGGGACACAGTGTAATGGTGAACAATCATCAAGGCCTAGACACCAGAAAATGGAAACATTATATTTGTGTGACACAGTGAAGATGTGAGCGACATTTTGACGCAGACAACATATAGAAAGTGACATGTTTTGCAAAGTGATATATTGAATGGGCCATTGTTTGGAAAGCAACATTTTTAATGTGTCATTTGTAAGCTGGCGACCAAAGAAATGCAACATTTTGAGATGAGTGATGCGGTGTGCGACATTTCAAAAGGATACCAAACAAAAGTAGTCCATATTCAATTCCATAGTTCAGAAATGGGGGTTTGCCAGTTGAGGACCTTATGATATCTCACAAGTTTCTTCAATTTTGCTCAGATCTTTGGCTCCCCTGGCCTTTTCAGTGATTGTGATAGTCATTCTAAAGCAAGGTGCATAAGAATCTGAAAGGATATTGTACTGCAAAATAACAGTGTGTATTAACCTGAATTTCATCTGCAAAAGAGCTTTCATCCATGCCCTGTGCTAACCCTGCAAGTGCTTGTATGTCCTTGTATTCATTACACTGGAGGCGGCTTCTCAACAAAAACTGGAGCACACGTAAAGGACTTAAACATGTCTTGTTTCCAGCCTACTTTGCTTTAAAGGCTTTGCAATTGCACAGAGAGTGTTTATTGCACCACTGGAAAATACAGTTTGTTTGTACGCTGAAGAAAGTTTGATCCTTTAATGCTGCTATATCAGCCACAAGGGCCTAAGTAAATCCTAATTTTGGCTAAACACAGTTTTTACTTCTGGAGCAACAGCCTTGTAACACAACCATATTGTTATGGCTTTGGGATCCATGTGCCCTCATTTGCACTGTGCAGCATACAATTCTGGAAATGCTGTAGAACTGCTGAAACTAGGGATTCCTTTGCTGGTAACTTTTTTTAAATCTGTTGAAGAATCTACATACACATGCATTATATAGGTCCTGCTACTTATATTGATCAGACTCTCCGACAGAGGAGAAGATCCCCATTAGCATATAAGGTTGTGAACTGCTCTAAATGTGGAAGGGTGCCGTTCCTCACACATCACCAGCAGTACGACAATCCAGAAGTCTGAGAGCATTCTCTCTGCTGCCTGACTTGGTCAGTAGGGGAGTGGAAAGGATCTTTTCAGCATCATGATCAGCATCACTCCCTTAACCCTTTGAATGCAATAGGGATGTGCATTGTGCACCCCTGTTACGCTAAAAGGGTTAAAAAGGTACATCAAGCAGCAGTATCCATTGAGTTTGTGACTACCAGCTGCCTTCCAGCCTTGTTCCTTTGCCCACTGTTAGACAGAGAACCCCATGTACACTGCCTGGGCAAGGGAACAAGGCTGGGGGGTGTCAGGCAGTGTATGTGGGGTTAACACACAATAGTGATGTTTCCCATGCTGCCCCACAATATAGAAATCTGACATTCCACCACACAATATAACAATCTGACATGCTGCAGGTTTCAATTAAATCTAATAATAATGTATATTGGTTCACAAACTCTGTCTTTTGGTAACAAAAATATACATTAAATTAAATTATGCAAGTAGAATTGTATATAAACTGGCAGTTATGAACCATAAAGTTGTACCATCTATTTAAATGACAGTACCAATTAAAGACAACAAGGATTCATATCCACTTAAATGCCACGTAACAATTCTCTGTCTTTGACATGAAAGTTCTAAAATCTGACATAATGGATGATCAAGCCTACACTGGCTTGAACATGTTTTTCTTTTGTTATTCTTTTCTTTAGCTTAAAGTGATAGTAATGTCCAAAAAAGGGGCTTTTTTGCATTTAGAAGAGCTTAAAAAGCTGAGCTAAATGCAAAAAAACGTATCTCTCAAACCTCTATAGCGCATGTTTTAGGCCATTCCAATGAAGGGATTCCTTGTAAATAACAAGATCCCGGCACTTCTCAAGCGCCTCCGTGTCGACTGACACGAATCTCCTGCTGACAGCTTTACAGCTGTCAGTAGGAAACAGCGAACTTTGAACGCCTGTATCTCTTAAACCATAGCGGTTTGAGAGATACGTTTTTTTGCATTTAGCTCAGCTTTTTAAGCTATTCTAAATGCAAAAAACTATTTTTTGGACATTACTAATACTCCCATGACTGGTTCTGATTGGTTTACTGAGGTGCACCGACACGCATCCACAGTTTTTTTATTTGTTTTTTTAAGATTAATTTCCTCGCATTGTTGGTTCACTGAGATTCTTTTGTTTGTTTCTCTATCTCAGAAATTATACATAACTTTTACTCTCTCTCTCTCTCTCTCTCTCACACACACACACACACCCTTTTTCACTATTCACCAAATGCTGGCTACAAATACATGAAGGATGTGACTTCTTTAAGGCTATGAACAAGTACAAATACAAAGGCTATATACTGTATGTATTCAGAGCCGGATCATCCATTATGCCAACCTAGGCTACTGCCTAGGGCCCTGGTCAATATGGGGGACCCAGGCTGCAAGTGATGGATCACTGACAGAGCCTCTGCTGTTGCTACTACTAACATCTTGTGTCAGATGCCTTATTTGTTGAAAGAGAAAAGCACCATTCAGGTGCTCTCAATTCCTTTAGAGCTACAATGTCAGTATCTGCTAGCAGCACCCTGTGCCAGAGGCACCAGATCAAAACATATGGAGCCCCAAAATGGTACCTTGACTAGGGCCCTATGGAGCCATAATCTGTCTTTGTGTATATTTATATACTCTACATTTATAACTTAAACTAGCAAAGTTTGGTTGTGAAAGGCAGTATAAGCACCTCTAGAAATGTAAGTAGCGGTGTGTGAGAAATCTGGTTTTCTTTTATGTGAATTTTCATAATGTTTCTCTTTTCTTAAAAAAAAAATCCTGCAGATAAAAAAATCCATTAAACTCACACCTTTTCTCTTCTGCCAATCAAAGTCCCAAGATATATTTTCCAAGTTACACCTATGCTTTCAGTATTGCTGAGTATTCCTGCTGAAATACTATTGAAGTAGAAAATTTCAGATTTCACAGTAAACATTGTTAGCAGGCTAAGTTTACCTGAGTGAAGACAGGTGAGTTTATCTGTATGAGTGCTGCCCATCTTTCTGATTGGTGTTTTTCTGTTAGCATTACTTTTTATTGTCTAACCCCTTGATTGCCAGGGTGGTATCCAATCTCTTTGCCACTTAAAGAGTTAATAATTAATTACATATAGAATATTAGCTCCTTGTTTTTTGTTTTTTGTGTTTTTTTTTTTTTAATGCGTTGGAGGCTCTTCTAACATTCTGAAGCCCCAATTTAATCAAGTGGAATTTTCTGTATTCTTTGGTTCATTTGGTGTGCTCCATATTTGCTCCTCACTAAAACAGAACATCATATAATTTACATTTGGAAGGTACTGTTATCATTTAATAAACTACCAAATGATGGCAGTACCACACCAAAGCTGGAATTTGAGGCACCTTTATTAACCAGCAAGTAAGAGGTTAATGTAAAAATGTTAAGTAGCAACCAAGCAATAAAGCATATGATCTGGATAGTCATCTTCAGTTTCCGTCACACTACAGTTACTAATCATGTTGAGCAGGGTATGCTGGTTTAAGATTGTCTGTATCAGTTTGCAGATCTGTTGCAGAAGACTTGCTGCAGCCAACAAAATCATAGTTAAACTGAAAAAAGTCTTAACTGAATTATGTTTTAACCACCATGGCAATGCACACCAGAATATAAATAAAATTCTATACATAACACAACAGCAAAGACAAATGCTCTGTCAAAGTTCTTATATTTACATGAGCCATTTTGTTGTAGCCCATCTCCTGACATAACCTGTACAGAGGGGGATGCACTAATAAAGAAATAGAGCAATTCTGGGGCAGAACTGCACTATCAGGAATAAAAATAGATTCCAGTTAAAGGAGCAGTAAACTTTTTTTATGAAAAAAATATATATTGCAGGGATTTTCCTATTGAGTAACATAAGGATACTCCCACTGCGGAGAGATTTATATTTCCAGAGTTATTACAGTTTAAACCCATGTTTGTTTACATTAGCAGTGCCCTCTATTGGTCAAATTCTAATTAGATTTCCTGTTAGATTCTAATGGAAAGGAAAGTCAGAAAAGTCAGAGACATATAGTTCTCCACAGAATGTGGTAGAAACTGCCTGTCACTTCCTGTCAGTTAGAACTTCCAGGAAGGAAACACAGTAAATTCACTTCCTGATTATTTAAACTGCTATAATTTTTGAATAAAACATCTTACAGCAGTGGGAGTGACCTTGTTTTATTAAGCTGGGAAAGCTCTATAAAATATGTGTTTTCATAAAAAAAGTGTACTGCACCTTTAAGGTAGGTATGGATTCTAACCCTTGGAATGCCAGAGAGACCTCCGACACATTGTATGCTCAAGAGGTCTCCGAAGCATTGAGAAGCAAAGGATTAAAAGCAACATTTAAATGTATGGGCAATTTGGGAATATGTCCCCTACTGAGCAGCTGTATTCTCCAAAATATTTCACCCTATGCTTTCTACATAAGGCCCTTTGAGTGCTGAATGGTTCTGCTCTTGTCTAGAGTCTATGGGAAAGATGTTCAAAAAGTCGCCATAATGAAAAACTTGTCGGATCATGAGCTGGCTGTAAAAGAAGTACAATATTTTCAGAAGTAAATCTGTCACGTTTGAAAATTCATCTAAAGAATTAGAAATGACGGTAAGATCTCATTGAGCATTGCCGTTAAAAATTATCTTCTTAAAAATTGTCTTTGATTTTGTCTTTGAAACAAAACTTTTCAATGAAACAAAGACTTTTTTTGTCTTTGAAATGAAAATTTTCATAGAAACAAAGACTTTTTTTTGTCTTTGAAATGAAAAATTGCTTCTCAGTACTTTAATTTTTCTTCTCCAAGTTTAGCCCATTTTTATTATGTTGGTAACAAATGACATGACATTAATCAGACAAAAAAATGACGTTCAAACGAATATTTTTATGAAAATACCTTACATTAAGATGGAAGATTAAACCATACCCACTTTTAAGACAGCTTTTTCCCTTTGAAGGAGATGGCAGAATTGGATGTAAAAAATGACAGAAACATGTCTGAGAATTGACGGACCATGGTGTAAGAACTTTTTTATTCTGATAACAGGCAATTTCAGTTACCACAACTTTCTGAACATTTCGCCCTATGTGTACATCATTTGTGTTATAAAATTGCTGCTTTGCACTGTGTGTACCAAAGAGTGGGCAGGGAGGGAGTGTATGAGCTGTTTGGTTCATGTCATATCTCTGTGTCTGGGGACGTTATGTACAATCTTGACAAAGAGAAAATCAGAACTAAACCTTTCCTTTAGCCTGTTATAGGCTTGAGGTGATTTCTAGCTTAGATGTTGCATTCTGGAAGATTTGAGTGCTGAAAAGTGCTAAGGACTATGTGCATGAATAATAAGTCAAACAATTCTGCCGCAAACCAACGGCACCACAGGGAACAAATAAAATGTTCCTACATTTTGGACTTTCTTATTGATTTCTGTGAGACTTTATCCCTTTGAGATCCAAGGACATACAGGATATGTCCACAAAATTTGTCTCCCCAGAGCCAAGGGTATATTCTGTACATAAGCTGGGCATCCTTTGTGCACACAAGCATAGGGGTAAAAAGGCAAGTGACCCACCATTTGAAGTAAGTCAATGTTTACTTTCAAAATGGTATGTTCTTCTTACCTTTTCTCTCTGTCTGCAATTGCTATAACCGCTCTATTTCAAACAGGTAATTTAAAAAAACAAAAGAGGCAAGTGTATGTTAATGTTCCTGGCAACCCACTTATACAAATATGGGACCATTTTTGCCTGAACAGTAGCAGGTACTGAATAAAGTAAGAAATGTTGATGTTTTCCGAGATTTTTGTACCTTTGATGTGGTAGAAATGTAAAACAATATATTATTTTTCTTATATTGCCAAAAATTCTAAAATATACAATTAAGACTCAACATTCTTCACAGAAAAAGTGTGGCAAACTAAGTTGGTGGCCATGGCACATCAAAGTGCCACACAGTGATTCTTATGTATGAAAATATGAGCCAATCAAATAGTTCTGAAAGTTATAGTAATGCTTGCAAACAAGTTGCTGTTATATGACATAACCTACTGTAGCCATCATCATACATACCCAGACAGATATGTTGATGATTTACACAAGATATTTGAATGCTGAATTTTAGCATGTTGGAACAGTTTTACCCAGTGGCGTAACAATAGGGGTCACAGCGGTCGCACCTGCGACCGGGCCCGTCACTCCAGGGGCCCGGCCGCCCCCTGCGACCCCCTCGCCCGCATCAGCAGCTCAACAGATCTCCCATTCAGTGCGCCGCTCTAGTAATACAGAGCGCTGGGAAATGACATCATCTCCCAGCCTCTGCATTACTAGAGCGGCGAGCGGGAGCTTCAGTAGTAGAGATCTATGCCGAAGGAGGCACAGATCTGTTAAGCCACGCCGCTAGACCACCAGGACTGGAGGTAGGAGAAATGTGGCGATAAAGGGGAAATGTGGAGATGAAGGGGTAATGTGAAGATGGGGGCATTGTGAAAGGGGCATTGTGGAGATGATGGGGGCATTGTGGAGATGAATGGGGCATTATGGAGATGAAGGGGGCATTATGGAAGGGGCATTGTGGAGATGAAGGGGGCATTGTGGAAGGGGCATTGTGGAGATGAAGGGGGGCATTGTAGAGATGGGGGCATTATGGAAGGGGCATTGTGGAGATGAAGGGGGGCATTGTAGAGATGAAGGAGGCATTATGGAAGGGGCATTGTAGAGATGAAGGGGGTATTGTGAAAGGGGCATTGTGGACATGAAGGGGGGCATTGTGGAGATGAAGGGGGCATTAGGGAAGGGGCATTGTGGAGATGAAGGGGGGCATTGTGGAGATGAAGGGGGCATTGTGGAAGGGGCATTGTGGAGATGAAGGGGGGGCATTGTAGAGATATGGCCATTATGGAAGGGGCATTGTGGAGATGAAGGGGGCATTGTGGAGATGAAGAGGGGCATTGTGGAGATGAAGGGGGCATTATGGAAGGGGCATTGTAGAGATGAAGGGGCATTATGGAAGCGGCATTGTAGAGATGAAGGGGGCATTGTGGAGATGAAGGGGGGCATTGTGGAGATGAAGGGGGCATTATGGAAGGGCATTGTGGAGATGAAAGGGGGCATTGGGGAGATGAAGGGGGCATTGTGGAAGGGGCATTGTGGAGATGAAGAGGGGCATTGTGGAGATGAAGGGGCATTGTGGAAGAGGCAATGTGGAGATGAAGGGGGGCATTGTGGAAGGGGCAATGTGGAGATGAAGGGGGCAATGTGGTCGGGGGGGGGCCATGGCAATTCTTGCACCAGGGCCCGGTGGCTTCTAGTTACGCCTCTGGTTTTACCAGTAGTCTTATCATCACGCTCGGCCTATAATCAAGTCTGAGTGTTGTAGACTAGCGTGTGTCTTTATAATAACAGGGCCTTTCAATAAAGAACAAGTGATATTTTTAACAAATGGCATATATGTATGTTGTTGCCTCCACTAAAATTGCAGGAAGATAAATAAAATGTTCATGTTTGAAAGGGCAACAATCAAATTTTCTGGTAACAGACCAATTGATGAGAGATGAATTAATCTAATATTAGCATGGATTACATTATAGATGAGAAATGTTATTACCTACAATGGTATCCATGTCATTGTTCCAACGCCTTTCTAAAAAATAACGGACAATTTAGGCCTGGCTTTCACTTCATTTGATAACGTTATAACTGGTTTTATTTATGATTTCCCCAACAGACTTTAAATGGAAACTAAGAGAAAAAAGCGAGTGATAATAGTAATCATTTCCAGTGTAATCTAGGTGTTTATTTCTCTTGCTTTCTTTCATTTGATATGAATATATTTGTTATTTTACTATCTACCTTCCATAAGAGTGTAGTGAAATTGATATTTTATATATATAGTATTTTTTGAAATCATTCACAAAGAACTATTTCATGTTTCTCCCTAATAAAAATATAATCTTCCAGGGGCATAACCAGAACTTTTTGGACATTTTGGCTTGATGGGATGCCAGCTCATTTGAGCTGGTTCTTTGAGGCTACATTCAAATGGCTGCAAACAAGTGGGGAGTTTGAAAGAATCTGGAGTTAGAATAGAAGCAGGAGTTGGAAATCAGCAGAGCTCTGTGGTGAAGGTATTTCAAGGGATTTACTGTATTCACATTTCAGTTTGGTTTACTTTACATTAGAGTGAGCATTAGAGGACAATATAAATATGTTTGAATTGTAAAACCAAGCATGAGTGATAGCAGGTTAGACAATCTCACGCAGTGTGCAACTTGTCACATGTTTGAACACTTTGAGCAATCGTTCCAGGGGTCATACCGCTGTGCCAAGTGTGAGCATGTTTTCTTTTTAGAATCTAAGATATGGGAGTTGGCAAGAAATATTGAGTGACATTGGAAACCTGGAAAGGACTTTAGAACTCACAGAGCAGGTAGTATGTGGGGTTAGTGGTGAAGAGGGTGAAGTTGTAGATGAGGCGCAACATGTAGGCAGCTGGGTAACGGTAAGGAGGGGAGGTAGTGGGCAACGGAACAGGAAGGCCAGTCCTGAGTTTGCTCAGTCCATCAGATTTGCAAGATTGTGTGAAGATGTTGATGAGGATAGCTCAAAATTTGCAATACTGGAGAGGGCTGATTCCTCTAGAAGCCAGAGGAACAGCCCTCCTTCCAGGTTAGATGGAATGCAGAGTAGAAAGAAAACAAGGCAGGTGGTGGTAATAGGGGACTCTATTATTAGGAGAGTAGATAGGGTAATCTGCCGCCAGGAACATGAATGCCAAACAGTATGTTGTCTCCCAGGTGTTCGGGTTCGGCAAATTGCGGACAGGACTGACAGATTATTGGGAGGGGCTGGAAGCGATCCAGCTGTCTTGGTACATATTGGTTCCAATGACAAAGTAGGAGTAAGATGGAGGTCCTTAAAGAATGATTTCAGGGATTTAGGTTGCAAGCTCAAGGCAAGGACTCTAAGGTAGTGTTTTCTGAAATACTACCTGTGCCATGTGCCAGTGCAGGTAGGCAGAAGGAGCTCAGGGAGCTTAGTGCATGGCTCAAGCATTGGTGTAGGAAGGAGGGTTTTGTGTTTTTAGAGCACTGGGTTGACTTTGCTCTTGGGTACAATCTAAATGGAAGTGATGTATTGCACCTAAATGGTAGAGGAGCCTCTGTGCTAGGGGAGAGAATGCTAAGAAGCTTGGAGGAGCTTTTAAACTAGAAAAGGGGGGAGGGTATTGATAGCAAATATTGGGTAGATAGAGTTGATAGAAACCGGGTCCAAGTAAATGATCAGTGGGGGTGGATAATGGGTGGTGATAAATGTAGTCAATAGGGAGGAACTCCTAGTAAATGAGGATGTAGAAAAAAGGCATGTAGGGGGTACTATATGTTAAGAATTCAAAATTAATTGTATGCTAGCAAATGCAAGAAGTATGGTAGATAAAATAGGAGAACTAGAATTGATGGTGGTTAATGAGCAATTGGACATAATTAGTATAACAGAAACATGGTAGAATGATGCACATGATTGGTCTGTAAATATAGAGGGCTATTCCCTGTTTAGGAGAGACGGGATTGATATAAAAGGGGGATGTGTGTGCTTATATTTGAACCCAGAGCTAAATCCAATTTTGGGGGATGATATTAGTGAGGAAAATGTGGAGTCCTTGTGGGTAGAAATGGAGACTAAATGTGCTGTAAAAGGTAAAAAAAGTGTTGGTGGATATATGCTACACACCACCAAATATTGTTGACAATGTTAAGGCCCAACTGCTATTGCAAATGAGGAAAGCTGCCCAGCTTGGGCATACTATAATTTTGGGAGATTTTAACTACCCATATACCAACTGGAAAAATGAGACCTGTCGGAGTGCTAAGGGAAGCAGATTTGTGAGCATGCTTCAGGAAAGCTGCATGTCACAAATGGTGGAAGTGCCGACAAGAAAAAACAATGCATTAGACCTAATGATAACGAATAACACAGAAATGGTATCAAATATTAAGGTATGTGAGCATTTGGGAAACAGTGAACATAACATGGTTACATTTGAGATCAGTCTGGCAAAACAAAACTGTATAGGTTTGACCAAAACTCTTAATATTAAAAAAAGCTAACTTCAAATTGTTAAGAGCTTCAGTGCAACACACAGACTGGGATAAATTATTTAAAGACAAAAATACTGAGGAAAAATGGTCAGAATTCAAATTTAGATTGCAGAAATGTACCCAACAGTATATAGCAATGGGGAACAAATGCAAAAGATGTAAATCACAGCCAATGTGGTTAACTGCACTTGTAAAGAAGGAAGTGGCAGGAAAAAAAAAACATTCAAACTATATAAGTCTGAAGGAACTGAACATTCTTTCTTAAAATAAAGGGAGTGCAACAAAGATTGCAAAAAGGCAAATAGGGTAGCAAAAATACATAATGAAACTCAAATTGCAAGGGAAAGCAAGACTAATCCAAAAAAGTTTTTCAAATATATAAACAGCAAAAAACTTAAGAGGGAGTGTATTTGACCTTTCAAAAATGAGATGGGTGAGTTGGTTAGTGAGGATAAGGAACAGGCCAATGTTTTAAACATTTTCTTTGCCTCAGTATATACAAGGACACAGGTAATGGTAGAAGAGAATCCGCAAGTAACAAATAAAACAATACACTTATCAGATATTGGGTTAATTCAAGACAATGTCATGGGAAGACTGAACAAAATTAAGACTGGCAAAGCACCGGGTCCTGATGGTATACATCCAAGGGTTCTTCAGGAACTCAGGGCAGTGTTAGCAAGACCCCTATATTTACTCTTTAGAGATTCCCTCACCACAGGCTCAGCGCCACAAGATTGGTGAAGAGCCAATGTAGTGCCTCTATTTAAGAAGGGAACTAAAACAGAACCTGGGAATTATAAACCTGTGAGTTTGACCTCTGTAGTGGTAAAGTTGCTGGAATGGATAGTAAGGGACTATATTCAGGATTACAACACAAAAATATAAGATCATTAGCAGGCATCAACATGGTTTTATGAGGAATAGATCATGCCAAACTAATCTTGTCAGCTTCTATGAGGAACTAAGCAGCAACCTAGATAATGGTAAGGCAGTTGATGTAGTCTTCTCGTGGACTCTATTTTCTGCCTGTTTCTCTTTTGAGGAGTAAAGTTTTGTCATCCTAACACTGAATGGTCAGCTCACACATGATTAAAGCCTCGATTACAATGCAGTTGATAAATGTTATCAAAGTTTTTTCTAACAATTTCTAATTCAAGTCTATGGAGACATAGTTAGATAAAACCTTTGATAAAGTTACAACTGAAATGGAATCCAGGCCTGAATTGGTTCGAATTGAGGTTGCTAAGATCTGTGTCATGTTTTTTGTCTTTTGTGATTTCTTGTCTGGCTTTCCGTTTATTTTTCCTTGTTATCTGGATCTTGGTTCCCTACCTTGTCCGATGGTTACTTGAGCCTTTATAGAGCCTCTGTGCTTCTGGGAAGAGCAGGAAAAAATTCAGTCCAGGTTGTGACCCTGAGTTTCCTGTCCTGTTCCTGAATGATATCTTGTGTTTTAACCTGGCTTTTCCTGCGACTTCCATCTTGTTTTGCGATTTGGTACCATATTCAGATTATTTCCAGTCGCTGTTCTTGATCCATTGATTCTACCATTATTTTGTTTGCTGCCTTGTACTGCATTGCCCACTTATTCCTGATCTGGCTTGTCTGATTTCCCATTTGCCTTCGACTCTGGTTTTTTCTCCCTTCTCAGCCACCCTGTAGGACTTTGACTATCCTGTTCTCTGTCTTCTCATTCGAACTCCAGGCCTCTTTATTCCTGTACAACAGCTACAACTAAACTGCTGGTGGTTTATTTGTTCAGTATCCTCTCCGATCCCAGTGGGTAACTGCTGTTGTTATCTGGGTTGTCATCCGGAGTGCGGTCCAGTTTCACCAGTCGGCACTAATCTGGCCTTGTGGCCAGCATCTCTGACTCAGCCTAGGCTGCAGAAAGGCAACCCAAAGAGCAGCCACCACAAGCCAGCTTCATTCTCTAGTCTTCGCTCCCTAGCATTTGTCCCACCGGAGTCTGCCTTGCAGTATACATGTGTTTATTGTTGTCACATTATTTACATCAAATATCAGTCTGTCACATCTTTGTGGGGAATCTACTTCACAAAGTCTACCAGGCTGCTTATATTGGGCACTTAGTCTGTCAGACCATTACAAATTGTTATAAAATACTTCAGTCATGTAAGAGTGCTAACTTACAATGAATCACATTATACAGTCTTCAGGATAGAGATATAACTAGCAGACCCAAACCTCCATTGTGTGGTTTCACATCTTATTTTATTGCCAGCCAGTGTTTTAATAGAAAGGACCTTTGCCACATTTAAGTACATAAGTATTTAACCTGCCAATTTAAAAAGTTACTGTCACAGTAGAGTAAAAGCTTTAATCATCTGAATCAAGTTAAAATGAACATATGTTTCACCATTGTCTTGCTCTGCTGAGTTAAAGAACATCAGCCATTAAGATTTTTTACTGCATAGTAAAGGTTGAAAGGCAGAGCAACTAGTAAAGGAGCAGAGCTGGATTTGCCATTGGTAGACAAATGCCTAGAACAGTGGTTTCCAATCTTTTTAAAGTCATGATATCCATTTTTATGTTATGATACACGTGGCTAGAAAATAATTTGTGTGGCATATCAAGTGCATAACAAAACCTCAATATGAATATATATCTGGAAATGTGTAACATATTACATCTGGTACATAAATATGAAGCAACGTCTAGAGCTCCATATAGGGTTGTTTCAGCTGTGCTGACCATATCCACTCTGAGATATGGGTGTAGTCAGAGTCAGTGTTCCCTCTAAGACTAAGCCGAGCAAGAGTGTGTGACCAAACACTGAAAAGGTTAACAGACCAAATAAAACTGGGTGGGGCTGCACAGTGCACCTGTTATTCTACTGCTGCCCTGCATAAACAGTCCTGTTTATGTCTTTCAGGGCTAGGATACTCACCTATGCACACCTTAGGGGGAACACCGATCAGAACAATCAATTTCAATGCCCTTTCAACATACATCAGGTTCTGTTTAATAGTGGCTGGTGTATTTACCAATTTGCCAAATCTTTAATTGTCTTTTATTTACCGGGCAATTGCCACTTTGTACTAAGTCTCTTCTGTTCAACTCCATACTGGTTCCCTCAGTTATTCTAGGTGTCATAAAACTGACTACTACCCCCTCTTCCCATTGGCTGAAGCACAATCTAGAAGTATGTGGCACTCAGACACAAGCTCTGTGGGCTTTGTGCACAGTCCCCATACACCTACTGGCCTGGTTTTCTAGCCTGATACAGAGGGTCTATGGGGATTTGCATCATGTAGGACTGGAAATTGAACTGCAAGACTTCAGTCTCACAGTTCAGTCTCTTCCTGTTGGACCAAAGCAGCATACTGGGGGGTTTCTTATCAGACTGCTATTGTGCTCCCTCCAATGGTCCACTCTAGGCTCTCAATGAGGCCCTAGCTTCATCAGAAGATCTGCTCCAAGGGTGCCAATAGTTACAATAGACACTAGCCATGTGATAGTTACCCTTTTACACCTTTAATGCTAGAGAGAGGTTTCCAATGATGTACTGGTGGTGATCACACAAGAAACCAAGTAGTACTGAACTTTCCATTTGCTTATATGTTATAGGCTTAGGGTATTTTCTGTGCCAGCATTTTTCTGTAGGGGAAGGAATAATGTGAGGAATGGCGGTGTAGTCATAGGTGGGGTTAAGGGTGTCTTGATTACCTTGGCTAGGAATGACTGAGATGAAAATCTGGCCCTGTACAGGAGTGGGTGGCAGTGGCCTTCAGCAGTTGTTGACAGTGGACTATGAATAACTGTTTATTGGGAAGAGGTTTAAACAAATCTGGTAAGCTAATACTGCATGCTCAGCCATGCAGCCTTGCAGCTTAGAGATGAATTGGGGTCATAAAGTTGGTGGGTGGAGCCATGGCTCTGGTGACATATTCCTTTCCAGAGCCTATGGTTGTTGGACTACACTTCCATATCTCTCAGACAGCAAATGGATGTGGATGATAAACTTGTAAATCCCGTATCCCGTAACTTCTGAATTATTAACTGAAATTTATAATGTAATTAAAATAAATATATATATTATTTTTTATAAAAATTTCCTTTAATTGTTCTGAAAAATGCTGTTTAACTTACAATTAAAAAAACAATTGATTTTGTGGCTCTGTGTGCCAAGCAAAAAAAAAAATAAATGGAAGACCTGGAATTAATGGAGCAATCCTTTCAAAAAAGTTACTTTTCATATAAATTGTTTGCATTCATAATACACCTGTATTAAACAATTCCCCATGTTATATACTCTGATTACATGCTTAATAGATCCATTAGAAAAAAGGAAAATTGTGTTTCGGTATGAGCATAAAATTGCAAAATATGAAACAAGCAAATGTAATTTTCTCCCTAAACCTTGTTTTAAAAGAAAATGTTTCCATTTTGTAAATGAGTTTGATTAGACTCTAAGGCAGACATACAGAATGTGAGAGGCTTCTGGGAATGGACAACAGCACAATAGCCTGTTCCACGGCTAGTCACCACCCAGAAGCAGCACATTTTAGCTCTCTAGGGCCATTACAGAGGAAACATTTCCACATACATATTAGACTAATCCGGCCCATAAGGCCGGCCCAGTTCCAGAATGACAGGCAAGTCTCCCCTGCACAGGAACACCAGCTAACCCCCGACGTATGTTTCAACTTAGTTGGGCCTCGTCAAGAGGGTAATCCAGATGTGGACCCCTTGCTCTCAGTGCCTAGGGAATCCAGCTGCACCCTCCTGACGAGGCCCAACTAGGCAGAAATGTACGTCGGGGGTTAGCTGGTGTTCCCGTGCAGAGGGGACTTGCCTGGCATTTTTCGCAGGATTAGTCTAATATGTATGTGTAAATTTCTCCTCTGTAATGTCACTGGAGAGCTAAAACATGATGCTTCTGGGTGGTAACTAGCCGTAGGACAGGCTATTGTGCTGGTGTTCATTCCAAGAAGCCCCTCCCATTCTGTATATTTATTTTGAATACTCTTAGGGGGTCTCCCTAAGAGTGAAAGGTAATCCAGACGTGGACCCCTTGCTCTCAGTGCCTAGGGAATCCAACTGCACCCTCCTGACGAGGCCCAACTAGGCCGAAACGTTTGTCGGTTGTTAGCTGGTGTTCTCTGCAGGGGGGACTTGCCTGGCATTTTGGGCAGGATGAGTCTAATATGTATGTATAATTTTCTCCTCTGTAATATCACTAGAGAGCTAAAATATGATGCTTCTGAGCAGTGACTAGCCGTAGGACAGGCCATTGTGCTGTTGTTCATTCCCAGAAGCCTCTCACATTCTGTATACTTATTAGATTCTAAGGTCAAAGGAAGCTCTCCAACTCCCATGTTATTGTGAAGAGGTTTGAAACACTTTGGAAACATTAGCTGTTCAATTGTTGATAATACTATAAGAGTTGCAGACAGGGCCGGCGCTGCCATTAAGGCAGAACAGGCAGCTGCCTTAGGGCGCCGCAATGGAGGGGCGCCGAAAAGAGGGAAGTTGTGGGTTTTTTTTTTTTTTTTTCCTGCAGTGTGTCACATAGACGCCGGCAGGAGGGAGCGCTTAGTAGTGTAAATCAGCGCTCCCTCGTAGCATCTATGTTACACACCGCAGAGAGACCCAGGCTCTGTAGTAATACAGAGCGCTGAGAGATGACATCATCTCTCAGCGCTCTGCATTACTGAGATCAGCGCGCGGGAGCCTCAGCTCTGTGCCGAAGGAGGCACAGAGCTCTAAGCTGTGGCACGCCGCTAGACCACCAGGGACTCAAGGTGGGGAGATGAAGGGGAATTATGGAGATGAAGAGGCATTGTGGAAGGAGAATTATGGAGATGAAGGGGCATTGTGGAAGGGGAATTATGGAGATGAAGAGGCATTGTGGAAGGGGAATTATGGAGATGAAGGGGCATTGTGGAAGGGGAATTATGGAGTTGAGGGGGCATTGTGGAAGGGGAATTATGGAGATGAAGAGGCATTGTGGAAGGGGAATTATGGAGATGAAGGGGCATTGTGGAAGGGGAATTATGGAAATGAAGAGGCATTGTGGAAGGGGAATTATGGAGATGAAGGGGCATTGTGGAAGGGGAATTATGGAGTTGAGGGGCTATTGTGGAAGGGGAATTATGGAGATGAGGGGGCATTGTGGAAGGGGCAATGTGGAGTTGAGGGGGCATTGTGGAAGGGGCATTGTGGAGATGAGGGGAGCATTGTGGAAGGGGCATTGTTGAGATGAGGGGAGCATTGTGGAAGGGGCAATGTGGAGTTGAGGGGGAATTGTGGAAGGGGCATTGTGGAGATGAAGGGAGCATTGTGGAAGGGGCATTGTGGAGATGAAGGGGCAATGTGGAAGGGTTTTTTTTTTTTCCTGCAGTGTGTCACATAGACGCCACGAGGGAACACTTAGTAGTGTAAATCAGTGCTCCCTCGTAGCATCTATGTTACACACCTCAGAGAGACCCAGGCTCTGTAGTAATACAGAGCACTGAGAGATGACATCATCTCTCAGTGCTCTGCATTACTGAGATCAGCGAGCGGGAGCCTCAGCTCTGTGCCGAAGGAGGCACAGAGCTCTAAGCTGTGGCACGCCGCTAGACCACCAGGGACTCAAGGTGGGGAGATGAAGAGGAATTATGGAGATGAAGAGGCATTGTGGAAGGGGAATTATGGAGATGAAGGGGCATTGTGGAAGGGGAATTATGGAGATGAAGAGGCATTGTGGAAGGGGAATTGTGGAAGGGGAATTATGGAGTTGAGGGGGCATTGTGGAAGGGGAATTATGGAGATGAAGAGGCATTGTGGAAGGGGAATTATGGAGATGAAGGGGCATTGTGGAAGGGGAATTATGGAGATGAAGAGGCATTGTGGAAGGGGAATTATGGAGTTGAGGGGGCATTGTGGAAGGGGAATTATGGAGATGAGGGGGCATTGTGGAAGGGGCAATGTGGAGTTGAGGGGGCATTGTGGAAGGGGCATTGTGGAGATGAGGGGAGCATTGTGGAAGGGGCATTGTGGAGATGAGGGGAGCATTGTGGAAGGGGCATTGTGGAGATGAAGGGAGCATTGTGGAAGGGGCATTGTGGAGATGAAGGGAGCATTGTGGAAGGGGCATTGTGGAGATGAAGGGGCAATGTGGAAGGGGCATTGTGGAGATGAAGGGGCAATGTGGAAGGGGCATTGTGGAGGTGGGGAGAGTGTGGAGGTAAATATGTGGACGGGGGCAGGGGATTGTGGCAAGGTCGGGGGGGGGCATCAAAATGCACCTTCGCCTGTGTATGCAAAAATCCTTGCACCGGCCCTGGTTGCAGACTGAGCTCACTCATTATTTAATGCAGGGGAAAGTAACCTTGGTACATATACAAATGTACCTGTGCAGCCTAGTGGTGCTAGTTACTCCACCAACAGCTGCACTCTTGAGTATGCACTACAGTGGATGATTGCTGTAGTGCATCCTGACAGATGCCTTCGACTTTAATGCCAGCGCGCCATTTATGCCAGCAAGGCCCTTTATGCCAGACTCACAGCATGTGCAGAGAGTGCCAAAGTTGTCTACTCCATGTTATAAATGGTGTAGATTTTGGCACTGACTTGAGGAACATCCAAATTCACCCTCACACTGTCCTCTTATCATCCCATATGTACAAATGGTATTAAGGAAAGGCTTTACTGCATACAGAGCTTAGTAAATTGGCTCTAGAAAGTCGTAGGCACTTAACAGCAATTCCCGAGCCTGAGTATGCCAGAACATACATTCACCTTCTTCACTTTTCAGGTATCACTGGCTTATAACTCTGCTACAATCATCCTTAACCAGCCACTAAGGGCTTGCTTAACATGATGAGATTTGTAATACAACAACCACAGTAGAGTAAACATTTCCTATTACTGGCTTAGCAGTCTTACTTCTTAAAAACAAACACTTGATGTAACAAACAAAAAAAAGAAAAGAAATGGAGCTACTTTCAGAAGGCACTTATTTTTTTAAGAGATGGTAATATTTTATGTTGACTTTAAATATGCTGCAATTATGTAATATGCAGTCAAATTTCATATGCATTTTTTATCTTCACCTTTTTTTATAATAACAATATAGAAAGCACTTCCTGTTGTCTCATCAACAGCATACAGCGTACTCAGTGCTGCAGTGATAGTGTCACATTGTATCTCCATCTCTGCTTTCACAGTTACTGACCAGAAATCTCTCTGTAAATGCGGATACAAATAGCTCATTGTCAGTGTGACGGAATGGTTGTCACCCAGAGAATGAAATGTGTCTGTTTTCAGTGATCGCCATTGTCTTAACATGTGTTCCCATTCTTGAAACAGTAATGTCCCCTGTGTGTGCATGCATTAGAGAGTGTTGGCCATTTACCAGGATTGAATGGGTTGGTTAGTGTGTATGATGTACAGAGGGATGGTGCCTTCCATTCTAGCTGACTACAAAGATTGTGTTATGAGCTAGCCAGTGTTGGTCAGATAGAGGGGAGTAGGGCAACTCTGCGTGTGGAATGTGTGTATCTTCCCCCTCACATCAGGCTAAGCAGAAAGAGACCTGGTAGATGGTACCTGTGACATCATATCCTGTAGTGGGGGGGTAGAAAAAAGGCTAGGAAGAGAGAGAGAGAGAGAGGACAGAGTTGAAAATGTAGGAAGAGGAGACAAGGCCTCTCCATAATGAGGGAGGCATAGGGTCCACACTGCCACCAGTGTGATGGAGGTACAGGAGTTACTGCTTGGTAGACCAAGGGTTAAGTGATTTATCCAGCCAGACAAAAAGATAATAAATTGCATTTATTAGAGAGGTCACGGCACACAAACATAGGAAAACAATTACAGGCAAACAAAACAAGGGTAAAGCATCATACACACTAACCAACCCATTCAATCCTGGTAAATGGCCAACACTCTCTAATGCATGCACACACAGGGGACATTAATGTTTCAAGAATAGGAACACATGTTAAGACAATGGCGATCACTGAAAACAGACACATTTCATTCTCTGGGTGACAACCATTCCGTCACAGTCAGAGACATTAAAAAAAAATAAAGATGAAAAAAAAAATTATAATAAAAAGTACCTGAAATGTAATTTTATATTTTATGCATTTGTATAATATGTAAAGTCAAAATGTTACTAACACATTAAAATATAATTTCTTGATAACTGTAAAATTTGAAGACTTTTTTTTTTTTTTGCTTTTCTGAAGTTGCGCTCAATATTTTAACCCTTTGATTGCCAGAGAGGTATACAATTCATTGCCTTGCAATGTGTTGCATACTCCTCTGGCACTTAATTGGTTAAGATGTATTTCATGGATTATAATGAGGTAAATGTGCTCAAAAGAACTACAGCAATCCTGTGACAAGCAAACCAGATGTACCATAGGCATGGCGGTTTTAACCCTTTGAGAGCCAGAGCCCCTCTGGCACTCAAAGGGTTAATACACATCTAGGTCCTGGGCAAAGTATAAAGCAGTGGTCTGCCTTAAGCCCTTGTGTGCTAGAAAAGTCTTCAGTGCATTGCTTCACAATACATTGGAGTCCTCTATAGCATCCAAAGTGTTACTTAATACCAACATGTGTCCCTCCCCTGCTAAAAAGCATACTCAAGCATACTTGATGACCAAAGGGGTATACAGTGCGTTGCTTTGTAATGTGTTGTGCACCCCTCTGATCCTCAAGGGGTTAATGGAATGTCACACCATTTTGAGCCAGGGGTGTAATTACCAGGATGCAGCTGGGTGCCATTTTGCTCAGGTTCCAATGGGTTCTAGTTGTGCCTCTGGGAAAATTATTTTGTAATGCGGCCCAAAGAATGCTTGTACTGAGGCCCTCCAATGACTAATTATGAGATCTTCATGGTTTGACAAATCTTAGTGCATAGGCTTCATAGAATAACATAGGACTATGAGAAGTGATATCACTGGAGAAGTCATCTCCACCTTATTAACTCTTTATCACACCTTAGTGCATAACCCCCATAAATGTACAATGTGCTGGAGACCTTTCAGGGATCCAAGGGATTAAAATTTTAATTTAAATCAATAAGAATTTTTATTTGTCCCTTATGGTCAGGGACAATTTAAGAATAGGGCAACATGGGCAGCTTCACAGGGGCCACTGGTGGAAGGGGCCATCACAGTGAAGAAGAAACTCTAGCATTCAGCACTGTGTGGAACCATCTGGATCTCCTTCTCCTCAATGATATGGAGCTCATAGCACAGTCTGCTCCATATGTGTACCAATGTATTCTAGTCTGCTTTCAAGGGACAGTAATAGTTAAAATGTAAAAAAAAATATGATGTAGGGTTTATCTGCCTGAGTAAAACAAGGATACTCCCAGTGTTGAAAGGTGCTTTATTCAAAAGTTATTACAGCTCGAATTTGAATTGTTTTGGTGCAGTATCACAGAGGTACCTTTGCTGCACCATCCTATGCATATTTATGGTCAACTGACCAGAGCTGTTCATAGGATAGTGTAGCAACAACACTGTACAATTTCAGGCAACTGTGATACCATACCTAAACATTTTTGACCTCTAATAACTTTTGAATAAAACACCTTTCAGCAGTGGAAGTACCTTTATTTTACTCAGTTGGATAAACACTTCAATATATATATTTTTTATATATTAAGGGGATAGTAATGTGGCTTTAAAAGTTGCTCGCTGAGTCTTCTGTATGTTAAAAGTAACTGATCACGCTATGTCTATCTAACATCTTACTTGTTTGTAGTTCAAAAGTTATAAGGCGATACAGATTCACCCTCCCGCCCCTTTCTGGCTGCCTCCCACTAAAACTCATATCTGTTCATGCAACTCGACGGCTGCAGCGAGTAAGTATGAGAGAAATCCTGCCCTCCTTTGCTTGCTGAAGTTTGTCCCTCGCTGCAGCCGTCCTGATCAGACTGCATCTTTAGCATGATGTGCCAGAAAGGGGTGGACGGGGGGATCATTATCTCCTCATAACTTTTGAACTACAAACAAGTAAGGCATTAGACATAGAGTGAATGGTTACTTTTAACATACAGAAGACTTGGGGCTCAATTCTATTACCACCGCTAAAAAAAAACAACAGACGCTATGTTTTTAAGTCAGTTTTTGGTATCCTATTACCCTACTTGTGAAAACAAAATCAGCGGTAATTACACATACCGCCAGTCAAAAAAAAGCCCATAGGAATCAATTAAACACAATGTGCAAGTAGTATCCTATTACCCACGCTCATAACGTTGTTCAAACAAAAGCAGTGCAGAATACAGTATACAGCATAGAAATCCGACACAGAGTGTCCCCCTTCGACATATTAACCCCCCCCTTTTAAAAGTCGACTACAGTAATTTTCTTTCACCACTTTAATTCGACAAATATTGTACTCGACACTTTAAAACCCACTCCACCCTTTAAAATTCGACTTACAGTGCTCTCTTGACTTTCTTTCACTATTTATATCCAACATTTTTCTTCCCCTTTTTTTTTTTCAACATGCCCTTGTATTTTGTATTGCAAGATTAACCCTACGAGTACCAGAGAGGTAGCAACACATTGCAATGTGTTTGCTAACCCTCTGGCACTCAAAGGGTTAAAATAATTAGTGGAAACAGTGCTTCTCAATATTAAATAAACCTATATCTTGATTATTTTTTTTTGTAGTCCTGTAAGAAGTTTATTGTAACATTAAATAGCAGTTATGTAGTGATATAGTTTAAAGCAAATATACATAACATATATAATCAATATCTGTTCAGGTGTTGTTAGAACCTTTAAGTCCTCATATAAAAGTATGTATTGAGCTGACCGACATTATTGGAGATACTGGTCATGCTGAGGAGATTCATATCTCCTATGAGACAGGATATGTTTAAACTTCAAGTCATTATCAACAAAACTCTATTTTATTAGATCAGCGCTTCTAACTTCCATTATCTGTATGAGCCACCCTTACACTGCAGAGTTCTCACAGCGAATGTGTATGTATGGCTTGCTGCCAAAACCCGACAATAAGTTCCAATCAGCTCTTGCAACAAAATATTCAGTCAGTGTGCTCAAGAATACTTTGTTGCAAGAGCTGATTGGAACTTATTGTCGGCTTTTGGCAGCAAGCCATACATACACGCTGGCTGTGAGAACTCTGCAGTGTAAGGGTGGCTCATACGGATAATGGAAGTTAGAAGAATTGCAATGTGTTGCTACCTCTCTGGTACTCATAGGGTTAATCTTGCAATACAAAGTACGAGGGCATGTCGAATGAAAAAGGAGAAGAAAAATGCTGGATATAAATGGTGAAACGAAGTTATGGGAACACTGTAAGTCGAATTTTAAAAGTGGGGAGGGGGGTTAAAGTGTCAAGTACAATATTTGTCAAATTAATGTAGTGAAAGAAAATCACAGTAGTCGACTTTTAAAAGGGGGGTTAATATGTCAAAGGGGGGCACTCTATGTCGGATTTTGTTATGTGGGGAAACACATCTAACACTGAACTTGATCTTTCTGTCTTCAAATGTACGCCTGTTTCCTTGGACTTTGACATTTTGCGCGTTTTTTGTATGCAGTAGTCGACTGAAAGCAGACAGCGCCAATTTTGTTAGTTCTCTGAAATGTGCTGTCTATGTCAGTTTTGTTTAACTGTGGTTCTGCAAAAGAATACCAACGGAACACGTTTGCAAAATTCACACTGCTTGCTTTTCTTGTAACGCTGGTTTTAGCTTTGGTAATAGAACCCAGCCCCCGGTGAGCAACTTTTAAAGATACATTACTATCCATTTAACATACAAGGGATATTTAACCATTTTAATGCCATTGGGGTGTTCAACACAGTGCAAAGCTACTTTCTCTTTTTTTAGAAAATCATTATTTTATTTTTTTTTTGAGTAAACTGAAAAACAATATTTTATACATTCTAGGCTACAAATGATTGGCTGAGAAACTAAGCAGACTAACTTGTACATGCCAGTCACTAAGAATACACTTTTAAAGGGATAGTAATTCTTCGTTTTATTTTTATTTTATTTTGTAGGCATTAAAAAACATGAAGAATGATATAAGTCTTATCTCTCAACCCTTTATGGTTTAAGAGATATTCACAAGCAAGGTTTCCCCTCCTGCCCCTTTTACCTAGTGTAAGCCATCTCTTCTCAGATGTGGAATGTAGTCCATAGATCAGACAGATAACAGCAGGGGACAAGCTTCTTTCTATTAGAACAATGAAAGCCCTGCCCCCCTTGACAAGTTTTTCAGGTTTTTCCCTTATCTTAATTGAGGATTGTCCCTCTCTGCAGTCTGTCTGGGCACCTCCCTTCTGCTCTGGCTGAGCAGTGTTACATTAATTAAAGGGGTGGGAGGGGGATACTTTATCATTGAATTACTCCTAAACTACAACTCTGACAGAACTGAAATAACACTCTCCATGGCCCAAATACTATGAAGATTAATTAGAGCTGCTTTTAATATGAAACATTACTATCACTTTAAGCCTTTCAAGTTAAGTGTAACAAATAAACACATGCCTCTTGTAGACAAAAACTGTTCTCTTTAGTCACTCATTCCCTCTTATCTCGAGTGCACTTGACTAGAATCTCTTAGCTGTGGATGCCTGTGAAGTTGAAGCGAATTAGGGACACATAATCCAATCAACATATGAAGTGTTTTTGTGAATCAGAGGGAAGCAGAAGAGACAAAACATAATCATCTTACACCTAATTTTATTTGCATTCTCCCAGTCCTAGAATACATCTTTTCCCTTATTTGTACATTAAAATGGACCTGTCACTCTAAGACAAGCTTAGTTTCTTAAACAAAGAGTTAACATTTGCTTTCATGATATAATAGACATTTTTCTCTAAACTAGATTTTTTGAGAAATTACCTGTTTTGTTTTGGTGCCACATTGGGGGAGGGATTTCTCATGAACTTTTTCTATTATAAACCAATAACTAGCACAACATATAGGCAAATAGTCATACCTGGGAACTCTCCGGTTTTGCCCCGGAGACTCTGGATTTCAGACTGAATTACCGGGTCTCCGGGGCAATGTGTGAATCACCGGGTGGGCAGAGTTTAAATAGAAACTCTGCCCACTTGTGCTCCGTCCCGCCTGGTTCCTCCCACTCCCCGCCCTCTTAGATTTTGCAGGGGGGTTTTTTGTCCCACCCCCCCCTCTGCGACTAAGCCCCGCCCCTTTTATGATGCAAATTGCATAATTTTCCTCCCAGGTCGTCACTGACAGGGTTACCCTCCGGGTAGCCCTGTTTCAAAAGTTCCCAGGTATGCAAATAGCTATACAATGTGAAGTTTGCATTTACAGACAATAAGATCAGCTAAGAAGAACTGGAGAAATTCTGGGACAAACCAGCTGTACCACAGGGAAGAAATAAAAAAATCCCTACCTTTGTTTTAATCAAAGGCACCTTTCCTTTAGTCTTAATGGATGACCTCTTGTTCTTAGTTAAGCTCTTTGAGTAAATAGTTAATTGGAGAGTTCTATTTATTTACCTTGAATATATTTGTAAATGGTAATCATATTACCCCTTACACATATCTACTCTAATGTAAAAAAACAGTTTGGCTAGTCTCTCTTTATAACTCAAATCCTCCCTTTATCATTTTTGTTGCACGTCTCTGTACTATTTTCTGTTTAATAATATATTTTTTTAAGAACTGGTGTACAAAACTGTATTCCATATTCTAGATGAGACATTACCAAAGATTTATATAGAGGTAGAATAATATTAGCATCCCGTGCATCTATATCCCTTTATATGCAGGCTAGTACCCTATTTGCTCTTGCAGCAGCTGACTGACTCTGCACACTGCTCTGAAAGGGCCAGTAATGTCCCTGAAAAAAAATTTAGAGTCAGGTAGTGATTAAAAAAAAAGAAACTAACTGCCACAAACCCTATCTCTCAAACCGCTACGGTTTGAAAGATATAGGAATTCAAAGTACCCCCCTCCCTCCCCTTCTCCTGGGAGATCCCGGTCCGTTGACCAGCAGGAGGCTCTGCAGCACAGCCGAAAGTGTGTTACTTAAAAAGAATTCATTCACTGGAAATGTCTACAAAGTGTGCTTGCAAACCAAGCACACTTTGCAGACTTTTCCAATGAATGGATTCTTTTTAAGTGACGCGATTTCGGCTCTGCTGCAGAGCCTCCTCAAGTCTTACAACTCAAATCTCCTGCTGTCAGCTTTACAGCTGACATCAGGAGAAGGGGAGGGAGGGGGGAACTTTGAATCCCTATATCTCTCAAACCATAGCGGTTTGAGAGATACAGTTTGTTGCAATTAGTTTCTTTTTTTAATCACTACCTAACTCTAAATATTTTTTATGGGACATTACTGTCCCTTGAAGTCTATTGTCTATCAGTACCACGAAATCTTACTCTAATGAGTATTCCCCAAGTAGTTTCCCATTTAGTGTATATGTAGAATGTTTGTTTCTACAGCCCAAATGCATAACCTTACATGTGTCTACGTTACATGTCATCTACCACTTTTCTTCCCTTTTACTCAGTTTATCTAAATCCTTCTGCAGAGAAAAAAGTTAAAAAAACATCCTGATCTATATGTATTTCCTTATACATCTTAGCATCATCAGTAAAGATTGAGATATTAGTTTAAATTCCCACTTCTACATCATTAATACACAAATTAAAAAGAATTGGGCCTAGAACTGAACCCTGTGGCACTCCAATTACAACTTTAGACCAGCTTGTATGGTTTCATTTACAACTCTCTGCCATCTATCATTTAACCAGAAGACCGATAGTTTTTAGTTATTTTATTATTTCTCTCTTAGATATGGGGTATCCAAATTCCCCCATTAGACAGATTACCATTGCTGACTTCCCATGGAGGACTGCCCAGTTAATGGGTGCTGTCTGTGGTCTCTTGCAGCCCTGGGAGAGAGTCATGCAACCCATGTCTCTCTCTCCAGAAGGAGTTTGTCTGAGGCTTCTTCCTTCTCAATGGTAATCTGAAGAAAGAAGACCTGCAAAAAAAGGTGAGCAACCCTTTGAGTGCCATGGTCCTCTTGTCCCACAGTTCCCCTCTGCTCAGGGGTCTTTATGCAGTTCCTTGTAACTCCTGCACTCATGTTGGGTATTGATTGTCTGTTCTCTGGGTCTTCGGAGCATTTTGGGCTGTTCTGAGGTAATTAACCCCTTCCCTGCCATGCTTATATAGGTTGAGGGACTTATTTCTCACTTTCCTTTTGGATTCATGTGTGTTTAATACTTATTAGTTGTTCTATATGTGTTTTAGAACTTTTAGTCACTTTTTACTTATTTCACTTTATTTGAGTTCCACGTCTTTAAGAGCGCGCTTTTCCGCATATATGCAATGCTCCATTGACTTCTATGGGATAGGCTGCTTTGGGATGTACCTCTGCATCCGCTCTGTGTAAGGAGTAGAGAGAGGGCTCATTCTTCTTGTCTCCCCTTGTCCTGTACTCCGGTTCACCTCTGCAGTGTCTTGGGGTCCCTGGGGGTTAGGGCTCTGTTTTTAGGATACTTTCAGGAAAGAAACTACATTTCCCATATCGCCCATTTTCACAGGCTTTTCTCTGATAGACTTTGATTTCAGATGCCATTTTATTTCCCTCCTGAACTGAGTATCCCACTCAGGGCTTGGATTCCTTTACACTCCTCCTCAGGTTAACTCTTCGTTTGGCAGATAAGTAAAATTTTAGGTTTTCTGGGGTGATTTTATTAATCTGGGTGACAATATTTGGGTTCCCTATTACTGTCAGACACTTCTCCTGTTAGAATGGAGGATCAAAAGGGACATGGGGCTAGGCCTAAGGCTAAGGACTCAGGGGAGTCTTTGACCCCCCTTGTTTACTGTTCCTCATGCCAAGCAGGGCTTCCCAGAGAGTACTTAGGTCACATATGCCCCTCATGTGCTGTGGCCCCTGCTTCTCCACCAGGGCCCTCCAGCCATGAACAAGAGCCACATTGGGTCAAGGACTTAAAGTCCTCTATGGCACAGTTTCCTCTCCCTCTTCAGGGGAGTTCTTCAGTCTTGGAAGCCTCCCATTTCATTCAGGTTTGTGACCCCTAAGGCCCCTGGTATTCCTGGTCTATATGATTCCTCTGAGGAGGATTCTTTTGAGGCGTCTAAGGATGGTGAATGCGCAGAAGGGGCTTCTTCCCATACCCATGGTGACCCTGAACCCTCTGCTGAAGGTTTCATCGAAGAGTTGTTGCTACTGTATTGCAAAAACTGTGAGAAAACAAACTATATTGTAAACTTGAAAAATGCGAATTCCATTAAGATCGAGTGCCATTTCTGGGGTATGTAATCTCTGTTGATGGTGTTGCTATGGATACAAAGAAACTCTCAGCAGTTCTGAAATGGCCACGTCCAGTGGGTCTGAAGGCCATACAGAGATTCTTAGGATTCGCAAACTTTTATAGAAAATTCATACTAAATCTTTCTACGATAGTCAAACCGTTGACTGATTTAACCCATAAAGGGACTAATCCCTCGGCTTGGTCCCCTGAGGCCAACAGTGCTTTTGAAGCTTTGAAGTCTGCCTTTGCTATGGCTCCAGTGTTGTCGCATCCGAACCCTGCCCTTTACCCTGGAGGTGGATGCATGGGAGATAGGAGTAGGGGCAGTGCTGTCCCAAAGACCTGAACCCGGTAAGACCCTCATGCCATATGGGTTCTTTTCCAAAAAGATGACTAAAGCCCAGAGCCTATACTACACAGGCGATCGTGAGTTGTTAGCCATAATCCTCACTCTCCGTGAATGGCGTCACCTCCTGGAGGGGACGAAGGCTCCAATCCTGATCTTGACAGCTCATAAAAATCTGACATATCTGTCAGAGGCAAAGAGGCTGTCACCACGGCAGACCAGATGGGCACTATTCCTGTCCAGATTTAATTTTGTGGTCTCATATCTCCCGGGGTCCAAAAATGTTCGAGCGGATGCTCTTTCTAGGCAATTTGGGCTGGACCGTGAGACTGACAGTGCACCTGTACCTATTATTCATCCAGATTGCATATTTGCCACCATAAGCACTAGTATCACATCTCCTCTGGGCGAGGAGATCCTGGCATCCCAGGGCAATACTCCAGCAGAAAAATCTAGTGGCAAATGTTTCGTAGCCGAACCACTCCATAACAAACTACTGGAGACAGACCACTCCTCGAGGGCAGCTGGATATATTGGTCATGACCAACTGATCTGGTCAGTATCTCAGCTCTTTTGGTGCCCTAGTCTAAGAGCAGATTGTACAGCTTTTGTGGAGGCCTGTTCCATTTGTGCTTGTGCTAAGACCCCTAGACAACTTCCTCTGGGATTGCTCCAGATGGTTCCGAATGGTGAGCGCCCCGGTCACATGTATCCATACATTTTATGGTGGAGTTGCCACTGTCCAAGGGTTGTACGGTCATACTAATGAAAGTGGACCGTTTTTCCAAAATGGCTCATTTTGTCCCTCTCCAGGGACTACCTTCCTCCAAGGAATTGGCTGTGGTGTTTGTTAGAGAGGTGTTTTGACTCCACGGAGTACCCAAGGTATTGGTCTCTGACCGTGGGAGTCAGTTCGTGTCAAGGTTCTGGAGGGCCATCTGTGACCAAATGGGCATCAAACTGTCATTTTCCTCAGCCTACCACCCCCAGACGAATGGTGCTGCTGAAAGATCCACCCAGGGGTTGAAACAATTCTTGCGCTGTTTTATCTCTGACCATCATTATAATTGGGCTGACCTGTTGCCGTTGGCTGAGTTTGCCAGGAATTGTGCCATAAACTCCTCATTCAGGAGTTCTCCCTTCCAGATTAACTATGGGTTCCAACTATCCTTGCTCCCGGACTCCTTTCAGGCTCAAGATATTCTGGCTCTGGACGAGCATATTAGGCTGCTCCGCTCCACATGGGCACAGGTTCAGAATGCCTTGCAAAGGTCCTTTGCGCACTACCAGAAGTATGTAGACCGTAGGAGGCGTCCTGCTCCTGTTTTCCAAGTTGGGGATAGAGTGTGGCTGTCCTCCAGAAACCTGCACCTGCAAGTACCCTATAATAAGCTGGCTCCATGTTTTGTAGGTTCTTTCCGGGAACTTCGGAGAGTGAACCCTGTCTCTTATGCCTTGGACCTTCCTGGAAGTATGCGCATTCACAACGTTTTCCATGTTTCCCTATTGAAGCCTTTGGTCTGTAATCGCTACACTTGTACTCCAGTGGTGCCAGGTCCTGTGCGCATTCAAGACCACGAGGAGTATGAAATTCAAAACATTCTGGACTCCCGTAGAGTCCGTGGCGCATTCAATATTTTGTACATTGGAAGGGCTATGGCCCTGAAGAGCATTCCTGGGTGAATCAGTCCGATATTCACGCTCCTGTTCTGCTACGCAGATTCCATACTAAATTTCCAAACAAAGTTGGATCTCTCTGTAATGGTTTTTAAAGACTCTCAGACCAGTGTGTGAAATAAAAACACAATTTATTTAGAGTAAGGTAAGGCAAAGGTCTGCCCTCTAGTGGCGATTGATATACACCAGCAATGATGACTGATAGATACAAATGTAAATGCAGAAACGTATTACATGTACAAATGCAAAGCAGTAGAATGGAATATAACCACAGAGGGTTAAGTCCTTGATAACGGTCAGTCTCAGATGTGGATGTTTGGCACGCCCTGGGTGTTATTAAGCTGTGCTGGAGACAACGTTCACCATAGACTGGATACAGGACTGCCTCACCATGGTGTTCAGTAAAAAGCAGAACAGGAATCCACTTAGCCCCCTCGGGCATACCTACTGGAACTGCTTCTGCTAGTACGAGTGAAAATAGCCCACACGGGCGTAGCTGGAACCGGCCTGCAATGCAAGAGCTCCCAAGCCTCGTCAGACTCAACCGGACACTGGGATATGACGTGCAAGAGCCAATAGCCCCACAGGCGTAGTTACCGGATTTGCTAGCACTGAAGCCTTTGCCTGCCACCACTCGGTATAACGGAATCGCCCAGTATTTGCAATGAGAGAGAGAGCCTAAAGCGCCCAACCGGCCCAACGGATGTGAATACTCTGCAAGGATGTACAGAGTTGCCGACGGAGAGCGGCCAACTCAGCAGGAGTATCACCGTGAACGAGGCTCATAATGGAGTAGAGAGAGTGGGACCAAGGCAGCACTGCTAGGGTTAAAAAGCACGTTTACTCGAGGCTTTTCAGCGGTACAGCAAGGCTCTGCCGTATAAGTGAGGCGTACAAACACACAGCTCTGCACAGGTAGAAACACTGCACTGATCGGGATAACACCAGGCAAGGCAGCCATACAAAGACTGGAACAGCAGATAATAATGTCGCGGCGGCGACAACTGGAACGCAGGTCACTGGAACAAGCTGGAAGTCGATCTTCGGAGCAGGAAGTCAGCCAGGCCGGGTCGGAGCACGTAGGAGGTAGTCATACAAGCCGGGTCATACACAAGCAGGAACGTCAGCCAAACCGGGTCAGGATCCAAGGGTGGTAGTCAGACGGGCCGGATCATACACAAGCAGGAACACTGGAGAATGGTCAGGACAAGCCGAATCGGTACACAGGAATCCGGAACACAGGAACACAGCAACAGTACAACTGGCTCAGAAACACCATGAAAGGGCATCTGACAGATGTGATAGCCAGGTATAAAAAGGTCACCAGGGGGCGGGCCAAACCAACTCAGCAAATCAGTGTCTGCCACAGATGAGAGTGACAGGAATCACAGGCACTGTGATAGTACCCCCCTCTCAAAGACACCCTCTCCCTGCCTGAGGCCTGGGTTTCAAAGGATATTTAGAGTGAAAGCTGCATACTAATCTAGGCGCATGGAGGTCCCCTTGATCAACCCAAGAACGTTCCTCAGGGCCATAGCCCTTCCAATGGACCAAATATTGCAGCTTTCCTCTAAATCTCCTAGAATCAATAATACTCTGAACCTCATACTCTTCTTGGCCCTGGACGTCCACTGGCCCAGGAATCACTGGCGTAGTAGTATAACGATTGCACACCAAGGGTTTCAGGAGCGACACATGGAACACATTGTGAATGTGCATTGAGGGTGGAAGTTCCAGTGCATAAGAAACCGGATTAATCTTGCGGATAATCTTAAATGGACCGATAAACCGGGGAGCCAGTTTGTTGGAGGGCACTTGTAAATTGAGGTTTCTGGATGACAGCCATACCCTGTCCCCAACTTGAAATGAGACCGCTGGAAGACGTCTCCGATTAGCGTGCCGTTGCTGCTGCCTAAATGACTGACTGAGGGACCTCTGAACCTGTGCCCAAGTGGAACGAAGTTGCACCAAATGCTCCTCCAGAGCAGGAATTTGCTGTGCCTGAAAAGAGTCCGGGAGCAGACAAGGCTGGAACCCATAATTAACTAGAAACGGAGAGCTCCCGGACGATGAATTAACCGCACAGTTTCTGGCAAACTCCGCCCATGGCAACAGGTCAGCCCAATTGTCATGATGATCGGTGACAAAGCAGCGTAGGAACTGCTCCAGTCCCTGATTGGCACGCTCAGCGGCCCCATTAGTCTGGGGATGGTAGGCGGAAGAAAATGACAATTGGATGCCCATCTGGCCACAAAATGCCCTCCAGAACCTAGAAACGAACTGACTCCCACGGTCGGAGACAATCACTCTGGGTATTCCGTGCAGGCGGAACACCTCTCTGGAAAAGACTACAGCCAATTCCTGGGCCGATGGAAGGCCAGTCAGAGGCACAAAATGTGCCATCTTGGAGAATCTATCGACCACCATAAGAATAAACGTATAACCCCTAGAGGCCGGTAATTCTCCCAAGAAGTCAATGGAAATATGAGACCAAGGGCGGTCTCCGTTGGGTACCGGTTGTAGTAAGCCCACGGGGAGATGCCTAGGGGTCTTGGCACGGGCACAGGTGGTACAGGCTGCTGTAAAAGCAGCGCAATCGGCTCTCAGGGTAGGCCACCAAAATAATTGCGAAAGAGACCATACTAGTTGGTCCCTACCAATATGCCCAGCCGCTTTAGAAGCGTGATAAGTTTCCAACAGACGGACACGGAATGGCTCATCTACGAAACACTTCCCCACTGGGGTCTCAGGGGGTGCCCTTGATTGTGATGCCAATATCTCCTCCCCCAGAGGCGTGGTTATGGTGGTACGGATAGTGGCCAGAATGCGATCTGGCTGAATGATAGGTACAGGTTCCTCCTCCCTCTCAGTGTCAGAAGCGAACTGACGAGACAACACATCAGCTTTAATATTTTTAGAGCCAGGAAGGTAAGACACTAGGAAATTAAATCCAGACAAAAAAAAGTGCCCACCTAGCTTGTCGAGAGGACAGTCTTTTGGCTTCGGAGAGATAAGTTAAATTCTTATTACAGTATTCAGACCAGGAGTTAACCTCACATCTCTGCCAGTCAAATTGAGGATTATGTACCTGTAGCCATGGGAACCCCAAAATAACTGAGTGGTGCGGGGAATGAATAATCTGAAACCGAATCTGCTCTCTGTGACAAGCCCCCACCGTCATTGTCACTGGAATTGTCTCAAACGTAATGAATGCAGGCTCCAGGGGTCTGCCATCAATGGCCTCAATTGCTACAGGAGAGTCCTTTTTACATAAAGGAATGCCATACAAGTCGGCAAAGGACTGATCCATGAAGTAACCGGCTGCCCCGGAGTCCACCAATGCCAGGACCTCGATTACCTTGTCTGCCCAAGCGAATACCACCTGGATGGTGGGTTTAGTGGTGCTAGGATCTAGGGACTGTTCTACACCACCTAGGGCCTGTCCCCCAAGGTACCCTAGGTGCGTTTGTTTCCCGGCCTAACTGGACAATTGCGTAAAAGGTGCCCTGGTTTGCCACAATATAGGCATAGGCCTTGCCTCCTACCATACAATCTCTCTTCCTTAGAGAGCCTGGTGAACCCTAACTGCATAGGTTCAGAACTATCGACTGGTCGTTCAGGAAGAACGGGTGGTGTGGGTGGGTTAAGGAAACTGGTCTGGCCATAGTTTTTTGCTTTAGCCCTTTTAGCCAACCGTCTCTCTTGGATGCGGGAGTCTATTAGCATGACATAATCGATGTACTCATCCAGATCGCTGGGTACATCACGAGCGGCTATCTCATCCTTAATTTGCTCGGAGAGACCCTGGGTAAAGGCAGCCAGTAAGGCCTCATCGTTCCAGCCCACCTCTGCTGCCAAGGTCCTGAATTCGATAGCATAATCGCCCAGTGTGCTTTCGCCCTGCTGAATTTCCATCAGCCTTTTGGCAGCAAAGGCAGCCCTGCCAGGAACCTCAAACACTCGTCTGAACTTCAACACGAATTCTCTAAAGTTCAGTGTGCAGGGTCTGGCATTTTCCCACAATGGATTTGCCCATGCCAGCGCCTTGCCCGTCAACAGAGATATCATAAAGCCGACCTTACTACGGTCGTTAGGAAATGCCCGGGGTGCCAATTCCAAAAATATCTCCAATTGATTAATGAATCCCCTGCAAAGGGAGGGTTCGCCATCATATCTTAACGGTAACGGCGCTGCTGCCGTTAACCCTCTCGAGTTAGCTGAGGGGACTATAGGCGGATTCTCCGGTGTCAGGACTGGGGTGACCACCGGAATAGGACTAGGCTTGTCCAAATGTACTGTACGTTCGAGTAACGTCTGTAGAGCCAGCGCCAATTGGTCCATGCGCTGCTCATGGACATCCATTCTCCAATGGATGTTCTGTGTATTACTTTCACCCTTACCGTCTGAGGTCATGGCCCTGAGTGTTATTAAGCTGTGCTGGAGACAACTTTCACCATAGACTGGATACAGGACTGCCTCGCCACGGTGTTCAGTAAAAAGCAGAACAGGAATCCACTTAGCCCCCTCGGGCATACCTACTGGAACTGCTTCTGCTAGTGCGAGTGAAAATAGCCCCCACGGGCGTAGCTGGAACCGGCCTGCAATGCAAGAACTCCCAAGCCTCCTCAGACTCAACCGGACACTGGGATATGACGTGCAAGAGCCAATAGCCCCACGGGATTTGCTAGCACTGAAGCCTTTGCCTGCCACCACTCGTTATAACGGAATCGCCCAGTATTTGCAATGAGAGAGAGAGCCTAAAGCGCCCAACCGGCCCAGCGGATGTGAATACTCTGCAAGGATGTACAGAGTTGCCGACGGAGAGCGGCCAACTCAGCAGGAGTATCACCGTGAACGAGGCTCACACTGGAGTAGAAAGAGTGGGACCAAGGCAGCACTGCTAGGGTTAAAAAGCACGTTTACTCGAGGCTTTTCAGCGGTACAGTAAGGCTCTGCCGTATGAGTGAGGCGTACAAACACACAGCTCTGCACAGGTAGAAACACTGCACTGATCGGGATAACACCAGGCAAGGCAGCCATACAAAGACTGGAACAGCAGATAATAATGTCGCGGCGGTGACAACTGGAACGCAGATCACTGGAACAAGCTGGAAGTCGATCTTCGGAGCAGGAAGTCAGCCAGGCCGGGTCGGAGCACGTAGGAGGTAGTCATACAAGCCGGGTCATACACAAGCAGGAACGTCAACCAAACCGGGTCAGGATCCAAGGGTGGTAGTCAGACGGGCCGGATCATACACAAGCAGGAACACTGGAGAATGGTCAGGGCAAGCCGAATCGGTACACAGGAATCCAGAACACAGGAACACAGCAACAGTACAACTGGCTCAGAAACACCACGAAAGGGCACCTGACAGATGTGATAGCCAGGTATAAAAAGGTCACCAGGGGGCGGGCCAAACCAACTCAGCAAATCAGTGTCTGCCACAGATGAGAGTGACAGGAATCACAGGCACTGTGATACTCTCCCACGGGGGAGAGCTCATTGGGGGGGTACTATCACGGTGCCCGTGATTGCCTCCAGCGACACTCTGTTTGCAGGCGACATTGCAGTACTTCCTGGTTGTCTCGCTGAGGCACATTCACTATTCTTATAGGCCACTGTTAATTGACAGAGTGAGTCTCTGCCTACATGCTAGGCCTTATAAGCCTCAGCCTGCCTTTGCTCCTCTGCCCTTTCGTGTTGTACCTGTGCGCTATATCTCTTGCGATTCCGATGCTCCATATCTGTGTATAACTCCTGGCTATGTTTTGACTTCGGCTCTGTTTGATCCCTTACTACTGCCTTCTGTTCCGGTCTGACCTTTGGCTACGTCTGACTACCCGCGCCGGTCTGACTCCTGGCTTTGGCTGACTACCGATCCGTGCTGACCCCTGCTCCAGCTGACTTCGATCATTCTATACCCGTGGCCTACTGCCTCCTCTTGCACTCTCCATGCTCTGTTGTCTCCTACGGTCAAGCGGTGCTCTATTTGCATCAGTCCGTGCCACTGGCATTCCTTCTGTCTGTCGTTCAGTTCTGTGCCAGTGTACTAGGGATTCTCAGTCACCGTTGCTTGTTGGGTTACCCTAGCGTTCTAGGGAGTCTCAGTAACCACTGCCTGTTCCGTTACCCTAGCATTCTAGGGATTCTCAGTCACCACTGCCTGTTCCATTACCCTAGCATTCTAGGGATTCTCAGTCACTGCTGCCTGTTGATTTACCCTAGCTTTCTAGGGAGCTCCATCTCTGAGCTGAACCACCCTAGCGTACTAGGGGATTTTCCCTCTGTTCACAGGGGCTTCACAGCTGCTCCTGTACTAGTAGCTACCACCATCCTCGCTACTAGTATATTTATTCAGTCAAAGTGGTATTTGCCTTCCTACAGTTGGGTGATCCTGTGCTGTCTCCATACCTGGCTAGTGAAGGTTAGGGAAGTGCTCAGACACTGTCCTTACATCTGGTCCTGTGAGGGTTGGGGAAGTGCTATTTATTTTATTTTATTCTATTTCTCAATAAAGATATTATTTTACTGTATCTGTACTTGTCAGTGTCATTACTCACAGTCACCCCATGACACCTCCTCCAGGGTTACCCCTGGAGAGTGGACGTGGACAGTCTGGCTTTGACGGCATGGCTGTTGAAGCCTCCATCTTAAGGAGGAAAGGCTTTTCTCCTGATGTGGTCTCCACCATGATCCAAGCCAGGAAGCTTGTTTCCTCTAAGGCCTATCACAGGGTTTGGTCTACTTTTCATTCTTGGTGTGTGGACAGGGATCTGGCCTCACAGGAGTCTGATCTTCCATCCATCTTGTCCTTTTTTGCAGAATGGTGTAATCAAGAGCCTTAGCCTTAGCCTAGTTAGTGTTTAAGGTGTCAGCCATAGCCTTATCAAATCTAATCAATCCACCTTTCTCAGCTGTAAGAGGACCAATATCATGCTTAATATTTTTGTGATATATATATTTGTAGAATTGTTTAGGATTTTTCTTGTTCTCTTTTGCAATACTTCTCCCATTGTCAATTTTATCTAGCCTAATTCCTTAGATTTTAATATATTCTTTATATTTTTTCAATGATGCTGTCTGACTTACACACTTTAAAAGCCTGCTTCTTGTTTCTCATTTCCCTGCAAACATTTTCATTAAGCCACATTGTTCTCAACTTGCTCCTCTTTTGCTTGTCCCCCAATGGTATATATTGACGTGTATATTTGCCTATGAACATTTTAAACAAATACCATGATGTGTTTTATCTTTGAAGATTACATTCCACTGAATAGCCTTTAATACTGCATTTAGCCTTTTTAAAATCAAATGTTTTGGTTAATCCCTTGCTATTAGTTTTCTCATAACAAATTTCAAAGGATACCATATTGTGGTCACTACTGCGTAAATATTCCTACAACTGTATACTGTTTATCATGTCAGAATTGTTTGCGAGCACTAGGTCAAGAAAGGCCTCTTTTCTAGCTGGTTCCTCTGCTAGTTTGGACATAAAATTATCATTAATCATACCTAAAACATAATTTCCCTTTATTGTGCTAGAAGTCATATTGCTCCAGTCAATTGCAGGATAGTTGAAATATACCATTACAATTACATTTCCTAACATTTTCCATTTGCAGAAAAAGTTGGGCTTCCTCAAACTCTCCAATATTAGGTGGTTTGTAACAAATCCCCATTAACATCTTATTATTATGTGTGCCCCCAGTGTGTATTTCAACCCACAGGGTGTCTACATTTTCAATGGACCCTTCATTTATCCCTTTGAGTGATAGAGGGGTATGCAACGCATTGCTTTACAATACATTGCTTACCCTTCTGGCACTCAAAAGGTTATGTCTTCCCTTATACTAGGTTTAAAGAACTCTTACATATAGGCATACCTCCTCCTCTTTTATTAACCCCATCCCTCCTAAAAAGTGAATAACCCTCTAGATTGACTGTCAGATCATATGTACAATCTAACCAGGTTTCAGACACACCAATTAAATGATAGATATTACCAAACAGACTATGAGCATTTACATGCATACATTTTATCTTTTTGCCATTCTGTAAAATGTATTTTCCTTTGATCAGGCTGTAATATAGGCACCTCCCTATTAGATAAACTCTCCCATTCCCCCTCTTCACCCCATTCCCTAATCACATTTCCTCAGTTATATTACCTTCCCCATTCTGTGTTGCATCACCCCCCCCCTTTTTCTAGTTTAAAGCCTCCTCCAACCTTTTAACCAACCTAACTCCTAGCACCATGACCCCTTTCCCAGTGCTCTAGGAACCCAAACCCCTCATGCTTACACCAAGTCTTTAGCCATGAATGTAACTCTCTAATCTCCAACTGCCTTTCTGATGAAGCACTGGGAGTATTTCAGAAAATACTACTTTAGAGGTCCTCTGCTTAAGCTTATATCCTAAATCCTTGAAGTCCTTCTTAACAGACCTCCATTTTCCACTGACTTTGTCATTGGTACCAACATGTACCATGATAGCCAGGTAATGCCCAGCCCCTCCCAACAATCTATTAACCCGATCTGTCACATGTTAAACCTGAGCACCCATGAGAGAGCAAACTGTTCTATGGTAGTGATCCTGGAGACAGATTACCCTCTCTGTTTTTCTAATAATGGAATCGCCTACCACCACCATCTGTCTAGGTCTGTCTGAGTCCCATATTCTACCAGTGCTAAAGGGGCTGTTCTCTTGGCTGTTATAAAGAGCAGTCCTCTCCTGGAAAGGAATTCCTGTGCCAACATCCCCAACATCATCACTCAATGTAGCAAATCTGTTAGGGTTAGTAAATACAGGTGTGTCCTTCCTATCCCTCTGCCCCCCCCGTTACATCTAAATGTAACCCATCTAGCTACTTGCTCTTTTTTCCTGTGCAGTCTCCACCCCTAGAACTTCCTACAACAGCTTATTTCTGCTCAGTCAGCAGTCCTCTCTCAAGATTGGCTGTCTCCCTCAGTGCTGCAACATGCATCTTCAGATCTCTAATTTGAGCTTCCAGAGTCACAGACTTGTTTCATAATCTGCAAACAGAGGCTGTTCCCATCACAGAAATTGAAAAGAGGAGAAGAAGTGAAATGGAAGATGCACATAAAAAACAATACATTTGAAAATTCTATTAATATAGCCATATTCTCTAGCCATATGCTTGTCTGATGCCAATTTACTAAGCTACTTACGCCCATGGGACAGTCTAAAGGAGTTCTTCTCTTCTAAACCCTAAATAAAGCCATGTATTAAACAAGTTGCACAGGAAATGGCATAATTTTACCATATATTCCTGTGCATGCTATGGGTTGTGAAGCTTGCTGGCATTGAAGGCTTCATGATGGTGGAGTGTGTCCACTGGTATTCCCTACAACAGGAGTAGCCAGCCATGGTCCTAAAGAGCTACAAACAGTGCCTGTTTTTATAATATTCCTGTCATATTACATATGAATCATTCAGTATCTTGCTTTAATTGATTCACCTGTACTGAAGCAGGGTTATCCTGAAAATATGCACTGTTGGTAGCTTTTGAGGATCAGTGTAATCAAACTTTGTAGTACACACCCTGGAGTGTAGCCGCTGGTGTTGGAGGCTAACTGGGTTGCAGTGACAGATCACACATTCCTCCCTTTGTTATTCCTTTAATAACAGTCTTTTTTTAAATCAACTGCCTCAACTCTGACATTATGGCTGTGGCTGAGGAATACTAATTGAACATCAAAGGTAGGAAATATATTGCTATTTTTTTCATTAGTTAAGAGTTGAAGATTTTTAGTACATTGTTATCAAGACCTTTTGCACTAAGCAATTATTTTTCTTCGGTGCTGTTGTGTATTGCGGCACTTTTTTTTTGTGGAAAGGACAAGTTTATGATGCATTGTATAGAATGATTGTTTATAATAAAGATATATAGGTATGAATGAGTGCTTGGAAAAGAAAAAGACATATTCCCAACTTATTTACTAGCATCAAAGACAGGAACACTTCATTAAAGTAACAGTGTTTATTATCACTCAGTGTTCTGGTCTGTCTCATATCATTCATTAGATAGTCAGGTCAGCTCTTAATTATCCTTGTATTTAGTGCTTTTTTGGATAAATTAACAACCACAAAATTACCTTAGGTTGCAAAAAAAAACTTGATTTTTTCCTGCCAAGGTTAATTTTATATACAATTATATATTAACATCCTTTGGAAATATATCTATATATTCTTTTTAAATAAAAGATAAACATTGCAGCCTAGGAAAGGTGTAATGCTTCCAGCGAGATTTCTAAATCCCATTTTCACCAATAATTAAAAAATTCCATGTGTCTATCCCCTGCTGCTCAGACTCCTGGTGTTAGAACAATAGATCCAGAAGTAATTTAAACTGTCTGCTGAAAGCAGCAGTGATATAAGATTCTGACAATACCATAACTCACAGTTCTTTGTTTCTTGTGATATGAAGTGCCTAGTGTTTGCAAACACAGCGAGAAATTAAAACCAAAAAAATTAGTCAACGGCATAATTCAATATGCATCTGGATCTACTTTAGATCTGTGTTACATAAGCAGGAAACAATCCTGGCAGATCACATTTCTAATTCAAGGTCAATTTATTATAAGATTGATAGCTTACCTAAAAACAGTTATGGATGATGGTGCACATCTGTAACAATCTAGATTGTGGTCTATATGGGCAATTGGTCCACTTATTTCACATAACCTACAAAGGGAGAAATGTCAGGATCTTCCTTTTATTGTCAGTGGGAAAAAAACATGTATTGCACAGTACGGTAGAAACACCCATGGATATTTTTATTATCTGTGCCTGTGTAACATAATATAAAAAGGTCTCTTTCATGTCAGTTAGACTCCATATCATTAGTGATGAGAGAAAAAAACAGCAATTCATTTTGCAAATCAATTCAGAAATAAAATTCAGATCCTTCTATCTAGATGGATTCATAATCATATTTGGATAGAGAGACAGGATGAAGAGGGACAAGAGAGTTGTGTGAAGCATGCCAGAGGGAGGGAGTGGTGGAAAGTATAGATGGTTGAAAGGGCTTTTTGTTTCTGCTGGAATATGTGTGAAAACAACATTCTACTTTTTCCACAGAAATTTCTGTTTATAGAAAATATATGAAATGTCCGCCTTTTCACTATCCAATGAATTTCTTGTGAGAAAATTTTTCCAATAATGCTTTTTATGGCCTTGAGAATTGCCACCTTAATAATATGATTAAAATATTTCCATAGCGAACATCTCATAAACTGAGGTATTCCTGACTACTACTATACTACTACCACTACTACTACTACTACTACTACAATTGTCAGAGTCTGCCCTGGATGGGATAGTAAATGGTTAACATTGGACTATGAAATTCTCTCTTAAATCTCTATGTGTAAAAGAGACAGTAGCCCCTTTGCTTGAAGTGGGGAGGGGAAATATTTTAGTGAATTTTATGGTGATTGATAGTTGGTTTCTAGTCTTGTTCACTGAGGATAAGCTCCCTATATGATGTGAAAATCTAGGGAAGGGATTAAAATGACGTGTTTGCATAATTTATGGGTTTCATCCCAGCCATCTCAGTCTTGACAAAATACAGATCTGGGCTCTCAACATGTATAGTTTTTAATATGGTATCGGTGAGCCATCTTCTGGAACAAAGAAATATTGCTACGAGGGTTCTTATCTTTTGGTTGACCAATCAGAGAGCCTAGAAAGTTAGTCTGACATCATAGTCTAATGATCTGGCAACTCATCCTATCAGAGAAGGATGGTCATGTCTTTCTGATAAAGATATATATATTTCTTTACTATTAATTCTGTATAGACCTAATAATTTTATATATATATATATATATATATATATATATATTACCTCTATATTTGGGGAAACCTAATTTTATAATAACTCTTGTTAAATGGGGTTAAATGGTTGTATTTTTGCAATGCTCTCCAAATTGTATCTGTCTCACTATCTGGTCCAGGTTTGATTAGATATCACTTTCCTAATCCCTTCACCTCTATTGTATATTCACTATTGTCTTCTGTGTGATGAGATTAGTCTGGTGTTGTATTGTCTGTAACACCTGCTTCCATTGTACTATGTGTTGATTGTATCAATCTTATTGCATATCACATCCCCCTTCCCCTGAAATGTGGCTGTATAAACCCTGGCCACTTCCAATAAAAGACAGAATTTGTTTTGGGATTAACTCTGTGTTGTGTGCTTTACTACAGATTGGTTTAAAGCGTCCCCTTTGATCTCCATTCCAGAGAGACCGGCTTGGCTACCATCCTTTAGCCGCCTCAAGGAGTGGGAAACCCAGCACGATGGCCAAGGACAATCTGGCGTCCTTGGTTTCCATCACACTACTGCTACTACTACTACTACAGGTGGTACTTTTCATATCACTTTTAAAACAGCCTCTTCATCAATTATTGCATAGGCTGCAGCAACCATGGTGGCAGTCAGTTTATGAAGTACAAAAAAATACAATATACAGATTCTGGGCAAGCTCAAACTATCATTATCATTAGTACTCAAATAACTACATATGTGTATAGTCAGGAGAGCAGAATTATCTTGGCTACATATACAAAGTAAACTAAAACAAAGACAGCGGAGGGTGGCAATGTCCACTTGAAACTACATAAGAAGTAGAGCCCTCCTGCCTTTTCCCCCCTGATTGTGAAGAACAGTACCCAGCACAAAGGGAAGGGGTCTAGCCTTCACAATTGGTGGGAGACTCTTTGGTTTCAGGATGCTTAGGTCATCCTTGGCTTCCCTGCAAAGAAAAATCTACCTGGAAATCAGATAGGGGGTGATCCCAAGGCCACTTCTGAAAGTTTTCCCCCTTTGCCTTCCCTACTATGTCCTTTTGTGTTTAATTTATTAATTAAAAGTAATCCTGCTATGACAGGAGGTTTGTATTCCTTCTGTACAGATTTGGATAAGATTGATGACAGAAGTGAAGGTTGGGCATGTGCATCATATGTCTGCTCATCAATTTGTGATCTTTACCAATAAATAACCTATAGCTAATTAACAGTGGGGTGTAGTTACATGTTTTGGCCAAACCCATGATAAGATTGCATGGCCCAGCAAGGCACCCAGATTTAGGCATGTATTAAGTATAATGCAATTAAAAACAGCGATACCACCTTACCATTACATTGAGCAAACCCACTGTAAGGGGAACTATGGAGGTAGCTATACCTTCCTTAATTTCTCCTAAACCTGAATACAGGGAGCTAGTTTTTGTAATAGGACTTTACTACCACTAACATGTCCATGCACTTCTTCTAGTACTTTTCTACTTCCCCTGCCTCTAGTACATTTGGCACACATAAGGAAAATAGAGTTCATTTTTACTGCAAAGTACACAGCAGAGTGGTTAGCATGTGGAGATATGTTTTGTCTTTTGTTTTCTGTGTAAAAATAATTAATGATATATGCCTCTAGCTCTAGTATATGTCATTGTCAAATTCAGTAGGATCTCTTGCCTGTCTGTCATTATGCTATCAGCAAAAAGTTGTTGTTGGGTTTTTTGCATGTTTTATTTTAGTTTCTGTTACTGTCAGATACATTGTCTACAAATCACACCCATATATCCTATAACTGACACATACAAATGTAGCTCCCCCGTCTTTCCATTTTTGCCTCGATACTAGTAGCTAGTGTCAAAATTTCAGCAGCATCTCCCAAATACTTTTGTGTTAATTTTTCCAGTACAGTATAGTATGGCGTCAGAATCAAAAGTTTGCAACAAAGGATAAAGCACAAAGCAAGAGGTGCAGCAACATCACAACCACACATCAGTATATCCATGTCCTTTGTATTTTTTGCAGATGTAGGAGTGAGTGAGTGTGTGTAAAACAAGATGTTAGGTTGTACCTCTTTGTTTATCTTGAATATTTTATGTTTTTATGTCTGTTTTCCTAGTATCTGCCTCTCAGTCTCAGTGTATTTGTTCAAAATAGATTGCGCATCAGGCTAGGCCATTGCTAGCTCAAGTAGGAAGGAATAGATCACATGCCAGTTTGACTTTCACATATCAGTGAAATTTTGTTATACTCTTCTTTCTCAACTGGTAGCAGCTAGTACCAACAATACACCTATCAATCAAATCCAACTCCTTCTCTTTGCCAGACTGTCCTTACATTACTATCAAAAATTCAGCTGCTTTCTCACTCTCTCTCTCCCAAAAATAGACTGACAATATTACGTAAACTAACATCTCCTTTTATATTTTAGCACAGTGGGAATACATGGGGAAACTCTTCATGTGGCAGAAATACATTCATATCAATGCATTGAAAAGTGAAAAATTCACTTTTTGCTGGAATTCCCACAAAAGGCGTGATGTTCTGTTTCCTGCAATTTACTCTTTTGAGGCAAAATGTTCATTCTCCACCACTGGAGAGTATGAGAGATAGAGGGGACAGCAACACTGGAAAGTGTGGGAGACAAAAGATGGGAGAGCAAGAGAAGGGGCAGGACTGTGACAAAATAGGAGAGACAGAAGAGGAAAGATGGTAGGGGAGAGACAGAGTGAGAAAAAATTAAGACCATGAATGGGAGAAAGAGAGCATGGGATAAGGGAAGAGACAAGACAGGAGAGACACACAGAGAGGGGGAATGTTGATTAGTGATACTACTTGTTAACCGACTAACTGAAGAAGCTCTATTACCTTGTTTAGACATGTGACCTGGACAGAGGCCTATTTAACATCTGAAGGTAAGCAAACCTGCCTTTTTAAAATAATTTTCTGGAAATCATGTGATCTATTTTCCTATAATCTGATTGGTTAACACACCAGATGAAATACAAAGTGATGGATGATTAATCTGTTTTGCAAGATGTGTTTCATATTTCATATGAATTCCGAACTGTGAGAATCTTTCACTAATCCCTCCATTTAACATTGTAGGATTTGGGGACATTTTTCTGACTGGATCACTCTGCATTATGCTAACTTAACTATTCTAGCATCTTAAGATGCTAGAATAGGGTTAAGTTGCTAAAGATCTTAACTGAACTAAGCTGGTGAACATTAGCTTGGTAAGTGTTTATGAGGCTGATGTACCTAAAAGAACTGAAGTGATTCTGGAGAAAACAAATTGTACACAAGTGAGACAAATAAAATTTCCCCAGATTTCCATTGATTGAAATGGGTCTGTAACCCCTTAGATACTACAGAGGGCTCCAACTCATTGCAAATCAATGAAATTAAGGGGTTTTAAAAAATGTGCAAACTGATCAGTGCCTCACTGACTTCAGTATCTTACTCCAGTGACTGCAGCTAAGGGTATGCACTACAGAGTAATATAAAAAAATACACACAAGAGAGAAGGGAACAGAAAGCGCCCCCTGTGTTGAATCGTCTATGATAGAACCACCACCAAACACCCAGTGTGGTTATACTCACAAAATAATTGGCTGTCGATACACTGATATGTAAGACAGCTCAAAAGCACTCGAGGGAAATTAAAAGGCTGCCCTCAATCTCAGCAAGCTGGTACACTTCAGGTCACACTCCTTATACCATTCTCTCCAAACGTCTCAGCAATACAAAACACTATAAAGAAGAAGGCGCCCAATGGTGCAATATAGGCAGTATAATGTGATAAATATAAAATGAAATGCCAAGTGGCTACTTACAAATAAAGTGGTCAGCTCTCGATGATGCTGACAAATGTGCTAGTGGAGAGATTCACCCGTCTCCGCTCGAGAGGTCAAACGATACAAGTGACACCTAGTGAAGAAAAGTATCAATACAGGAACAGAAAAAACGGCTTCCAGCTCAAAAATAAATGTATTAAAATATTGTCATGGGAAATCGTTAGCAAACACAGCTATCACCCAAAAGAAGTAAAATAGAAAAAAGTCTTACAGTCTCACGCGTATCGTGGCTACTACGTGCCACTTTTTCAAAGACAATAAATTGACTAACTTACTACAGAGTAAGATTGCTGTTGTGCATACCAGTTGACACACTCCACCAGCCTAAGACTTTAATGACACTAAGCCGTGCATTGCCATCCCCATAGAATGCACATGGAAATGACATACAAAGTACAGAGGAAACAACTGCCTCAGAACACCCACAGAATACCCCCTTTCACAGGCAGACAGGCTCAAAATCAACTCCTGCACTTGATTTAGCCTGAAACTGGTTTTGTACATTCACCCCACTGAGACTAATGCCCACTTCTCCTATTCAGAATGGTTGTTACCTGCCCTCAGTCTGTTTACAGATGATCCCAAGCGATCATGTCCAAGACACTCTATCACATGTGCTATAGTAATAGAAGAGAGTTCTGCAAAATCAGTTGGTTCTTCCACAAAATATATCTGTAGGACTAGGTAACAGAGAATGTATTAAAGATGCTAGTATGAAGTACATGAAGTACATTTTTGTGTTAGTTTTGTTTCAGAATCTGTTTCATATATCTGGAAATATAATATTCGCACTCCCGGGATAGCTGGGAGGGTGGTGGGAAGAGAATTACAGGACTGGGAAGTCCTGTGTCGCTGTGCCACAGTTATCCTGTGCTACAGTTAGCCTATGCCTCAGATTGTGTAAATGTGTCCCAGGAATGTAATTTTGAAAGCGAATTTCTCATTAACTATGGACTTAAAATAAAAACAACCCGGAGATCTAGAAACAATTACACAGCGCTAATAATATGGGACTGGGTTTTTTACAATTGAAAGTTCCTCTTTAAAGGAGCAGTAAACTTTTTTTTTATGAAAACACATATTTTACAGAGCATTTCCTGCTGAATAAAACAAGGTCAATCCCATCGCTGTCAGATGTTTTATTCAAAAATTATAGCAGTTTAAATAATCAGGAAGTGAATTTACTGTTTACTTGATAATAGATCTAACTGACAGGAAGTGACTGGCAGTTTCTAACACATTCTATGGAGAATTGTATGCTTCTGACTTTTCTGACTTTCCTCTCCATTAGAATCTAACAGGAAATCTAATTAGAATTTGACCACTAGAGGGCACTGCTACTGTAAAAAAACATGGGTTTAAACTGTAATAACTCTGGAAATATAAATCTCTCCGCAGTGGGAGTACCATTATTTTACTCAATAGGAAAATCCCTACAATATATATTTTTTCATAAAAAAGTTTACTGCTCCTTTAAAGTTATCATCAGGACACTAAAAATACATAACATGATTAGTTCAGCAGTGTCTATTCATGGGAGACTGCTGCACCTGAACCATATTTAATGCTTTGTAAATGTCTTATTTCAAAAAGTGTAACTCGTTTGATTTGATTGCATAGTCTCTTGCACACGCAAAATGGCTTATATTAAAAGGTACAGAATTTATATTTATATGCGTAAATTTATTTGGATGGTGTATTGAATACACAAAACACTTGAAAGCCGTATTAATCATAGAAATGTATAAACAAGGTAGTTAAGCACTACAGTAATGATCACAAATATGGATGGTATTGTATTAATTGAAACAAAATATAATGTCCTTCCCAAGAGGTCACAAGAGATAGTTGTAGTTAATACCATCTGCATTCCTTATATTGTTTACCTCACGCAGTTAAAATTCTACACATTCAGGAATATACATAATGTGTATTCCTGGCTTAATTTTGTCTCTTGATGTTTATTGAAAGAAACATTACAATGTTAAGAGTCAGCTGTGTAAAATCCATTCAAATGAAACAGTAACAACATTACAACGGATGGCTACATTAATCAATATGCTTGAGTCCCAAAATAAGGTTTTCTGTAAGAAGAAAAGCTTCATAGATCATTATTTTGGCTGTCTTCAAACTGTCTACTTTTTTTTTTAGATTATAATTTTACATCAAAATACAGTGTACATCTTGATTTACCTTGCTGTAGTCTCCTAAGCGGGTTATGTTGTCAGAAATACCAGACAGAAGCAATGCAATTTTAACCAATACCCAACCCTAATCTCTATGCTTCTTTTAATGTAAGACTCTGTAAAGTGGTTGAATGATTTCCAAAGCTTAATAATGCTTATTTCTTAATATCAGGGGTAAGATGAGCTTTTCCAATATTGCCCTTAAAATTCTATTATTAAAAATGTCTTTACTTTTGTCTTTAAAGACATTTTTAAAATAAACAAAAGACATTTTTTTTCTTTTAAATCAAAAACTTCAAACAAATAAAGTTTTTTTTTATTTTTTTTTTTACCAGATAACATCATACTATTGCTTTTCACTCCAGTCTGCTAATAGTTACGGATGAGCGTAAAGTTCTGTTTTGTTCACATGAGAAATTTATGAAAAAAACATGGTTTTCCGCTTTCCTGGTAGGAAATTTCACTCATAGAGGAACTTGTACATTTTCCACCTTTTTGCTAGGAACACAGAAATATTTGCGAAAATGTTTCATTTCCCTCCTATGTTACTCAATGAGGCAAAACGACCCACCCATATACTCTCTAAACCCATAACTTCCTGCACTCCAGTATATTTTAGAAGAAAAGCGGAGTGGAAAGAGACATAGCGAGAGAGAAAAAAATAAATTAAAAATAATAAATAAAGTGGTTACCTAGTGGTTCATAGCACTGACTGAAACTATGGCCATCATCACTGCTTAACCCTTTGAGTGTCAGAGTGGTACACAACGCATTGATCTGCAATGTGTTGCGTACCACTCTGGCACTCAAATGGTTAAAAAAAAGAGAAGCATAGATACTCATCATTTTTATTATGTAACGAATCACCATTATTTTATATCTGCACACGTGTTATGTATTCTTATTTTCTCTTTCTTTTTATCTTCATTGATTCTACTGTACGTTTTATCATTCTAATAAAGCTTCTTTAAAAGGAAAAAAAAAAGAGGAGCTGGATAGACCCTGAGGTTAGTGACTGTGAGGAGAAGTAGTCATTAGCAGGGATGGGTGAAAAGTCCCAGTTTGTTTCCTCAGGAACTTTTGTGGAATACACGTGGTTTTATGCTTTTCCCATAGCAAATTTTTCCATAGAGAAACCCATAGATTTTCTGACGTTTTGCTAAGACCACAGAAAATCTTGCAATAATAGTTCAATTTCCCACCTATGTTATTCAATTAGATGGGGTAAAACTTTCTGCCCATATACTAAATAAACCCATAATTTCAAGCACTGTAGTGTGGTGTATTTAAATGAGACAGAGTGAGGGAGAAAGGAAAAATAAATTAAAATCAAATATTAAAAAATTAAAGTGGTTACTTAATGGTTGATAGTGCTGGCTGACACTATGACCACCACCACTGTTTTTTGTTTGTTTGCTTTTTAAAAGAGGAGCTAAATGGGCATTGAGGCTAGTGACTCTGAGGAGGAGACGTTGGTCACTAACACTAGCAGTGGCATCAACAGTTCGATAGGGAGAGGAAGCCCACATTATTCAGACTCAAAAATGCCAAGTCCCCTCGACATCATCCATCCCTTGTGATCTGAAGGTGGTAGACTTTCATTTGTCTCAGCAACAGGATGGCAATGAGGGGGCTAATGTGCCACAGTCTGAACATCATAGCCACCAGGGAATTGGCTTCTTCAAGCAGAATTATGGGACCAGGGCCTGCTCTGCTTGCCATCAATAATCTTGATAATTTCATCTATCCATCTTGTCTTTGGTCTTCTTCTTGGATATCTAGTATCGAGTGGAATCCATTGCAAAATTCATTTGCTCCGTCTATCATCAGGTCTTCTTCCTACATGACCTGCCCATTTCCATCTCAGGTGCTTTACTCTTTCAGTCCGCCACTCCATATTTCTCTGGTAACCTTAAAGGGACACTAATGTCCAATAATAACTTAATGCTGTTTTGTAGATTAAAAAAAATAAATTATGACAAGCAAATACCATCTCTCAAACCATTATGGTTTGAGAGATATTCGCATCTAAAGTTCCCCCTCTCCTAATGTCAGCTGTAAAGCTGACAGAAGGAGATTCAAGTCATGTGACTCGAGGCGGCTCTTCAGCAGAGCTGAAATAGCGATATTTGAAAAAAAATTACTTCATTGGAATGCCCTACAAAGTGTGCTTACAAACCAGGCACACTTTGTAGACCATTCTAATTAAGTAATTCTTTTCAAATTTCGCTATTTCTGATCTGCTGAAGCCACCAGCTGGTCCCAGGGCCGGGATCTCCTGCTGTCAGTAGCGCGCTGACATCAGGAGAAGGGGATAGGGGGACTTTAGATGTGAATATCTCTCAAACCTTAAAGGTTTGAGAGATGGGATTTGCTGCACATAATTTTTTTTTTAATCTGCAAAACAGCATAAAGTTTTTATTGGACATTAGTTTTTGTATGGCTTTGGTATTTAGTGTCGATGTTTCACAGTCATATGTAAGTACAGGGAGGACGTATTGGTCAAAAACCTTTCACTTGAGGCAGCGTGGTAAATTTGTCTTAAAGGCTTTACTGATAAGTTTTCCAAATGTTTTCCAACCCAGTTTTTTTTTGTAGCTTAAAGCGGAACTACCACCCGACAAAATCTTTGGCTTAACTAAGTCCCCATCTGGCGACTAGCTGCTTAGTAGTGCTAGTCACCAGAATAATTACCTTATTTAATAGATTTCTGCTCTCTTCTATGGCTGACCTTAGCACGGAGCGTGGACATCTTGCCATAGTGACGCCTGCGCTATCAGTCCCTTTTAGAGTGATCAGCTCATAGCAACGCCTCCTAGACCCGGCTCGGACTGACAGCACAGGCGAGCGGACGTCACTATGGCAAGATGTCCGCTCTCCATGCTAATGTCAGCCATAGAAGATAGCAGAAATCTATTAAATAAGGTAATTAATCTGGTGACTAGTGCTACTAAGCAGCTAGTCAACAGATGGTGAACATACCTGCCAACTTCATCTAGTTCTTGACTATCTACCCTGATTTTCTTTGGGATGGAACATTTGTTAAACATGACTTGTGTTTTGTTGATATTCATCTTCAGACAAAAATGTATGCTTTCCTGTTGTAGCTCTTCAATGAGTTCATGCAGTTCTTCAGAACTACTGGTAAAAAATATGATATAGTCTGCAAAACAGAAAACTCCATTTTATTAGCTCTAGTTCAATAATTTGCTGCTCTCTCTTCCTCTCACAAACCCTGAATGGTATGCTGTGGGAATATGACACCCTTTTTGTACTATGCCTGTGGGAAAGGAAATTTGCCATGTGGTGGGGAGACATTCATTCTTCCCATTGATTTCAATGCAATGATTTAGACAAAAAAAGTGAAAAAAAACCCAGCACATTTCACAAAAAAATGTACTGCCTGGAGAAAAGTGCCATTTTTCTCCTGTTTTGCTCATTAGCCCATCAGTACTAATAGTACTTTAATTTGTCTTCTCCAAGTTTAGACCATTGTTGGAAAAAGATGACATTAATGAGACAGAAAAGTGCAGACGTACAATACCTTACAATGTGATGGCAGATTAAACCACACCCACTTTTAAGATTGCTTTTTCCCTTTGATGGAAATGGAGGAATTGAATAAAAAAAATTATAGTAATATGTCTGAGAATTGATTGACTATAGCTTAAAAACGTTTTCATTCTGATTATAGGCAATTTCATTTACCACCATGTTTTGAACGGCTCGCCCTTAGAGGAAGAAATGGAAAAGAGGAGGAAGAAACCAATTAAATCTATCAAACCTAGGTATATTCAGAGACTGATACAACTGGATTCTATGGGACAAACACAAATGCCAATTCATTTAAATTGAGCTACTGATCTCCAAAGCATTGCTTCCCAATGCATTGGAAACATTTCTAACATTCATGGTGCTAAAGCCTAATATAAATCAAAGGGAATTTTGAGCATTTTTATTTGTCCATTTTTGTACATTTGATTTACTCCAAATTTTCTCTTTTTATCTCCCTGCTTGTGGCCCACTGTTTTGTATACTCCTTTAAGTTCAGTAATCGGGAGCTATGAATCAGTAGATAATACTAAACAATTATGTATCAATAGATGCAGACATGCAGACACAAACATGCACACTGACACATACACACACACACATGTTCAAAAGCATAAATGCACACACATACAAACATACACATGCACACACATATATACACATGAACACACATGCATTTGCACATACACACAAACATATACAAGCACATATGCATGCCTGCACATATACACACACATGCACATAAACTCCTGCACAATCATATGTGCACACAAACACATGTACACAAACACACACTTGTACATGCACACACACATGTATGCATGTGTTCATATACACACACACAAACATAATGAGCATCCCAGTGCTGATCCCACACATGTCGAAGAGAAGGTTGTGGTTATTAAAGGGAAAGAGGAGAAAAGGAGGATTCATGCCACTTTTAAATGAATGGAAATTTGGGGTAGTTAAATTTTTGTCCCCAATAATGTTGTTGGTTTGCTCCTTAGTTGTTCCAAATCCTCTTAATACATCAACCGCACTGTAATACAATGTCATCATGGTATATTCTGTTCAGTGGTGTAACTAGCTATTGGAAGGCCCCAGTGCAAACATTTCTAGCCCCCCCCCACAGAAATACAGAGACATATCTAAAAACCTATTGAATTCTTGGGAAGATGGGGACCCCTTGGACCCTGGCACAACTCCACCCTCTGTACCCCCTGCAGTTATGCTTTTCATTCAGTCTATAATCTATAAAATACCCTGCTCCATGAGGGACCATTATAGCTACATTAATGTGCTCAGATAATTTTAACATTGGAGGCTTATTAAAATGCATTCTGTGGGTCTACTCTCATTATTTATTTGTCATAGGCATAGGGTTGCCACCCAGCTGGTATTTTACCGGCAGGCCGGTAAAAAATTGGCTTCTTTCCAATGTTAAGTCTATGGAGGGAATGCCTTGGCCGGTATTTTTTTTTAACAAAAGGTGGCAACCCTACATAGGCATAGATGGAGTGAGGACAGAATCCCTAACCCTTTAAGGAACAGAGATGTATGCAACTCACTGCTTCACAATGTGTTCTTAAAGGGTTCACTATAAGTCACTATAAGCTATATAAATTGAGCAACCGTCAGGTCTCCAACACACTATAATATATTGTGAAGCCTTCTAGCACCCAGTAGGTTAAGACACTTGACTTGGAAATAGTTATCTTATGCTGTGTCACGGAGTTCTTAAAAAAATATAATATTCAGGGGAGATGTGACATTTAAAGGGCATCAGAGCCTTGCGAAGAACAAGACACTAATGCCATTGTTGATATCTAGATAGAGAAAGAAATCCACTCAGACAAATTGAAAAGTCTCTGTTTACAATATGGATTTTTAGATAAATGTGTTTTGATTTCCTTTGTCTGCTAAGCTCTCTGCTTGCAACGAGGCTTAAGATTCATAAACATCAGACAAGGAAAGCTGTAAATTTATTTCTGAAAAATTGTGTATAAATACCTCAGATTAAATAAAAAGTTTTTCCCAAGTGAAGTTGTTTCAAAAGCAGTAAGTGTCTGGCAGCTTCCAGTGGAATAAACTGTATATTGCCGTGGATGTTTTAGTCCTTTTTAAGATTATCGTAGTCGGTCCTCTTAACCCTTGGCGTGCCACAATTGAAATGTGTTTTATACATCTCTGGCAATCAATGGGTTAAACCTGTGAGTGCTAGCGAGACCTCCAATACAATGCTTAGCATCCAGTGAGTTCAATCATTAACACACTTGTTCTCCCCTGCTGCAAAAAAGTGAGTTATTGAGCTTCACACAATTTTGAGCTTGCATTAAATTATCATTATAGAAGATACATTCACAAGAATTAGTGCTTACAACTAAAGTGGCTCAACAAAATACTGAGTTTTCACACCCATTGTCACTTAAATCCTGAGTTTTCACACTTGTCTAAACACATGGAGCAGAGTGAATTATGTTTCCCTGATTATTGAAGTGAGGGAGATACAGACTGTTCAATACTGTGCTGTATGATAGCATATGTTTTGTTTGGCTATAGGGAGTCAGTTCCATCCATATATAATAGGGTTTATTTCAGTTTATGTTTGCTAAAGCAGTAGAATTCACTCTATAACACTGTGTTGTGTCAGTTACATGGTATAGCATATGAAGACATAGTTATCAATGTTCTAGGTAGAGGAACATTTTATATCAAGCAGTCTATTCTTTCACACATTTATATGTATTCTCTATTACACAAATTTTTAAGTGGCCTTCTGAGAATACACAGCCTTGACTGTCTTTAAAGAGACATCTACACCTATACAAAAAAAAGGTGTCAAGATGTTAAGGCAAAGGTGTCTATATTACCTTAATACAAGTAGAGATATATCCTGGAGCTGTATGGTTTTTGGAATGGCTTTGTTTGCAATTTGGAGCGCCTGGTGCAACTTCACAGCTACCAATTTCTGAAGAGAAGTATACCCCTCAGAACACTTTAGCTATAGATAGATAGATAGATAGATAGATAGATAGATAGATAGATAGAAAGATAGATAAAATACAGTGTTACACTATATGCATTTAAGGGGTTAAAAGCAAGCCCCATTGATTTGCCATATATTTACTTTACTTTTCTTCTCGATTATTATTATTCCTATTATTATTCTTTATTTATATATAGTGCCAACTAATTCCGCAGCAATTGGGAATAGACATACAGAGGTATTAAATCAGTGATTCTCACCCAGGGTGCCGTGGAACTTTGGTGTGCCAGGGACATCAACTTAGGGTGTCCCATGTTTTCTATGAAGACTAACAAAAATGGACTTTTTAATAAAGATTTATAGAAATTGTTATGCACATTATGTTTAATTGTGTTATTATGATTGTAAGAACTAATAATAACTGTATATTTCTGTATGGAACCTTCATCATGTCCTTGATAAAGTACATTAAATATGTTAGGGGTGCACTGAATGTTCTAGATTACGTGTTAGGGATGCCCCAAACAAAAAAGATTGAGAACCACTGTATTAAATAGTACAATCAGATGTGTAGAACAGAAGGATCAGAGGGCCCTGCTCGTGACAGTTTACAGTCTAAAGGAGGGTATGATTCATTATTTTTCTATATTTTTGCTGATTGCATAGCAATTACTCAGATTACCCCTTGCAACTAAAGAAGCTGGCAATTTATTCTCATATTTTTTTGCAAGCAGATACAATTATTTTGCTATTTTGGTCATAAATGCTGTTCATCTAGCAATGAAAATAAGTGGTTGCATAGTGATTCCTCAATAGTACTGTATACTGACTAATCAGGCACAAATAATTCTCTCTCTGAAATACTGGTAACATCTTTTTAGCTTTTGAGCTACGTGTAGGTAAACTCATTTAATCAAGGGTTCAAGGAGCTGACGCTGGTATTTAAACTGTGTTAATTTCACTAAAGCAGAATAATGCCAGCCTTTCAGATTAAGCATTCTGTAATCATATGTATATATTCTGTCAAGGTTTACTATTAGCAGTGGCCCACAGACAGAATGGAACCCCAAGGGTTATATTTTCCATGAGGCAGAGTAGGCAACATAAGGATGTCTTATTGTGAAGGTTGCCTCAGCTGTGATAACAATTTTCACATGCTGAGCTGAGTGCACTTCCAGCACAACCCCAATTCCCCTGTACAAAATGTGCATTCTTGGTTTATGGTGACTGGATTACATATCAATTTATATTTTGTAGTAATATCAGAATAAAATACTAATTTGTCCAGATTTGTTTTACATACCCCTGTAATATTAAAGTTAGGTAAGAGGCAGATTTACTGCTGTTCAGGGAACATATATAGTAAGAATCCCTAAATGGTTCCTGACACTTCAATGATGGTGGGCTAAGGGGGGTAAGGTCATGTTCAGTGTGTGGAGGAAGTGACCATGGACAGGTTAAATGACTAAAGTGCATTGCCTTGAGCACCTGAGATTTTAATTATGTCCTGAAGACACCCATGTCCTGCTTGAGGGCTCCATAGATCGTATTACAGTAAATCATTTTGTTCTGGCCCACCAGAATATGGCTGTAAAAAATAAATGTGTGTGTGAACAATAATGGAACAAGGCAATAAAGCAGTGTTAAAGGAACTTTACATTTTTTAAATTAAAACTATGGAGAACTGTTTGCCAGTGACTCACCTCTCCCAAAAAATGTAAGAGAATAATAGTTGGAATCTCGTCACTACGAGACACTGTTAATGTAAAAAAAACCATGACTGTAAACTGTAATAACTTTGGGGATAGATACCCTTGTTTTATTCAGTAGGGCCAACCCTACAATACATATTCTTTTCATAAAAGAAGGTTACTGCTCACTTAAGGTGTATTACTCCAATCTATTGCTTTAGTGCAGTGAAAAAAATTATGACAGAATGAAGACATCCTGGAGCAACCACTGAACCAAAGGGGACAAATTAAAATTTCTAAAATTCCCATTGACTTAATGGGTTTTTAACCCCTTGAATGCACTCGAGGTATCCAATGAATTTTCACTATTGAAGTGCCTTCTTCCAATCATTATTTACCTACACAGTCATGAACTGAGCATCTTATTATGATTATTGCAGGGACTATGGAATGAGTGCTCTTCAACACTCTTCAGATCTATAAAAAAAATGCATTCCCATCAAGTGTTATAGCCAGGATTGATTTTTTTTTTTTTTTTTTTGCAGTCGATGGGTGAGGGCTGGGCATGCCCTGCACTGAATAAAATAAAGTTATATATAGCTGGGAGTTAGGCCTGCATCCAAACTGTGTTGACCATGTCCTGTCCAGGCATAATTTTACCCATGCCACTTGAAGCATCCCTTGAAAAAGTTACTATTAAAATGTACACACAACAATTAATGGTATATCACCTTCAAGGATTTATGGGATATTAAACATTAGACCATATTCATCACTCTAAATGTATGCAATTGTAAGGCAAACCAATTACATTATGTGGGGAAAAATTAAAAATGTCCAATTATATAAATCGGGTTTTTAACCCCTGGAATGCTAGAGAGATCTCCAAGGCATTGCTTCACAATTACTTGGTGACCTTGCTAGCATTCTAGGAGTTAAAATCGAAATATAAATCATTGGAAACTTTACAAAAATTGCACTTCACTCCTGTGGTGCAGTTAATTTGCTCCTGAATTGTACCTCTTTATACTGATGAATAAGGCCCTTAGGGTTTGTTTCATAATTGGTATACTTCAATTTTATTTCCAATACATGTAATCTGGAAAAGCATAGAAAGGTGCAAAGGTCACTGTGCTCTCTCAGGATGAAGTTACTGAATAAGCTTTGTTATGAGTCCCTGGATGGAGATAAATCAATACAGTTAAAGAGGAAGGAGGGCCATTGACTTAATCATATACAAAATCATTAGAGCTACAAGTCTACCTTCTAACATGGCTCAACTTTCCCTGATTGCTCCTTCAGACTGGAAGTGCATTGTAGGATTAATAATAAAATAGCATATGTTTTCATTCCTGGATTATTTTTACTTTTGTAAGTTGATCTGTGTCAATGATCCACAAACCATGTGTGACATCAATATGTAAGACTAAACCAAGCAACCTCTGTACATTATTTAGGTGGTAGACCCTTAACCCAATGAAATACAATCCATTTAAAAGTCCTTTGGGGACATCCCAAGGTTGTCATGGGAATAGACAGGGGCTAGAGTTGGGGTATACAGTAGGGCAAAACTTTTCCCTCAACAGTGAAATATGTGATGAACAGCATTTTGTGCCTTATACATGATTTCCTTTTAAAAGTAGTGTTTTTCTGATATTTACACTGCATTGAAATTAGTTATAATAATGTATTTCAGTCCAGAAGGAGTTTCTCCCATGTATTCCCGCAATGCTAAAGTATACTGTATAGTGTGCTGCATGTTGTCAGTTGTCAGTCTGTAATTGAGAGAGAGAGAAAGAGAGAGAAAGAGACCAGCTGACATTTTGATGAGATATATTTTAGAGGCAGATAGGCAAACAAAGGGAGCTGGAGTTCCTTGATAGGAGTATTGTTGGTAGCCACTGTCAGTTGTTCTCTGAGTAGCATGGGTGTGAATGGAGAAAGAAGCATTAAAAATTAAAATTAAAATAATTTTATTTTGATTAATAAGAGAAAGAGTGAGGCAAGCAGATGAAATTATCCTTCCTACCTGATCTGGCTGGCAGAGCCTGAGCCTCTGCTCAGACGGACAGATACTAACTAAGCATGAAGACATTAATGCATCATCCATTTAATACATACAGACAGGTAAATCTTGGCATGCTTGATACACTCACTCCTATAGCCACAAAAACAAGAGGGACAAGCATCTAATGGGGTGGGTGGTGCCTTACCAGATGCTGTGTGCTTTATCCTTTATTGCAAGCTGCTGATTTTGAAGCTGCAGTCCTTGGTAGGGAAACAGATAGTTGCTGATATTTTTTACACTAGCCACTAGTGTTTAGAGGCAGAGGCAAACACACACACACACACACACACACACACACACACACACACACACATTGAAGAATATTGGGGTTCATTTTGTTTTAATTTGGCCATAAGGTATTTTTTCTGAGTTTTTATTAAATTGTTGATTTATAATTATTGGTATATTTCCTTATATTAAGTTATGTCAATTAGTTTTGTGTCCTTACATGTACTCCTATGATATCAGGCATATTGTACTTTAATCCACCTTTCTGATAAAGTAAAGTTATCACTATGACATTTGGTTTAAATATCCTTCATACAAAGATTTTCTGCTGTCTAGGGAAACAATAGAATGGTTGTTTTATTTGTGTATATTTATTGAAAGTACTTCCTTTTGTTTCAAAGAATTTGCTTATATAATGAAGGTCTTTTAGTATTTTATTATCTATATATTTTTTGTTATTATAGGGAGGTCCCTTGTTTTTATAATTGTTTTATTTAATCGTGGCCAGAATGTTTTGTTTTAGATTAATCAAAATGTTGTCATAGATAAATACAAGATAAAATGCATTTTAAGAGATATAATCATTATATATATGGTATCAGTAGAGGGCTCTACCTTTTACCCTTGAGAAAGTAGGCAGAGTAGCCCCATGATACGTGTGGGGTTACTATAGGTCATACAGATGGCAGATGCTAGTTCTGGCGTTCCCTCTTGGGTACTCCCTGTGTAGATCTTCTGTGTCTTCCTGGGACACCAAAGATGTTTTCTCCATTCTGGAACTGTACTAACTGGATGAAGAGAGACAGTCTGGACTATCTGCTAAGGCAGAAGCAGACAAGGAGTCAGACGCATCAGGGAACAGTGGTTGATTCACTATAGTGAGATACAGCTACAAGATTTTCATACCCAGGAGAGTGAGATGCGAGCTATCTGTCATGTCTGTAAGGGCAATTTTTATGTGCACCTGTTAGCTCTGTATAAGGTTGCAATGCTTATGGCCCAAGGTACCTATCGAGGGATGCTAGCGTGCAATGATTGTAGATCGAAGCTAGTGGTTGGAGGAGCCTTCAGTAGTGTCCTTGCTGCAGCCGAAGCTGGATTAAAGGTGCTGGATGTGAAGCCAGCTGTCTGACCACAGTTGAGCCAGGGCCGGGATGAGGATGGACACCTGAAGGACTACATTACTGATAGGTACCTAGAGGTGGATCCCAATATGCGGTAGAGGCAGAGGGAGCTGAACTAGGACCCAGAGGGATAAGAGAGGTACCAGTAAGCTCAAACAAAAGATCCCCTACTAGTCTCAAAAATGGTATAGGGCTGTGGGCGTGGTTTTGACGCCAAACAAGATGGCTGCATGTTAGGATAGCTCTCCAGACCTCTGGTGATTTTAAGCATTCTTTTGCCTAACCCCATCTGCCTTTCCCAGCTTTTTGGCTTTAAGGGGGTTTCCATGCCCAACAGGCATAAGAAGAAAACAAAAAACGGAGGTCCGGGTGCTTGGCTGTCAGAATCTATAGCTACTTACCTGAGCCGCCCTTTCTGCTTCACGCCGCCCTTTCCTACTGAAACCGCTGGAGCCTGCCAAAGTGGGGAAGAATTTAACCCTGAGCCTCCTCTCGCTGCACAACTTGTTATAGATCAGATAGAGTTGCCGAGTGATCCCTCAACACCTGCCTTCGTTCCCTTAACTGCATTGACCACCTTCACCACCAAAGATGACCAAAGTATGTTTGCAACTGAAATAAAAGACACTATGCACGCCGAGGTCATGGAACTCTGCTGTGATATTAAACAACCTTCCCAAAGAGTGGATCAAGTGGAAGAAGCACAGTCTGAACTATCGGATCACTTACAGGGAATGAAGCACATCGTTGCGGAGAAGCAGGATACCATTGAACAGCTTACCTGGAGGTTAGAGGATATGGACAATAGGGGACGGCATAATAACCTATGGATAAGAAATGTCCCTGAGTCAACAGGTCAGAAGGATATCCCCGTTTTCTCCAGTCCTTTTTCTTTCACATCCTGGGCAAAGATGACCAAATTTTATTGGACCAGGCTCATAGGGCACTTAAGTCCCGCGGTATTGCGGGAGATCCTCCAAGGGATATTATCTGCCATTGTCACTATTATGCCGATAGGGAGATGATTTATAAGACTTTCCTCAACAAGGATTTCATCTTATATGCTGGTGTTCAGATACAGGGTTCCAAGATCTCTCCGCTCATACCCTGTATTTGACAACTGTGGCTGGTTGCTACCCATCTTCGGGACCTTTCTATCAAGTATAAATGGGGCTTCCCTTATTATTTACAAGCTACCCATAATGGTCAAACGGCGGAAATATCTTCCTTTTGTGACACTTTGGGCATCACCCTCCCCCCGCCGGTAGCTGATCCTCCCAGACCACAGGGCCAGCAATTGGAAAAGAACCAACACCTCTGGTGGCATTTAGTGGAGGAAAAACCAAGGAAGAAGAGGCAGATGCCTGAATTGATGACCCCAGAGCCTTAGACCATCTGTGTCTGCGGTGAGACCCTTGGGCAGAACTTTGCTATTGATTGGAACTTTGTCTCTATATGTTCCCAAGATTCTGTGCACCTAGTTTCTACGAGACTATTGATGCAACATTATCCATTACTTACTTCAGAGTTTGTGGTGACTACTATGAAAGGGGTTATTTTTCTTTTTGTTTCATTGCTATGCACATTCACTATCATGGTTCCCGTGATCAGTTCTGTCACTCTCACTTGTGCTGCTCCCTTATTGGTTGAGCTGTGTTGGCCCACCCCTGGTGGCCTTTTTATTCTAGCCATTGGCACCTGTCAGGTGCCCTTTCGTGGTGTTCCTGAGCCTCAGCTGCTGTTCGCTGTGTTCCTGATTTCCGGTGTACCGATTTGGCCTGTATTGACGACTCTTCTGTGTTCCTGCTCGTTGCTGATCCGGCTTGTCTGCGAACCTCCTCTGTGATCTGACTCGGCCTGGCTGACATTCCTGCTCGTTGCTGATCCGGCATGTCTGCGAACCTCCTCTGTGATCCGACCCGGCCTGGATGATTTTCCTGCCCGCTGCTGACCTGGCTTGTCTGAGAATCTCCACTGTGATCTGATCCGGTCCGGCTAAGTTTCTGCTGCTGTGTCGCTGGGCGACATTCTGATTCCTGCTGAGTCGCGCCTGTTGTTCGAGACTGCACCTTAACCCTTTTGCTGCTGTGTCCAGTTTCGCTTGCAGAGTGGCACTACTGCTGAGTCTCCGGTTACGCTTGCTGAGCTGTACTACTAGCTGAGTCTCCCTTTAAGCTTGCAGAGCTGTACCATCAGGGCGATACTGATACGCTGAGCCTCCGATTACTTGCTGTGCCTTATCTCCAACCGGGTGCTGTGCTTAACTCTTGCAGAGCTGTGACGCTTACACTACTCCTGCTGAGCCGGCCGCTTGGGCCTTGGTAGACGGCGGCTCATATTGTCATTCCTTAAGCAGAGTAGTCGGTTCTGGTTACGTACCAGGTGGTCTCTTGGCTGTTGCACCGTTGCACCGGTGGATCCGTTATACGCCCGTGGGGGCTACTTGGCTCTAGCTATCATTGTACGGTTGGTCTCATTTACACGCCCGAGGTGGCTAAGGATTCACGCTCTTGCAGCTTAGTAGTCTCTGTTATACGCCCGTGGGGGCTAACGACTCACGCTTCCATATTACTGGTGGTCTCTGTTATACGCCCGTGGGGGCTATTTGCTATTGCTCTATAGCGTTCTGGGTCAGTCTCTGCATTTTCCAAGCAGCTTGCTACATCTATGGACTGCTAGTGCTGGACTTCTCGCACTTATACTGCCTTCTCATCACCTTGGGCGTGCCAACACCACAACAGAGACTGACGAGTTCTATGTGTTAACTATTGATTGCTATATCAAGTTGAGCCTGTCCTGCGACAGTATATACACCATCTGTATCCTGTATACTGGCCATGTGAGGGTCTATGCACCTATTCCTTGCTATACACTGTGTGCCTATTGAGGGCGATCTTGTTCATTATTTTTTGTTAATAAAACTGCGTTTTATTCAAACCTGCTGTCTGAGTGTCTGAAAAACCGTTACAGTATGAAAGGGCCATGACCTCAGACAGCAAGGGTGAGAGAGAATGGATGTGCATGAGCAGCGCTTAGACCAGTTGGCATTGGCCTTACAAACCTTACTTGAGCATACAGTACACCTAGACAAACTTAACCAAAATCCGGTGGTCACCCCAGTCTCGACACCAGACAATTTGCCTGTAGTTCCTACTACACATACCAGAGGGCTAACGGCGGCGGCGCCGTTACCATTAAGATATGATGGCAAACCTACCAAATGCAGAGGCTTTATCAACCAATTGGAGATTTTCCTGGAGCTCACGCCTCAGGCATTTCCTAACGACCGAAGTAAGGTCGGATTCATGATCTCCCTATTAACTGGCGAGGCAGCTGAGAATGCGTTTGAAACACTGAAATCCGCTTTTGCTTCTGCCCCGGTACTTTCCCACCCTAACCCAGCCCTGCCATTTACCCTGGAAGTTGATGCCTCTGAGGCTGGGGTGGGGGCAGTGCTCTCCCAACGCCCGGTGGGAGGCGGTACCTTGAGACCTTGTGGGTTCTTTTCGAAAAAACTGTCCAGCGCCCAAAGCCATTATGAGATTGGGGACAGGGAGCTCTTGGCTATCATTCTGGCGCTTAAAGAGTGGCGTCATCTTTTGGAAGGTACCAAGACACCTATATTAATCCTAACTGACCACAAGAATTTAACGTATCTCTCTGAGGCTAAGAGACTCTCCTCACGACAGGCTAGGTGGGCTCTCTTTTTGTCCCGGTTCAATTTTGTGGTTTCCTATCTACCGGGTTCCAAGAATGTCAGGGCAGATGCCCTGTCCAGACAGTTTGCATCAGACATTGAGAGGGAGGAAGAACCAGTACCTATTATTCACCCAGATCGTATTCTGGCTACTATCCGTACTAGCATCACTTCGCCACTGGGGGAAGAAATTTTGGCCTCTCAGGCTAGGGCTCCTCAAGAGACCCCAGTGGGCAAGTGTTTTGTCGATGAGCCATTCCGTACCCGCCTACTGGAAACCTACCACTCTTCTAAGGCTGCTGGGCACATCAGGAGGGACCAATTACTTTGGTCTCTATCTCAGCTATTTTGGTGGCCCTCCCTTAGGGCTGATTGTTCCGCCTTTACTGCAGCCTGTGCTACCTGTGCCCGTGCCAAGACACCCAGGCATCTTCCAGTAGGTTTACGCCAACCAGTGCCTAATGGCTACCGCCCATGGTCACATATATCCATTGACTTTCTGGGAGAATTGCCAGTGTCTAGGGGATATACGTTTATCCTTATGGTGGTCGATAGGTTTTCTAAAATTGCTCATTTTGTGCCCCTCCCTGGTTTTCCATCGGCTCAGGAGTTGGCTATGGAATTTGCCAAGGAAGTGTTTCGTTTGCACGGGGTGCCTAGAGTGGTGGTGTCTGATCGTGGGAGCCAGTTTGTGTCCAGATTTTGGAGGGCATTTTGCGGGCAGATGGGCATCCAGTTGTCCTTTTCTTCTGCCTATCATCCCCAGACCAATGGTGCCGCTGAGTGTGCCAATCAAGGACTGGAACAGTTCTTGCGCTGCTTCGTGACCGATCATCATGACAATTGGGCCGACCTGCTGCCGTGGGCAGAGTTTGCCAGGAAATGTGCAGTCAATTCATCGTCCGGGAGCTCCCCGTTTCTCATTAATTATGGGTTCCAGCCGTGTCTACTCCTGGACTCATTCCAGGCACAACAAATCCAGCTCTGGATGAGCATATTGAGCAGCTCCGCTCCACTTGGACACAGGTTCAGAGGACCCTCAGTCAGTCATTTCAGCGCTACCAGAGGCATACCAATCGTAGACGGCTGCCAGCGGTCTCCTTCCAGGCTGGGGATAGGGTGTGGCTCACCTCCAGAAATCTCAAGCTGCAGGTACCCTCCAACAAACTGGCACCTCAGTTCATTGGGCCATTTAAAGTCATCCGCAAAGTGAATCCTGTTTCGTATGCTTTGGAACTCCCAGCCTCTATGCACATACATAATGTGTTCCATGTATCTCTGTTGAAACCCTTGGTTTGCAACCGCTACACTACCACTCCAGTGACTCCTGGGCCGGTGGACGTACAAGGCCAGGAGGAATACGAAGTCCAGAGTATCATTGATTCTAGGAGATTTAGAGGGAAGTTGCAATATTTGGTCCATTGGAAGGGCTATGGCCCTGAGGAACACTCCTGGGTGGATCAGAAGGACCTCCATGCAGAGTTCCTTAACAAACTGTCTGCAACAGTAATGTATTTCAGTAATGTATTTCAGTCCAGACGGAGTTTCTCCCATGTATTCCCGCAATGCTAAAGTATACTGTATAGTGTGCTGCATGTTGTCAGTTGTCAGTCTGTAATTGAGAGAGAGAGAAAGAGAGAGAAAGAGACCAGCTGACATTTTGATGAGATATATTTTAGAGGCAGATAGGCAAACAAAGGGAGCCGGAGTTCCTTGATAGGAGTATTGTTGGTAGCCACTGTCAGTTGTTCTCTGAGTAGCATGGGTGTGAATGGAGAAAGAAGCATTAAAAATTAAAATTAAAATAATTTTATTTTGATTAATAAGAGAAAGAGTGAGGCAAGCAGATGAAATTATCCTTCCTACCTGATCTGGCTGGCAGAGCCTGAGCCTCTGCTCAGACGGACAGATATTAACTAAGCATGAAGACATTAATGCATCATCCATTTAATACATACAGACAGGTAAATCTTGGCATGCTTGATACACTCACTCCTATAGCCACAAAAACAAGAGGGACAAGCATCTAATGGGGTGGGTGGTGCCTTACCAGATGCTGTGTGCTTTATCCTTTATTGCAAGCTGCTGATTTTGAAGCTGCAGTCCTTGGTAGGGAAACAGATAGTTGCTGATATTTTTTACACTAGCCACTAGTGTTTAGAGGCAGAGGCAAACACACACACACACACACACACACACACACACACACACACACACACACATACACACACACACACACACACATTGAAGAATATTGGGGTTCATTTTGTTTTAATTTGGCCATAAGGTATTTTTTCTGAGTTTTTATTAAATTGTTGATTTATAATTATTGGTATATTTCCTTATATTAAGTTATGTCAATTAGTTTTGTGTCCTTACATGTACTCCTATGATATCAGGCATATTGTACTTTAATCCACCTTTCTAATAAAGTAAAGTTATCACTATGACATTTGGTTTAAATATCCTTCATACAAAGATTTTCTGCTGTCTAGGGAAACAATAGAATGGTTGTTTTATTTGTGTATATTTATTGAAAGTACTTCCTTTTGTTTCAAAGAATTTGCTTATATAATGAAGGTCTTTTAGTATTTTATTATCTATATATTTTTTGTTATTATAGGGAGGTCCCTTGTTTTTATAATTGTTTTATTTAATCGTGGCCAGAATGTTTTGTTTTAGATTAATCAAAATGTTGTCATAGATAAATACAAGATAAAATGCATTTTAAGAGATATAATCATTATATATATGGTATCAGTAGAGGGCTCTACCTTTTACCCTTGAGAAAGTAGGCAGAGTAGCCCCATGATACGTGTGGGGTTACTATAGGTCATACAGATGGCAGATGCTAGTTCTGGCGTTCCCTCTTGGGTACTCCCTGTGTAGATCTTCTGTGTCTTCCTGGGACACCAAAGATGTTTTCTCCATTCTGGAACTGTACTAACTGGATGAAGAGAGACAGTCTGGACTATCTGCTAAGGCAGAAGCAGACAAGGAGTCAGACGCATCAGGGAACAGTGGTTGATTCACTATAGTGAGATACAGCTACAAGATTTTCATACCCAGGAGAGTGAGATGCGAGCTATCTGTCATGTCTGTAAGGGCAATTTTTATGTGCACCTGTTAGCTCTGTATAAGGTTGCAATGCTTATGGCCCAAGGTACCTATCGAGGGATGCTAGCGTGCAATGATTGTAGATCGAAGCTAGTGGTTGGAGGAGCCTTCAGTAGTGTCCTTGCTGCAGCCGAAGCTGGATTAAAGGTGCTGGATGTGAAGCCAGCTGTCTGACCACAGTTGAGCCAGGGCCGGGATGAGGATGGACACCTGAAGGACTACATTACTGATAGGTACCTAGAGGTGGATCCCAATATGTGGTAGAGGCAGAGGGAGCTGAACTAGGACCCAGAGGGATAAGAGAGGTACCAGTAAGCTCAAACAAAAGATCCCCTACTAGTCTCAAAAATGGTATAGGGCTGTGGGCGTGGTTTTGACGCCAAACAAGATGGCTGCATGTTAGGATAGCTCTCCAGACCTCTGGTGATTTTAAGCATTCTTTTGCCTAACCCCATCTGCCTTTCCCAGCTTTTTGGCTTTAAGGGGGTTTCCATGCCCAACAGGCATAAGAAGAAAACAAAAAACGGAGGTCCGGGTGCTTGGCTGTCAGAATCTATAGCTACTTACCTGAGCCGCCCTTTCTGCTTCACGCCGCCCTTTCCTACTGAAACCGCTGGAGCCTGCCAAAGTGGGGAAGAATTTAACCCTGAGCCTCCTCTCGCTGCACAACTTGTTATAGATCAGATAGAGTTGCCGAGTGATCCCTCAACACCTGCCTTCGTTCCCTTAACTGCATTGACCACCTTCACCACCAAAGATGACCAAAGTATGTTTGCAACTGAAATAAAAGACACTATGCACGCCGAGGTCATGGAACTCTGCTGTGATATTAAACAACCTTCCCAAAGAGTGGATCAAGTGGAAGAAGCACAGTCTGAACTATCGGATCACTTACAGGGAATGAAGCACATCGTTGCGGAGAAGCAGGATACCATTGAACAGCTTACCTGGAGGTTAGAGGATATGGACAATAGGGGACGGCATAATAACCTATGGATAAGAAATGTCCCTGAGTCAACAGGTCAGAAGGATATCCCCGTTTTCTCCAGTCCTTTTTCTTTCACATCCTGGGCAAAGATGACCAAATTTTATTGGACCAGGCTCATAGGGCACTTAAGTCCCGCGGTATTGCGGGAGATCCTCCAAGGGATATTATCTGCCATTGTCACTATTATGCCGATAGGGAGATGATTTATAAGACTTTCCTCAACAAGGATTTCATCTTATATGCTGGTGTTCAGATACAGGGTTCCAAGATCTCTCCGCTCATACCCTGTATTTGACAACTGTGGCTGGTTGCTACCCATCTTCGGGACCTTTCTATCAAGTATAAATGGGGCTTCCCTTATTATTTACAAGCTACCCATAATGGTCAAACGGCGGAAATATCTTCCTTTTGTGACACTTTGGGCATCACCCTCCCCCCGCCGGTAGCTGATCCTCCCAGACCACAGGGCCAGCAATTGGAAAAGAACCAACACCTCTGGTGGCATTTAGTGGAGGAAAAACCAAGGAAGAAGAGGCAGATGCCTGAATTGATGACCCCAGAGCCTTAGACCATCTGTGTCTGCGGTGAGACCCTTGGGCAGAACTTTGCTATTGATTGGAACTTTGTCTCTATATGTTCCCAAGATTCTGTGCACCTAGTTTCTACGAGACTATTGATGCAACATTATCCATTACTTACTTCAGAGTTTGTGGTGACTACTATGAAAGGGGTTATTTTTCTTTTTGTTTCATTGCTATGCACATTCACTATCATGGTTCCCGTGATCAGTTCTGTCACTCTCACTTGTGCTGCTCCCTTATTGGTTGAGCTGTGTTGGCCCACCCCTGGTGGCCTTTTTATTCTAGCCATTGGCACCTGTCAGGTGCCCTTTCGTGGTGTTCCTGAGCCTCAGCTGCTGTTCGCTGTGTTCCTGATTTCCGGTGTACCGATTTGGCCTGTATTGACGACTCTTCTGTGTTCCTGCTCGTTGCTGATCCGGCTTGTCTGCGAACCTCCTCTGTGATCTGACTCGGCCTGGCTGACATTCCTGCTCGTTGCTGATCCGGCATGTCTGCGAACCTCCTCTGTGATCCGACCCGGCCTGGATGATGTTCCTGCCCGCTGCTGACCTGGCTTGTCTGAGAATCTCCACTGTGATCTGATCCGGTCCGGCTAAGTTTCTGCTGCTGTGTCGCTGGGCGACATTCTGATTCCTGCTGAGTCGCGCCTGTTGTTCGAGACTGCACCTTAACCCTTTTGCTGCTGTGTTGCCAGTTTCGCTTGCAGAGTGGCGCTACTGCTGAGTCTCCGGTTACGCTTGCTGAGCTGTACTACTAGCTGAGTCTCCCTTTAAGCTTGCAGAGCTGTACCATCAGGGCGATACTGATACGCTGAGCCTCCGATTACTTGCTGTGCCTTATCTCCAACCGGGTGCTGTGCTTAACTCTTGCAGAGCTGTGACGCTTACACTACTCCTGCTGAGCCGGCCGCTTGGGCCTTGGTAGACGGCGGCTCATATTGTCATTCCTTAAGCAGAGTAGTCGGTTCTGGTTACGTACCAGGTGGTCTCTTGGCTGTTGCACCGTTGCACCGGTGGATCCGTTATACGCCCGTGGGGGCTACTTGGCTCTAGCTATCATTGTACGGTTGGTCTCATTTACACGCCCGAGGTGGCTAAGGATTCACGCTCTTGCAGCTTAGTAGTCTCTGTTATACGCCCGTGGGGGCTAACGACTCACGCTTCCATATTACTGGTGGTCTCTGTTATACGCCCGTGGGGGCTATTTGCTATTGCTCTATAGCGTTCTGGGTCAGTCTCTGCATTTTCCAAGCAGCTTGCTACATCTATGGACTGCTAGTGCTGGACTTCTCGCACTTATACTGCCTTCTCATCACCTTGGGCGTGCCAACACCACAACAGAGACTGACGAGTTCTATGTGTTAACTATTGATTGCTATATCAAGTTGAGCCTGTCCTGCGACAGTATATACACCATCTGTATCCTGTATACTGGCCATGTGAGGGTCTATGCACCTATTCCTTGCTATACACTGTGTGCCTATTGAGGGCGATCTTGTTAATTATTTTTTGTTAATAAAACTGTGTTTTATTCAAACCTGCTGTCTGAGTGTCTGAAAAACCGTTACAGTACGAAAGGGCCATGACCTCAGACAGCAAGGGTGAGAGAGAATGGATGTGCATGAGCAGCGCTTAGACCAGTTGGCATTGGCCTTACAAACCTTACTTGAGCGTTCAGTACACCTAGACAACCTTAACCAAAATCCGGTGGTCACCCCAGTCTCGACACCAGACAATTTGCCTGTAGTTCCTACTACACATACCAGAGGGCTAACGGCGGCGGCGCTGTTACCATTAAGATATGATGGCAAACCTACCAAATGCAGAGGCTTTATCAACCAATTGGAGATTTTCCTGGAGCTCACGCCTCAGGCATTTCCTAACGACCGAAGTAAGGTCGGATTCATGATCTCCCTATTAACTGGCGAGGCAACTGAGAATGCGTTTGAAACACTGAAATCCGCTTTTGCTTCTGCCCCGGTACTTTCCCACCCTAACCCAGCCCTGCCATTTACCCTGGAAGTTGATGCCTCTGAGGCTGGGGTGGGGGCAGTGCTCTCCCAAAGCCCGGTGGGAGGCGGTACCTTGAGACCTTGTGGGTTCTTTTCGAAAAAACTGTCCAGCGCCCAAAGCCATTATGAGATTGGGGACAGGGAGCTCTTGGCTATCATTCTGGCGCTTAAAGAGTGACGTCATCTTTTGGAAGGTACCAAGACACCTATATTAATCCTAACTGACCACAAGAATTTAACGTATCTCTCTGAGGCTAAGAGACTCTCCTCACGACAGGCTAGGTGGGCTCTCTTTTTGTCCCGGTTCAATTTTGTGGTTTCCTATCTACCGGGTTCCAAGAATGTCAGGGCAGATGCCCTGTCCAGACAGTTTGCATCAGACATTGAGAGGGAGGAAGAACCAGTACCTATTATTCACCCAGATCGTATTCTGGCTACTATCCGTACTAGCATCACTTCGCCACTGGGGGAAGAAATTTTGGCCTCTCAGGCTAGGGCTCCTCAAGAGACCCCAGTGGGCAAGTGTTTTGTCGATGAGCCATTCCGTACCCGCCTACTGGAAACCTACCACTCTTCTAAGGCTGCTGGGCACATCAGGAGGGACCAATTACTTTGGTCTCTATCTCAGCTATTTTGGTGGCCCTCCCTTAGGGCTGATTGTTCCGCCTTTACTGCAGCCTGTGCTACCTGTGCCCGTGCCAAGACACCCAGGCATCTTCCAGTAGGTTTACGCCAACCAGTGCCTAATGGCTACCGCCCATGGTCACATATATCCATTGACTTTCTGGGAGAATTGCCAGTGTCTAGGGGATATACGTTTATCCTTATGGTGGTCGATAGGTTTTCTAAAATTGCTCATTTTGTGCCCCTCCCTGGTCTTCCATCGGCTCAGGAGTTGGCTATGGAACTTGCCAAGGAAGTGTTTCGTTTGCACGGGGTGCCTAGAGTGGTGGTGTCTGATCGTGGGAGCCAGTTTGTGTCCAGATTTTGGATGGGCATCCAGTTGTCCTTTTCTTCTGCCTATCATCCCCAGACCAATGGTGCCGCTGAGTGTGCCAATCAAGGACTGGAACAGTTCTTGCACTGCTTCGTGACCGATCATCATGACAATTGGGCCGACCTGTTGCCGTGGGCAGAGTTTGCCAGGAAATGTGCAGTCAATTCATCGTCCGGGAGCTCCCCGTTTCTCATTAATTATGGGTTCCAGCCGTGTCTACTCCTGGACTCATTCCAGGCACAACAAATCCAGCTCTGGATGAGCATATTGAGCAGCTCCGCTCCACTTGGACACAGGTTCAGAGGACCCTCAGTCAGTCATTTCAGCGCTACCAGAGGCATGCCAATCGTAGACGGCTGCCAGCGGTCTCCTTCCAGGCTGGGGATAGGGTGTGGCTCACCTCCAGAAATCTCAAGCTGCAGGTACCCTCCAACAAACTGGCACCTCAGTTCATTGGGCCATTTAAAGTCATCCGCAAAGTGAATCCTGTTTCGTATGCTTTGGAACTCCCAGCCTCTATGCACATACATAATGTGTTCCATGTATCTCTGTTGAAACCCTTGGTTTGCAACCGCTACACTACCACTCCAGTGACTCCTGGGCCGGTGGACGTACAAGGCCAGGAGGAATACGAAGTCCAGAGTATCATTGATTCTAGGAGATTTAGAGGGAAGTTGCAATATTTGGTCCATTGGAAGGGCTATGGCCCTGAGGAACACTCCTGGGTGGATCAGAAGGACCTCCATGCAGAGTTCCTTAACAAACTGTCTGCAACAGTACCTAGAAGGATGTTGTTTTGAAGGCAAAGGGTGGTCAATATATTGATTTGATTCAGATATTTCTTCTGTTCACTCACTATGCAGTTTGTTAATTGATTAATATAAACTATTAACATGTCTATTTTTGGAAGCATTCTTACTTTACAGCATTTTTTCACACCTGCTTAAGACTTTTGCACAGTACTGTATATATACACACATAGAGAAAGAGAGAGCACTGTGTTAGCAAATGTGTTACACACACACACACACATATATATATATATATATAAATATATATCTCAAACATACTGATTAGAACACTATTTTAATCCTTTGAGTGACAAAGGGGCATGCAATGCATTGTGTTGCAATGATTTGAGTAATATTCGGGGACTCAAAGGGTTAATGTGTGATGGTTTTCATCTGTTAGTTAAGATCAAATCACTGCAAGGTCAACTAATGTGTAGTTAAATAATAATTTGTGATAAACAGAGAGAGTTATTGTTTAATTTGATAAAATGACTAGTACATTTAGAGACAGAGAATATCCTTAACCCTTTGAGTGCCAGAGAGGAACAGAACGCATTGCTTTGCAATGCATTGTGTACCGCTCTAGCAATCAAAGGGTTAAGGGTAAGTCAATTTGGATAGAAATTTATACTTAACATAACAAAAAATAGACAACAAAATGAAATCCCTTTTGTGATATAGCATAACTCTATGTGCCATTAGCTCCACCCATAGCCACACACCCATTTCGCACATCACCCCTCCTCTAGTCAATTCCATTATTTCCTGGCACAGAGTATACACTTGGCCTATAACAAGCAATGACAAAGAAAATATTTAATCTCTTGGTTGCGAGAGAAATCTCCAAGGCATTACTTCGCAATGTATTGGAGATCACTCTAGCATCTAAGGGGTTAAATAACGGACTGTAAAGGGGTATAAAACTGGGGAAGGGCCATTGAGATTGCTCTGCCTACACACAAAATTCAGATTGTGGGTGTGACCTGCTCAGCAGAGGTGCCCCTCGAATTTTGGAGCTCTTAACAGTTGTCTACTCTGCCTCCTGGGAAATCTGGCCTTTATTCCCCAATAAACCAGCATTTAGAACTCAGGGCTCGATTTAAATGATTCCATTAAAAAATGTGGTAGGGCATAATTGGCTACCCAACAACAACAACAAAAAATGCCTAAGTCGGTATTAAGTTGCCCTACCAACTGAAACCACAATGGATGTCAGGCCACAGAAATGGACTTGTGGCCAAATGTCCATTTTGTATATTAAGTTCCCAAAACCAATGCTAAATAGTGTGAATGTTGGGGACATCAAAGAAAAAAGCTAATGATCGATGCCTGACATACTGTCAAGCACTGATCTTTAGCTCAAACACAGAGTCACCTTCCCAAACACTTCATAACTCCTAACAGTAAAATGCAGCATACCACCTAACACTATCCTAACACCCAGATCTGTGTAACACATACCTGTCATCCACTGTCCGTCTTCTTCATCAATCATCCTTCTGTTCTCTCTAATCTTCTTTCTTCTTATCTTTTTTGTCTTCTTTCCTGCAAAATAGAATTAAACATCAATGCAAGTAATGTTAAAAGAAATCCCCCGGGATACGCCAGAGTGCCCTCAATGCAGTGTGGAATATCTTTTAAAAATAATATCTTTTAAAAATAATATTAATTAATTCCTGTTTTAAATAAAGACTTAATTTGTTGTTTCAATGTGCATCCAATGCATAAAGACAATTCGGCTGCTACTGGCTCAGTTAGCGGCAGCAGTTATGGCTAGTGGCCCAGACCCCACCTCCATACCTTCAGGGCCATTGGCCGAGTCCCAATGAGGCAATTTTGAACAGAGACTGGCCTTTTTGTTGAAAATGGGTTCCAGCCTCCAACTGACTGGGATGTGAGCTTACACACATCCCAGCAGGTTTCTTCATCCCCCCTAGAAGCTGAACATCCCCCCCAGAGAAAAAATATCATGTTCTAAATGTATTACTCTGTATAATTTAAACAGTGGACTTAGTACTGAACCCTGAGGTATTCCAATCTCAACTTTAACTGCATTGGAGAATTGTTGATTCCTGCTAATAATCTTATTTTTTGCTGTGTAATCCTGAATATAATCCCTTATTATCCCTTCTAGCAGTTTTCCCATTATAGAGGTCAAACTCACAGGTCTATAATTCCCAGGTTCTGTTTTCGTTTCCTTCTTTAACTCCAATCTTGTGGAACTGAGTTTGTGGTTAGATAATCTTTAAAGAGTAAAAAGAGGGGTCGTGCTAACACTGCACTGCGTTCCTGAAGAACATTTGAATGTATACCATCCTGTTCTGGTGCTTTGTCAGTCTAATTTTTTTCAGTCTTCCAATGACCTTTTCTATTGGGTGTTAACCCAATATCTGATAATGGTATGATTTTATTTGTTATTTGCTGAGGCTCTTCTACAAGGTATATACATACTTTGTGTATACTGATGCAAAGAAAGTGTTTAGAACATCTGTTTTGTCCTTATCCTCACTAATCAACTCATCCACCTCACTTCTCCCTCTTACATTTTTTAATATTCATGTATTTGAAAAGCTATTTTGGATCAGTCTTGCTCTCCCTTGCAATTTGAGTTTCATTATCTATTTTTGCTAACCTAATTGCCTTTTTGCAATCTTTGCTGCACTCACTGACTTAAATAGTTTACATTCCTTTTTTACTTGCCTTTTCCTTCTTTACATTTGCTTTTAACCACATTGGCTGTGCTCTACTTCTTTTGCATTTGTTCCCCACTGGTACATACTGTTGAATAAATTTCTGCAACCCAAAATTAAATTCTGACAATTTTTCCTCAGTAATTTTGCCTTTTAATTATTTATCTCAGTCTATATGTTGCACTGATGCATTTTAAGGCTAGATTTTTTTAAAATTAAAGGGATAGTAATACTTCGTTTTAACTTTATTTTATTTTGTAGGCATTAAAAAAACATGAAGAATGATATAAGTCTTATCTCTCAAACCTTTATGGTTTATGAGATATTCACAAGCAAAGTTTCCCCCTCCCGCCCCTTTTACCTACTGTAAACAATCTCTTCTCAGATGTGGAATGCAGTCCATAGACTGGACAGATAACAGAAGGGGACACTCTTATTCCTATGAAAACAATGAAATCCCTGCCCCCCTTGACAAGCTTTTCAGGTTTTTCCCTTATCTTAATAGAAGATTGTCCCTCTCTGCAGTCTACCTGGGCAGCTCCCTTCTGCCCTGGCTGAGAAGTGTTACATCAGTAAAAGGGGCGGGAGGGGGACACTTTACTTGTGAATATCTCTTAAACCATAAAGGTTTGAGAGATAAGACTTATATCATTATTCATGTTTTTTAATGCCTACAAAATAAAATAAAGTTAAAACGAAGTATTACTATCCCTTTAAGAGTTTTGGTTGAACCTTTACAGTTTTGCTTTGCCAGGCTGATCTCAAATTTAACCATGTTGTGATCACTGTTTCCCAAAGTAGGGATCAGAGAAAATGTGGTGATTAATAAAGGAACTGGGGGAGTAGGGTGTTGCAGGCCTATATTATTTGCATGTAACTTTTTTTGTGACATTGATATATATATATATATATATATATATATATATATATTTTTTTTTTTTTTAGACACACACACATATACATATATCAAGTATTTAGAAAAGCAGTTGAAAATGTATTGTTATACTGTATGAATGTTTCAGCAGCAACACCTTATTGACAACAAAATGATGAATAATATCCATTAATTTAAACACAGTGTTTGAAACCAAAAAAGTACAAACATGCACACTGTGAAATAATATATACATAAATGTAAAGTGCAGCTGTGAAAATATGAAAATAAAAATAGAACAGTAAAAATAAAATTTTCCTCTGTATAATGCATACACATCCAGTACAATAAAATATTATACTTAAGCATGACAAAATGTGTTCCTGGTAACAATAGCAACCAGCACAAGAAACAAAATGGCCACCCCACTCCTGAATTTGTAATAACATCCCTGTACTATGATGGTAACATTGTATATATAAATAACCACACTGATAGATTCAGTATAAAACGATTATTTGGGAATTCTTCAGAGGGTTACATTTTGGAGCAAACAACTGCTATATTGGGGATAATAAAACATCTAATTGATTCTAATGGGAGTTTTATCTCTTGAGTAATAGAGACATCGGTAAATTATTACTTGGAGCCCCTTCTAGCATTCAATAGATTAAAAGTCCCATTTAAATCAATGAGAAAGTTGGGAATTTGTATATCTCCTAAAGTGAAGTTGTTTTTCTCCAGAACGTCTTAGATAATTGCAACCTAAATGAATTGGAATCCTTTCCAGCATTCAGAGAATTAGAGATTGATTTAAATGAATGGGAATTTGAGGATTGCTTATTTGTTCCCAACTGCACAGGTGGTTTGCTCCAGAATTGCTCACATTCATTTTATTACATCAGCATCATTTGGGTCGTATGTTCAAAAAGAAAGGTTGAGGAGTTCTGGGGCAAACCATTTGAACTATAGGGGAGAACTAAAAATTCAAATTAATTTAAACAGATATTTTAACCTCTAGAATGCTAAATAAGTCTCGCACAAAATAAGGGCCATATGTTCACAAGAAATGTGAAAGAGATCTGGAACAAACCATTTGCACTATAGGGGAGAACTAAAAATACCCATCTCCATTTAAATGAAGGAGAAGGTTTGGATTTTTTAGCTCTTCCTTATAGTGCAAATGGTTTGCCCCAGAACTCATCCACTTTTCTTTTGAAAATATGGTCCTTAAAGGGATAGTAATGTTTGATAATAAAAGCAGCTCTAATTAGTCATCATAGTATTTGGACTTTGAAGAGTGTTATTTCAATTGATCTCACAGGAAGAAGATTGTCCCCTTCTCTTATCTGTCTGGTCTATGGACTGGATTCCACATCTGAGAAGAAATGGCTTACACTAGGTAAAAGGGGCGGGAGGGGGAAACTTTGCTTGTGAATATCTCTCAAACCATAAAGGTTTGAGAGATAAGACTTATATCATTATTCATGTTTTTTTAATGCCTACAAAATAAAATAAAGATAAAATGAAGTATTACTATCCCTTTAATGTTTTTGAGACTTCTCTAGCATTCAAAGAGTTAAAATCCCTTTTTAAACCAATGAGAACGTTTAGTTCTCCTCTATAGTGCAAATGATTTGCCCCAGTACTCTTCCACATTTCTTTTGAACATAGTAACATAGTAAATTAGGTTGAAAAAAAACCCACCAGTTCATCAAGTTCAACCTTTGCCTCATAACCCAGAGAAATAAGAATTATATAAGCTTTCCTGGTGCCAAATAAGTTAGTCTTTATCTAAACTTCCTGTTTTGCCTACTATAATACAGTATAACCCTATATATTCCCTCTTGAAAGTAACATATCTAATCTCTTAAAGAGATAGTAATGTTTCACAAAAACCAGCAGCTCCAATTAATCTTCATAGTATTTGAGTCATAGAGAGTGTTATTTCAATACTGTAAGAGTTGTAGTTCAAGAGTAATTGAATGATAAAGTTTCCCCCTCCTGCCCCTTTTACCTAGTTTGAGCCCCCACTCCTCAGATGTGGAATCCAGTCCATAGACCAGACAGCTCACATCAAGGGTCAGTCTTCATACTGTGAGAACAATGAAAAGCCTGCCCCCTTTGACAGGTTTTTCAGTTTTTTCCCTTATCTTAATTAAAGATTGTCCCTCTCTGCAATCTACTTGGACACACCCAGCTGTTCTGAGGTGAGCAGTGTTATATCAGTAAAAGGGGCGGGAGGAGGATACTTTATCATTCAATTACTCTTGAACTACAACTCTGACAGAATTGAAGTAACACTCTCCAAGGCCCAAATAATATGATAATTAATTAGAGCTGCTTTTATTATGAAACATTACTATCCCTTTAAATATATCCATTGTACTTGCCATTACCACATCGTTTAAAGTATTGTCTTTGGAATTACTTACTTTCACATTAGAATAACTATGAGCCCATTTCCAACACAAACAAGTTGTCTCTTAGCGCTGTTATCTTAATTCACAATCTCCTGTTAGAGTAATTATTTTGGTCACAGAAACTGTCCATCTTTCGTTAGCTTTCTAATAATACATTAGACCAGGACAATTGCTTTATCGGTTATATTTGTGCAAAGTAAACTGATGTGATAGGTGTACCTATACTAAAGTGCCTGTTACAGTATAAATGTGGGAAGGGAGTGAATGAGGAAAGAGGATTGTAACATTTACAGTGGGTAAGAGGTATGAGCATGTTTGTATACTTGATACAGGTTGAGACCAATCAATGGATATTGTTCTAGCCTGTGAGAGAGCAGCTGAATGTTTACTAGATAGTATGGTCTTACAGATACTGAGCCCTTTTGCATTATTCATAGACTTAAAGGGATAGTAATACTTAGTTTTATCTTTATTTTATTTTGTAGGCATTAAAAAACATGACAAACGATATAAGTCTTACCTCTCAAACCTTTATGGTTTGAGAGATATTCACAAGCAAAGTTTCCCCCTCCTGCCCCTTTTACCTAGTGTAAGCTATCTCTTCTCAGATGTGGAATCTGGTTGTAAGTCTAGACAGATAATAGAAGGGGACAATCTTCTTGCTATGAGAACAATGAAGGCCCTGCCCCCCTTGACAAGTTTTTCAGGTTTTTCCCTTCTGATCTGGCTGAACAGTGTTACATCAGTAAAAGGGGTGGGAGGGGGATACTTTGTCATTGAATTACTCTTGAAATACAACTGTGACAGAATTGAAATAACACTCTCCAAAGTCCAAATACTATGATGATTAATTAGAGCTGCTTTTATTATGAAACATTACTATCCCATTAAACATATTACTGTAGTATACACACTCTACAATGTGGAACAAATCTGATTTGAACAGTCTAAAAATAATACTGTAGTAGTTAAATTTAACATTTAAAAGTAGAAATGTTTATATGATTTAAGACCTTTAATGGTAGATATTTTTCCAACACTTTGGCGAGGATTCACTAAGTTGTGATAAAGAGGTGATAAAGTGGAGATGACTTCTCTAGTGATATCACTATTCCAGTTCCTATGTTATTCTATAGAGCCTATTAACTAAGATCTCCAAAGCTGAAGAAATCTTAGTGAATATGCTCCATAGAATAACATAGGGGATTGGAGAAATAATAAACTGGAGAAGTCATCTTCACTTCATCTCCTCTTTATCACCGTTTAGAGAATCTCCCCCAAAGTGTTGGAGACATCTTTAGTATCCAAGGGATTAAAATCTCAACTTTACCGTATAGTTTTAGCTGAGCCCTACTTCATTACATCACAAGAGGAGCTTTAGCACCATTTTCTCATAGTATAAAGCTGTAGCTCATTCACTGTATTGTAATAAAGTCACTGTACTGGGATTTTATTTATAAACAGATAAAGTACTATACATCCATATCTATCTGTACATTGCTCTTGCTGGGATTTTGCACCCATTTCTTGTAGCCAAACATGGGTGCACTTTTTTGTCATAGCGGTCAAGGGGTAGCTCTTTAGTTTTTAGGACTCTCTGTCTGTCTCACTTCACTCTCCTCTTTAGGCTTCTAACCAACCCATATATCTCAGCCTTCCTAATATTTATTTCTCTGTTCCTTTCCTCTCTGTCTCTCTTCACAATCTTTCTTGTGAGGGGTATTTACTTATACTAATTTGGTGTTTAATGTACTGAAATGGAAGCATAGAAATCTCATTACTAACAAATTAATATGATTTTCAATTAGCATAATATCATGTAGACAAATGAAATGGGAAGCCAGTGTCTATGCATTATATATTTTTTTCATGTATTGCCTGCCTAGAAGACGGGCCTGTAAGATCCCTGCTCCCATTGACTAACATAGTATTAAACAGGGAGCTGATTCCCTCTCTAACTTGAAAAATGACATTTCTCCCATTAGTCAAAGATGTCACAGGGTTCTCCAAGCTAGTAAGTTAGTTTCTGCTGGAGTAGGAAAGAAATATGCTGAGGTACAGATACAGTCATTATTTTGCATTTTGTTAGTTTAGTACTTATAATAAGCAGTGTCTGGGTATTAAGGATGGTGGGATAGGCTAAAAAAATGGTACTCTAACACGCACAAATATGATTTTTAGTTAGGCACAGGCTAAGCTCTCAGACTTTTATTGTTTTCTTGAAATCTGACTGTATGAAACATACATTTAAATCCCCAGGATCAGTAGCTCTGCTTCAAGGGTCAGGGTTTCTTAGGACAATATTGAGAAAGATACAGTAATATCTTAAAGGGATAGTAATACTTCGTTTTAACTTTATTTTATTTTGTAGGCATTAAAAAAACATGAAGAATGATATAAGTCTTATCTCTCAAACCTTTATGGTTTATGAGATATTCACAAGCAAAGTTTCCCCTCCCGCCCTTTTTACCTAGAGTAAGCCATCTCTTCTCAGATGTGAAATGCAGTCCATAGACCAGACAGATAACAGCAGGGGACACTCTTATTCCTATGAAAACAATGAAAGCCCTGCCCCCCTTGACAAGTTTTTCAGGTTTTTCCCTTATCTTAATTGAACATTGTCCCTCTCTGCAGTCTACCTGGGCACCTCCCTTCTGCTGTGGCTGAGCAGTGTGACATCAGTAAAAGGGGCGGGAGGGGGATACTTTGTCATTGAATTACTCTGGAACTACAACTCTGACAGAATTGAAATAACATTCTCCAAAGTCCAAATACTATGATGATTAATTAGAGCTGCTTTTATTATGAAACATTACTATCCCTTTAAGGGAATGCAATATAAAAGATTGTTGGTTTTAACTCTGTACGCTTATTCATATACAATTGCGTCTGTCTTGTTGCTATGGTAAAGGGAAAGTGTCATTTCACTCAATCCACCCTCCATGTTTGATGTTTGCTGCTGGAAATCACCCAGCCATCTCACCTCACGTTGCTCTTTACAATTAATTGAGAGGTGTAAAGGAAGTAAGCGATAAGAGGAAGACCAGCTGAATTTAATGGAAGTGGAGACATTCAGAGGAGGGTAACATTTCAAAAAATGATCACACATTTTTAAAGTTTGTTTATCAGGGATAATGTCCCCCCAGTTCTGTATTTATGTTAAAGGGATAGTAATGTTTCATAATAAAAGCAGCTCTAATTAATCATCATAGTATTTGGACTTTGGAGAGTGTTATTTCAATACTGTCAGAATTGTAGTTCAAGAGCAATTCAATGACAAAGTATCCCCCTCCCGCCCCTTTTACTGATGTAACACTGTTCAGCCAGATCAGAAGGGAGGTGCCCAGGTAGATTGCACAGAGGGACAATCTTCAATTAAGATAAGGGAAAAACTCGTCAAGAGGGGCAGGGCTTTCATTGTTCTCATAGGAAGAAGATTGTCCCCTTCTGTTATCTGTCTGGTCTTACAACCAGATTCCACATCTGAGAAGAGATAGCTTACACTAGGTAAAAGGGGCAGGAGGGGAGCTTTGCTTGTGAATATCTGTCAAACCATAACGGTTTGAGAGATAAGACTTATATCGTTCTTCATGTTTTTTTAATGCCTACAAAATAAAATAAAGATAAAACGAAGTATTACTATCCCTTTAAAGTGTTTTTTTTTTCTCAGAGATGCACTGCCCCTCTTGAAACTTCTCCATCTCTGTGCACAGTTTGAGCTAGACACTGTTAAGTGATAAGAGTGTTGTATGAAAATGATATATTAGAGGCCCTATACAATTTTCACATGTAAGCAATCTCACTGCCCAAAACTAGGACATGGTGGGGAGTATATGCACTAGAATCAGTTAGAACAAGTCATATATGTGTCCTATATTTTTTAACATAGATGTGTGTAAATATGTGAGATGGAAGCATACTGCTTAACTGAGGCCATCATTGTGAGTCTGTCTGGAAGTAAACAAGATCCTGCTGGAAGGCTGATATCAAGGAGAACTTTATTCCAATACACTTCTTGGGATGTCAGAATAGGCTTGAAGATTATGTTCACCCCGAGATGAAGTACATGGGCATCTGTGTGCAGGGTATGAAAACTATGGTGTCCTGTCATTGTATGTCTGATACAGAGGTGGCAACACTCCTGACTATGTAATGAACAAACTCTGTAACATGTAGTCTGGGTTATGGTTTTTAAGACTGCTTTGCTAGCTTTGTGTCATAAAGAGTTTGAATTTTGCTGTGTTTCACATATAGCTCATTCTAACTGGACATTTAGTTTATGACAGGCAAATGGTGATTGGTTGTTTAAAGAAGGGTTGATTTCAGCATCTATCAGTGAATGACCAGTTTGAAGAGGTTGTGAAAGTACCCCCTTTATTACAACAACTAGAGTTTTGAAATGAATGCAACACTAAATGCAAGTTTAAACATTGTTACCTGATTGTTTGCATCAACTGAGAGCATGCTGTTTGTGCCATATTAATTTTGTTGGAGTCATCCATATCCAGATTGTAGTAAAGCCCATGCACTATTACAAGTTTTTATTCACTTACTAGCCTTTGGCCATCACCTTGTGGGCCAAGCCACATGAATGAAAGTAACCAGTGACAGTATTAGAAAAAAAGCGACCATAATCCCTAGAAGGTTGTGACTGCCTATAAATTGTCTGTACTAGTACAGATATCCATATAATACAGTTTATTGGGTCATTGTTACAGACAACATATGTCTTTTTCAATAATATTTTATTGATGTCAAGTTTGTGCCTGTTCCAGTCTGGTCAGTAACATTTCCTTCAATTAATCGCTGAAGCTGCAATAAGGAAGAATAAACAAAAATGCAGGTTTGTGCTATGGCCAGTGTAACTGAGCCCTAAGGTCTAAACGATACTGATGACTTTCACTGTCAATGTCATTATAGTGAATCTCAAAGAATAGGTATTATTGTTTTGAATGGGTTATGAAACATAGTACACAAATATCGTAAATGTGCAAATCTGGACAGAAACACATACATTTTGCCCACCCTTCCTTGCCCAATCTGATGGAGTCAATCCACAATGATGGTCCTGATGTGACTGTTCATTGGTATGCCTTGTGCTGATGATATAGCAATAGAGTACAGGGGTGCTGTGGTGGAAAACTTGATCCATTATTGTGGACTCATACAAACGAAAAATGATCTTGTGTTTCTAGAGTCCATATACAAAAGCAGAAATGAAGTCTATCTCCACTATACGCGTTGGGTTCTCTTATTCATTGCATTTTCACCTATTGGTCCCTTCTACACCCCTATGAGATTCCCTCCGTTTAGCTGGTCTTGTTCCGTGCAATACTCAGAGTTGGTCTACAGCCATAAGGAGGGTGAGTTCCTCCCAGTGCAACACATAACATCAATTCTTTAAAGCCTCTGTTTTCATCAAAAGAAAAGGGTAGATCGTCAACCATCAATATTTTGCCAAGTTTACTATTCCACATGTGTACTTTTGTATTATTTTTTGCAGGTTTTGACTTCTTTCTAAGAACTTAGTAAGTGTGTGATGGCAGTACATAGTGGAAGAAGTTTGTAACTTTATTGCTTTAATGACATGACTTGTGGATGTGGTGGTGGTGGTGGCGGTATGTGTGGGCACTCTATGACTTGTCATATCCTAAACAAACTCAGAGACATACTCCTCTGCAGCAGGAGCAAAGCATCTTGGCACACTCGCTGACAGATGAACAGCATTTTTTTTGTGTACCCCAGAGCCCTGGGAGTACTTTTGCTGCTACTAGTTGTGACACCTTTGACCTGATAATGGTTTTTCTCCCAATCAGACCTGTGCTTGTGCTTCAGATGGGATCTCATTGAGTAGGTACCTTGGTGTGGTCCTGCTCTCTCACTGCTCACATACTTCTTACACAGACAACAGATAGCAACATGCGTAGCTTCTGTATCATGAATAAAATATCTCCATTCTGTGGACTTCATAGACTACGGGATTCCGGAGGGACTACTACTACTACTGGGGCTAGATGTTGCTGCAATTATACTACTACTGGTTACTCAGCACTAGTAGTGTGTGTGGCTGAGTGGTGCTTGATGATTCTGATGATGCCTGACAGGATAACTGTGTATTTTTTTGCCATATTTGCTTATCCAGGCTCAGATTTCCATTTGTTTTCTCAAACAGTCTATAGACAGACACAGTGCACTTTTTCAGTGGTGGAAGATTGAGCCTTTGCCTTTCAGCTAACTGTCTGGCCATGTCATAGTCATGTGTCTCACTCTCAACTTCCTCTGTACCTGAAGAAGGATGATAGTCTAGATCTACATCATCATCATTAATTAGGTCATCCTCAGCATTGCCCATGGCTTATTCCCCATTACTTTTATATTCTTCTAGGCATTTAGGGGTCTCAAACTATTTATTTCTACTTTTCCTCTTTAAAGTGGAACTACCACATCTAAGCAACTTTAGCTTCAATAAGTCCCCATCTAGCGACTAGCTGCTTAGTAGCGCTAGTCGCCAGAATGATTACCTTGTTAAGGAGAAATAGCCATTCTTCATGGGCTGACAGACAGGACAGAGCTCAGACATCTTGCCATAGTGACATCTGTGCGCCTGCTCTGTCAGTCTCTTCTGGAGCCGAACGGCTCCTAGCAATGCCTCCTACAGCCAGCTGAGACTGACAGAGCAGACGCGCAGACATCTATATGGCAAGATGTCTACGCTCCATCCTGCCTGTCAGCCCATGAACAATGGCTATTTCTCCTTAACAAGGTAATCATTCTGCCGACTAGCACTACTAGTCACCAGATGGGTACTTATTAAAGCTAAAGTTGATTAGATGTGGTAGTTCCGCTTTAAGGGATTTTCACAGCGTTTGCTACTAATTTCAGGACAGGCGTTTTTGTGCTTATCTTGCACTATGCCATCAACACTGGAATGTGACTAGTTCTCTTCTTCAATACTTTTTAGATTGTTTATTAATAATACTGGTGCTGGTGGAACATTAGTGGGATTTTGACATCCTCCTCGGAAGAACCATGGCTGCAGTCAGTTTTTGGACTACCAATTTACTCACACATCTCTGACTGTACTATTTACAATCCTTTCACCCTCCCACTACCCCTGTATGTGTTTGCTGGATATTACTCAGCTACTGTGTGTGTGTGTTTTTACTGTAAAGTATGAATATAAATGATCCCTATCACTGTCAACAACAAAAAACACACTGTTTAACTGCTTCTTTCCCCAGAGTCCCCTAGCATAGATATAAGTCAGATCAGGAAGAAACGTTGATCACCTCTGCTTGTGTGCTTCCCAGTCAGTCACACATTATTTTGCAGTAGTTGGGGTAATTCTTCTTTGCTCCCTTCTCACCCCCCATGGACTCCCCCGGCATACAGATAACAGCCAGATCAGGAAAGAACTAGGATCACAGCTGCCTACTTGCTCACACACATTTTTAGGGTAAACCTCCTTGTTCCCATTTAAACACCCAGATTCTCGTAAAACACAGATAAGCACTGAGTGTGTGTTCCCAGTCAGTCATACAGGATTTTGAGGTAAACCTCCTTTGCTTCCTTTCACACCACCCAGACTCCACTAGGACAAAGATATCAGCCAAATCAGGAAGAAACTTGGATCACCTCTGTCTGCTTGTTTGCAGTCAGTCACAGAGTCTTTTGGGGTATTTGGTTAATTCTCCTTATCTCCCATTCACCCCTCCCCCAGACTCCCCTGACAGAGGAACTTGGATCATAGCTGTCTGTGTTTACTCGGTCACTCAAAATTTTCAGGTATTTTGGGTAAGCCTCCTTTGCTCCCTTTGTATACCCCCAGACTCTCATAGAACAGAGATAACAACTGCCTGTGTGTTCCCAGTCAGTAACACATAGTTTTGGGGTATTTGGGGTGATTCTTCTTTGCTCTTTTTTTCCTTTCTCACAACCTCAGACTCCACTAGGAAAAAATGGCACTTTCACGAAAGTCTTTTGAGGGGAACATTTTTGCCCATCCCTATTTATAATCTGTTTTTCTTGTATCATGTTATACTGTTCACAGTTTTATCTTGGATGACTTGTTGTTGCCTGACCTTTCCTGACATTCACCCTATACACATTTTTTAGACTAAAATAAGAATGTGTGAATGAAAAGTCCTGTTTTGTTTCCTTGGAAAAAGTGTAATTAATTTTCCTCCCATTTCTGCACATAGGGAAACCCACAGATCCCCCTCCATTCTGCTAAAAGCACAGACAATTTGGTAAGAATGGTTCTATCTTTGTTTTTCAATGGGGTGAAACTTCCTGTCCACATATTATATAAACCTATAATTTATCTTAATTCTGGAAAGAGACAGAGAGAGAGAGAGAGAGAGAGAAAGAAAAAATAATTTAAAACAAATATTAAAATAAAATAAAGTGGTTTCACATGTCTGCCAGCACTCTGACCACCATCACTGGTAACAAAAAGAGAAGCTGTATGGACCCTGATGCTTATGACACAGGGGAAGAGGACGACATCAGCACAACCAGTGCTAAAGGGACTGTGAGTACACATTCCCCAGACTCAATGATTCCCAGTTCTCCGACATCATCCCTTGTTATCTGGGTGAAATATTGAAGAAGGCAGAACTGTCTAGCAGTGTGAGCAGCATACTTCAGCTGTCTGTGCATGCTGCTACTGCTGCCGATGTGCCTTCTTCTGGGGAGAAGATGGAAAGTATGACAGCAGGGGACCCTCAGCCATACTTGGATGCACCTCAGCTCAACAGCCCTCTTAAAGTAAATGCAACATAAACACTGTGACATTTATGTTAGGCATGAGAAAGCCAAACCCTCAAAAAGAAAAATAAAGAGTTGCTTCCACTGTGCCACCTGTCCCTCCCCAATGGCACAAAGGACACAAAGAATGGGGGTGAATAACCCAGAGGATACTAGAGAAACCCAGCCTCAGCCTGGAAGTTCAATGACAAGAGTAAAACCCACATCTTGTGATAATGTTCAGGCATGGGGAAATGTAACCAATGTCCCCACCCCAGCACCCTCTGGGTCCTCTACGTACTCCTCTGGCATTCCACCTTTGCCTGTGTTACCGCTCTCACCAGGTGATAATGAGTCTGTAGAAGTGAGGATCTGGTAGTTCTTGACCACCTATTGTACATTGTGTGGTTCACTCAGGGGAGGTCTGGCCTGGGGGGCAATTGCCCCCTGGGCTGGTCACATGTGTGGGCTGGTCACATGTGTGGGCTGGTGGGCCACTGCCACAGCCTCCCACTTGCTGCTGTAAATGGAGCTACACAAGTGATACCACAGAGCTACAGTCCAAATGAAACTACATTGTAACATAACCCATTTCCCTTGTAAGCTCTATAGTATCACTAATGTTCTTTACTTACATTATAAGCACTGTAGTATCAATAGTGTAGCCCCATTTCAACTGTAAGCTCTATAGTATCACTTACCTTACTTTGCAACACAAATTCCAATTTTAAAACTAAGAAAAGGGGGGTGGGCTGGAACAGTGGGCTCAAACAAAAATAGAAATGGGCCACTTGATTGTATTTCCCCCCCAGACTACAAGTTGCTGGCCCTCCACTGGGTGCACTGAGCACAAATGGCAATGTGGGGGAGAGCAATAGAAAGCAGGGTATCAGGGAGCATCTGGGACATGCATCCCACTGAATACACTAAACTGGTGGAAGGGAGGAGTTGTTATTTTTATTGAATTTTCTCATCATCATATGTCCTTAGTGGAGCAGACAAAGGCCAAAGTGACAGCAGTACTTGATTTCTTGAGAGATTATTTAGCATTACCAACCTAAGCATCAAGGTGTTTGTTTGCAGTTATGTGAATTACTTAATATGATACATCAGAGCATATGTGTCAATTGGTGTGATACTTCCCAATGTTTCCTTGTACACAATGTGTACATTGCAGTTTCTGAAATGCACAGTTCCTTCCACTAAACCCATGATTTTTGGATGTGCAGGAGGAGATTGAGATAAGCATAACTGTCCAACTTCTGCTATCTAGATGCATGGAAATTAGTGTGGGGGCTTGTTGGGGTGTTGCTGCAGCAACATAGGGCTAGTGGCTAGTAGAAGCATCATCATACCACTGCCTGTGCTGATGAATGAACCTATGGAGCAGCCTAATCTTCCTGCTACTTAGATGACACAGAATCAGCAATTACAGTAGTAGCAAATACCAGTATGCCTCAATTTGCCAACACCATCATGCAGTGCTGGCACTAGGCCAGTAGGTCATCATTGTATTTTGTTCAGGGCTTGTTTTTGGCAAGCTTGATATCTACACACCAGTTTTCTCAGGGTTTGCATTTGGCAATGGCAAGCCTGAGTTCTGTATGAAATATACATCATGTTTACTTCCCTTCACAATTAGAAGAGGTCCAACACAGGAACTGGGGTGCAGAAAAATGGACCTAGAAGAACTGATGCTGTTTTGAAGGCAAAGGGTGGTCACACCAAATACTGATTTGACGTAGATTTTTTCTTCTGTTCACTCACAATGCATTTTGTTAATTGATAAATATAAACTATTAACATGTCTATTTTTGAAAGTATTTTTACTTTACAGAATTTTTTATACCTGCCTAAGACTTTTGCACATCATTGTACATTTCCGTTTCTTCTAATTATTAATCATCATTTCTCATACTTTATTTTTTTAATAATCAAGATATTATTTACCTGTCACTAGTTATTTTTCATTACATTTGCCATAAGTTATGTTTTCCCTGTATCAGTTCACATTCCAATTCAAGTCATCATAAGAACCTTTTATCAAACACTGTTTATGTTTCACCTTATTTTTCTTGTTCTGTTTTATTTATCATCCACAGATCTTTTTCATTCTAATGTGTTATTAGTCATATTCTTATCATCATTATCTGTCGTTCACTTTTATTTATTAGTTTTATTCTACCTTTTATGCTCTATCAACCACTTGTCCATTAGTCAGTCAGGTATTAACCAGTTAGGTTTAATTTCTTCACAATATTAGTTTTATTTATACTAGTTATGTCTCCCCCACATTTTACGATATGTTTTTAGTGATGCCCCATTTCACTATCAGTGATGTGAATATTGTACATACAATAGTTATGCTTTATATCATTTACCTTACATTTGTTAATGATCTAAAACAATTTTTATGGAAAATTTGGTTTTAGTAATGATTTATATTATAATATCATTAGTAATGATTTAAATAATAACATAATTCATTTATAGAATAATTCAAACTCATTAGAAAAAGGAGCACCATTCATATATTCCTGTTATATGGAATTATATAAATGAGTAATCCTATATAATAATTCGCTAAGATGTTTGTCAGAAGCCATCATGCACAGTAGAGACTGCCCGAACGCACGGAATACGGAATGCTGGGAGTTCTGTGCTGGGAGCATTCCGTGTTTTGGGAAATCTCTACAGTGCATGATGCAGAGCAGGACTGGCCTCTTAACATCACCCGGACCTTGGACCATGTACACGGGCTTTTACACTAGTATTGCCATAATATAATTTATATATAGCTATTCAAAATATAAGCGCATTCTAACAACAACAATTTTATAAATATAATTTACTCCTTAGATTTTTGAGGCTATCCCAATTTTCTTTTATCTATTGGTATTGTCATCACTTCGAGACCTAGCAGATTTATCACTTCATATTTACATTGTATAGTATTTAATTATTTGGATTCAGTGCACACACCGGCATACATATTTGTATGTGTGTGCGTATGTGTATTCCTTCTGTGATCCATGGTTTATTTTATTCTGAATATGTACTTTTCCTTTTCCAACACTGGTGTTAACCTTTCATGACCGGTATAGAGCAGTACAGTGTTCAGTGTATTTCTGTGACGTTGTCACTCATATCGGCTACTGAAAGTGCTCTTATCATTTGCCATTTTATGTGCATTATTTACTTTTTATGTATTTTTATGCAGGTTGGCATTTTTATATAGGTTGGTCTTTGATCTGCTCGACACCAAATAAGATATTTGTACATGTATTTTATGTGTGTACATTTAGTGTATTTTGTTTTCCATTATTATATTTTATATTCAGGTGTCCTTCGAATTGACCATCATCTCATTTTTACATGGTGTTTGGATAAGTACAAGCAATATTTATTTATTTTGTTATATACTTTTTATTACATCATCTGGAGGAGGTTGATTATATCCTCTGGCATTTTACTTTTCATTTATTTTTAAAGGAGTTTTTAACCCTTTGTGAACTGGGAGATTTTGTTTTTAAGGGCTACTCAATTCTGAGGACACAAGTAGAGTTGATGTATTTTATTTTATAGATTTTTTAAATCATTTTAGTCCTTCTCACAGGAATAATTGATAATTTGAAGTTAGATTTTATATTATTGGATGCCTGAATTTCTCAGGTCTGTGACATACTTTTTGAGTTCAGTCTCTTTCTGTAGATCACTCCTCAAAGCAGAACTTTCAGTATATACTTAGTCAACATGCATTCATTAAACTCATGGCGACTAGCTTTGAAATAGATGTTTTAACTTGAAAAAATACCCCAGTGTAAAGGAATCGTTCCCTCTTGGGGACTGAAGGGCAGATTAGTGCAGTCCACGTGCCTGTGCCGACAGTCCCTTCCGGTAACCATATGGTGCACTGCAGTGCTACTCAATGGAGACAGGGACTGACAGCGCAGGTGCGTGGACAAGATGTCTGAGCAGTAGCCTGGGTTCTGGTCTCCAAATGGGAACGATTCCTTTACACTGGGCTATTTTTTCAAGGTAAAACATCTATTTCAAAGCTAGTTGCCATGTGTAAAATGAATGCATGGCAAGTAAGTATGTACTGAATGTTCCGCTTTAAGTAGATTTGACCAATCAAAATGTTTAGCATAGTTTTTAAACAAGTTGTTTGTAGCCGTTCCCTCTATTGTTTATCTGTATTTACAGGCTGGTGTTATTTGATTTGAGAAAGCATCAAGTTTGGCTGCGAAATGCATAATTATTCATTGTACCTGTTATGGTTTTAATATTTTAATAAATATATATATTATTTATCCAAAGGAGGAACGGCTTCTATTACTTTGCATCTTACTAGTTCAATATGTGGGGACTTAGGAGACCTTTTTGAGTGATCGTTTCAGAGGACCCATTAAACATTGAAAACCCAAGCAGGGATTGGTAAAGTACCCCTGTATGCAAAGCATTGCTTCTCAATGTGTTATGCACCCATCTGGTCCATAAAGATTTTAGAATGCCAGATTTACTTTGAATGGAAGGGAAATATTGTCAGGAACAGGCACATATTGCTTTCTGCCTAAGAAGTAGGATGGGCAGCGTGATTACCAGGTCTGCTCTTTTGAGTCTACTTATAAAAATATTACGGTCTACTGTATCAGAGGCCTTTGCAAAATCAAGAAAAATGGCTCCAGTAAATTCAACCTTTTCCATGCCAGTATGGAAATCACTCTATACTTTTGGGAGGGCTGTGACTGTTGAGTAATTTGGATGAAAGCCTGATTAAAATGAGGTGAAAACTCTGGACAATTGGTAGTATTTATAGACTTGTATGTGGACACATTTTTCCAGGACTTTAGATAATGTGGGGACTAAGTATATTGGTTTGTAGTTGAATACCACACTTTTATTCCCACTTTTTTGAATAGGTAAAACTCTAGCAAGGCTTTAGGAATATATCCAGATGACAAGGAGGCATTAGTTAGGAAAGCAATGGGATGGGCAGTGACTGAGGCACTGAGATTTATTCACATTGATGAGGCCTGGATTATGATATCAGTTTTAGGTTGAGGAGGTGGTTTTATACATTTCACTATTGGAGACTGGCAAGAAATTGAATTCAGCAGTTGGGCCAGGGGTAAGCTGACAGAGACTGCTCAATGCATGTTTCTACTTCCGCATTACTTTTGTTTTGTATAATCAGGGAGGTGATGCATCCAACAAAGCAGATGCATTAGCTATTGATATGGCATATTGTATTGTTTCATTGCCTATTTTTATAGTGGAAGAGTGAGTATGGTTAAGGGTTTGTATATATTTTTAATAACCTTCCAAAAGTTGGTAGGATTTGATATGCTACTTTTCAAGTTGTTAGTAAAATAATGAGCTTTATCTAGTTTTGTTCGCTTTGTGCAAGTATTCCTCAACTGTCTGCAAGCCGTAGGGATGGGCGAAAAGGCAGAGAAATTTCCCTCAAAAAATGTCTCACTTTTTTCAAGAAAAGTTCAGCCCATAGAAAATATATAACATTTTTACCTTTTCGCCTCTTCCAATACATTTCCATCGAGAACTTTGCCATTTTTCACCTATGATTTCTATGACTGCAAGATTTCCTGCCAGGTTGAAGTGGAGAAATAAATAGCTAACAATCAGAAAATAGTTTTGGAGAGATTGTGTCTCTTTGTCGGACACCTTTTTCTATGTTGATGTAGACTTCATTGTTGACCTGTATTGATGCAATTGCATTTTCATATATTGATAAGAAGATATCAATTCAAGCTGTATGTTTTCCGTGGCTGATCAGGGCATAGATTATTGTATTAAGTATTGTAGTAATATTTCTTGATAGTACCTTTGTGAAAAAACCTTGCTAACGACTGGCAATAGGCTTATTGGTCTGTATTTTTCTTAGATCTGTCTTATCACCTTTTTTGTGGAGTAGGATGATTTTTTTATGATGATTTATTACGCCTCTGCAAATAGGACAATGACCACAACAAATTTATAATGTGAGATTTCAATGCTAGAATTGGTAAGATCCAAAACAGCAAAAATCCATTGGACCACATGAAACTGAAAAAGGAGATGACAGAGGCAACCAACCAATTGAATTTGCAGAAGAACAACATTTGTGCATCATAAATTCATTCTACAGGAGAAAGGCCAAGACATGGAAAAACCCTAATGGTAATACAAGTGAAATCTACTTCATACCTCCAAATAATAAAATGATATTCACTGAGTTCAATCATTTTAACATTGGAAGTGACCATCATCTAGTGAGAGCAAAAAATCTAAATTGACTGCAGGAAAGAAAGAAAGAAAATGGTCAAGTCAACAAACATGAAAATCAACCCTATCCAGTAACTGAAAAATCATAAGAATTTTGAGTTGGAACTCTCTAATTACGTCAGTGTGCTGCCTGAAAAACCTTACAGAAACAGGTATTTCGACCCACAAATGGACACTAAAGAAAGCAAAACAAGGCCACACAGAGGATCCAAATGTTTGCATTCAAGCTTGAAGATGGAACGACAGCAAAAACTCAACAACTTCTAAAATGGATGGAAAAATGTTATACAAATGTTTGTAAGGATGAAGGACAACACCTGAATGCATTACCAGAGGCTGAAACTGTGCCAGAAGTTTTGGAAGAAGAAGTAGAAGCTGCAATATAATCAATGAAAAATGGCAAAGCAGCTGGACTTGATAAAGTCACTATTAAAATGTTGAAAGCCTGAGGTCAACCCTTATTCAAAGCCATAGTTAAACTATTTTCAAATTGCCTACTATGCTGCAAAGTACCTGAAACATGGAAACATTCAGAAATCATTATGTGTGTATATCTATATCATTTCTAATTTTTGCATCCTTGAAGAAGTGTTGTGTAGACAAGAAACATGTAGGAGTTGGGGTCTTCCCCACACATTATTGTTCATATCAGTTATATCACTGCCCAATGCTATATTGTTGCTATCCAGTTTATAGAAGGAAAGGACGTGATGTACACCTTTAAATACAGAGCGCTATAGTGTCAGACGGTTTCAAGCTAATTGAGCACACCTCTATCTGTTGGAGTTATTGGAGGTTACCAACAAAGAATCTGCACCCAAAGATTGGAGACAGGAGAGGACTCGGCACATACATTATAGATCAGACCGGGTCTCTGCCCGCTGGAGGTGTTGGAGGTCTAAATCATCAAGATTTAAGAACTGCTAATATCCAAGAGGATACTATTGATTGACAAGCTCATTACATCTTGCTCTGCCCGCGGGATGGTTTGGCACATACAAGTAAGAGCAACGGCAACAGATTCAGATAAGTACAGATGGGAGAGACGACACATATGTTCTGATTATTGACTATACAAGATAGTCCGTACTGATACCGTCTTCATTATATTGGAGGATCAGTTTATTTCTCATTGGTACAGATGACTATTGAACTACCATAGGTATACATGATACTAGCATATGCCTTCCATTGCTGATTCAGTTTTTCTGACAAACTTTTAAGACACTGGTATCACTGTAACCAGTACAAATGAAGGTCAGACACAGGTATATTGAAGTAAAAACTCCTTTATTAAAGATACACAATAATAGTAATTCCCCAGCAAAGCCCCAGAACATAAAATGGACAGGCCACAGGCCACTACCCAGACTGACACTGAACTGAGGCCTGTACTACTCAAAGAGGAGTAGAGAACCAGCCTATGGTTCTATTCACCAGAGATGTATAAGGAGCTCAACGGAATCGGAGTACTACCGCAAGGTACAGAATAGGAACTGTGGCAAATGGAGCAGAGGACAGCACAAGCCACAGTACTACTAATGCGAATAGCCCAATGAGTATAGGACTGCTCCTGTGAGTGCTATCCTTCTACAGAACTGTATATACATTATATGTGTATATTAGCGGTTCTGAACCTTTTTTTGCTCAAGGTACCCCTAACACGCAATCTGGAACTTTCGGGGCACCCCTAAAATGTTTAATGTTAATTTTCTAGGGCAAATAAAGGGTATAATTAATAAATTTACAGATATTATTAGGTCTCACAATCATAGAAACAAAATTAAACATATTGTGCATAACAATTTCCATATTTCTACGTTTAAAAGACAACATTCACATTTTTGGTGTGTTCTCCCAGTCCTTACATATCACTGTGAAACATGGACACGGAATGCCAAATCTATACAAAAATGTAGAGTTACACAGAGAAATATGGATCACCACATTCTAAGCATAACAAAAAGAGACCAAAAGCATGTGTGTGGATTCGTCATGAAAAAAGGTCTATGATGTAATTGAAAGAGTAAAGTGCCTGAAATGGAAATGGGCAGGCCACATAGCAAGAAGACCTGACGGTAGATGGACCAAATGAATGTTGGAATGGATCCCACTTGATAATAAATGCCCAAGAACAAGACCAAAGACATGATGGGTAGATTAAATTACTAAATTTGTTGGTGCACAGTGGCAACAAATGGCACAGGACTAAAGTGTTTGGAGGCTTGCTGAAGAAGCCTTCATCGATGATCGATAATGGCTGAACATGATGATGATATATATATATTTGTTCACTACCAAACTTACTTATATTAAGACCACAAATATGGTAGAATTTACTGTTTACCACCATTCTTTGAACCAGCTTTTCAAAAACTTTTAACAATTATTATTTTGCTTAGGAACGCAGTAACATAGTTGATGGGTTCATCAAGCCCAGCGTTTGCCATATCCACTTTGTTGATCCTGAGTAAGGGGGGGGGAATACCTACTAAAACAATTGCTAATTAAGCCCCTGGTGTATAAAAAAATCTTTCCTAAATCGAAAAGACAGCCAAATATTTCCTTAGATCAAAATCCTATCTGCATTGAAACTATCATGATTTTCAGCATTGTTTTGATCTATAAAGGTATGTTTTTTAAAGCATCTGCAAGCACAGCCCCTGAGTCAAAGAAAACCACAATCATACTGCCCTTACTATAAAAAGTATCTGCCTTTGTTCTAACACCTTTCTTCTAGACTTGCATGAACGCTTGTTTATTATTCTTAGCTCCTTGTGTAAGTAATTCCCCAGTAGGTTCTTTTTATTGGCATCAATATATTTATAAATAGTAATCATATCCCATTTAGATGTCTCTTCTCTAATGTAAACAAACCACGTTTGCATAGTCTCTCTTTATTTCTAATAATCTTTAATTACTTTTATCAATTTTGTTGCAAGTCTCTTTTCCAGTTCAACATTTGTAATATTTTCTAAGTAGCTGATCATTGAATCCATTACTATTTTAGTAGAGTAATCTTTCCATTCATTTCTCTGCACCCTGCAACCCTTTGGCTTTATAACATGTCCTGTTTTTTGGACCTTTTGTGTACAAAAACAGTAGAACAATTATGGGCTAAACCATATGCTCCACAGGAGCAAATAAAATTTGGCATTAATTTAAATGGGGATTTTAACCTCTTGAATGCTAAAGAGGTCTCCAACTCATTGTGAAGCAATACATTGGAGATCTTTCTTGCATTTAAAGGGGTCAGTAGGAATTTTAAGAAATGGTATTTGTCCCCTATGGTGTTAATCTGCCCCAAAATTGCTCCACTTTTTTACATAAGAACCTTTTTCCTCTATTACATTTCCTGTCTTCATTTACCTGGTTGAACCCTATGAAGTAATTGTAACACTGAATGGAATACTGCAAGGTAAAGCTGTCTTATTATGGAACATAGTTAAATGATTCTTCTGCAATCTCCATGAGATCCAGGTCTTCAAAATAACCATTATTTCTTTCACCTTCATGAGAAGATACTTTCACATCCAACCACCCACCATTTACGTCAAACCTATCTCTCTGTCTACTCTCTAATTTTCTTGGACCATAAAAGAGCAATCAAAATGACGTATTAAAAAGATTCTTTGAGGATAATTTGTGAGCCGCAACTAAGTATCCTTCTAGCTGTAATAAGCTTGCTGTGTTGTGTTACCATGGGGATAGATTGTATGCTGGGAATTATTTCAGCTTGATGAAATTCCTATTGATGGGTTCCTTACCCAACCACGGGAGTCAGTCTGTAGTATATATTTTAAAATTAAAACTGGAATATTAGATTTATATGATTAACGGATACTTGGTTTCAGGGCTGCTTTAAGCTATTGCTGAGCCCTGGACAAAATGTAAATTGAGAGGTCCCTTTTAAAAGTGAGCCTATAACATAAAACAATTTTGGTGATATTGAAAGAGTTATCAACATCACCTGTATGTCATATTAATCATTTTTATTTAAAAAACTAATTTTTTGTTTATTTTGTTGGATTGGGAATTCTAATTAATGCATTTCATGCAAGCACATCTTGTCTTAGTCATACATTATAATCTCCACTCACTGCTACTTAACCCAGTGCACCACACACTTCTCCGAGCACTGAAAGTGCTATGTGTCAATGAGTGGGCAATGAAATGTTGGGTAAGGACAGGAAGTATCTGCGTGGAATTCCTTAATTAACATAATCTATAGATTTAAATAACTCAAACTAGTTTTCTGGATACAAATGGTTAATAGAACATAAAAAAATAAATCAGCAAATTTGATTTTAGGTGGCAGGGTCCATTTAACACCTTGGATGCCCAATAAATCTCCAGTGTGTTGTAGAGTAATCTGGGGCAGACCTCTCCAGTATGTCAAGGGTTAAATAATAACTTCTCCTGTTTTCCTCTTCTGCTAAAAGTGAGCACTCGACTGATAAGAACAAACTTTAACCCTTTGAACGACAAAGGTGTTCACAGCACATTGCAAAGCAATGAGTTGGGTATCTCTCTGACACAAGAAGGGTTAAATGTACATAAAGTCAACTTCATAGAATGTTGAGTGCTCACAGCTATATTCGAAATATGCTAAGTGCTTTCATCTACAGTAGGTTGAGAAAATACAGGGGGGATATAGGAATCCCGTAGCACATCTACACTGGCATTACTCTCCACTCCTTTACTGTGAGGATACACTAAAGCAATCATTCTCAGCTCCAGTACTCAGGATATAACAACATGTCAGGTTTAAAGAATATCTCAAATTAAGCGGAACTATCACCCCAAATAAAACACCCCCAATAATTATTCATATAGAGATAAACTTAGAAATAGTAGTAGTATCCAACTTAAGTACAGCGTTATTAAGTAATCCTACGTGATCTGAAAATAGCAGGCAGGGTTCTTGCTTTAGAGACTTCTGCGCACCTGTGCCTTCAGTCCCTTCCTGTTACCTTAAGGAACAATGCAGCGCCTCCTAGAGGCGACCAGGACAGACAGAATAGGCACACAGATGTCTCTAAGGCAAGATGTCTGCACTGATGCCTGATTGTTTGTCTCGATCACGTAGGATTTCTTAATAACACTGTACTTATGCTGGATAATACTATTTATATGCTTATCGCTATATGATTAACTAGTATGAAAGCCCATATACACGGGCTAAAGTGCACCCAGCTGCCCCGGCTGCTGCCCTGGAGCCAGGAGCAGAGACAGGACGTGAGCCGTCCAGAGCGGGGCAGCAATGCTACAGTCATGCGCAGTAGAGACTCGCCGAATGGGCTGATCCTTAACGGGGAGCTCCAGACGGCTCACAGCGAAGCTCCCTTTGTGCGAAACCTCAATGCACAGTACAGACTCTCTACTGCACATGTGCGGTTTCAGCTCACAGTGAGCGACTCATTCCACCAATTTATGTAATAGGATTATTGGGGGAGGACTTTATTTGTGGACATAATTCCGCTTTAACTACATGCTGAGCAACACCAGTGACTAAACCACTGATTACCCATGTGTGAATAAGTAGGGCAGTTCCAAAAACATGACGTGTTGGGGTGAACCGAGGGCTATTTTTGTGGACCACTGCACTAGACCATATGAATATTTTAATGCATAGAGGCATACAGATTCTGCCATCACTAATAGGGACGTATGTTAAAAAAAAAAAAAAAAGTGATGGAGTTCTGTGGCAAATCATCTGCATGTTGGGAAGAACTAAAACTTCCAATTGATTTAAATGGGGATTTTAACCCCTTGGATGCTGGACAAGACTCCAAAGACATTCAAGGGGTTAAAATCCCCATGAAAATCAATGGAAACTTGGATAATTTTTAATGTTTTTCTACAGTGCAAATCATTTGTCCCAGAACTCCTCCACTTTCCTTTTGAACATATGCCCATATGACTTTAATGGCAACAAGTCCTCAATTCTTCCACTCTAACCTACACAGGGAAGTGGAGTAAGGATATGCCATTTGCTCTGCAATATTTTTAATATATGAAGTTATATGAGACAGAGAACCAAGGAATGCATTTGCCCATACCTCTACCCTCATCTTGGTGGCATTAAGGGGAACATAAGTAGCTTAGTAGATTGCTTTTAGGTATGTGTAGTATTAAGAGATGGGTTCCAGTGTATGCTTTAGTGCTGATCATATTAGCACATTCCCCTACTGAATTCTCACACCCATCTACACACAATGCTGAGTTTTTACACCTGGTTTCACACATTGAGCAGACTGTTTTGTGTGCCTCATGATCATCAGGGAGAAGGAGGACCATAGGATTTCAAACTGTGGCTTACATTCCATTCCAGATGAGTGGTAGCAATAAAGCTTTTTTTTTGCCTTTTTTGCAACTTAGACTCACAAATTTAACCCTTTGAGTATCAGAGAGGTACGCAATGCATTGCTCTGTGTTGTGTACCACTCTGATATTCAAGGGGGTAACCAGTTATAAGTCTAACATTTCTAAATTGTACAAAACTAGATACATCACAAGTGGAAAAAGAATTATAAACAGCCATTCTAACTGCCACATTCTAGCATCTTGACCTTTCCAATGCTCCCTTTTACAACAGGCGAGGCCTTCCTCTCTTGAGTGGTTTAAGGATGTAGAAGCAGGAGAAAATACAAAACACTGCACCCTAACTAGCACCCCCTAAGTGCGCCAAATCCTAACGCTCAACTCTAATCCCCATTAATCCCCCTGGTGCTATACCAGTTTGAAACACATTGCTGTACAGTGTGCAGCAAACTCACCAGCAACAAAAATATTAAATGAAATGAACAGTATATAGAAAATACACTGCCACTCCCCACTAATCTAACCTGAAATTTAATTAACCCCTCCAAATTTTGTTTTTTATTTAAAGGGATAGTAATGTTTCACAATAAAAGCAGCTCCAATTAATTTTCATAGTATTTGGGCCATGGAGAGTGTTATTTCAATACTGTCAGAGTTGTAGTTCAAGAGTAATTGAATTATAAAATATCCCCCTCCCGCCCCTTTTACTGATGTAATGCTGCTCCCCTCAGATTAGCAAGACTATCCTGATGGATCACAGCACAGGACAATCTTCAGTGAGCATAAGGAAAAACCTGAAAAACCTGGCCAGGGGGGCAGGGTTTTCCTTTTGTTCACAGTAAGAAGACTGTCCCTTGCTGTGAGCTGTCTGGTCTGTTTACCAGATTCCACATATGAGAGGAGGGGGCTTACACTAGGTAAAAGGGGCGGGAGAGGGAAACTTTATAATTCAATTACTCTTGAACTACAACTCTGACAGTATTAAAAAAACACTCTCCATGGCCCAAATACAATGGAGATTAATTGGAGCTGCTGTTTTTGTGAAACATTACCATCCCTTTAAGACCAAAATGATCTTAATTAAACTGTATGGGGGGGTAATGGTAAAAAATAGTATGTGTCGTTATATAACTATTTCAATGATAGTGAGGTCTTCAACACAGTGTGAAGCAATGCGTAGACCTGTCTAGCAATTATGGGGTTAAAAGCTTCATTTAACCCCTTCGTGACACAGGACGTACATGTACGTCCTGTGTGGCTGTCACTTAGTGACAGAGGACGTACATGTACGTCCAGGAAATCCGGCTCCCCGCGCGGCTGCGCGCCGTTCGGGGACTCCGGATTGTTTTAAAAAAAAAAAATAAATGTTAGACGGGCATTAAGTGACGGCCGCGTCTGCACGCGGCCGTCACTAAGGGGTTAATTTTTTTTTTATGTTTCCGGTAGAGCAGATAGTTTAACCCCTTAAGGACCATTGACGTGGCAGGATCGTCACGCCGGTCCGGCATGTAAGGACCAGTGACGGTCCTGGTACGTCACATACTTTTACTCACTGCGCTGCTACAGTAATACCAGGGACTGAAGTTGATTGCTCCAAGACCAGAGCAATCTCTTTCAGTCCCCCATTCGACGTGCTGGCACACGTGATCAGTCACGTGGGACGGCACGTCAAACTTTCCTATCTGGTCCTAAAGGACGACACACCCCAGGACTGCTGGTCCTTAAGGGGTTAACAATGAATTTTTGTGTGCATCCAGGTAAATCCTGTTATGCAGTTTTCTGGAGCTCAAAGGATTAACACTGAGTGCCAGAAGGGTGGGAAACACATTGAAAAGCAATGTGTTGCCCAAAACACTGGCACTCAAAAGGTTAAAACTGCAATGATATACTGAGAAATAGTAGAGGAAATATTGCTCTCTTTTGCGACTCAGTGATTACGTTGCCTGAGACAAGCTCTAGGTTGCTGAAATATTTTAGCTGTAGTCTATCTACTGGCATTTACCCATCAGAACAATGTTTATTGATGCATGTTCAGTTCTGCCGACCAAGTCTATTGCAATATTCAACAGCACATCAATGTTACATTCTGTATTGCAACTTTCCTCAAATATGGAGCTAGGTATTTAAAATATTCCCACTAGGGTTAGAAAAGTGAGTCTGCTATTGAAATCTGTAGCGTTTGTATCCTGATAAAAGGGGCATCAGTCTCACAGAAACCTTCTGCATAATATGGAAATGTCTTTATTTTATTGTACCCCTTCTAAAGGATACTTTTTCATATATGATAGTTCTATTTGCAATCAGTATAAACCCATTATGAGCATAACAATCTCCTTTTCTAAAATATGCACAGATCACAGTGTTTAGTTTAGCTGATGTACCAAAAAGTACATTCTGGGGCAAGGCAATTGAACCATAGTGTACAAATATTCCCACTGAGTCACATGGAAATTTGAAAGACGGTCTGTATATTTAGACATAATTGAGGTTACACAGATTCTGAATAGATAATTATACTAGAATGCATAGTTGAAATAAATCAAATGATCATGAAGAAAATATATAACCTAACACATAGCAAGAGTTAATACATTGGAAATATCGCTAAGATTTGAGGTAAGAGTTCAATTTAAAGCAATGTTAACTGGTCAAGTCCAATTCGTCTCCTTGGGTATGAGGTAGCCGTCAACAAGGACGAGCAAAGGAGGGACCATTGCTTAATCTTTCCCTCAATTATCCTGGCAGTGGGAAGATGGACTCAGGAACCATGCTGAGGCTAAAAGGGTCTGGGGTGCCTCATTAGGTGTTTTGAGGGAGGGTTCTTCCCAGGGGTCCCTCTAAATAAGTCAAATCCACAAATAAAAGCTGTGACCTTTTTAGATCACAAATACGTGTCATAATGTCTATTTTTGTATTATGTGTTACATGGTTTTACATGGGTTAAAAGGGCGAGGGATGTGGGTTATTTATAAAATAGGGAAGTCTCAGGATTAGTCTTAGGCCATATAAGCAGAGTCGGCCCTTACATGGGTCCCGGTGGGTCCATGGACCCAGGCGGCACTCTGGCAATTTGCCGCCCCCAGGCATGCTATTTTGTGTGCCGGCCCAGCCCTGTGTTGTACTACTGCTCTGTGTCAGTGCTCTGTTCCTGCCGCGGGGGACACAAGCTGCCATTTTTCTTGTCTCCATATCAGTTTCTTTCAATAGTGGAGCCTCTGGGGGGGGGGGAGGCCGCCAGAATGTCTGCCCCCCCCCCCCGCTCACCACTTGCTGGTTAAGTCAGTGGAGTAGCGGGGAGTGCCTAGAACAATTTTGTCATAGCAAATAGCATATGAACCGGGATCGTGTGACACACGCAGCGACAAAGACGTGGAGCATGCTGGTTGTGTTCTTCATCTTTCTGGGCTCTACTTTCAAACTTGTTCTGAATCAGAACAAGTTTGAAAGTAGCACCCAGATAGATGAAGAATCACCCTGCATGCGCCGCGTCACTCGTTCGGTATGTCACATGATCCTGTCCCGGCTGGCAGTGGCTGTCTTCAGAGGCGGCTGAGCACTGTTAGGGAGAACAGAGGACACAGGACTTCAGATCACTGCACCAGCACGGCTCTGGACTCGTAAAGTCAACAGGCAAGGGGGAAATTGAGGCAAAAGAGGGGGCTCAAGAGGTGCAAAGGGGGGATCAAGAGGGGGCAAAATGGCGGGATCAATCGTTGAGGGGGTGAAAGAGGCAAAATGGGGGATCAAGAGGTGAGGGGTGAAAGAAGCAAAAGGGGAGATCAAGAGGTGAGGGGGAGAAAGGCAAAAGGGGGATCAGGAGGTGAGAGAGGCAAAAAGGGGGGGATCAAGAGCTGAGGGTGAGAAAGGCAAAAGGGGGATCAGGAGGTGAGAGAGAGGCAAAAATTGGCATCAAGAGGTGAGAGGGAGAGAGAGGCAAAAATTGGGGATCAAGAGGTGAGGGGTGAAAGAAGCAAAAGGGGAGATCAAGAGGTGAGGGGGGGAAAGGCAAAAGGGGGATCAGGAGGTGAGAGAGGCAAAAAGGGGGGGATCAAGAGTTGAGGGTGAGAAAGGCAAAAGGGGGATCAGGAGGTGAGAGAGGTGCAAAAATTGGCATCAAGAGGTGAGAGGGAGAGAGAGGCAAAAATTGGGGATCAAGAGGTGAGGGGGAGAGAGAGGTAAAAAGGGGGGATCAAGAGGTGAGGGGGAGAGAGAGGTAAAAAGGGGGATCAAGAGGTGAGGGGGAGAGAGAGGTAAAAAGGGGGGATCAAGAGGTGAGGGGGAGAGAGGCAAAAAGGGGGATCAAGAGATGAGGGGGAGAGGCAAAAATTGGGGATCAAGAGGTGAGGGGGAGAGAGAGAGGCAAAAATTGGGGATCAAGAGGTGAGAGGGAGAAAGAAGCAAAAAGGGGGGATCAAGAGGTGAGGAGGAGTCGAGAAACGCAAAAAGGGGGGATCAAGTGGTGAGGGGGAGAGTCAAGAGGCAAAATGGGGGTGACTCAAGAGGCAAAATGGGGGGATCAAGAGTCAGGGGGGTCAAGGGGGAGAAAGAGGCAAAAGGGGGATCAAGAGGGCAACACAAGAGCAAAAGGGGATCAAGAGGGAGACACGAGGCAAAAGGGGGATCAAGAGGCAAAAGGGGGATCAAGAGGGCAACACAAGAGGCAAAAGGTGGGATCAGAAGACAAGAGGGGAAAAAAAAGCAAGAGAGAGATAAAGATGGAATAGGAAGATCAAGGGGGCAATAAGGGGAGAAAGAGGCAATAAGGGGAGAAAGATGCTAGAGTTCCATTCTTAGCTCTTTCTCCCTCTTGTCCCTTTATCTTTCATCATCACTTTTCATTCTCCCCCTTGGGAGGGACAGCATTTCATCCTTGGACCCAGGCAGCACAATGTCTTGGGCCGGCCCTGCATATAAGAGCAATGCCTAAATGTTCATTTGATTTCCCCAATGGCAGGCATTTGGGAGCAGGTTAAGGCATGTGCTGTGGGCTGCTTCAGAGATCTGGAGAACCTCATTCTGGGTTTTTGGGAAGGGTTTTTCCCAGGAGTCCATCTAGACACGTAAAATCCCTTAATAAAAGCTGTAACCTCTTTATCTGCAACCTATACATGCGTCAGAGTGCTTATTTGTCTGTTTGTGTATATTATCATGTTTAACAAAGTTTTGAATTGATTAAAACTGAGCGGGATGTGTGTGTGCTGGTTGTGTATATATCAGGAAGAAAGGGAAAGTAGGATGTTCAAGTACACACAAACAATTCCAACATTACAACAGATAAAAATAGTTACAGATTAGTATATAGAAAAACCTGTTTTTTTTTTTATAAGTCCTCAATATCCCTTCTCAGCAGTGCAGCTTAATCTTCCAAAGTGCTCCAGTCGGGTCTTTACTTCATGTATACAATCCCTCCAAAAAAGGAAAGCGCACACAATCCCAGATTGAAAGTAGGTTGTTGCAGACCTAAGAAAAGTTTGAATAGTTCTAAAAGGCCATGGGTGGAGCTTACTTCAATGAGCAATTTAATTCACTCTGTTAATGCTTACTGTCTTTTGTGTGGAAGTGCTTACAAAATGCTAACTTAAAGTGAAGTAAGTAAAAACACAAAGCTGAGAATTTACTACAAAAAATACATATCCAGGAATGTTACAGTTTTATAAACGACACCTACCAACATTAGTGCTTCTCTTAAACAAATTAAGATTAACTTATAACTATCAGTAAAGTTCACATCAGTGTAATTTTAAAATTGACTTGCATCTATGCCAAAGTTACTATAAATGCTTCTGTCATTATGTTGATGCCCCTCTGGCACTCAAAGAGTTAACCCTTTGAGTGCCAGAGGGGTACACAATGCATTGTGTAAACTATGGAAACCTATTTGTTACAGGGATTTTCCAACTGAGTAAAACAAGGTTAATCCCACAGCTGTCAGTTGTTTTATTCAAATGTTATAGCAGTTCATATTGTCAAGAAGTGAATTACAGTGTGATTACTTACTGAAGGTTCAAACTGACAGTATGACTCAGCAGTTTCTACCACATTCTGTGGAGAACTGGTTGACAGTGAATCACCTCTCCCAGATGTACTAATTTGAATCTGACCACTACAGGGCACTATCAATGTAAAAACATAAGAGTCTAAACTGTAATTAATCTGGAAATATGCATATCTCAGCAATGGGTGTAGCCTTGTTTTACTGTTCCTTTAAAGGGATAGTATTACTTCGTTTTATCTTAATTTATTTTGTAGGCATTAAAAAAACATGAAGAACGATATGTCTTATCTCTCAAACCTTTATGGTTTGAGAGATATTCACAAGCAAAGTTTCCCCCTCCCGCCCCTTTTACCTAGTGTAAGCCCCCACTCCTGAGATGTGGAATGCAGTCCATAGACCAGACAGATAATATCAGGGGACAATCTTCCTATGAGAACAATGAAAGCCCTGCCCCCCTTGACAAGTTTTTCAGGTTTTTCCCTTATCTTAATTGAAGATTGTCCCTCTCTGCAGTCTACCTGGGCACCTCCCTTCTGATCTGGATGAGCAGTGTTACATCAGTAAAAGGGGCGGGAGGGGATACTTTGTCATTGAATTACTCTTGAACTACAACTCTGACAGAATTGAAATAACACTCGCCAAAGTCCAAATACTATGATGATTAATTAGAACTGCTTTTATTATGAAACATTACTATCCCTTTAAACCCTCAAATGATAGCAATGTTCCAGGGCATTGTTATGGCGTATGTGTATTTTTGCATGGTTTTATGTGTTGCTTTTTAAGGAAACAAGCCAAGAATTTATCAACAGTGAACATGTTTGTAGCTTTCATTTTCTAACATTCCCAGTCAATCTGTTAATATTTTTCTATTGTCTGTGCTAAATTTATCATTTAAATTATCTTTATTTGGATAACTTATTCATGAGTATTGTTCTAAGTTATCAGACAATAGCCCCGTGGCCTTTGCTCTGGCTATGGACAAGAAAATAGAATTAAGTCCACCAATAACAGAAATGTGAAATAACTATCAAGTTTGTTGTCAGGATCAATGTCCTCTGCGTACACCTCTAGTTCTCAAAGGGTTCATTTGTGATTGGCTCTCTATGATACAGTTGGTTTGTTCTAAAATTGCTCCAATACATTTTAGCATATTAGCCTCTCTGTCTTGTACAAAACACTTTCAGAGGCTGAATGAATTTGGTGTTAACTTTTTGAGTTCCAGAGCTCTTTGAGCTCTATTTGTTGGCAGGAGATGATGGAAGTTGAAATCTGGCAGCAACCGGAGGGCCTCAAGTTGCCCACCCCTGCTTTAGACCAACACATCACCGAAGCCTCTTTTCAAACTCCAATTCTGTGCCCCCATTGGTCCTCTGGGGGTCACAGTGCAGCTGTAGCTTCACCAACAAGTCTAATATCAGGGTAATATTAACAATTTGAGAGCAAAAGGTGCATCCACTATATTGATTTCCAATGTAATAGAATCTTCTGTTGCTCCAGCAGTTAGCACCAAATTCATTCATCCTGTGAAAGTGTTCTGTACAAGGCTCAGAGAGGCTAATGTGCCATACCTCCCAAGTGTCCTGATTTAGGAGAGACAGTCCCTCTTTGAGATCCAAATCCCACTGTGCCTCTTATCTACCATGGTGTCCCTCTTTTTAGGAGATTAGACTGTGTGGTGTCCATATAGGAATATCACACTGTTCCACAGCAGTAAAACTCACTTTAATGTTTATTTAAACTTCAGTAGACATGCTTATAAATTATTTGGTGTAGATAAAATACTTTGGTCATGTTCTAAATAAATTATTCAGTTACAGAAAGAAGTGTGAATAGGTCATGAAATAACCTAAATATTCTCATTAATGTCCCATCCACCAGCTATGCCCCCAGCAACACCAGCTAAAACACACTTGTCCTTTTTTGAGGAATTGAAGTGTTGAGAAGTATGATGTGCTAAAATGAATTTGAGCAAAATTAAAACAAACTAACTATATCATATGAAACCAATTAAAAAATTCCCAAATTCAAGTTTATTTACATTGTGGTTTTATCCATTTAAATGTTAGATAATGTCTCTCCAATAAATTGTTAAACAATTTTTTTGGGGGGGCTAAACGATCAGTTTAAATCCATGGGAAATGTTTTTTATCTAGTGTTCAAAGAATTAAGCTCAATTTAAATTAAGAAATTTTTATTTGTTCCTATGACACAGTTAGTTTGCCTCAGAATTATCAGAGCTCTTCTTATTGTATCAGCCCCTGTCTCTTTATATTTTATTAGCTCCAACAAGAAGTCAGTGAATGCCTTTTATCCTATATTTTAAGAAAATGTAGTTCTCATGCTCCCTGATTCTAATGGATCCCTACGTTTAGACTGCTGAAGAATTCCTCTGATGGTAAAATGTGTCTTTATCACCTTGGAGGAGACAGTACTGTCCTTTTTTATCTTTTTTTGCTATGTGTTGGTTAAGTCAGCAGTAAATCCGACTTGGTGGCTCTGGGGCAGAACCTTTTTCGAATGATAAAACTTGTGCCACTAGGTTGAAATACCAGGAATTATTGATCTCTTAGCTCTGATTAGGACTTGAAAAGATGTGTACCGAAAAGACTTTCATTGTGCCATTTCCAAACTTATAAAAATTCCCTCTGAGGCCATATGCACAAATTATTGGAGTAATTCTGGAAATACAAATGCATTATGGGGGACAAATAAACATTCCCATCAATTTAAAGGGTATTTTAAGTAATCGAATAGCTAGCGGCATCCCCACTATAATGGGGAAAATGAAAATTCCTATTGCTTTAAAGCGGAAATTTCAGATAATAGCAAGTCACCATGCATTCATTAAATGCATGGTGACTAGCTTGAAAATGGATGTTTTACCATAAAAAAATACGCATGTCTAAAGGAATCCATTCTGTTTGGAGACCGGAACTGAGGCTAGAGCGTAGACATCTTGTCTGTGTGCCTGCACTGTCAGTCCTGTTCTCCATAGAGTAGACTGCTTTGCACCATATTGTAACTGAAAGGGACTGACGGCGCAGGCTCACAGACCTCACTAACCTGCCCGTCAGTCCCGAAATGGGACAGATTCCTTTACACATGTGTATTTTTTTACGTTAAGACATCTATTTTCAAGCTAGTCGCCATGCATTGAATGAATGCATGGAGACTTGCTATTATCTGAAAGTTTCGCTTTAAATGAGATGCTTATCCCCTTTGATTGCTAGAGTGGTCTCAAACATATTGCTTTGCAATGTGTCAAAGACCTCACTAACATTGAAGGGGTTAAATGCCCCACTTAAATCAATAGGGATTTGCTGAAGTTTTTAATCCACTATACCTTTGTGCAACCTTTAATTTTAGTTACACAGAACAATAATTTTATAATCATTTTTAAATCCATTTTTTATTTTTTCAGGTTCAAGAGCTAGTAGAATGGTCGGCACGGTCCTGTAACCTCCAGGGATATCCTGAATCCTGACAGTTAAGAGGTTTTTATATGTTAGTGCACAAGGATAGACCATTATTCCTACATATAGCCAAAGGATAGCTGCAATGTCAAACCCTGTTGAGATAAGCAAGAAGAATGTACAAATGTAATTTTACATAAAAATAAGAGCAAAGAACTATTATTTGTGCCAGGAATTGCCATTCTTTTTATGTGACAAACTTGCCATCTTGTATTCCAAGGGGTGAGCAGTAGTGGTTGGGCTTTTAGGGTATGTATTTCCTCTGCACCCCAAAGAAGGGTATATACAAACTGGGCACAGAACATTCTTAAATTCCACTGTGTGTATTTTTACTCTTCCATTTTTTGTCTTATCTTTAGACCTACCAACTAGAAGACCATTAATAGCTATGAAGAATTGAGCAATAAATAGGAAAGAGCCTATATCAGATACCCTCGAGATGGATTCAGACTCTGAGAGGATGAGATTTCTCTTTGACTTGAAGAATCAATATTGACTGGCTGATATTCTATAGACATCAAGAATTATTGCTGTAGATAAGAGGATGAAATTTCTCTTTGACTCTATAGAAATTGAGAATTACTGTTGGAGATGGGGATCTAATTGAATCTTTCAATGTACGGGAGATGTACCTTAAGATTGCAGATCAAATGAGATTAAGATTGGACATTAGTGGAACAATGGAATATTAGCTGGATTTATACATATGTTTCCACAAGTCCTGAAGGAATATGGAATCTTCTTCTTAAAATTCCAAAAGTGTGTGCTTTATATATAAGAACAATACTGATGAATATTAATGGACATCAAACTGGTTTAAGTTACCAATACCAATTGATTATAATAATCAATGGAAAAACATATGATCAGTTATAAAGAATTATGGAGTTTCCATGTATGTCCTATTAATCTACATATATGGATATTTGGACTATCTGATTTACACATCTAATATATGGACTATTATTAAGTTTACTGTTAATTGCTCTAGACTTTAATTTTGCACTCTTTATTTTCATAGTGAAATAATGATTATATGCTCTATTCACTTATCTTTTTGGGTAATATTTGAATTACTATACTGGGACCAATGGGAATTAATGTTTTTCGTTCATAGGCATTGCCGTAGTGTTTTTTCCAATAACGATCACGAACAATATTAGATCGATGGTGATATATGATATTGGTGTATGATTTATCATATGATGATGCCACAACACATGTACTTTAGATTATACTGTATGTGACATATGATGGTATTGAATTATGTGCTATGCCGTATTAGGTCTTCCAGTATATCGGAAATAAATATGGAATGCGCATGATGTCGTAATCAGTATCTCAGTATAAACATGGAAGTAGCGCTTGCGCATTAACTACTTATTCATACTGATTTATCTATCGGCGACTCGTGTTTCGTGGCGCATGCGTGAGTATATTTTTCATTAAACGCATTTTGCATTAATCTTTGTGAAACTGATAATGAACAACTGATTATTGACTATATGATTGTGTAATATGGGCAGAATTATTTAACATTCTTTTTTAATGTGCTGTTTTCCCAAATGTGTTGTGTCAGGTGACGATCATACTTATTTCCCATTGGCCCCTGTTTGTGTAAATATCAGCAGCCGTTTCTTGTTTGTTATCCCCTGACGAAGCCATTCATGGAGAAACGCGTTGGGGTCAGCTGCTAAGGGGAATCACAAGTCCGCTCCAGCATTATATTCATTCTTCTCCCCTTTGAATGTACCCTATTTTTTCGATGGCTAAATACTTTATCTTTTGAATCTTCAATGTTTGTTGTGGCCACTTTGGTTTATTGGATGGATACTTGTATCTGTTCTACTATATAAATAGGGCATATTACTATTTTTTAATGGTGTATTTTTGCACAATTATTTAATATTTGGGTTATTTAGAATATTTGTGTACTTTTCCATAGTATGGGGCTATTCTTACATCAAGTGGTGTCACGACTGTATTTCTTTAATATTTTTTACGTTAGTGCTTGTCACTTTATGATATATTTATATTGATATATTTTTTTGTCTATTAGCTGGAGGAACTTCTGATATTCCCTTTATGTGTATTTTTTAATTGTTTTTAGATGTCTTTGTATTCATCTGTTTTGAATTAATAGAGCATTTATATATAATATTTTGTATTTTTGCTTACCTGTGTGCCTTCATTAACAGACTTCTTTTTTTTCTCTTTGGGAAGGGCTGGAGAGACTCTCTCTGTATCTCCCTGGCCTTTTTTTTTTCTCCAAGATACATTTTTTTTTGGACAGCCGGGATGAAAAGGGCGACATTAGAATCTCACCCACATCGAAAGGGCAAGATTTTCTTGCCCCGGGTTTAAGTGTCGCTCATTTGATCACCCGCATCATTCTCATAAACATATCTTGCTCATATGTGTGTTTTCATAGCTGGACTATACAAATGTCTCCATGAAGCCAGAACAGTTCCGCGTGTACTCCCGCTGTCCTTCACCCCAGTGTCCACAGCTAATAATAATAATAAAAAAAATCATATCATCATCTGCAAAGACACAGGTGCGCAATTCACACCTACAGTAGTTAAATATACTGTTTCAGTACGTGCACATACTGTTGGGGTGAATTGTGTGCCTGTGTCTTTGCAGATGGTAATATGATTTTTTTATTATTATTATTATTATTATTATTATTATTAGCCGCGGACACTGAAGGGAAGGAGAGCAGGAGTTTACACAAAACTATTCTGGTTTCATGGAGACATTTGTATGGTTCAGCTATCAAAACACACATATGAGTATGTTTTATTTATGAGAATGATTTGGGCATTCAAATGAGCAATGCTTAAGTCTGTGACATGAGAATCTTGCCCTTTTGATGCATGCATGATTCTCATATCGTCCTTTTCATCCCAGCGACACTCTTAATTTTCATTGTGAATCAATATGAGTGCAGATGTGTCAATTGTTGTTATACTTCCCAGTTCTTCCCCTAGTTCACAATGTTTCCTTGTGCACAGCCATCATTTTATAGGAGGTGCAGGAGTAGAAACACATGTCTCGAAATTCTTCTCTCTAGATGCACCTAAAGTGGTGTCGGGGCTTGCTATTGTGTTACTGATACCTCAGCAGTAGCTCTAGGGCAAGTGTCATATAATCACCTCTCATATCAGTGCTGATGATCCCAGTCCCATATATCTGTCTAAGTCTCCTGTTGCTTTGATGTCTCAGAAGCAGGAATTACAGAACTAGCAAATGCCAGAATGGTAATAGTAGTGTGCAAAGCTGGGTGGCATAATATTTGTCATGGTTTTCTCCCACTTTCTAGCATTGCTGCCAGTAGGTCAGTATTGCATATAATTTTTTTTCAGGATTTGTATTTTGCAAGCCTGAGGATTGCAAACATTGTTTTCAGGGCTTGTTTTCTGCAAGCCTGAATCCTACAAACACATTTTCAGGGCTTGTTTTCACAAACCTGAGGCCTGCAAAACATTTTTTCAGGGTTTGTTTTAGGTTCACAATACATTTTTTTCAAGGCTAGCCTTGCTGTAGTATTTTTAATTTTTCATTTATAGTAAGCCTGCAAAACAAATGTTTTCTTTCTATAACCTGCTGCTAACATAAAAATGTTACACTAAATGTGGCAGATGTGATTAATGTACATATATCATTATCATTCATAGGGATGAATGCTAGACACTTTGTTTGCATTATCATCTTTAAATCCAATTTAAGCTTATCAGGTTATTTTCAAACAGTATTCAGTGGTCATAGCAGTGGTTCCAACAGCGGTAGAGAGTAGTAATCCTTCAAAATCCCCCTCCTCCTCATCCTCAGGGCTGCTGTTATTAGTTAATGTGTCATGGGATTTCTGAGTTTTTTTTGCCCACATCTGCTACCTAATACTCAGACAGTATTAGATGCTGGATCATTTTTAGAAATGTAAGTCCCCTGTCCTAACTCTGATACTTGATAGCTGTGCCCTATGGTCATTAACAATATAACCAGCAGCAGTGAAAACATGCTCAGACTTCATGCCTGCTAGCGGGTAACTAAGAGTTTCCGCTGCAGTACATTCAGTGCTGACCAGCCACAAACACTGTTTAGTTGGCCAGTAGTTAATGGGGGTCATTGTTTCTACATAAAACATATCTGTCCTGTAACTATTCTGTGACCATCTCACATGGAGTGAGATCACTCCTAGGAGCTACATGGCGTATATCAGTTACCAACCCATACACTGGACGCATCTCCCATAGAGATGTGCCACTACCACCACCATCACCACCAATTTTAGCTTGATTTGCTTGATGCCCCTTAGTCACTTTCTGTGATAACAATGACATGTGTTCAGAAATATGTTGGGATGTTGGTGATGATGTAGCTGTTTTTGCTGATGATGGTAAAAACCCTTTGCTGAGTTCTTTTTCTTTCATTATGCTTCCTACTGTTTTTGGTCCTACTTTATTTCTCTCATCCACCACAATACATTCCTCTACTAGATCTATAAGCAAATGTTTATATTATTTGAGAGAATCTGATTACTCAGAAAGATTCTGCTGATCATCATACCTTGGTACAAATTTGGCAAGAATTCAGAAATGTTATGTTTAAAGAGGGGGTCCAACAAAGTAACAAGAATGTACTCAGGTTGTTATGGGGGCAGGTTGTTATGCTCTTGTATGGAATATAATGCATTGCAAGTACGATAGGAGCGACTAAAATGGGCACGAATTTTGAGGGATGATATTCAGCATCTCCCTGAGGTTTCAGATACTGGAAGGAATATAGTCACAACTAAATTTAGGACATGGGCAAAGCTGGATACATTCACCATATCACCTTGTGACAGTATCAGGATTTTCCGGACCCTTTTGGGGTCATCGGTTCCTGAATCTCCACTGCTGCTGTCCCTCTTTCTCGGCCAGCTGAAGCACAGATTCTTCCTGGTGGTCTGGAGGTCCTGGATACTCAGGCAAGAGGAAGGAGCTACTGGACGATGCTCACAGGTAGACTTGTGGAACCACTGAATTTAGTTGCAAAACTACAGGCTGGGTTTCCAGGGCCACATACCAGTAGACTGGCGTGGCAAGTGAATTCACTCTTGCAGTGGGTGAGGTGAGAATCCCAGGCACAAGCACCCTCCAGAAGTACAACCAAGACTTTTGGTTAGTGTTGTGGGCAAAGGGCTTATGTATACACTTCCATACTATCATGGTGCCCGTGATTCTGGCACTTTTGCTTGCCTGTTCGCTTCCTTGTGATTGTCGGGTGGCAAAATGGTGAGTAACTACTTTCTGGTTACTCATGCATCATTCTGAGCGCTCGCTATTTTATAGTTCTACCTTGATTGACCTATTGGGACTCCGCCTCCCAGAGATGCCTTATATGCTGTGTCCTATCATTGCCTCAATGCTCTTTCGTGGTGTACCTTAGTGCATTCTGAGTCTCCCATTTTGATCCGTTCCTGACTGCTGAATCTGTTTTGTGTATGACCCTGGCTCACTCTGACTACCAATTTGTGCCTGAACCTTTGGCCTGGCTGACCGACCGCTCCGTGATGACTTTGGCATTGTCTGACTACCCACTACGTGTATGACCTTTGGCCTGGCTGACTAACCACTCCGTGCCGACTTTGGCTTGTCCGACTACCCGCTCTGTGTATGACCTTTGGCCTGGCTGACTACCCTCTCCGTGCTAAGTACTGTGGCTTGTCTGACTACCCAAATCATTTGACCATTGGCTGGTTATCTCACTCTCACTCCCTGAGGCCTGGCACCCTCCTTGCAGGTTCTTAGTCTCAGCCCTTGGTCAGGTAGGTCCTGTTGGTAGTGCAGCAGCACCTAGTCCTACCTGGTATTGTTGTGCCCTTAGCGTTCTAGGGTGCGTGGTAGCTCTGTGACTCTAGCGTTATAGGGTATTTTGGTTGTGTCCCTAGCATTCTAGCTTGTGGGCCTCCAGTTTCCGCTCTGCTGTAGAGCATGCTTACCACTATCGCTACCTCTGTGGTTCTGCTCTCTTTACTGGTTCGCTCCAAGCTTGTTCATCAGTCTGGTTCAGTGTCAGCTCCTGGCAGTGGACTGCGCACTGTCCCCACGCCTGCCCCCAGGAGGGTTGGGGAAGTGTCTATATTCAACTTTTCTTGTCTTTGATTCTTAATAAAGTGGAATTGATTTTATGTACCTGTATGAGTCATTATTTGCAAGTCTCCCGTGACACATAAATCTTATCAAGATTAGAATGCAAACTAGAGCTTGGAACAGTGTTGTTACACTTGACCAATCAGGGAATTGCCTACATTTCCAGACACACTTATCAAGATAAGAATCTAAATAAGGGCTTGAAGCAGTGGTGTCACAGTTGACCAATCAGGGGAGGTTATTTAATGTCCACTCAGAATGCCTCTTTTCAGTACATGCTGATGAAGGAAGCACAGCAAGAGTCAATCAACATTCCAACCATTCCTTTGTTGTTTCAGCAACGTTTTTAGCTAATCATATCAGACACAGAACATGGAGTATACTGTAAGTAGGACATTGCAGCAAGCAGCAGGGTGCTGGACTTAACCTTTTTTTCTAGGCACTTTAGTTCCCCACTACCAACACCATTTACATGATTTACAGTATCATACCACACGCTGTTTTAGTCCTGGAGGTTGCTGCATAAAGAGAAAAGAGAAACCAAGGGGCGCCCCCTGCGTATATCAGTCTGACTAGATGATGGACCACCACCAGCACCCTATGGGTGTGTACGCACAAAAGGAGTGTGTTGGGAAAAGGCTTATGCCTGATCCGACTCATAAGCCTCAGTTTGAATGGGTGCTCACTCAAAAAAACAACACTCTTCCAAAGTGGTATCAAATATAGAAGCAAAAAAGAAAGCACCAAATAGTGTAACAACGTAATTACAATGTTGTACTTATACAAAGAAATGACCTCACATTGAGATGTGGCCAGAAAGTTGTTACCAAACAATCTGACAAACTCACTTATGGAGATCTTAAACCCATCTCTGTTCAGGTTTAATTGGCATAACTTTTAGATCTGATACATTCTTGTTGTGATGGCTTAGAAAGTGTCTTGAGACACTATGTTGTATAAAGCCAATGCTGATATTCCTCTGTGTTGAGCTATCCTGGTCCTGAATTTCTGTGTCATCCTCCCTATGTATTACAAATTGCAGGTACTAGTCAACAGATAAATCACAAAACTTGTCCCGCAATTCACTTTTTACTGGGAAATTCTCTGACACGACACAAGATGATCAACAATCAAAGAACAGGTTTGACACCTATTTAAACATTTGAAGACCCCAATGATTCCAGGCTCACTCTGACATTCTATAGTCAAATGACCACTCTCAAATAAATCTGAGATCAAACTCTGTCTTCCAACAGACTTTTTAGTTTCTTTTCTCAAAAATTTGTTTAGTGCTATAATATTCTTGAAGGTTCTCACCCTCCTATAAATGACCTTAGATTTCTTCGAAATTTCCTATTTCAAAAGAGGATCATTTAATAAAATCCTACAATGTTTGTTCAATATTTTGTAAATTTCTCTGGAGTCTGTATTAAACTTTGTTATAAATCAGGGAGTTGAGACATAAATTTCCCTTCCACTATCTTCCCTTTTTCTTTTTTCTGTGAACCTCCTAGCTCTCACTTATCAATTTCTAATCAATTTACTTGGCTACCCTATACCCAAAAATGATCTACTAAAATTTCTGACTGTGTGTCATAGTCCTCCATATATTTACAGTTTCTTTTAATCCTACGGAATTGCCTGTAGGCCACATTTCTAAGCCATTTTTATGGTGACGACTATAAAATCTTAGAAAGCTATTCTTATCAACATCTTTAAAAAAGTTTTAGATTTGACCTTATGATTTATATGGCCTGAGAATTCCCAATCTAAAAATTGTATTCATGAACTGTGTAAGGTGTTTGTAAATTCCAGTCCCCACCTGTTTTTATTCATGTACTCCACAAAATTCACAAGTTCAAGTTTGACACCCCTCCAAATTATTAAAATATTATTGATAAATCAACAATAGAGGACCAGACTCTCGCCAAAGGGGTTGTTGTCATACACCATTTGTTCTTCAAAAAAAAACATAAAAAGCATAACTCTGCGCAAATCTGGTCCCCATTGCCTAACCCTTGACTTGGAAAAAGTGACGACCATCAAACTGGAAAAAATTGTTGGTTAACACAAAATGTATCGCTTCAACAAGAAAGTCTCTCTGTTTTAAAGGCATTAGAAGATCCAATGACAAAAGTGTTTTGCAAATAAGGCCCTAAAGAAAATTCCAGGAGCTGCACCAGTGGCCACTGAGGTTACCCTTCTTGATAAATTAGATAGATAAGTAGTTCCATATTTATCTTGCAAGGGAGTGTCCCTTTAGGATTGAGACCAAAAACTTCCTTCTTCTCAAAACAATCATAGGGGCCTTTGTAGAAGTTCTTAGTGTAGTAGTCATGGAAGAAATTAGAAATCTAAACAATAGGGACCATCAGAGGAGCGTTGAGGGCAATATCAAATTTAAAGAGCAGCAATCAAATTAATGTTAAACAGGTGGACAAAGGAGGGGCAATAGTTGTTCAGGATGCATTAGATTACCTTCATGAGGCAGGTCGAATTTTGGGAGACAATAGGTACTACCGCACTCTGACTGACAGCCCTACTGAGGATTTGGTGGATGGAGTATACAAAGAGGGCCTCATAGATAAGGTAGAAAGAGTGTTCATTTATGTTTAAAATCCTAGAACAGCAATATATTATCATCTCCCTAAGATCCTAAAAGCCCGAAAGGACCACCTGGCATAAGGCATAAATTCTCTGACTGCCAACCTCTCCACTTTTATTGATTTTCCTCTTCTAAAACATGTTGCGGGCCTCTCCTCTTATCTGAGAGACTCACAGCACCTATTGGAGATTTTGAAGCAGATGATTTGGTAGGAAGAGTACAGCTGGGTCTCTCTAGATGTTACTACACTATACTCCAGTATATCCCATGAGGTGGGTTTGGTGGCAGAGAGATACTTTTTGTCATTGGATCTTCTAATGCTTTTAAAACAGAGAGAATTTCTGGTTGAAGCTATACATTTTGTGTTAACCCACATTTTTTCAAGTTCGTTGGTTGTCACTTTCTCCAAGTATGCCAAGCTTTTTATGGGTTTTTTTGAAGAAAAAATCGTATATGACAACAACCCTTTTGACGCACGTCTGTTGCTCTATCGTTGATTTATCAATTTGTATTTTAATCATTTGGAGTTGTGACACCTTTGAACTTGAGAATTTTGTGGCATACATGAATAAAAACAGGTGGGGATTGGAATTTTGGAGGCACTTTGCACACCTCACAAATACAATTTTTAGATCTGGAAACTCAGGCCATATAACTAATAAGATCAAATTTAAAACTTTTTTAAAGCTGATGATAAGAACAGCTTTTGCAAAGAGCTAATCAGTCAACTAGGAACGAGCTTGCCCTCAAAGTGACGAGGCTCTATAGGATAAGTATCCTACCCAAGGTGCAATCTCTTTAGCTCACTAGTGCCTTTCACAGATAAGAAATATCCTAAAGCACATCATACTGATCCTACCAAAAGGCAGTCCAGCCACGAAGTGCCAAGCAAGTCCTTTCTGAACAAGAGAAACAGCCAACCCCAGACATACGTTTCGGCCTTGTTGGGCTTCGTCACTGAGGTGCAGCTGATCTCTCTAGACACTGTGAGGAAGGGGTCCACATCTGGATTACCCTGTTAACCTTAGGGTGACTAGTCTCAAAGGTAATTTGCATTTGCAAAGAGCTAGTCAGAGACGCTCAACTAGGAATAAGCCTGCCCTCAAAGTGATGAGGATCTATAGGATAAGTATCCTACTCAGAGTGAAATCTCTTTTAGCTCACTAGTGCCTTTCACAGAGAAGAAATATCCTAAAGCACATCATAACGATCCTATCAAAAGGCAGTCCAGCCACAAAGTGCCAGGCAAATCCTCTCTGAACAAGAGAAATAGCCAACCCCAGATGTACTTTTCAGCCTTGTTGTGTCTCACCAGTGAAGTACCACTGATCTCTCTAGGCACTGTGAGCAAGGGGTCCACGTCTGGATTACCCTGTTACCCTTAGGGTGACTAGTCCCAAAGGTAATTTGCATTTGCAAAGAGATAGTCAGAGACTCTCAACTAGGAACGAGCCTGCCCTCAAAGTGATGAGGCTCTATAGTATACAGGGTAATCCAGAAGCAGACCCCTTGCTCACAGTGCCTAGAGAGATTAACTGCACCTCACTGACGAGGCCCAACAAGGCCAAAACATACGTCTGGGGTGGCTGCTTCTCTTCTTCAGAAAGGAAATGCCTGGCACTTCGTGGCTCGATTGCCTTTTGGTAGGATCAGTATGATGTGCTTTAGGATATTTCCTCTCTGTGGAAGGCACTAGTGAGCTAAAAGAGATTGCACCCTGGGTAAGATACTTATTTATAGAGCCTCATCACTTTGAGGGTAGGCTTGTTCCTAGTTGAGCGCCTCTGACTAGCTCTTTGCATATGCAAATTACCCTTGGGACTAGTCACCCTAAGGGTAACAGGGTTATCCAGACATGGACCCATGCTCAGAGTGTCTAGAGAGATGAGCTGCACCTCACTGATGAGGCCCAACAAGGCTAAAATGTACATCTGGGACTGGCTGCTTCTCTTGTTCAGAGAGGAATTGCCTGGCACTTTATGGATGGACTGCCTTTTGGTAGAACCAGTGTGATGTGCTTTAGAATATTTCTTCTCTGTGAAAGGCACTAGTGAGCTAAAAGAGATTGCACCCTGGGTAGAATACTTATCCTATAGAGCCTCATCACTTTGATGGTAGGCTTGTTCCTAGTTGAGTGTCTCTGACTAGCTCTTTGGATAAGAACAGCTTTCAAAGATTTGACAGTTGTCACCATAAAAAAGGCTTAGAAATGTGTCCTACAGGCAATTTTTTAGGATAAAAAGAAACTATACATATATGGAGGACTATGACACGCAGTCAGAAATGTTATAGACCATTTTTTGAGCAAAGGGTATCCAAGTAAATTGATTATAGATTCATATGTGAGATCTAGGGGTTCACAGAAAAAAGAAAAAGGAAAGGCAGTAGAAGGGAAGTTTATGGCCAGACTACCTCATTTATAATAAAGTTTAGTACACACTCCAGAGAAATTTACTAAATATTGAACAAACATTTGAGGATTTTATTAAATTATTCTCTTTTGAAAAAAGGATATTTCTAAGAAACCCAAGGTCATTAATAGGATGGTGAGAACACGCAAGAATATTGTAGCACTGAGTAAGATTTTGAGTAAAGAAAAAAACTAAAAACTCTGTTGGAAGACAGAGTTTGATCTCAGATTTATTTGTCAGGCACGCGGGAAGAAAAAAGGCTACTTGTGAACTTAATGGAATCATTTTAGGGGACTCATTGCTACAAACTTGGAAACAGTGACCAGTGTCAAATAGCAGTAACAAAATCTTTTCTTGCAAATATATTTATAGAAATATAATTTTTATTTTATTTTTTATTAAAAAAAAAAATATTTTTTTCCTAAGTATGTGGATTATACGCCTTGTGCAAATAGTAGAGAAAGCTAGAGGGCCCAGTTACAAATGCAGGGAAATAGGTCATAGTGTGATCTTCTGTGCCACATGTGGTAGCCATGCCCATGTTTATCATCTCAGTTTAGACCTTACAGTGAGAAAATGCAGGGTGTGAAAGGAGGAAAAAAACACAAATTAATATGTAATTTCCAATTATTTTGTTACTCCCCAGATATAGACATGATCTCCTGTAAGGCTAGCGTACATGCTGATACTGACGTGATGGATGCAGAGAGAACGCAGGACAATGCTCTTCACATGTGGGACACAGAGGCTATACACATCACTTCCGCTATACGTAATCGAAAGCAGACATGGTTCTCTGCAGCAGGAAGCATGGAGCTACCAGGGATCTATATAAGAACCGTTGCACAAGGTGAGTCCTATACGATAAGCTCCAGATGAAGTGACATTAACTCTAAGACGTCACGAAACGTGTTGAACCAAGCAGTAGAACAATCAGGTTCCTTTTATTACACATTTTTATAATGTTTTTTATGCTTTCCATTGATATGCATAATTTATTGGTGTGACAAGCGCTATACGATATAGGGCTGGTGAAATAGAGGTAAAGTGAAACGCTGACGCTAATCACACCCACTAGTGCTTTAATTCACCATCAACACCTTTGTTTATTTATTCATTTTCATGTTTTGGTCTTTTTACATTCTTATACAGTGTGTTTCATTGATTTTTTTAACTATTATTATTTTCTTTAGTAAATATACTATTTTAAGCATTTTTTCTAACCTACATATATCATGATACATAGGGATTAACCCCTCACTCACATATTATAGTAGTAGTCCCCTGTTTTTTAAGCTGAGGCACCAGTAAAGGTTTCAGAAATACTCCTTTTTGGAGTGGAGAGTCTACATATCCACTATATATTTGTCCTTATTTTAAGGAACTACACTAACACTCTTATAGGGTGTGAAGACAATTCTGTGAAGATAATCCTTTGGTGTCATAAGCCTGGAGTGACATTAAAATCCAGCGCAAGAAAATATACCAAGAGGCATGGGAAGCCTCCACCAAATGAGAGTGAAAAGAAGGAGGGAAAGGGTGTGATTATAAATAAATAAATAAATATCGGTAATTACTATTCTTAGAGGTTGGTGTTGAGCTGTTTTCTTCTCTTCTGTATTGCATACACTAACAAGTCCCAGACTACACAAACCATGAGTTCCAGCACCATTTGGGCTAATACCAGGCCAGATATATCAAATACTTGACTCCAAATTCTCTTCGCTAACTCCTACACTGCCAGAACCTAATGGTATAGCCTGGTAATTAAAAGGTTATGAGAGTGGGCAGGAGACTCTTAGATATAACCAAGGAACTTATGCCAAAGAGAAAGACACAATCAAGAGAGAACAAACCTGAGAGATCAAGTTCTATAAATAAGACTATCCATTACATGTATTACTGTGCATGCTGAACCTACAGCAAGAAACATTATCTGGCTATTTTATGCAAAACTGAGACTTTTGATTTAACCCCTGATTATTAGATGCATCTCCCGAGCATTGTGTAGGGAAGGTACTAAAAGCAAATATATGTAATTAATTCTTGAAAGTCTATAGAAAGCCTATCCAACCTGAAGAATCAGATTTTTGGGGTTTATACATTTGATATTAGGCATTGAAATGGGATGGGCCAACAGAGCTATGGCCCAACCAATGTTATGACCTTCTCAGAGCCAATGTATCCAGATTTATTTAACCTGTGGTTTCCATCTGATGTTTGACTATATTTCCTACCACATTCAGCCAGCCAACAGGATGTCCAACAACATCTGCTATAAGATACACCAATGTGAAAGAAGTCACTATTTTCAGTTCAGGTTATTCTACAGAGCTTATGCACAAAGATTCTTGCAATTTGGAAAACTGGCTCCATAGAATAACAGAGGAATAGGAGATCTTGGTTCCTAACCCTGGAGGAATAATAAATCAACATGTGCAGGCACTTTATGGCTAGTATCAGTAGGTATTTGCAAAGGGTGGTCTTTTTCTCCGAATGGTCAAAATAATCAATTATTAGCTTTATATCAAATTGTCAAATGGTTCAAGGCAGTGAGTCTCTTGCAGATATGGTCCTCACAGAGGTTGAACCAACTCTTTGAAGTGAATTTAGATAAAAGGACCAGTGTTAACATTTCTTCTTTAAAATCTTGACTCTTTATCCAGTATTGGATGGGTGCAGCAGTTCTCTCAGGCAGTCAGTTTAATGTGGCCATTGAATTGAAGACAATTACAGGTACCATATTCACTCAAAGAGTTAACTGGTAGAGGGGACCCTTCTGTTGTAAACGTTCGTAGTGAGTTAACCCTTTCAGTGTTTGTAGTCCCCCAAACTGCATTCAGCACAATGGCCACATTCACCCTGTGGCTGACTAATAGATTTGCTGCACCCATCTAATACTGTACCAGTGGTCAATTATATTAAGAAGAGGCGTCAGCACTGATCCTATTTCTTATATTAATCCAATGAAAGTCTGCAGATTTTCCCACTTCTATTGCATGATGGGTAGGTCAACAAGAAAATTATTTGGTCACCAACACCAAAAATTAGTCTCTTTTTATCCTGGCAATGCCTCCATGCTGGGCTTGCCCCCATATGGCCTCCCTCAGTTGCACTGTCAGCTTGATGACCACTGATATCTCTGAAATACTCCCCCACTTTAGGTAATTGGGAATGAACAAAAGAATGATTAAGTAGTGTGCTGTTTAAGAGGCAAACATTGTTACTGTATTATACTTTGTAAAACCTGCTTGAGATATGGCAAGTTTTACAATTGAAATCAGATGGAATCGGTGCTGTAAATGAACAGCTAGATTTATGGGGATCATTTTTTTCATATGGCAGCTTTTAAACCTTCTCATTTGATTCCTCCTTGAAATGAATCTGCTTTTTTTAGTACAGCAGAAATACTAGATATGCATGCTAATTTCTTTTCTTTCAGTGAAAGATTTAAAAGAAATAAAGTGAACAGTTTGCCAAAGAAAAAAAATTGGCAGAAGTACATCTCTGTGTCTGTAATACTAAGAGGAATTGGAGCAATTCTGGAACAAACTAACTGTATAAGAGTGACGAAAATCAATTTAGCCTCCATTCATTTAAGAGATTTTTAACTCCTTGAATGCCAGAGAGGTCTCCAATGCATTGCTTTGAAGACGTCTCAAACATTCAAGGGGTAAAGAACATACTTTTAACTCTTTCAGTGCCAGAGGGGTATGCAACGCATTGCAAAGCAATGCGTTGTGTACCACTCTGGCAATGAAAGGGTTAATCAATAGAAATGTTTATTTGTCCCCTAGGGTGTACTTGTTTTGCCCAAAATTGCACCAATTCCTCTTACAAGAGGACAACAGGAGGGAAGCGCACTAGGGTCCGCAACAGCATTAATCAGCAAAGGCCATCGAGTCAAAGTAAAAAGTCGATTTATTTTATACAAAAATAAAAACATTCATGGGGTTACACAAACATGTCACATAGTCAAATGACACCAGACTCTGTCGTCTAACGCATTTTGTGATTTACAAAATAGTATCACTTAATCGTAACCCCATGAATGTTTTTATTTTTGTATAAAATAAATCGAGTTTTTACTTTGACTTGATGGCTTTTGCTGATTAATTCTGTGGCGGACCCTAGTGCGCTTCCCTCCTGTTGTCCTCTTGTTTGTGGAGTTGTGGTTGTGACTGTGTGGAGCTGCTACCGGGCCTGCTGTACCCATATATAATGGGTGAGTGCATTTATTTATATTTAAGGATGTTAAATTAGTTGCGACCGTAAAACTTTTGTTTGTTTGTTCCAATTATTCTTAGTACATCAGCCTTTCTGAGTTCAGTATTACTCAAACAGCTACCCATAGTTTTGTGCAATTGTTACACTTTTTGTGCAAACTTTGCACCTATTTACCATGCAGTTTGCACTGAAACTGGCCAAATTGTACATCACCCCTGCAGCAATTAACAACTTTGATGCTACTGATGTCTCCATCATGTTGCTCTGGAATGAAAATGAAACATGAGCGTTTTCATTCATTTGCTGTGATTAGACAGCTAGAAATTAATGAAACAAGCGAGGGAAGGAAATGAAAATTAATCTAGGCTAGTGCTGGTATAATAAAGAAAACTTATTTAAATAATAGTATACTGCATAACATATAGAAATCTAAATATACAGTGTGTGAATACTTCCTGGAGTGTTATATAATATTAAATAACTAAATTTGTACTCACGTACAAACAAGAGTTCACAAACAATGTTAACTCTTAGAGGGGATATGATAACACTATATAAATATGTTCAGGGCCTATACAAAGGGCTCTCCAAAGACCTGTTCATTATCAGAACAGTACACAGGACAAGGGGCCACCCACTTAGACTTGAGGAAAGGAGATTTAATCTACAACAGCGGAAGGGTTTCTTTACAGTAAGGACAATAAAGGTATGGAATTCACTGCCTGAGGAGGTGGTGCTATCGAATACATTAGATGCCTTTAAAAAGGGCCTGGATACTTATTTAAAAGAGCATAACATAGAGGGCTATATACGTTAGTATTGGGATTAATATTTAGTTAGGGCTTGTTGATCCAAGGAGAAATATGATTGCCATTTGGAATCAAGATGGAATCTCCCCCCCCAATTCAAGGCAGAATTTGAAATTGCTATATTGAGGGTGGTTTTTTTTTTGCCTTCTTTTGGATCAACAGTGGTAAACAGGAATAGGAAAAGGGTTGAACTAGATGGACGCAAGTCTTTTTTTCAACCTAAATTACTATGTTACTATGTTACTATAAAGACACAGTCAAAATGAAGAAGAGATAAATGTTCACTCACAGAGTACATGGGAAAAGAAACAAATGAACAAATATGGTATGATCTGTTACATACAAATATATCAATCCATATATAAAGGATGGAACAATAGTCTCTCTATTGGATAAGTATAATCATAACGGGGAACTCCCCGGATTTGCCCTGGAAACTCTAGCTTTGACACTACATTGCCGGGTCTCCAAGGCAGAGGCTGATTCTCCGGATGTGGGGAGTTTCTACTGAAACTCTGCCCACTTCTGCTCCTTCCCAGTCTGTTCCTCCCCATTTCCCTCCCACTTCATGCCCACTATTGTGATTTGCAGGTTAGATCATACCCCCCACTCACAGGTAAGACCCCCCCTTTTTTTATGCAATTCGCTTTAGTTACATTACGCAGTGCCACCAGCGGAATCCTCTCCTGGGACTCTATAACAGGCATGAGTATAATCTGTATTCACAGTATAGTTTTAATAATAATAATAATAATAATAACTCGTATTTATATAGCACCTTTCTCCCAGTGGGACTCAAGGCGCTTTCAGTATTAACCGAATCTGCAGCTGAAATAATAGATGTTATTATTACCCAATCAATGCTACTCATTTGTCAAGCTCGGAAGGATAAAGGGCTGAGTTGACCCTACTAGGATCCGAACCTGCAACCTTGTGGTTTGATTAGGCTCCATAGTCAGGGACTTTACCACTGAGTTATCTCACCGGCTTTTAGCTATGCAAGTTTCCTTTTTATACCAGCGCCAACCTAGACTGATTTTCATTTGTATACTCTTAGGATTGCTAGCAGCAGGATCCACATTAATTTATAGTAGATTTAGAGGTATTCCTTTTTTTGTCATCGGGTACAATAAACAGGGTGGTTGTTTTCCTTTTTATCACCAGACATAAGTATTAAGGTGGTTTGTGTATATATGAAACATTTATACTATAAGATAGTTTGTGATTTTATAGGATTTTATTGATTTACTTAAATATGTAACTAGTGCCTCCTACGTTTTCACTATTTTGACAATGGTAGGGCATGATGACTTGTTTTGATAGACAGACTCAGTGAGGCTGATGTACTAAGGAAAATTATGCAAACCAGTTACATCATAAGAAACAGATTAACCCTTTGAGTGCCAGAGGGCATGCAACGCATTTCAAAGCAATGCGTTTCGTACCCCTCTGGCACTCAAAAGGTTAAAAATCCCAGTTTATTTATATTGGATATTTAACCCCATTGAAAGCAACGGAGTTCTCCAACTCATTGGTCTCAATGTGCTGGAGATCTCTCTAATGTTCAGGGGGTTAAATCAATGGAAGTTTGGGGAAACTTTACTCACCCCCTATGTTGAGACTGGTTTTCTCCAGAATTGCACCACTTTCCCTTACTACAATACAGTACAATACACTATTGATTCAGGTGGTGCTGCTGGTCACGTGGCTGGTGGGTGTAGCATTACCGAGAATTTTTAGGTTGTTTCATGACCTATTAGCACCTCTTTGTGTAGCAGAATAAATGATTTAGAACAATGCCAAATTATTTTATTTACACAAACTAATGTATAAACACACATACTGCAGTTTAAACAAACATTAATGTGAGTTTTATTGCTGTGGAGCAATGTGATTCTCATATACCACTCACACAGTCTGATCTCCTAAAAATAGGGACAGAGGGATTTGGGTCTCCTAAAGTGGGGCACTTGGTAGGTATGTAAATGTTGTCCTTTGCTTATGTACAGATACTTTAGTAAATTTGGGCTCACTATTCCTCCAGAGGTCACTATTGCTAATTTACAGGAATAATGCAGTATTGGAGCAAACCATCTACTACATAGGGCAAAGGAAAAATCTCATAATTCATGTTGATTTAAATGGGGCTTTAAGTCATTGAATGATAGAGAAGTCTGTAACGCATTGCTTTGGAAACCCCTCTAATAGCCTAAGGTTTAAAAGCACCATGCAAATAAAGGGGGCGGGGTATAATTTTTTTGCTAAGGTGCACTTGGTTTGCCCTTAGTACAACAGCCACTCTCTATAAGCAAATAATCAATTAGTGACGGATATTCAAAAGAAAAGTGGAGGAGTTCTGGAACAAACCATTTGAACTATGGGAGAACTAAAAAATCTCACTGATTTTACCCTATGTATTCTAGAGGTCTCCAACGCATTGCAATGCATTTCTTCTCTATCATTCAAGGGTTAAACCCCCATTTAAATCAGTGGGAATATTTGGAAATTTTAGCTCTCCCCTGCAGTGAAAATGGGCTTTGCCAGAACATCGCCACTTCTTTTGAACATACAGCCCTTAACGCAGGAATGGGAAGCCTGCTGCACTCCAGCTGGGGAGGACTACACTCGCCCTTATACAGGGCCAGCACTTGGCTGGCTGGGAATGATGGGAATTATAGATCCCCACAGCAAGAGGGCTTCAGTTTGTCTACCCCTGCCTTAGCAACAACTCTATAGCAAGAGTAAGAAAAGTGAAGATTTATGTGTGGTTTTCCTGCTTGCCAAGCTTGTACATAACCCACATCTGGTTGCTCTTCCATGCTGCCCACTTCTTGGAGCATATAACTCTAAGTGGCTATTTAAATATACATGGGGCAGAGTGGATGCAGGCCTATCCACCATACAAAATGGGTCTTTTCACTTATTTATAAGTAGAACTTTTTGTAAAAAAACATACCAAACTATGTGAGTCACCAAGGACAAACAAAAGCAATGTTGCCTGTTCTCCTACTTCTCACCACTCAGAAGCATCACTTTTTAGCTTTCCAATGCCATAAAGAGAAGAAAATTCCATGTCTATATTAGAATAATCCTGCCCAAAAGGGGTAGTTCAATAACAAAATAATAGGCATGGGAAATACTAGCTAACCCCAGACATCCTTTTTGCCTATGTTTGGGCCTCATGAGTGAAGGTCAGCCTACTGAAAGCAAGGGGTCCAAGTCTGGATTACCCTTTACTGTTAAGAAACGTCAATATATACCATTGGGGAATAAGTACAAGAGGTGCAAAGTAGGAGTAATGTGGCTTATTAATGAGGTTTGCAGAGAAATGAGAAATAAGAAGCCGACTTTTAAAGTGTTTAAGTCAGATGGTTCTGATCAATCATTTAAAAATATAAAGAATGTAATAAAATCTGCAAACAAGCAATTAGGTTTGCTAAAAGTGAAATGAGCGACGTATTGCAAAAGAGAGCAAGAACAATCATAAACAATCCTACAAGTATATTATTAACAAAAAAAATTAAGGTTGATATTGGTCCTCTTAAGGCTGAGACAGGTGAATTGATTAGTGATGATATGGTCATAACTGACACTTTAAACACATTATTTTGTTCTGTATATACAAAAGGATGCAACAATAACAGGCTATGGGCAAACAGACAAAACCACAAAATTCCCTCCATCATGTACATGGCTTACCTAGTCCAAAAGAGACTGGAAAATGTTATTGTGAATAAAGCACCTGGACCTGATGGTATACACAAAAGGGTACTTAACCCCTTAACGACCGGGGAATCCGGACGCGGACGCGACTGAACGACCACGGAGCAATTTTTTTTTTATTGCTCCGTTGTCTTCCGAACTCCCCGAATGGCGTGCAGCCGCAGGGGGAGCCCGAAACTCGATGACGGTCATAGCACGTCGTCGGTCGTTAAGTCAAATCGATCCTTGACATACTATGAACGTCAAGGGTCGTTAAGGGGTTAAGAAACTTAGTTCAGTAACAGCAGGACAATTTCCCTTAATATTTATTGATTCACTTTAGTGCCCTGTGATTGGAGGAAAACTGATGTAGCACCATTCTTCAAACCAGGAAATTATAGACCTGTGAGCTTGACTTCCATAGCGGGTAAGATATTAGAAGTGTTACTAATTGACAATATTCATAACTATGCAAAGACAAACAATATTATTAATTGGAACCAGCATAGTTTTATGAAGAATAGATCATGTAATTTACGAAAGGGTAAGTAGTAATTTGGACGAGGGAATTGCTGTTGTTGTAGAATATTTGGATTTTGCAAAAGCCTTTGATATAGTGCCACATAACAAGTTACTGCATAAATTAAAAGGCTTCAGTTTGGGGAGCACATCTGTACATGGATTTAGAACTGGTTAAATGATAGATGGCAGAGAGTTGTTGTAAATGGAACCTTTTCAAGTTAATCTAAAGTTGTAAGTGGGGTGCCACAAGATTCCGTCCTGGACCCAATGCTTTTTAATTTATTAAGCCTTTGAGTGCCAGAGAAGTACGCAACGCATTGCATGCCCCTCTGGAACTCAAATGATCTAGAAGTGGGAATTGAAAGTAGTGTCTCAATCTTTGCTGAGGACATAAACTCTGTAAGGAAATATATACAGAGCTGGATGATTTAGATAACTGAGTAAATGGGAAGAAAAAAGGCAGATAACATTTAATGTAGAATAAGTGTAAGGTTATGCATTTGAGCTGTAGAAACAAACAAACCTCATATACAGTAAATGGGAAACAACTTGGGGAATCCTTATAAGCAAAAGATTTAGGAGTACTGATCAACGATAGACTTCACAGCAGTGTGCAGGGTCTCCCCCTACAAGGTCTGGAGTAAGTTTGAATCCCGCACCCTAAGAGACCCAAGATAAAATTCATCACTAAAGAATCTCAGGTCTTCACAAGAGAGGGAAGTAATTGATTTTCTTACCAGGGAGCTGCTGTATCGTGATTCAGAACACACATGCTTACAGTTAACCCTTTTAGTACCACGTCTTTTGTGCCCAGTGGGTTAACGAAGAAAAGGAAAGGGGCTCACCAATGCTACTCTAATGTTAATGGCTAGCAGTTGCTGTGTGTGATGATATCAGGTGTCTCCAACCAAGAATGGAAACAGGTCTGATTATATGGGCTTACACCATAGTGCAGGACTGAAGGGCCTCCTTGGTTGCCATGGTCCATCACACCTGCACCTTCTGCCCCCCCTGAAATTAAGACCATGTCTGTCACTAATGAAATGGTACTTAGTGCATCCCATCACCTCTCTGATTTATAAAAGTGTCAAGAATTAAATAGTAATTTCTGTTCCTTGGACCTTATGTGTATAAGCTGAGTGGAGCAATTATGGGTCAAGCCAACTTAACCATGGAGAACAAGTACAATTTCTGAAATTTCCCATTTAATTAAATGGGGTCTTTAACACATTCCATTTTTGTAGTTACATCCGTTAATTGTCATTTGTTGCATTGGTGAATGAAGTGAAGTTTGTAAACATCTCAAATATTTTGAACTATGTTTATATATTACTTGCGTGTGACCATAAATATATCCTACCCCTCTAGCACTCAAAGAGTTAATGCCATTATGCGTCTCTTTCTTTGTCTTCTCCCATATTCCTCCTTCATATCAGCCCCCCGTTGACAGAGGTAGCTAAGTGTGTGTGTGTGTGTGTGTGTGTGTCTATGTATGTATATATGTACATGTGTGTGTCTATGTCTGTGTGTATGTATATGTCTGTGTATGTATGTGTGTATCTGTCTGTCTCTATATGTGTGTGTGCATGTCTATATATCATAATATCTACATGTGAGTGTGTCTATGTATATGTCTATGTGTGGATGTATGTATATATATGCATGTGTGTATGTATGTGTGTGTGTGTGTGTGTGTGCGTGCAGTGGCATAACAATAGGGGTCGCACCTGCGACCGGGCCCGTCACTCTCAAGGGCCCGGCCGCCCCCTGCGACCTCCTTGCAACGCGCCCGCAGAACAGCTGATCTCCCGGCGGCCGGCGCTTTAATAATGCAGAGCGTTGGGAGATGACATAATCTCCCAGCGCTCTGCATTACTAACAACCGTGTGGGAGTTTGGTTCCAGAGGTCTGCGCCTCATTCGGCACACCGCTAGATCACCAGGGACTCGAGGTAGGAGGACGGGGGGGGGTCAGTAGGGGCAATGTGGAGATGGGGGCAATGTGGAAGGGGCATTGTGGAGAATGAGGGGCAATGTGGAAGGGGCATTGTGGAGAATGAGGGGCATTGTGATGGGGGCAATGTGGCGGGGGCATTGTGGAGATGAAGGGGCAATGTGGAGAATGAGGGGCATTGTGGAAGGGGCATTGTGGAGATTAAGGGGCAATGTAGAGGTGGCCAATGTGGTTGAGGGGGGCCAATGAGGTCAGAGGGGGGCCCATGGCAATTCTTGCACCAGGGCCCCGTGGCTTCTAGTTACGCCTCTGTGTGTGTGTGTGTGTGTGTGTGTGTGTGTGTGTGTCTATGTGTGTGTGTATCTATAATAATATGTTTATGCATGTGTATGTATGAATGTGTGTGCCTATGTACAGTATGTATGATAAGGTGTTTGTGTCTATGTATGATAATATGTGTGTCTATGTATAACAGTTTGTATGTGTGTGTGTCTATGTATGTATGTATGTGTGAACTCTGTAGTATAACTAACAGACCCTATACAACACAGATGTAATAAACATTCCACCTAACATAACTGAATACAAGGAGAACCAAAAATAAACAACGCTGTCCCACACTGCTAGTCTATTATATATTGGTATCTATTTTGAGACATTGCATTATCTTCATGTCACAGTGATATATCACTGTTTTGAAATCAAATTTTATTTGTACAATTGGTTGTTGAGAATTTATACTTGTTATAAATGATTCCATATATACATATTGTCTGTTTATTTTGTACTTCATTGCTTCATTAATACATATATCAGTTATCACCTTTTAGTGCTCTACTAGTCTTCATTTAGAGTGTTATTTTTTTGGCTTGAATGCTGCATTATACAGTACCTAAAACGATAATGTACAATTGCTGTCTTTCAGATTTTTTTATGTACATTTTTGTTTTATTCCAAATCTAGTGTATAGCTTTCGCTTCAAATGTAAGTTCTTTGGAGTTACACTGTTATGTTTTCAAGAAATTTGCCTCTCCTCCAAAAGAACTTTAAGGGGCAAATAACATGGAAATGTTACAGCTCAGTTATGTATTAATTAATCATCACTACTCCCACCTTTTGAAGCTGCAGCATTAAACATTTGCAGTCATAACTAAACAGGCCTCTCCCAAGCTGATTGTCTTACATTCTGCCAGAGATGAAGCTGCCAGTGGCAGCTTCATTCTTATTGGATGTAACAACAGAGCAGTGAAAATATTTAATCAGATGCCTCTCTGGAGTTCGTAGCATCCTCTCTGGAGAGAAGCAACATGGGAGGGATCTATTCACTGGGATTGTAAGTAAAGAATGAGCTTTTACATACATATATATATATATTTTTTCATTAGTTACCATTAAAGACCATCAGAAGTCATCTACTCCTCTGAACAATATGAACTACAATTAAACTGTCAGTTGGGTGAGCAACACATCCCTTCACAGTATGTCACATAAACCCCTAGCACTCATAGACTTAATCTAATGGGAAAAAGTAATAATTGTATTTGTGGAAATTGCTATAGACCGAAGCGCTCTGAGATTTAAATGTCATCTACAATATGTTCAGTTGAACCTCCTCTTGCTCATTAGTTCTTAACCCACTGGGGCTAGAGAGACATCCTCAATACATTGCTCAATATCCCATTGGATACATCTCTCATATCCAAGGGCTTAATGAATACTTGAAAAAAAAAAAAGATGTGAAAGCTAAAAATATTTATTAACCTTTAAGGACCAGAGGGTTCTACAGCACAATGAATGGCACACCCCAATGATCCTTAATAGATTAATTGCTAAGTGCTGAATCCCAAAAAAAGACAAAAAAGTTGCTTGACTTTATAGAGTAAATGTCATTGTTTCTCTGAACTAATCTGAATACTATACTTTATCTTTGTTACTGTGACTGCTATTGTTTGTATTTAGTTACAAATAATCCTCAAAAAATCTCTCAAGGGGAAACTTTAAATTAATGTGTTTTGGAAACAGCCTTTTGTCTGACTTTTCCCTGCTTCATATTCATTAACTACCATTTTATTTGTCAGTATGCAGAATCTCTTGCCCTACAGTTTGAAAATATATTAGCTAAATCACCTAGAGGACAACTAATTGATGAAGGTTTCATGTGAGCATGCGCTGGACCTCGGCATCTATGCTGTTACTATAAGAAGTTCACCAGCATTAGATTTCACTTTCAGTAGTTTGTTCAGTGGTTTTTTTCCTCATTAAATTCTGAAACCATGTTCATTGCAATAGAGAGACAGTCAACCAGATTCACTGCTGTGTCCTCAAATGTGTTCCTCAGGTCCACCAAAGGGCCACACATTATGGTTACAAATTTTAAATAGGATTTAGAAAATATTTTAACTCCATGGATGCTAGAGGAGTCTCCAACACTTTGTGAAAGTAGAACAGTATAAGGTATACAATGAGGGGAAAAAAAGATGTGCAGTTTTGGATTTGAAAATAGGGTATGATGTGATAGAGGGAAATAATCTCCTTCTCCCACTGTTACAGAGAAAAGGTTGGGGGTCACTGGAGATGAGGGGGTGGGCAGGCTAAAGGAAAATGGTAAAAGGTAGGGTGATCAGGCTAAAAAGTAAGAGGTGAAAAGGAGGATTGTGGACTAAAAGGGAAAAGGTGAAAGGGAGGAGGTTGGTGCAGAAGGGAAGAGGTGAATATAAGTGCATGCGGGCTAAAGGGAAGAGATAATATGGGAGTGGGTGACCTACATGGAAGAGGTAACTATAAGGGTGGGTGGCTAAAAAGAAGACATTAATGTGAGGACGGATGGACTAAAACAAAGTGGCGAAAGGTGTTGAGGTGAATTCAATGAGGTGAAGGGTAGGGTGGGAGGATGAGGTGATGTTAAAATCAATGCCCCAGAAATATTTGGCTGCAACATACGTCCCTACAGAGAATGGTTTGATAAATGCATGCAGGATAAATGCATGTGCATATATATTTCTATTAAGATAAAAGTCCCTCTGATAATGGCTGCTGTTAAGAAAGTAATATCTAAAGTACACTTGTGCACGAGGAAAAAATTCGGTAAAATTTGATTTCTGACATTTTTTTTTTTTTTTCCGTTGATCAGAAAATCAGACCGGACCTGTTCGACTCGGACGAAATTCGGATTGGATCCGAAATATTCGGCAGAATTCACTATGCTTTTAAAAACCGCAGAACACTAGAGCAGGCAGGACTCAGTCATTAGATGGATACAGTGACTGAGTATGACTGGTGCGAGGCAGACTCAGGATGACAGCAACACTGGAGTTGTAGGCAGCAGAAAACTGCAGAACACTGGAGCAGGCAGCAGAGGCGTAACTAGAAGCCACCTGGCCCTGGTGCAAGAATTGCCATGGGCCCCCCCCGACCACATTGGCCCCCTTCATCTCCACATTGCCCCTTCCACAATGCCCCCTTCATCTCCACATTGCCCCTTCCACAATGCCCCCTTCATCTCCACATTGCCCCTTCCACAATGCCCCCCTTCATCTCCACAATGCCCCCCTTCATCTTCACAATGCCCTTTCCACAATGCCCCCTTCATCTCCACATTGCCCCTTCCACAATGCCCCCTTCATCTCCACAATGCCCCCTTCATCTCCACATTGCCCCTTCCACAATGCCCCCCCTTCATCTCCACAATGCCCTTTCCACAATGCCCCCTTCATCTCCACAATGCCCCTTCCACAATGCCCCTTCATCTCCACAATGCCCTTTCCACAATGCCCCCTTCATCTCCACAATGCCCCCTTCATCTCCACATTGCCCCTTCCACAATGCCCCCTTCATCTCCACAATGCCCTTTCCACAATGCCTCCTTCATCTCCACAATGCCCTTTCCACAATGCCCTTTCCACAATGCCCCCTTCATCTCCACAATGCCCTTTCCACAATGCCCCCTTCATCTCCACAATGCCCCCTTCATCTCCACAATGCCCTTTCTACAATGCCCCCTTCATCTCCACAATGCCCCTTCCACAATGCCTCCTTCATCTCCACAATGCCCCCATCTCCACAATGCCCCCATCTTCACATTTCCCCTTCATCTCCACATTTCCCCTTTATCTCCACATTGCCCCTACCTCCAGTCCTGGTGGTCTAGCGGCGTGGCTTAACAGATCTGTGCCTCCTTTGGCACAGATCTCTAAAGCTGAAGCTCCCGTGCGCCGCTTTAGTAATGCAGAGGCTGGGAGATGATGTCATCTCCCAGTGCTCTGTATTACTAGAGCGGCGCGCCGAATGGGAGATGAGCTGAGCGACTGCTGCGGGCGAGGGGGTCACAGGGGGTGGCGGGGCCCCTGGAGTGACGGGGCCGGTCGCAAGTGTGACCGCTGCGACCCCTATTGGTACGCCACTGGTAGGCAGGACTCAGTAAATAGATACCACAGAGCCAGACTGAACAACTTGTATAGTGGGACAACAATGTAGACTTTAAATTCCCCCCTGAGTTCCACCAAGTCAGGGGGGTGTCCTCTGCCCAACCAACCACTATGCTAGAGCTGGGTAAGCTGGAGCGCTCAGCATATTATTTTACTATGGTACTTTTTTCTTCTAATGTGCATTGAACCTGAGAGCAGGGTAACCCAGCACTGGCAGGTTGACTTTTAAAAAAGTAATTTGCTCCATGAGCTGGGGGGCCAATTGAGAGCACTGGGGGCTAAGTATATTTCCAGTAACAGAAAATACCCACTCACTCTGTACAGTGGTTGGGGGGCAAGAAAGCAACTCCTGGGCTACCAGGGACAAAGTAGGCCACACAGCCCTTTTGTTATCCCAGAAAGTCAAGGAATCTGTACTTGAAGGCAAAGAAGGTTCCGCAAGGTAAGCCTTAACTTCAAACTCAGCACTTTTTCTACTGATTGGGAGTTGCTTGTTTTGCCCGATGCATAATCTCTCCATTGCCACAGCATAAAAAGCAGCAGCTGCTCCACTGGAATAAGTGTTTTAGGCGGTGCTCTGGGAGGTCTGCCTTTTCCTGTTTCTCCCTGAGAAGCTGGCTATCTTTGATGCTACGATGGAAGTGGCCAGCAATTTTTCAGCACGACTCCAGAAGTACTGGCAACCTTCCAGCATTACTGCCATCCTCAAGAGCAGCCTTCGCTACTAGATGCAGAACATGCGCTGAGCAGCGCACACCCACAAATCTGCCATCCTGGAGAGCCTTGATCATGTTAGTTGCACCATCGGTAACCACAAACCCCATTTGCGCCTGCGTGCCTGTCTGCTCCCCTAGCCACTGCGCCACCATGTTCTTCAGTGCTTTGCAAATGTTATCTGAAGTGTGCTGCTGATCCATTACCTCAGCATGGAGGAGGAAAGAGCGGTGCCCTGCCTGCTTGGCTACTGCAACCAAACTTGTTGTTGCTGTCGGTGTGTCTTGCAACACATTAGGCTTCCACCAATGCACCGTCAACGACAGAAAGCCATGCTGGCCACTCGGAGCACTCCATTAGTAAGTGGTAAAGTGCACTGAATGGCCAGCAGCCTTTCCTGGCAGGTCCTTCAAAAGCCCAGCGCATGACCGGTAGAGTGAGGGCACTATATTTCTGCTAAATGTGGTGTGGGATGGAATTTTATATCAGGGTGTGACAGCCTCCATAAGTTGATGGAAGGGATCCCCGTCCACCAAATTAAAAGTAGCACCCCCAACGGCTATGAGCTGTGCAGTGAGGCTTGTGATTTTCCTGGCCTGCTGTTTGCACATCCCCTTGGAATGAAACCCACCAAAATCTTCAAGTGTGGCCTGTATTGTTTTTGGGATGGGCTGTGACTGTCTGCTGCTCTTACTGGGACCAGATGTGGCATGATCTCGCTGCCCTTTCTCCTGCTGCCTACTGGTGGTGGATGTGACACTGGTATATGTAGTACTGGTACTGCTACCTTCTGCACTTATCAGCACAGACTTGTGGTAGTTGTTCAGTTGTTGGTTCATCCTGGAGGTGGTCAGATGACCCAACACCCACCCACAGCTGACTTCCCTGCCACACAACTTACATTTTGCTTTCCGGCCATTGCCAACTTCAACAAAATGGTCCCACGCTTTGGAACGACGGATGACTCTGGAAGGTGGTGGAGAAGAAGAAACTGAGGTGACACTTTCTTCATTTTCCCATGCTGGAGCAACCTCACTTTGCTTTTTCTTTCTACATACAGTTACAGGGATACCAGTAGACCTAAAGATGGCAGCAGGGGTGTTGGGATTGGGACTGGAGGAGGATTGTGGAGTAACAGTGGTACTGGTGGTGGAGACACTAGCAGCTACTACCTTGCTTTGAGACTCATGTGGAACTGGGGAGGCAGGTGTTGAGTTGTCAATAGAAGACACAAGTATAACTGCAGAAACAGGAGGAAGCAGGTGAAAAATTAAGCTCAGGGGAATAATCAAGGTCACTGGAAAAATCAAGCTCAGGGGACAAATCAAGCTTAGGATACTTTTATCCCTCAGATTCTTCTTCTAACTTTTGTAGATTTTGAAAGGAAGAAACATCATCATCAGCAGCAAATTTTGTGGAAACCTGCTCAATTCCCTCTTCTGCATGGTGACTACTGGGAAATGGTAAACTATCTCTCTCAATAACATTTTCTGGAGAGGATATGCTCTCAGTGGCAGTGACAGTTGTGGCAGGAAAAATGTTATCTAAATACTGCAATAATTTTCGTTTGGGCTTCTTACACGGACGTTCGCTATAAAAATCCTGCGTCGATACAGTGTCCGACCAGTACTGTTACCAATGCTAGGTTTCCCCAGGTTTATACAACTGGCTGTAGTGGAGGTGGTGACTAAACTGCCAGTGGCACTAGTCTTTGTGCAGGTGGTTCTGGGGGGATCATCATGAAACAGCTGACGAGACACAGGTGATGGCTGCTTCATGGTCTTAGAGGAGGAGCTGGGCCTCGCAATCCTGCTAGTAGAGGAAGAATGACCTGTAGTTACTTTCTTATTTTTTTTTTTTTTTTGAGTGCTGCTGCTGAGTCTGACTAGTATTAGTACTCTTCTTTGCCCACCTGCTGATGCTAACTCTACTTGAACACAACATCACTGTGGTGGTGTTGGTGGTTGCTGAGTCATTGCAGCTGGTACCAAGATGGGAAACATCAGGTTTTTCACTAGGACTCAAATCCATTACACATAGGTAGGTAGTGTACTATAATAATTTGACAATTTTACAACCTGGCCACATGACAACTGTCAGACTGGCTGTATCACTTACACTTGTAAGTTGAATTTTAAAATTTAACACTGGAACGATGATCATTCCCCCTTGTGTTGGTAGTGAGCTGATAGGCCTCCGAGTCCATACACAACTGTAAGATTGTGTCACTCTACCAATTTTTCACATACACTCGTAAGTTGGATTTTGAATTTTTTAAACACTGGAACACTTATGATTCCCCCTTGCGGTGGCAGTAAGACAGCAGTCCCCCAAGTCCCTACACAGATCTGAGGTTGTATCACTCTACAAATTATTCAAATACACTCCTAAATTGGATTTTTATATTTCTTAACACTGAAATACTGACGATTCCCCCTTTGCTTTGGCAGTGAGCTGCTAGGCCTCCCAGTCCCTACACAAGTGTGAGATTGTGTCACTGCAAATTATTCAAAAAAACTCCTAAGTTGAATTTTCAGCTTTTACACTGGAACAAAGGTGACTCTCCCTTGCAGTGGTAATAACTGGCACTAATGCTGGCTGCCTGCCTATGCCTATCTGCCTGCCTACACAACAACTGGACAGTCACTCTCTCTTTCTCTCTATCTGTCTGCTTCTTCTCTCTCTGAGCTCCAACAACGCAATGCGCAGGAAATGCAGGAGCTGTCTGTGATGTCATTAGTCCAACCCCCATCATGAAATGAAGAAGCTAATTGGAGTAGAAAGGGAGGTAAAGTACGAAGCAGCTAACTGGACTAGAGAGGGAGGGAAAGTAGCGCGCGGGGAGAACATCATCCGAATATCCAAATCTTGTACCGAAATTCTGCCCATATTTGTTTCGTATTTGGGATCTTAAAACGAATGGCTCTGAGATTTTCGCCATGTCCGAATGGCTCCGAATTAGCCATATTCGTCCAAAATCCGAATGTGGACGAACCGAATCGCACAAGTCTAATCTAAAGCTCTCTGTCCGGATATAAACAAAAACAGTCCTCTCAAGTAAACTTGGTCATTTCATAGCTGGTCTGAAGTGGATTTCACAGCTTGGACTGCATGTCACAGTACTCTGTAGACAGGTTAAAAGAAGAAAAGATCACAGTGTGAATTGCCTGTAAGTATAATAGTCTACTGTAGATGTGCCCACTTATCCCACTCTCCTATATATTCACTGACTTGGTCCAGAGCTTCATTTGCCTCTCAGTGAATACAACACACACTGATTTGGAGTTCCCTCTGAATATTCCAAGACTCAGTGGTCCATCTTGAATGTTGTTCCCATATACATTACAGCCTCATATATAAAATCTGGGCTAAAAAATAATTGATTGTGATCTAGGGGAACGTTTATATGGTGATAGAGCTCTAAAGATGATATGTTATTGTGGGAGCTCAAACGAAAATAGCACCATAAGCTTATAATATCTATTATCTATTTATTATTTTATCAAAAGATATATAAAACAAAGTAGAAATGTGTATGCTAGCCCTAAAATGGCAAACAATACCCACAGTAAATATATACAAATATAAAATCCTATGAATCTAAAAACACTAAGTAAATAAAATAAGTGCTGCAGCTCAACATGTTTTGAGACTGTATCAATATATGTCACTTTGTCAACGGCAAAAATCAGAACAATGGCTGCTGTTAGACACGAGGGACCCCCAGCCCCACAGCAGTAGTAGCATGGCATTGTCCTTGCAGTAACACCTCAGACACACACACACATGCACACATATTAACACCTCTTTTTCTCAGCATGTGAAACCCACCCTCAGTATCTGAAACACACACTCAGTAAGTCATGCCCACACATACTGACCAAGTCATATGTACACACATACACAAATGTATGTAGGTATTTATGTATCTTTATTTATATAGCGCCATACATGTACACAGCGCTTTACAGAAATAGTAATAGTACAATACAAAAATACAAGACAGGATTAAGAGCATCACAATAATTGAATTATTAACGGGAGAAGAAGTGCAGCAAAGAGAATCATACATTGGAAAGGGGACCCTGCCCAAAGAACTTACGATCTAATTAGTAACATACAGATACAGTCAGAGAAGAATCATAAGTGCAAGTACAAGGCTTTAGTAAGGGAAATGCAGAATGAATTTGATGTGACTATCAGTGTGAACAAGGAGAATATTGTTAATGAAATGCTTCATTGAGCAGGTGGGTTTTCAGGAGATGTTTGAAAGTGATGAAAGTGGATGACTGATGAATGGTGATAGGGAGGGCATTCCAAAGATGAGGTGCAGCCAGTGAAAATCACTGCAGCCAAGAGATTACTCTAGTTGTGTAAGAAACGGACAGAAAGAACCCTTGATAAAAAAGTAGATGATGGGAAGGGGTGTAGAGGGAGATAAGAGCAGAAATGTAACCGGGTGCCAAAAAAGAAAGTGACCTAAATTATAGCAGAAGAATTTTGTAAGAAATACAAGACCTTATTGGTAGCCAAGGTGGGGATTTGAGGAGCAGATGAGAGATAAAGTATATGGGTACTTATTCTGGCAGCTGAATCGAGAACAGACTCAAGCAGTGAAAGGTGAGAGACAGAAAGAGAATAGAATGTTGCAATAATATAGTCTATAGAGAATGAGGGCCTGAGTGAGAGCTTTTCATTTGGCATACAGAGGCAGTGCTGTATTATGGCAATATTTCTATGGAAGAAGCAGTAGGTTTGGTGAGAGCTTGGATATGGGGGGAAAATGTCAAGGCAGAATTGTGTATAACACCAATATGGTGAGCTTTGGTTACTGAATGAATGGTAGTAATGTCAACTGTGTTGGATAAAGGGGTTGGGGGTAGGGATTAGAATACAACAAGTTCTGTCTTAGCCATGTTGAGTTTAAGATTGTGGTGGGGCATCCATAATGAGATTGCCATGAGTAACATATGTCATAGATGGCAAGAGGGCGTAGTGTTTCCAGTGTAGGAGTGTGTGTGTTCAACAGTGTCAAAGGCAGCAGAAACGTCTAGTAGGATTAGTATGCTGTTGGAGACTGGTAGAATAGAAATTATGAAAACCTTGTAGCGGCTCAAATAGCACAGGGAATCATTGCAATATTCACATTTTTCTAAGGTGCTTAATACACCCAACCTCAAACATCAGGGTTAAAGTGCCTCAGTCCAAGTGTGCCAACCTAGGAGTACTCCTGCTCTCCTTTGTACATGAATAATAAAGCAAATAAGAGGTTGCACTGAGTTTCAGTTAGTGCAACCTCTTATTTGCTTTAGAATAAAAATTATACCTTTAGTATACTGTAGTGTCCATTGTCCTTTGCTGTGTGTAGGTCATTTGTAACTTTTGTTAGGACCATTTCTGTGGAGTAGTTGTAACAGAAACCTGACTGTAATCAGTCAAGAAGAGTTGGAATTGAGCAAAGAGATTAAGCATGAGAACACAAGGCTTAGATACAAAGGGAAAGAGAGAAACTGTATGGTAATTTCAGAGACAGGTGGGGTCAAGGGAGGGTTTTTTGAGTATAGGTTTGTCTGTTGCATGTTTGAATGAGTAGAAAGAGAGGAGTTAAAGATATTAGTAAGGCTGGGAACACGAGTAGTGATAATGTGAGAGGGCATGGGATTCATGATGAAGGGAGTGATGAAGGAGGAGTAGAGCATACTGATCAAAAGAAGAAGTTAGTGAAGTGTTAAATCCTTGGACAAGAAAATCTAGGTTAGTAGTAGAGTGATGAGAGGGAGGCTGCACTGTGGATTCTAGGTCTGGTAGGGTGAGGTACTCTAGGTTCCTGGTGAAGAGAGGTGTTTCAGAACAGGCAGGGGAAGGTATATGAGAGAGTGTGAAAGAGATAAAATTGTGATCAGAGAGATGAAACGGAGGAATTGGGAAGTTAGTACCTGAACAGTTTTGGGGAATGCTAACTCTAGATAGTGGCCTTCCCTGTGAGTACTGCACACACAATATGCACTCAGTACACACATATAATATGCATAATGCTATATGCATCATGCAAAACATGCACTACCTGCAACACACGCACCACACGCTCTCCCTCAAACACACTCACACATACTCACACACACACTCATGTTCACTGATGGAAATTGTGTAATGCTGTGCTTTGCAATTCATTGCACACCAGTTTAGTACTGAAAGGGCTAAGAACTGAAAATTCAACAAACTAGTAATTAGAAACTTTGCCTCCTTTTTGGATTCACCTGGATGTCAAGGGAATATAGTCTTACACTAAAATACACTTTCAGCTTTTTACATAACTGTGCCAGACAGGTATCCAATGCATTGGTTTTCAGTGTGGTGAATAACACACAATGGATACTCCTGTTTAGGATGTCTTCTGTATTGTGTCTACATAACTTCATTTATAAAACATTCTTATCTATGTAGCTACATAAAACTGCATAGGACTGCATGTTTGTTTTATTATCATTGTAATATTGCCAGTATATATTTTACATATATATATATATATATATATATATATATATATATATATACACAAATATATATATATATATATATATATATATATATATATATATTTATATATACTAGTTGAACAGCCCGTTACACAGGCCACAGTTCCACTGCCACCCGGTTGCGGGGCAGTCACGCGCAGTGGAGACTGCCCGCGCCGCAGCTGATACAGAGCTGGATGCTCCTTCGGAGCGCCCACCTCTGTATCAGCCGCGGCGCGGGCAGTCTCTACTGCGCATGACTGCAGCACGCGCAGCAGTGTGTACTGCGCATGTCAGGCGTTACACACGATTTAGCGAATTATTATATAGGAAATATATATATATATATATATATATATATATATATATACACACACGCACACACATCACACGCACACACATCATGTAAGTAGTAATTCAATGCAGTCAACAAACTAGGAGTAACATCATTTGAATGGCAAGAATCAAATGACCTGGTACCTTTCTATTTTAGACAATAAACCCTACCCAGCCCCCTACCCTAGTGTAGAAGAAGCAGCTGAGCATGTTCTACAATGTTAATATAATTTATATATTCCACACAACCATAAACATATACTCTCACTTGCTATGCCTCTGTTCCCACTAGTCTCTCTATCAATGTCACCAGCAATAGAAAAATGTAACCTTTTTAGTCCCAGCTGTACAAGAGGAATGTTTATATTTTGTTGAATGTAATGCACAGCCTATTTGAGGATCGGGGGGGTGAGACTGATTTTCATTAACTAGTATATAAAATATAGAACAACATATTCCATTTGTGCCAACATCATTTATAAGAGTTCCAATTCTACAGGAAATATCCCTTGTCTTCTTATAGTTATATAGCATTAAAAAGCACTCTACAGTATTATTTAATACTGTTTTGGGCAGTGTGACATCTACCCTACAATTTTATCCTCTGTACTGGCAAGGACTTAACCACATGATGTATAGTAGCTTTTTCCTTGTTCCTGCAGAAGACCTTTACAGAGCTATGAAATGCTTGACCAGTTTTTATATCATTATATTATTGATTTTCTTTGTTTTTCCCAAGCATCTGAAAATGTAAGTTTTATTTTTGTCCTGACTTCTCCACCTTGTTTACAAATACTGGTTCATGTAGAGAGTCTGTATAGCATAACAGCAGTGTGTTATCCGAAACCTCACCTACACATCTATCACCTTGAATGGAGTTTACATATGTATCAATTTCATACAAAACTGCAAAATAAATCACGCTAATGTCATGCAAGCTAAATCATTGGTTATCTCTCTGGCCAGATAAGAAGCAGGCTCAGGGTCAGAGGTTGGATTTGTATAAACCAGCAAAAGAATTTTACACAATCCTTGGCCTTGACTGTCAACTTTGGATCTTAGTCTGTAATTAGCCCAAAGTTGGGGCCAGTGGGGTCATATATACAAGTCAGTCCAATAACAGCTATCCATAGATTGCCTAAAAACACCAGTGAAGACACCTTGCTTGTACAATAGGTTATCTTTAATAAGGTGTTAAATAGATTGCCATAGTGAGTCATCTTGTTTTCGGAAGATGGGCAGTTCTAAAGCATTCTTGAAAGTTCCATAGAGTCCTTGGAATTTCCAAATAGTTCCAAATATTTATAGACCAATCAGCAGTCTCACGAGTTAGAAGGCCCAGGCTTTGTGCAATAGATCAAGTACTCTCTATATAGAAATGGTTACATATTTGCATAATAATTGAGACTGAAAAAATGGGCCCATCACATCCATCCCTTTCAATTGTTTAGTTCTCTACATCCTTATTTGCTTATTTAAGATTTCTTCTGTATTTTCCCATGCCACCTCTCGCAGTAGTAAATTCCATAATATTACTGCAATAACAGTAAAAATAAAACCCTTTCCTTTGCAAAATGTTACATCTCCCCCCCCCAATCTTTTTGATTGACCTTTTTTAATTGGTGCATTCCTGGTAATGTAAAGATGCCCATGAATTTGTTTGCTATTTACATATAAATGTAGGCACAATACAATTTTATCCGCTCATGTGCTCCTTTTTCCACGAGTACACACTCACAATTTATGCCTAGATTCCATTACATAGTAACAAAGTAACATAGTAACATAGTAAATTAGGATGAATAAAGACACAAGTCCATCAGGTTCAACCTTTCCTCATACCCTAGTGACATGAGAATTATATAACTCTCCTGCTACCAAATAAGTTAGTCTTTATCAGCAGAGGTGTAACTAGAAGCCACCGGGCCCTGGTGCAGAAGCTGCCATGGGCCCCCCATGACCACATTGCCCCTCCATTGCTCCTAGTCTCCACATTTCCCCCCATTGTCCCCACAATCTCCACAATGCCTCTACATTGCCCCCATCTCCACATTGCCTCCACATTGCCATCTCATCTCAACATTGCCCCCTAATCTCCACACTACTTCCACATTGCCCCCAATCTCCACTTTGCCACCCAATCTGTACCTTGCCCCCCAATCTCCACATTGCAACCACATCTCCACATTGCCCCCCAATCTCCACACTGCCTTCACATTGCCCGAATCTCCACCTTGCCCCTACTGACCACCCCATGTTCATCTCCTACCTCCCTGGTGGTCAAGCGGCGTGGCATGAGAGGTCTGTGCCTCCTTCAGCACAGACCTATATAGAGCTGGAGCTCCCGTGCAGTTATCAGTAATGCAGAGAGCTGGGAGATGATGTCATCTTCCAATGCTCTGCATTACTAGAGTGCCATATAGGGAGATCAGCTATTAGAGGTATGTGCCTAAGAAGACACAGTCCTACTTGCTGTGGGAGCCAGCCAAGGGGGTCGCAGGGGGGATTCCGGGCCCCTGGAGTGACAGTCCTGATTCCAGGTGTGACTCCTGCGACCACTATTGTTATGCCAGTGTTTATCAGACCTTCCTGATTTGCCTACTAATATACAGTATAACCTTGTATGTTCCCTTTGGAAAGAAATCTATGTAATCTTTTCTTAAATGTATCCATTGTATCTACCATAACTACATCCTTGGCCAAGGAATTCCACAATTTAACAGACCTTACTGTAAAAAACCCATTCCTCTGCTAAAATCAAAACCTCCTTTCCTCTAATCTCAAGGGGTGTCCCCTGGTCACCTGATCAGGCCTTGGAATGAATAACTCACTGCAGAGATCCTTGTATTGACCTCTCATATACTTGTACAGTGGGATAAGGTATCATCTAGTCGAGAGTAATTGAATGATAAAGTATCCCCCTCCCACCCCTTTTACCTAGTGTAAGTCTCATCCACTCAGATGTGGAATCTGGTCCTGGGACCAGACAGCTCACAGCAAGGGATAATGTTCTTACTGTGAGCATAAGGAAAACCGGGCCCCCCGTGACAGGTTTTTCAGGTGTTTCCTTATGCTCTCTGAAGATCTTCCCACTCTGTGATCCACCTGAACATTCTTGCTGCTCTGAGGTGAGCAGTGTTACATCAGTAAAAGGGGCGGGAGGTGGATACATTATCATTCAATTACTCTTGAACTACAACTGTGACAGTATTGAAATAACACTCTCCATGGCCCAAATACTCTTAACTGGGCTCACCATTAACATCTCCATTGCTGGATTGGTCGGGAACTCATTGCAATCAATGTGTTACAGAAGACACAGCAACAGAATGGGTTAACTTGACAAAAATAAAAAAAATCTGTTGGCCAGTGAATGAATCAATGTGTGTTGGCTTTTTTTGTTAGGTTTTATGTCTATCTATCTCTATCTATCTATCTATCTATCTATCTATCTATCTATCTATCACATTTTACTTAAAAAGTGGGGTGAATGTACCTTATCTTTTTTCAATTATTTAAAGGAAGAAGCGAAAGTGCCCTCATTTTAACATAAAAATATAATTTGGAGTCCCAGGATCCCCTTTAATTTTTTGAACACTTTATCCTGATCTTGGAAGGATGGAGAGATGGGGGGATAACGATACTTCTCCAAGAATGTATTCAAGACCATTTTGGATTTACATTTAAGGAAGTAAAAGTTGAAAACAAAGATATCAAATGACCCCATACCATTTTTAAAATATATGTGCAAGGAAGATGCCTGGGACTCCTTTCTCTGCACTCCCTAAGGGAGTAAAAAAAGATTAATATGGAGCCTGGAGCCCCCATATTGATCACTGGATGCCCATAAAAAAGAAGTATTTGACCCCTCCCCCTACCGTTCCTAATAGAGAGAATATATCACAATAAATTAAAATGAAGTCCAGTAACTAAAAACCTGGAAAGAGTGTGAAGGACCTCTTTCACACAAGCACTCTGGTGTAGTATCATATATGTCATTAAAAAAGCATGCACATCTGGATGTCAGAGGTCCAGTGGTGTCCATTCCAGATACCTTACCAAATAAATTTCAATAAAAGCCCTACAACCCTTCCCCCACTTTCACCACCACTGGATATAAAAATAAAATATCAAAGCTCCTCCCCCTAGCCCTGGCCACTGAAAAAAGTAAACAGGGATTGACTTATATACAGCTATTTCCTGTTTAAATATTTTCCATGTTCTCATTGGCTGGGAGATGGGGTGTATTTATTATTTTAAAAAATTACAGTTAACGGCTCCTTTTTCGGTACAACAAGAGCACCGCAATCCAGGAATGGAGTGGTGAAACACGGGAGGTGTGTAGATGTGGGTAGGGTGCTTGGGGGCATGGGGTATGTCGGTACAAAACAAATCCGGAAGCACTCGTGGCGTTGCAGGAAGTATGTAATGCAAATCAATAAGCGTGCTCACTTGGTACGGGCATTACTTAAAAATCAAGCTTTATTGAAATACAAAAGTATAAAAAACATATACCTAGACATGAATAGTAATTCGAGGGAGCAAAAAACACTCCAGCGCCACAGCGTAAGTCACCGTTGATTGTCTGACGCGTTTCGTGCTAGACTGCACTTACTCATAGACTTAGTGTACAATGCTTAGAGACTCAATTTAAAAACCTACTTAATTATCCTAATTGAACACCAATTAAGAACTAACAGTGACGAAAAATCAGTTCACGAATGAGATATCTCCAGACAAACAGCTCCACATATTATGTCTCCATTAATAACCACAATAAGAAAAAAAAATACACATATGCATATATTTAATGGAGATAAAAACATGCATATATGTATAAAAAACTGCGGGGCTGGAGGTCTGGAATATATAGACAAAACATCAGTATAGTCAATGACTTAAACTTTTTTCCTAAAATATTTATCAAAAAGCATTTTTTCTCTCTCAAAAAATATGTCCCACATCCCACTCGGCATTGAGACCAGCCGGGACCCGGGTATTGAGGGCAAGTATCCAGAATGCCTCACGTTCGTCCAGAAGCCTGGACAAATTGCCCCCCCTCCATGGTAACCGCACTCTCTCAATGCCAGTGAATTGTAAACAGGAAACATCTCCTCCATGAACGTCATGAATATGACGAGCTATTGCTGAATCTAAAATACGTTTTTCAATCTGATAGATATGTTCTCTAATCCTCTGTCTAACTGGACGTGATGTTTGTCCAACATATTGCATTAAACAACGAATACATGTAAAAAGATAAATAACACCATATGTGCCACAATTGATATAACTATTGATGTTATATTCCTTCTCTTCACTAGTACCTTTGAATTTTGTAGTTTGACTCATGTAGCGGCAACATTTGCATCTAGCTGACCCACATCTATAAAAGCCCTTGTGTAATAGCCAAGTGGGTTCAGATCTGGAAGTAAGAAACAAACTGGGTGACACAATGTTACCAATAGTGCACCCTCTCTTGGCTACAAAACCACATCCACGCCTGAGCCTCTCCTCCAATTGCTCATCTGCATTCAACAGTGGTAGATATTTCCGAACAATATTGCAAACCTGCCTATATTGCGCACTATAGGTGGTGATGAACCTAAATTTATCACCAGAAACCCGGTCTGCTTTCTTAGTCTCCTTTAATAAATCTTCCCGGGGTTGGCTCGAGGCTGATTCAAGAGCTCTCAACAAAAGATGCTCCGAATAGCCCCTTGCTCGAAATCTCTGTTTTAAGTCAAAAGAGGATTTCAAAAAATCCTCATACGTAGAGCAGTTCCTGCGTAAACGCAAGAACTGCCCTCGTGGGATATTGTTGACCTGAGAGGGGTGGTGCGACGAACGGGCATGTAAAAGAGCATTGCCCGACACAGGTTTCCTATAATTGTTCGTAACCACCTCTCCCAGATCACTTCTACCCGTAAGTTCCAGGTCCAAGAAGGAAATAACAACAGGTTCATAGGAATGGGTGAAACATAAATTACACTGATTGTCATTAAGATGCCCCAAAAATAAATTAGCTTCCTCCTCATTCCCCGACCATATAAACAGAAGATCATCGATATACCTCCTGTACCACATCACTCGCCTCCGATGGGCGTCACTTGCCCCCAAATTGTGGGCTCTCTCCCACCAACCCATGTAAATGTTGGCCAGGGATGGGGCAAAGCTAGCCCCCATAGCAACACCACATTTCTGGAGAAAGAAAGACCCATCGAAGGCGAAATAATTGTGGGACAGGAGGTAATCGACAGCTTGCACCAAAAATACCATCAAACTCTCAGAATATTGAGAGTAGAGCTCCAACTGCTGTCTAAGTGAAATCAGTGCCTGGCTATGTGGAACAGAAGAGTATAAAGCTACCACATCTGCTGACAACCAGGAGAATTCACTCTGCCAGACAAAGCCAGACAATTCCTTCAAAACTTGTTTAGTATCCCTAAGAGCACAGGGCAAGGCCTCCACCACCGGTTTGAGATAAAAGTCCACTAAATCTGAGAGAGGCTCATTCAATGAGCCAATACCAGAAACAATAGGCCTCCCAGGAGGGGAGACTAATGATTTGTGGACCTTGGGGAGGTGGTGGAAGATAGGTACCACTGTGCTCTCAGGGACCAATGCCAACTTTTCGCGTGAACTGATTACCCCTAAGGTATCCCCCAATCTTACAACCTTAATAAGTGATTGTTTAAACCTGTTGGTAGGGTCAAAACTCAGGGGTATATAAGTGTTCAAATCCTGAAGCTGACGCATAGCCTCCTTACGGTAAAACTCGGCATTCAGGACCACCACAGAACCTCCCTTGTCTGCCATTTTAATAACAATTTCTTTGTTGTTTCTAAGTTGAGAAAGTGTTGGTGGGAGAGAGCCCACATTTTTGGGGCAAGTGACGCCCATCGGAGGCGAGTGATGTGGTACGGGAGGTATATCGATGATCTTCTGTTTATATGGTCGGGGAATGAGGAGGAAGCTAATTTATTTTTGGAGCATCTTCATGACAATCAGTGTAATTTATGTTTCACCCATTCCTATGAACCTGTTGTTATTTCCTTCTTGGACCTGGAACTTACGGGTAGAAGTGATCTGGGAGAGGTGGTTACGAACAATTATAGGAAACCTGTGTCGGGCAATGCTCTTTTACATGCCCGTTCGTCGCACCACCCCTCTCAGGTCAACAATATCCCACGAGGGCAGTTCTTGCATTTACGCAGGAACTGCTCTACGTATGAGGATTTTTTGAAATCCTCTTTTGACTTAAAACAGAGATTTCGAGCAAGGGGCTATTCGGAGCATCTTTTGTTGAGAGCTCTTGAATCAGCCTCGAGCCAACCCCGGGAAGATTTATTAAAGGAGACTAAGAAAGCAGACCGGGTTTCTGGTGATAAATTTAGGTTCATCACCACCTATAGTGCGCAATATAGGCAGGTTTGCAATATTGTTCGGAAATATCTACCACTGTTGAATGCAGATGAGCAATTGGAGGAGAGGCTCAGGCGTGGATGTGGTTTTGTAGCCAAGAGAGGGTGCACTATTGGTAACATTGTGTCACCCAGTTTGTTTCTTACTTCCAGATCTGAACCCACTTGGCTATTACACAAGGGCTTTTATAGATGTGGGTCAGCTAGATGCAAATGTTGCCGCTACATGAGTCAAACTACAAAATTCAAAGGTACTAGTGAAGAGAAGGAATATAACATCAATAGTTATATCAATTGTGGCACATATGGTGTTATTTATCTTTTTACATGTATTCGTTGTTTAATGCAATATGTTGGACAAACATCACGTCCAGTTAGACAGAGGATTAGAGAACATATCTATCAGACTGAAAAACGTATTTTAGATTCAGCAATAGCTCGTCATATTCATGACGTTCATGGAGGAGATGTTTCCTGTTTACAATTCACTGGAATTGAGAGAGTGCGGTTACCATGGAGGGGGGGCAATTTGTCCAGGCTTCTGGACGAACGTGAGGCATTCTGGATACTTGCCCTCAATACCCGGGTCCCGGCTGGTCTCAATGCCGAGTGGGATGTGGGACATATTTTTTGAGAGAGAAAAAATGCTTTTTGATAAATATTTTAGGAAAAAAGTTTGTCATTGACTATACTGATGTTTTGTCTATATATTCCAGACCTCCAGCCCCGCAGTTTTTTATACATATATGCATGTTTTTATCTCCATTAAATATATGCATATGTGTATTTTTTTTTTTTTTCTTATTGTGGTTATTAATGGAGACATAATATGTGGAGCTGTTTGTCTGGAGATTTCTCATTCGTGAATTGATTTTTCGTCACTGTTAGTTCTTAATTGGTGTTCAATTAGGATAATTAAGTAGGTTTTTAAATTGAGTCTCTAAGCATTGTACACTAAGTCTATGAGTAAGTGAAGTCTAGCACGAAACGCGTCAGACGATCAACGGTGACTTACGCTGTGGCTCTGGAGTGTTTTTTGCTCCCTCGAATTACTATTCATGTCTAGGTATATGTTTTTTATACTTTTGTATTTCAATAAAGCTTGATTTTTAAGTAATGCCCGTACCAAGTGAGCACGCTTATTGATTTGCATTACATACTTCCTGCAACGCCACGAGTGCTTCCGGATTTGTTTTGTACCAGTTCCAGTGTACGGCGTGGGGAGCGCCGCTTTCACGGTGAGCACCAACGGAATTGCCGGTGAGTCTGTCCTCCTTCTGATATCCGATTCATCACTATATCGTGTAGCACAAACCTCACTTTTTATGATGCATGGGGTATGTCCCATGTCTCCAATCTATTGCCCCCTCCCTCCCTTATTTTGCTTCTCTTTGTCTACTTAGGACTCACTTTTGGGTCGTTTTGGAGAGTTTTTCAGCACTTCAATATTATTCCAAAGGGGACTTCAATTGAAAATGAAAATCCCCATTGATCTGAATTTTCTTTAACCCGTTGAATGCTAAACAGGTTGCCAGCACTTTATGTAGTCTTATAGTCTATTATTCATGGAAATAAAAACCAGAAGGAATTTGGGGAGATTTACATGTTCCCTATGGTGCAGTTGGTAGGCTCCAGAATGGCTATATTTTCATTTCATTATAAGGCTTTGAAACATGATGGTATGATATGCATTTCCTTATAGTGAGTGACAAGACACCAACCCAGAAGACTTCTTTGTTTGTGACGTGCAATAAATTTGATAGACAAGTAGTTTACCTGAACTGGGAAAAGATTCAGCTTTACCCTGTTTGCTTTACAGCACAAGCTGTCTGAAAGGAAGGTAGATTTAATGCTCCTGGTCTCCCTCTGATTATGCCAATGAATTCTCATGGCTGTACAAGGAGCCAAGATCCAGAACCTTCCTAGTTAATAAACTTTTAGAAGCAGCAGGCAGAGAATTAGGAGCTGTGCATCTGTCACAATTGCCAAGCGTGGGTTGGCTCAGTGTGTGGGGGCGAAAGGGACTGAAATGCATCACAGAGCTGTGATACAGTGCAGGGGAAACTGTGCTTTGTTTTTTCCTTGTTTGACAGGTCTCCGAGTGTCTCATACAAAAGGAAAAATAATTTAGATCAAGCTAATTGCTTGTTTATGCCTCTGTAGAAAGGAATATACATAAGTGTATAGCTTTTTACTAGGATGTGTCTTTTTTGTCTTCTGTAGACAGATCTTTTTATTCCAACACTTACAAAGTGAAAAGATAAATGTCAGTGTATTGCAGGCTATTATTGGCCCACATTTCCCCAGTCTATCTATTTTTCTGCAACTCCTACTTCTCTACCACAACAAAGGATTGTCAGTAGTTAGATGCTTGTCATTTGCATAACTATATTGCTTCAGCATCTGTGTTATTCATTATATTTACATGTTTAGATTCAGTATCTAATGAAACAATTTAAAAGGAGTTGTCACCTGTTCAAATCCCCACCTCAGTGTGACCATCCATCTTATCCTGATTTCCATGATTATTACTCCATTTAAATTTTTCCAGCATTTTAGAAGAAGGTGATATGTTCTGGCAGCCCCAGAAAGAGAGTGAGGAGGTGTCAGGCAATTTCAGAACAGGTGAGTTATTGATTATGCCACAAAGGTCATAGACCTCAGCTCTGTTGAGGTTAAAAGACCATAACTACTAAACAAAAAATCTCTAAAATCATTCCACTGATTGAAAAGCAAAAAGCACAAAGTATAAGCAGTTTAAATGGATATCTTTAAAGGAACACACAACCTAATGATTTAGGGTTATTCACACTTATATACCTTGAACTCCATGCTAAACTCAATAAAAATTCTGTTTTTTGAGGCTTGTAATCTAGTCCTGCATATGGTCTCTGGGGTCTCCCATTTCTGCTTTTTCTAGGGCTCCCATTGCAACAGCAATCGTGATAGATATCTCAGAAGTGATAGTTATAATATTTCAGACTTTCTGAACATAATAACAGTGGGTACTCATCTTAATACAGTAACAGTATTTCCTCTGTATTAACTAAATTATCCAAACTATGTCTATATAGGACAGCCTACACAAGCATTGAAAATTAAAGTTTAGGATTATATGTTACGGATCTAAAATAAAATTATACATTTTTACAGACACTTAGGGCCATATGTTCAAAGAAGTAGTGGAATAGCTTTTGTCATTTGTAACAACATTTCAAAGTATGGTGCTGTTGAGCTCAGTAATATTTTCAGAGAGTGTCAGTTGTGATCGGAAATTTGTTGTTGAAGTACCGTTCTTGACTGAAATTGTCTTATGTAACAACAAATGTGACATTTCCTCCACTTTTTTCTTAACGTACAAATTCTGTTGTTAGCACAATTTTTTGTTGTTGTATACAACAAATTTTCCTTACCCATACACAATGCTGGAGAATAGTTTAGCCATGCCCTTTCCCAACCCTTTGCCCGGCAATTCAGGAATTGTGTAGTACACGACGGACATTACTAGTTTTTTGTCATATAGTCTATAGAAAATATGTCTTTCATACAACATCTTTTTGTCGTTATCCCTTTGAACATATGGCCCTTGGTGTTAATGTTGATTTATTGACACTAAAAGCCAAGGGCATTGTGGCCTCACCTTGAGTTCACTTTCAACCCAGTTTATCTGCAGTAACCAATTTAGCTGTGTGGTCAGATGGTTGAAGAGGAGTGAAGCTGTCCTTGGTGCAGAATTTATAATAGAGACTGTTTTACCAGTAAATATGAATCCTTTGAGTCCCAGAGAGGTATCCAACACAATAAGTTGGTTATAGCTCTGGAAATTGAAGGGTTAAAGAGCTAAATAAGCATTGTGCCTAGCTTATTTCCATGAATGCTACAAATGTCTATAATGCCCTGCAAAGGGATTAAAGAATCCAAGGGATTAAAGAGGTAAAGAAAAATCTCTACCTGGGGCCTCCTGTTACAGTTTTGCCAGAGGCCAGACATTCTTTGAGTGTCAGAGGGGTACATAATGCATTGCAATGTGTAGCGTACCCCTCTGGCACTCAAAAGGTTAAAACACAAATGCTAAAAGCTTAAACAGCTTGTATGCTAGTGATACAGTGGTCTGCAACTCATGGGGGAGTACTGATACGGTTCTATAGTAAGCTAGGCTTTGGCTGCTGATTTCCCAGAGCTACACCTAGCCAGAAATACTCTTCTGTACGTTACTTGTGCCAAGGGGAAGTCATTGAGGTTGTGTAAGAGCATTTCAATGTGTTTTCTTCCTATGTGCTTGATTTAATGCCATGTGCTTACATGGCATAAAGGAACGTGGCATAACTTCACTCCATTTCCATGCACATACTATAGATGAGGTGCTCAGGGCTTGATCAAGAATAGTTTTCTTGTGTTTGCATTGTGGGGTTTTTTTGTGCATTACTAGATACTATAAAACTGGGTACTATAAAACTAGGCACTATATAGAAATGGGGTACTAAGTACTCTCCTGCTGTTTGTGCTGGTTTTACAGTGATTTGTAAGTATAGAAATAGATTTTGTGCATCAAAGATCACCCATTTTTATTGAGAGAAATTTGTGATAATACATCCCAAGCTTTCTCTTTCTCTCGTTTTTAATACTTTTCAGATTTTCTTTTGCTACAAGGCATTCAAATAGGTACAAACAGCAGAGAAAATTTGCTTCCAATTATTCTTGCTCTTTAGTAAGTAGCAGCCATTATAGTGACTGTATAATTCATTTCTGCATTCCCACCAATGACATATGCATAGTTATCAAAGCACAGATGGAAGACTGAGATTCTATTTAAAAATTACTCTTTTTTTATGTTTTTCACATATGTAATTGTTGATTTTAATAGTGTTCCATGGAAAAAAGTTTATTCTCATCAGCAAAATAAATGTGCAAATATGCCCACATGTGCATCTGTAAAAATTATTTTGATCTCCTTCTCATTTTGCATTTTTTTAGAAGTTTCTGTTGCTGTGGAGCCCTTAGCCACACGGTATCTATTGACAAATAATCTGATGGAAGTATTAGATGTGTACATTTTACACTTTGATATATATAAGCCCCTTGGAGAACAAAGCAAAGCCAAGGGTCACATAACTGTCACCTTGTGTAGGCTGACCAGATCTCACCTTTAACCGGGGACACATAGGAAATAGCCATTTTGCAGTAATTCACTGAAATCAATGCAGTCCTGCAGTATGCATTTCTCCTATACATCCCCGGTTAAAGGGATAGTAATACTTCATTTTAACTTTATTTTATTTTGTAGGCATTAAAAAACATGAAGAATGATATAAGTCTTATCTCTCAAACCTTTATGGTTTATGAGATATTCAGAAGCAAAGTTTCCCCCTCCTGCCCCTTTTACCTAGTGTAAGCAATCTCTTCTCAGATGTGGAATGCAGTCCATAGACCAGACAGATAACAGAAGGGGACATTCTTATTCCTATGAAAACAATGAAATCCCTGCCCTCCTTGACAAGCTTTTCAGGTTTTTCCCTTATCTTAATTGAAGATTGTCCCTCTCTGCAGTCTCCCTGGGCACCTCCCTTCTGCTCTGGCTGAACAGTGTGACATAAGTAAAAGGGGTGAGAGGGGGAAACTTTGTCATTGAATTACTCTGGAACTACAACTCTGACAGAATTGAAATAACACTCTCCAAAGTCCAAATACTATGATGATTAATTAGAGCTGCTTTTATTATGAAACATTACTATCCCTTTAAAGGTGAGGTCTGGTCAGCCTAACCTTGTGGGCAGGACTAGATTTATATCTCAGATGCCCACTCCCCCTACAAGTACACTGCCAACACCATACACTTTTGCCTTTACACAGACTATCATACCTGCCAAAACATCAAATGGACAAAGAGGGACATCTGTGTTTTCCATGGTGTGGCATTAGCAAGAATCTTTAGGTTATTTCATGACCTATTGACAACCCATTTTGTAACTGAATAAATGATTTATAGCAAGACCAAAGTATTTTATTCACACAGAATAATTTATACACATCTACTAATGTTTAAACAAATATTATTGTGAGGTTTTTTGTTTAACTAGAAGTTGTTGTCTGCTGTAGGGAGACTTGGATTGAGCACAACTCAGAATGTAAGTATGCCCATCACAGCTGAGGTCACCTCAGAATACTGAGTGCTTGACAGTAGACTACCCAGCCTAATTAGAATTCCAGCCCCGCTTGCAGGATACATATCTGAGCACATTACCCACTTAAAAGCTAAAGCGTTTAAGGTTTTTCAGGTCAGCATTTTCCTTTCTAATTCCTGTATACTAAGCTCAGTCAGCTAGTGAGATGTCCGGAATTCAACAGTCAATGCACTGCCTTAGAGTGGATGCATCACTTAACACTCCTGGGTATAGATTTAGTGAGAGATAGATTTAGGCTTGGAGATAGGTGCTGGATCAGTAGTCTATTTTCATACAGCATTACATACCCTTATATCAATTACATGATCAGTATATGGACACTTCTTTAATCCTTTGAGTGCAAAAGGGGTATGTAATGCATTGCTTCAGAATTACAATGCATTGCCCACCCCTCTGGCACTCAAAGGGTTAAGGAGCACTGGCTTTTGTCATTTTTTTTCATTACATAGATCACTTACATAACCTGTCCCTTCGTAAATGGGATGTAGTAAAACATACTGGTGATCTCACTTACACCTCCTCATACAATTCTCACAGAACATAACTGACTGTTAAAATACAGAAGCTTTTACATCTAAAGAATACAATACACGAAGCCTGATGTACTAAGTAGAAATTAAGCAATTCCAGGATAAACCAACTGCACCATAGGGGACGAACTACAATTTCCATTTATGTCATGGGGATTTTAAGCCCTTCAATGCTATAGAGGTCTCTTGTGCTACTGGTAGCCCACTAGCCCATCCAACCTCCCGGAGATCAGAGTCCTTGTCCAGTGACCAGGAGCAGACCCTAGAGAGCAGCTAAATAGAGTAAATTACTACTGTATGTTCCCAAGACTCCAAGTAGTGTCACTGTACAGTTTGATTAAAATATAGTTCTCATAACTGTCATATTATACAAGTATATTTAAAGGGATAGTAATACTTAATATGTAAAAAATTATATATTGTAGTGTTTATCCCCCTGAGTAAAAAAAGGGTACTCTCACTGCTGAAAGGTGTTTTATTCAAAAGTTATTACAACTCAAAGTAGAATTTTTTAGGCGCAATATCACAGTGACCTGAAATTGTACAATGGCGCTGTTGTTACACCATCCTATTGACAGCGCTGGTCCATAAACCATACATCTCCATAGGATGGTGTAGCAACAGCGCCACTATGCAATTTCAAATCACTGTGATATTGCACCTAAAAAATTCAACTTTGAGCTGTAATGACTTTGAATAAAACACCTTTCAGCAGTGGAAGTACCCTTGTTTTACTCAGGGGGATAAACACTACAATATATAATTTTTTACATATTAAGTATTACTATCCCTTTAAATATTCTTGTATAATGTGACCATTATGAGAACTATATTTTAATCAAACTGTACAGTGTTTTACTCAGAGGGATAAACCCTACAACATATTTTTTTTTAAATTTTAAGTATTATTACCCCTTTAAGGTTTTCATTTCTTAAAAAAAATCTGTAGGATTTGTGTTATTTCAATGTTTTGATTTTAGAAACATTTTTTCCATAGTCCTGTATGAAAATATATTAATTGATAATTTCACCAGTTAGAACCTGTATTATTTTTTTTACCAATCAGCATAAACAAAAAAATGTAATATGATGGGTGAATAATTGGCTAAAACAGGAGTGAGCAACCTGTGACCCCCCAGCTGTTTTTAATCACTTGAGCTAGAAGGATGTTTATGTTTAAAAACAGCTGGAGAACCTTATTACACATAGATGACCCCCCCCCATCTCACTCAGACACACACACACACACACACACACTGTTTATGCTGCTGAGTAAAACAGCTGAGAGTCATTTTATTCAAAATACTGCAGATCAAATTTAAATTTGATTTGGGTGCAGTACCTCTATGGCCTGATATCTCACTGTGGCACTGTTTTACAGCCAATAAAGAGTTATTGTCACTGACCACAGCTGGCCATAAACTGTTGTAGCAACAGCACCCTCACAGGCTTCAGGCCATGCAAGTAGTGCACTCAAGGGAACTCCTACTGCTGAAAGGTTTTTTTTTAACTAATTGCAGCTCATACTTGCATTTTTGGTGTGCAGTACTTCTATGCAGGGGAGGGCTGGCCTGGGGGGCAGGGGGGCAATTGCCCCCTGGGCCAGTCATATGTCTGGACTGGTGGGCCACTGCTCCTCACTAAATCTCCCAATTGCTGCTGTAAATGAAGCTACTCTAGTGATAACATAGAGCTTACAATTGAAATAGAGCTACACAAATGACACCACAGATGAACAATCCAAATGGAGCTACACTAGTAGCATAACCCATTCCCTTGTAAGCTCTATAGTATAACTAGTGTAGCATTACTTAAATTGTAAGCTTTGTAGGAGCACACTAGTGTAGCCTCATTTCAGCCGTAAGCTATGTGATATCAGTTGCCTTACTTCACAACATTAATGCCAATTTTAAAATTAACAAAAGGGTGTGGGCCTGGACAGTGGGCTTGAGCGGTATAGAAATGGGCCACTTGACTGAATTTGCCCCCTGGGCCACAAGTTGCCAGCCCTCCCCTGCTTCCATGGCCTGAAATTTCACTATGACACTGTTTCTACAGCAGCCTATGGAAGGTTGTTGTCACTGACTACAGCTGTCCATAAACCGTGTAAGCAATACCGCCACCATAGTTTGAACTGCAAAGTTTTTTGAATAAGACATCTCTCGGCAGTGGGACTACCCTTGATTTACTTAGAAAGATAAACCCTGCAATATATTATTTCCATATTATGGGATACTATCCCTTTTAAGTCCCCAATTGTTCAGTTGGTTTGCTCCATATTGCTCCAGTCCTTTTCAGTACAAAAAACTCATGCTGCACAGAAGTCCTGTGTACACAGTTAAATACATTGCTATTCAACAATCTCAATGTTGTTAAGAGACTGAGATTAACTTGACAGAATCCTGCTGCTCACTTTCCCTGTGCAATAAATATTTAATATACTAATGGCCTTCTGTGTGTGGGTTTTTTTCTGAGCCATCAGTGCTAAAGATAGGACGTTGAGGTCTAGATGCCTTCATTACATATGTTGTTAAAAGGTTTTTGTTGAAGGTTGCATACTTTATTAGATTAACATAAGAATAACATTGAGGAAATTTTACAGCACTTGATATTTTAGTGCTAGATAAATCCTGTATTAAATATTTATCAGCAGTAAAGCTCTAATTAATGTTATATACAAGTTTATTTTCCCAATAAAATGGAGTACTTATTGCAAACTGACAAAAATGTAATTATGTTTAAAGGAGCAGATTTTTTACGAAATAATATGTTATTGGGCTTTTACTGCTGAATAACACAAGTGTACTGCCGCTGCTGGAAGATTTTGTATCCAAATGATATTATAACTGTAACCTCTATTATTATTATTTTTTTAATTTTAAACTGCAGTTTACTGTTGTGTCACCATGTAGCGCTGTGCCTTTCAGTTTCTATGGAGTGCCATATTCTATATCTCTTGATCTCCTATGGAGTGCATTATTAACAAAATACTTTTGGTCGCAAGTTGATGCTGTAACTAGCATTTTCAAGGGAAAACCAAGATGTAGATTCCAGTTGCCTAGAAATTCTCCTTGCAGTCTTTTCTCCCTAACTATCAGATCTAGGACATTGTTGTGTGTATGTGTATACCAAGGGTGGTCAACCTGTGGCAAAGGTGTATTCAGTCTTGGTCTCTCCAGCTGTCAGGGTACACACCTCCCAACTAGTTATTGGCTTTAAGGGAAGCTTTGAGTTGTATCTAACACAGTTGGAAAGACCACAGCTCAGTATACCCTGTATAGTACTCTTAGTACATATAGCCTATTCCTAGGTCTGAGGAATAAGCACTGCTCTCTATGGCTGTTGAGACCTGCAACACCCAGCATCATCTACTAGCCAATGGCTAGTTGGGGATGTTGGGTGGTTTAAGCACCAAGAGATGCAGAGCCTACAGCAGATTACCGCTTGACTCAGGAATGGGCCATATGAACTTTGGGCCCGGTATAGTTTGCATTCACCTGAGGTTTTTCCAGCTGTTGTGGCATACAACTACCAGCACCCCCATAAAAGCCAATGCCTAGTTTGAAATTGTAGGCACTAACTGCTGGAGAATCCAAGGTTGAATTCGCCCTGACTTAAGAATTGGCATTATGAACTAAATGCCCAGCACATGGTAGATGCGACTGTGGCTCTTCAGCTGTTGGAACTTACAACTTGCAGTTAGACTGTGTCTGTCATGGGAAGCAGTAAATCATAAACCACAACAGCTGGGCAGCCCCATAGCTTAAAATTAGGACACATATACTAAGCTGCCAATAGAGGGTATATTCATATGTGGGCTGTCCATCTGTTGGGGCCCATGAATCTCAGCATCCCCACCTAGGGAGGCTGGTAGAGATGGGCACTATAGCTGGAGAGCACACAGCTAACAGCACCTTGTATTGGGCCCTTAGGACATATGGCCTATTCCAGAGCAGACACAAACCTTCATTGTTGAAAATGGACCCTTTAACACCTTAAATGATAGAGATATCAAACACAATGAAAAGACATTATGGGTCACTCTCATATTCAAGAGGTTAACAGACACCTTTACAGCAATGACCAGTGCACTCATAATATCTTATCACTATAAAAAAAGACAGACAAATATATGCAAATTAAAGGAATAGTAATGTCAGAAAAAAAGTATTAACTATATGGTAGATACAATTAAAAGAGAGTACTTGCACTTATTCGTATCTCTCAATACATTATGGTTTGAGAGATATAGGAAAATAAAGTTCTCTGTTCCCTCCCCTTCCTGCTTGACAAGCTGTAAAGATGTCAGAAGCAAATTCTGGTTGCTTGACCAGATGAGGCTCTTCAGCAGCGCCGATATAACGATATCTAAAGATAAATACTTAATCAGAATGGTCTACAACATGTGCTTGCAAACCAGACACACGTTGTAGACCGTTCCGATGAAGTATTTATTTTTAGGTATCGCTATTTCAGCGCTGCTGAAGAGCTGCCGTCTGATCCAGGAACCAGAATCTGCTTCTGACAGCTTTACAGCTCGTCAAGCAGAAAGGGGAGGGAGCAGAGAACTTTATTTTCCTATATCTCTCAAACCATAATGGTTTGAGAGATACAAAAAAGTGCAATTACTCTCTTTTAATTGTATCTACCATATAGTTAATACATTTTTTCTGACAGTACTATCCCTTTAAGTTAGCTTTATCTTTCAATCATCAATATCATTTAATAGGCATGTTAACCTAAGCATGAATACAAAATCTCAGTCAACAGTGGTGAGGAACAATTATTAACATTGGCAGGAATACAGCTTCTCCGAGGGCTGTTAAGGGGAAGTTGTGGTATTGTCATGAACACAGTATCTCAGTAAATAGTTACAAGGGACAGCTGCGGCAATGTTATGAACACATCTCAGGAAGCAGTTACAAGGGCCAGTACTGCATTGGAATGATAAATACAACATCAGAGGAAACTGTTTCAAGGGACAATTCTGTATTGGAATGAAAGCAACATCTCAATAAACTGTAGCAAGAGGCTGCTGTTGCATTGGCATTAATGCAAAATCTATTTAAACTGCTGCAGTGGGCATGTCTGCATGAGCATGAACACAACATCTTATGGGACTGTTGCATAAAAGCATTTTAGCATTAGTTTGAATAAAACATGGTGGAATATGTCATACATTCATTTTGGCATTTTTGTAAATGCAATCAATAATGTCACTTTGATGGGAAGATCCATAATGTTCTAGGAAAAGAATGGCACACTAAAATTTAAAGGAGTAAGAATATTTGTTATGGAATCTTATACAGGTAAAATGCTTTAGCCATTACAGGCTTTTATCAGGAGTACAGAGTATAATCTGCATAAATAAAAAAATAAATGTGCGATCCATCCCCATATGGCAGGCAGACATACCATACTGCAGAAAGCTGACACCAAGCCTCATTTCAGCATAGACAGCTCAATTGCTCATGCCTGCCACACAAAGAAGACAATCATGCTAGAGACTCACTGGATACAGAGCATGTTATTAGCAATGAGTGATCCAGAAAATTAAAGTCTTATCACATATGACAACAGAGGCACTCTCAGATGACCAGAGTAAAAAATAATCACATCAGATCCCTCTGTGTTGGAAATTCAAAAGACCAAACCAAACATAGACTTACACCAATTTAAGGATCCTCTTGATAGACCTAGTTTTGTCACTAATTGTGCATTGTAGCTACCAGGGTTGAAACAAGGCTTGGTTTCAACACTGTTAGGAGAAACTGTAAAGGGATGCCCAAAGAAATGATAAACTGCAAGCTACGAAAGGGAACGTCTGTAGCTTTGTGCCAAGAGGAGCTGCTGGCAGTGAAATTTAGAGACAAAAATGAAGTGTACATGCTTACAACCATGCATGACGAGGAAACTGTGCCAGTCTCTATACGTGGCACGGTCCTCAGGAAACCAGTCTGCATCAGTGTGACAGGCCACAGTGTCAAAATAAAAAAAGTGATTTGAATAAAAGGGGGCTTGTGTAATAATTATCCACATATAATTGATATCCTTTATTTAATAGGGGGGAAATGAGATCCCAGACAATTTTGCTGTTGGTTCCCAGATATTCAGGTCAACCAGGAGGATCAAGCTGGCTATCCTTGCCGTCATAAATATGAAACGCATAGGTGTATCCTGTGGCGCTTTCGCACAACTTATACAATTTTACGCCAAAGCTGGAGTGCTTGGAGGGGATATATTGCTTAAAACCCAACCTTCCCTTATACTTCATTAATGACTCATCAACAGATATTTGTTTTTGGGGGGTATAGTTTTCTGAAAATTTTTTTTGTAAATGACTTATAAGAGGGCGAATTTTATACAGCCTGTCATACTGGGGATGATCTTTGGGGAGGCACAGGGTGTTATCATTGAAACGCATGAAGTGCAAAAGCACTTCATAGCGTCTCCTGCTCATTGTTTGGACAAAAATGGGGGTAACGCATACAGGATTTTTGCTCCAGTATGACCTGCTGCTTGGCTTTTTAATAATCCCCATAGCCATAGTTAGGGCCCAGAATTTCCTGAATTCAGTAACATCAGTGGGGTACCATGATTGCTCCTTTGAAATGTAGCGTGTGGGATTGGCTGCAATATACTGGGCTGCATAAATATTTGTTTGCTCTACAATCTCCACCAAAATGTCCTCCCCCAAATATAAATTAAAAAACTGTTCATGGTTAAAACCGGCCACACCTACATTTATCCCTGGGCTGCCTGTGAAATTGGGTATTTCTGGACTTAATCCTACTGGTGGTACCCATTCCCTAAGCTCTGGCTGAGGGGTTAGCCTTGTGGCAGCTCTTGGGGTATGTCTTGGAGCAGCTCTTGGGGTATGTCTTGGAGCTGCTTCTCGGGCATGTCTTTGGCCTGCTTCTGGGGCATGTCTTGGGGCAGATCTTGGGGTATGGCTTGGGCCTGCTTGTGGGGCAGGTCTTGGGGCAGATCTTGGGGTATGGCTTGGGCCTGCTTCTGGGGCAGGTCTTGGGGCAGCTCTTGGGGTATGTCTTGGGGCAGCTTTTGGGATTTGTCTTGGGGCAGCTCTTGGGGAATGTCTTGGGGCAACTCTTTGGGTATATCTTGGGGCTGCTTCTGGGGCAGCTTTTGGAGCAGTACGCCTCTTCTTAGGAGATGGCCCAGCATGATAACTGGAGCTATCAGTGTCGCTCTCTGTGAACTGGGATATATTGAAATCAGAGGCAGTATCTGTTGCTTCTGAATCTGAAGCCAAAAAGGCATACGCCTCTACTGCAGAATACATCCGCTGCATCTTAACCTACCTTCATTTTTTTTGAATAACTTCCATCTAACTTAACCTACCTACCCTAATTTTTTCTAAATAGCTACCCACCCAAGCTTTTTTTTTTTTTTTGTTCTGTGCCTAACTAACCCTAAACCTTACCCTACCCTATGTCAACCCTAATCCTACCTAACTTAACCCAAATACACACTATTCCTACAATAAAACTATAAATATATTTTTTTGTTGTTTTTTTTAATGTTCTTTTTTCTGTGCCTAGCTCTAACCCTAAACCTTACCCTAAACCTTACCCTACCCTACATCAACCCTAATCCTTCCTAACTTAACCCAAATACACACTATTACTACAATAAATCTCTCTCTCTCTCTCTCTCTCTCTCTCTATATATATATATATATATATATATATATATATATATTTTTTTTTTTTTTTTTAACAAAACCCTAATCTTTAAACCTAAATTCAATACTAAATCTTACCCTAACTGACGTACACACTAAACCTACCTAGCCCTGTCTAAACTACCTAAAAATCCTAAATATTTTAATAAATTATTTTTTTATTAAAAAAAAAATTATAATAATTCCCTAAACCTAAATCTGACCTAAAATCAACACTAAACTTACCCTAACCCACGTAACCCCTAAACCTACCTAGCCCCACTAAGATCACCTATCTAAACTATTAAAGTACCTAAAAATTAACAAAAAAATCACTTTTTATTTTAAAAAAAAAGGGAGATTTCAATGGGGGGGGGGCAAAAAATACCACAGATCAGCAGAAGCTGATCTGCAGCAGTGGATCACTAAAATCAGTGATCACTGGGGTAAAATCAATTGATCACTGTGTTAACAGTAATCAAATGTAAAAAAAGCTTTTTTTTTTTTACACTGTGGCCACTCTGCAACGGTGGCTGGAACACAGGATATACAGTAGCGCTCTCTCTGTCTCTCTTCTCCTCAGATTTGTGTCTGAGGAGGAGAGAGACAGAGATATATGACAGAAGCAGTGTTTTGAAAACACTGCTTCTGTCATATGCGGGGAAATACATGTGATTCGCTATTTTAGCGAATCGCATGTATCAACCATGCGGGCATTGGCTGAAACTAGATGCTCCGATACCGGAGCACCTAGTAACACCATGCCCGCGTCTTTCCCATCGCGCACAGCGGCGGCGATGGGAAAGTTAACGCTTGACGTACCAGGACTGTCACTGGTCCTTAAGTGCAGGACCAGTGTGACAGTCCTGGTACGTCAACGGACGCGAAGGGGTTAATAAAAATAAATGTTAAACACACACAAACACACACACACACATACAGGCAAGGTATGCAGTCCATACCTTGCCTGTTAACCCTTTCGGTACCAGAGGGGTAGGAAACACATGCTAAGCAATGCTTTCCTATCTCTCTGGTACTCAAAGGCTTAATTGACGAATAAAAGACAGGTTCAACTACTATATGTGAGTCAATAAAGTGAACGTCAGATGGAGTTAGTATGTGGAATATATGCAATATATGTCGACATACTAAAGGGAGTTGATGTGGAAGGGGGGGAGGACATTGTGTCGTGTGTATTATTTCTATTTATTGTAACCCTTTGAATGCCACAGGGGTGAGCAATGCACATCCCTATAGCATTCAATGCAATCCATGGTGCTGAAAGCCTTCTCTGTATTCCCCTACTGGCTAAGTAGGGAAGCACAGAGAATGCTGATCAGAATTGTCGTAGTGCTGGTGATGTGTGAGGGGAGGAGATCCCTTCCACACCGACAGCACTTCAAAAATCCTGTATGTTAATAGGGACCTCCTCCAACCTTCCCTTTCCATACGACAATTTTTGTGAATATGTCGATGTGTGTGCAGATCGAATTGTTGGAGTGATTCAAACACATCGACAATATCATACCGACACCACATCGACCTTTAGTGCATCTAGGCCTTTGTGTTTTTGCCTCCACTAACTGTGTATTCTAAAACACTATGCTGCTTTTTAAAGGAGCAGTAAACTTTTATTTATGAAAACATATTTTATAGCGCATTTCCTGCTGAATAAAACAAGGTCACTCCCACTGTTGTCAGATGTTTTATTCAAAATTTATAACAGTTCAAATAATCAGGAAGTGAATTTACTGTGTTTACTTCCTGATAGTTCTAACTGACAGGAAGTGGCAGGCAGTTTCTATCACATTCTATGGAGAACTGTATGTCTCTGACTTTTCTGACTTTCCTCTCCTTTAGAATCTAACAGGAAAACTAATTAGAATTTGACCACTAGAGGGCACTGCTAATGTAAAAAAACATGAGTTTAAACTATTAACTCTGGAAATATAAATCTTTCAGCAGTGGGAGTACCCTTATCTCACTCAACAGGAAAATCCCTACAATATATATTTTTTCATAAAAAAAAGTTTACTGCTCCTTTAAGGATCCTGTTGTGAGACTTATTTTTGTCACTAAACTCTCAGTTGAGACGCCAGGGGTGAAAATAGTGGTTTTATATATTTTTGTGGCCTACACTAAGTATCTCCAATGCAGGCCTACAGTGGTCAAAACAAAGTGTCATATAAGATGCCATAATAAATGTTCTTATTCTTTTATTTCTCTTTATTTGAGTGTGCCCTTTTTTCTCTTGATTTTGATGGATATATGTGTGGCATATTTTGTATGCTTATGTGTCATGGGAATGACCACATTTACACCATAGTTGTATTGGATTTCCCTGCCTCACATACACAAGGCAGGTAAATATGATTGACCACTGATACATATTAGAAGGTATCTATCAATGAAACGCTGCCCTTCCAGCACTTTAATTAATTCTGGTTTAAAACTGCTATGATATTCCTATATATATTCCAAATAATGGGCTTGTAAAATTCCCTATTTGAATCACATGTACAAGTTGCAAACTTTGCTTTAAATTTGTAATGGTTTCATAGGTTGAAATATTGATGAAGTAATAATACAGCCTTGTTTCTTTTTCAATTTTGAGTCTTTTATTTGTGTGAATCAGTATTTTACCAAAGTCCCTGGATATCTCCCTAGTGTGTCTTTTACCAATGGAAAAACATAATTGTGTAGATGCCATAAATTTGTGTAGGCAAAAATAAATGTTTCTACATTTAGAAGAACAAAAATATTAAAATGCATGTTGTTATGCAAAGGAAATATTATCACATTCAAAGAAATATAATATAATATAATACAATGTCTACACATCTTATATAGAAATATATATATATATATATATATATATATATATATATATATATATATATATATAAAACCAATGTGCCTTTTTTCAGTTGACTCTGTGCAACTCACTCCCTGCTGAGACTTACATAGCAGATTAGTACAGCCTCCTGACCAGGAAATAAGGACCACATTGATTAGACAATTACATAAATCCATCTATATTGTGATTTTAATTTTGAAATCTATAATAATAAAAGTCTGTGACTGGCTGTAAGTCCTTAATTTAGTATGTATATATTTCAAATAAAGCCATTCATGTATAATGGTAAGGAAAGATGAACCCTTTAAGAATGTCACAGATTTCATACCTACATATTGTACTCTAAGTCCTAATAATAGATAATCTTATTAAACAAATTACATGCACACATAATGTTTTATCATTTATATGTCCATTTGTAAAAAAAAAAAATGTGATAATTTAATTTCAGTACCAGGTGGTCAGTCTCTCACATCAGTTTCTTACAGAACTGCTTCAACAATATTTCCCGTTTTGCATCACTGTCTTGTTGCATGACCCACTTTTAGTTCAGCTTCCGTTCATGGATGGATGGCCTGACATTGTCCTCTAGAATATTTTGATAAACTGCAGTAATCTTGGCTGTGTCAGTGACGGCATACCATCCGAGTCTGAGGCAGCAAAGCAGTCCCAAACCATCATGCCATCCTTGACAGATGAGATGAGCTTCTCTTGTTCAAATTCAGTATTTCTTTTACATCAAACATCATTTTTCTATCTGAGGCCACAAAGTCGTACCTTTGAATAATGTAACCAGAGAACATCGCCGCAAAAGACTTTCTGGATCATCTATGTAATCTTTAGTGAACTTCACATGGGAAAATGTTCTTTGTTTAGGGCATTGTTTTCCTCCTAGACAGCCTACCATGAACATCTTTCTTTTTCCATCTTTTTCTGATCATTGGGTCATGAACACTCACATTAGCCATGGAGATAGTGACCTGCAGATGCTTGGATATTAGCTTGAGGTTCTTGGTGACTTCAAGGATAATTCGCTGTTTTCATCTTGAAGAGATTTTAGAGGGACGACTGCTCCTGAATAGAGTGAAGTTATCTGAAATTGTCTTCGAACAAGTTCTTTTTGGCACAAACGCGTTGGGTATTATTGTTGCCCTCTTTATATTCCATAATCTTTTGCGACATTAAAGCTTCTCCCATAAAGTGGCTATTGTGGGATTGGTTTGTATTACTCTTGCTATAGATGCTGGGTCGTCTGTTGTAGGAGGTGTTTTTGCATTATGATTTTGGAGGATTTAGACTGCATCATTTTAAAATTTTATATTATTTCATTCAAATAAATCTGTGTGCTAATCAGATCCAATTTGTCAGTTTTTAGTATTGAAAATGTCACTTTTTTTGAACAATCATAATCGATCTACTGACCATTTATGGAGATCCATGATTATGGATGGACCCAGTGATTGCTGATATGCTCTACTGACAATTGAGAATTGATTCGTAAGGTAGAAAAATAATGGCATATAGGTATTGTGGATATAATTTTCTATATGTAATAGATTTTTACACTTTTGAGAGAAAGTTGTCTCTGTTTTTCACTTATATCTACACTGAAAACATAAACATGGATAAACCTCTGAAGCTGACATAGGAGTATGTGGATTAACGCTTACTTTGACTTAAAGGGATAGTAATACTTCATTTTAACTTTATTTTATTTTGTAGGCATTAAAAAAACATGAAGAATGATATAAGTCTTATCTCTCAAACCTTTATGGTTTATGAGATATTCACAAGCAAAGTTCCCCTCCCCGCCCCTTTTTCCTAGTGTAAGCCATCTCTTCTCAGATGTGAGTCTGGTTGTATGACAGTACAGATAACAGAAGGGGACAGTTTTCTTTGTATGAAAACAATGAAAGCCCTTCCCCCCTTGACAAGTTTTTCAGCTTTTTCCATTATCTTAATTGAAGATTGTCCCTCTCTGCAGTCTACCTGGGCATCTCCCTTCTGATGTGGTTGAAGAGGGGGGGGGATACTTTGTTTGTGAATATCTCTTAAACCATAAAGGTTTCAGACATAAGACTTATATCATTCTTCATGTTTTTTTAATGCCTACAAAATAAAATAAAGTTAAAACGAAGTATTACTATCCCTTTAAGTAGGAATTGATACATTGTATTGTGATCATATACTGCAAATATGTATTTTTTCTCTTCATTATATATTTTATGTTGGAGCCACAGCTGTGAGACTGCACTGACTTCACAGAAACAAAAATGGATCAAGCCTTACTGAAGTGTGAGTAATGGTTTACACATTTTACTTTAGTGTATTTGGATTATATTGAGGAATTTCCGTGTTTCTTCTTTCTTCTATGTGATATGGAACCCTGATTTCAGATGATCTTGTGACAAGATTTGAAAACTGCACAGTGATTGGAGACTCTTTTTGAATTTTTTTGACCTCTAATATTCTATATTCCTCTACTTACAGATATCAATAATTGATATGTTCTAATTTTTTGAGGCAACATTAAAGAGATAGTAATGTTTTCGAATAAAAGCAGCTCCAATTAATCTTCATAGTATTTGGGCCATGGAGAGTGTTATTGCGATACTTTCAGAGTTGTAGTTCAAGAGTAATTGAATGATAAAGTATCCCTCTCCCTCCCCTTTTACTGATGTAACACTGGTCACCTCAGAGCAGCAAGACTGTCCTGATAGATCACAGAGAGGGGCAGTCTTTAGTGAACATAAGGAAAAACCTGAAAAACCTGTCACAGGGGGCAGGGTTTTCCTTATGTTCATTGTAAGAAGATTGCCCCTTGCTGTGAGCTTTCCGGTCAAGTGACTACATTCTATATCTGAGGGGAAGTGGCTTACACTAGGTAAAAGGGGTGAGAGGGGTTTTTTTTATCATTCAGTTACTCTTGAACTAAAACTCTGACAGTATTGAAATAACACTCTCCATGGCCCAAATACCACGAAGATTAATTGGGGCTGCTGTTTTTGTGAAACATTACTATCCCTTTGAGATTTAAAGGGATAGTATTACTTCAAAATTAATATCCCTCATATTGTAGCCCTTAATAAACTGAGTTAAATGACACCAGTGGCATCTCTCAAACCTTTATGGTTTAAGAGATAGCCACTTTCAAATTTTCCTTTCCCCTGCTGTCAGCATTCTGCTGCCAGCAGAAGAATCCGGTCCCGGGACAGGCGGAGGCTCTTAAACAGAGCCGATATCTCGTTATGGAAGGAAAAATGATTCATTGAAACAGTCTTCTACGTGTGCTTGGTTACCAAGCACACGTAGAAGACTATTTCAATGAATCATTTTTCCTTCCATAACTAGATATTGGCTCTGCTGAAGAGCCTCCTCTTGATTCAGAGACCGGATTCTCCTGCTGGCAGCAGAACGCTGACAGCAGGGGAGAGGAATCTTTGAAAGCAGCTATCTCTTAAACCATAAAGGTTTGAACAGATGCCGCTGGTGTCATTTAACTCAGTTTATTAAGGGCTACAATATGAGGGATAGTAATTTTGAAGTAATACTATCCCTTTAATGTGTGATTTTACCATTTGTATCCAATATAGCTGTACTAAACACCATAAGTAACTTTGTATTTACCCATCTTGGAACATATTAGTTAAATATTATTTTATTCTATTATTATAATAGATATGCTTATATACGTATGATAATTTTGTTTCTCCTATATAATAGAATTGACCAGAGCACCGCCAGTGTTTACAATGATTCCACTCAGACAGCAATTACAAGCGTCATGTTTCCACTGCAATACCTGCAAAGGCATCAGAGGAGGTGGCATACAAGGGCTATGGATCCCCAAACACACCTGCACATCTGCCGGCTGTTGCAAGGTCAGATGCTCTGTCTGGCGACTCACCTTGAAGGCCATCTCTAGGTCGAGGACCATGCCAGGCAGCAACACCTGAGCTGCCTCAACCAGATCTCTCCCAGTGACAGGTGCCACAGGGACCTGTGGAGCAGCTCAGCAAGGACAAACATGCCAAGATCAAGGATATACAGGACACTCAGCAAGGACAAACATGCCAAGATCAAGGATATACAGGACAAGGTTCATGACAAGGGTCATGCTCTGCAGAATGGCAGAGACTGAGGTCAGAGACCAGTACAGGTTGATGTCATACAGCATCATCAACCTCTATGAGGAGATCAAAGATGACATCACCCCATAGCCAGCACCATCACCCTATCCAACAAGGAGAAGTTGCTTTGTGCCATACATTTCATGGCATCTGGATCATTCCAGTCCACTGATGGATATGTATCTGGGCTGTCCCAGGCTACATTTTCCAGGGTATTCAGTCAGGTGCTGACAGCCCTGGAGAGGAAGACCAGGAGGTACACTACCAGTCAAAAGTTTTAATTTTTATTGAAATTTACGCAGTTTAATATCACAATGTACTCTGAAAATAAAGCATAGAACAAATAAACAACTGGACATTAAAAAGAAATCATGGAATCGTTTTCCTTAACAAAATGTAATCTAAATTTTTGACTCATCAAAGTAGCCATCTTTTGCAGATATAACAGCCGAACACACTCGTGGCATTCTTTTCACAATAGAAATCAAATATTGTCTTGAAGGTTCTTCCCAACACTGTTGCAGAAGTTCTCATAAATGTGTTGCATTTGTAGGTTGCTTTGCTCTCACCCTTCTGTCCAGTTCATTCCAAACCAGCTCGATGGGGGTTTAAGTCTTGAGATTGTGCTGGCCAGTCCATGATTGGAAGCCTGCCATCTTGTTCTTTTCTTCTAAGGTAGTTCTGACACAGCCTGGAGGTATGTTTTGGGTCATAGCACCACCAATTATATAGTATTATAAGGTGTTAAGTGTTAACCAAAGGAATTGTGCTTAGGATAAAGGTTTATAAATATGTAACAGAGAGAAAAAGTATCCAGAACAGCACCAATTCCACCCTTATTTTGGACAGGTGTTGCATGTAGGTGCAAATGAAGTCGAAGGAAGGAGGAAACTTTAAAAACACAAACATAAACCTTTATTAACATATATTAAAATAGCTGGCGAATTATAAAATAATTAAAAACATACACACTGATCTAGAGACTTACAGCCACAGTAATTATAGTCTATAGCCCTAGTATTCTCAAAATAGCTATGTAAAGTAAGGCGCTATTATACACCAATGAGTTGCCTGTATTATAGTAACCTCCTGTTATTATTTAATAGGTGATTAAAGTAATCATCTAAGGATATTCACTCCTAAGTATACAGAGGCTAGTTATGTGTATTCAAGAGCCGTTATACAATATCATTAGTGCAGATCGATACCAGATTTGGTTACTGTATCATGTATTAATTGTAGCAACAATAAGAAACAGTTATTTTGCAGTATCACACTGACCTATAATTCATTCTTGTATTTGCTATTGAGACCAAGCACCATTAATCACGTGTATATAGCTACGGTCTCCAAGGTTGTAACTGTGATTAAACCTCGGATCCTTACTTTGGAGTGACTTGGAATAAAGACACTGAGAAGTACAGATACAGTAAAATAACTTTATTGAGAATCAGCATAAAATAAATTAAGATAGCACTTCCCCAACCCTCACAGGACCAGGTATAAGGACCGTGCCGGAGCACTTCCCTAACCCTCACTAGCCAGGTATGGAGGCAGCACTGGATCACCCGACTGTAAGGAGGCAAACACCTCTCTGACTGAATATATGAATAAATGCTACTAGCAAGGATGGCAGCAGCTACTAGTGCAGGAACAGCTGGGAAGCCCCTGTAAACAGAGGGAAAATCACCTAGTACGCTAGGGTAGTTCAGTACAGAGACGGTAGTCCCTAGAAAGCTAGGGTAACCAACAGGCAGCAGTGACTGAGTATCCCTAGAATGTTCTAGGGTAACCAACAGGCAATGGTAACAGCAAATCCCTAGAACGCTAGGGTAACCAACAGGCAGTGGGGACTGAATCCCTAGAACGCTCTAGGATAACCAACAGGCAATGGTGACAGTGAATCCCTAGAATGCTAGGGTAACCAACAGGCAGTGGTGATTGAATCCCTAGAACACTCTAAGGTAACCAACAGGCACTGGTGACAGCGAATCCCTAGAATGCTCTAGGGTAACCAACAGGCAATGGTGACAGTGAGTCCCTAGAACGCTAGGGTAACCAACAGGCAGCGGTGACTGACTCCCTAGAACGCTAGAGTACCCAATGGCCTAGAGAGGAACAACAGTAGGAAGGCCAGTGACATGGACGCAGACTGAGCACCGCTCGAATGAGGCAGCGCTAGTACAGAGAGTGCAAGAGGACACAGTGGACCACGGGTAAAGGATAATCGGAAGTCATCCGGAGCAGGGGTAATCAGGCAAAGCCAGGAGTCTGATTGGAACAAGTAGTCTGCCAAACCCAGGAGTCAGACCGGAATGGATAGTCAGCCAAAGTCAGGAGTCAGACCGGAGTGGGTAGTCAGCCAAAGCCAGGAGTCGGAACGGAAGTCAGCTAGTTAGGGATCAATGGAGCCGAAGTTTAACGAGTCCTTAACTCTTTCTGTGCTCATTATTACCTAAACCTATCACTTCTAAATACAGGTGATTCTACTAGAAAAAAAAATATAAAAAAAAATACAAAGAGAGAGGACACCTAATTAAACTAAAGGCAATCGTGAATCAAATCAGTGTATAGAGAAAAACTAATAAAAAAATAGACAAGAATAATAATTGATAAACACTATTATATATCACAAATTATGAAATGTGATAGTCGTGATCACTGAAGTGATTTATTTACAAAATATATAGGCTGTATATGCCTATTAAAGAATAAGGACTGAGACTGAGATTCTAATATGTTAATGTACATGGTAACCTAAATGATTTTGCATAATTCTTACATTGAATTTTCTGCTAATGGTAATTAGAAGCATCAAGAAATGCTATGAGTTGGTAGTTTTGTACCACTGTGTGGCTAAACATTTTATCAGGTACAGGATGGTTGTATTTTACAAATTGGTAATTATACACATAGTAGTGTCAGATGTTAAGTGACCATCTCATACCCAATACCTGGTAATGGTGTATAGACTATTCTTTCATTCAATAAGCCTCTGCTAATGGTAATAGATCTTTCATGCACCAGATGTGTAAAAATTGTATCACACATAAATTATTGGTTTCATAATTTCAAATGGTTGTGAAATTAGCCAAGTACATGAATCTTGGTGTATTAAGAAACAAAAATCTAATATTAAGAGAATGTTAACCTCATGTCCTCATGTAGTTTACAAAGAGCATGATAATGCCCTGAAGATAAGATGGTATTTCATAGAATTTATTTTTTACAGCGTCTATTAGTAGCAATCGGTCTATGGTAAACCAGATGCCTTGAGTTTGTTTCAGATGTGGGCTGTTAATCTCATGCCCTCATTTAACCCATTGGGTGACAGGGTATTCAGGGAGAAGATCCACTCATTTTCAGCTCTCAATAATCTGTTATAGAGATATCAAATCCTCTAATGTTCAGAGAGATGTGTTGGAGTCCAAATATTTCCAAATCCTTAATTTCAGAATTATGTTTCTGTACCACGTGTTTGCATAGGCTGGTAAGTTTTCTGCCCATACTTATGTCTCTTTGTGCGTTTTTTATGTTCATCAAATGTTCTTTTATTCTTATTTTTAGTTTTACCCACGAATATTAATTGACATGGGCATCGTATTGCATATATTACAGCTTCGGTATTACAATTTATGAAATGATTGAACTTATGATCTTTACCAAAACAATCTTTAATCTCCACAATATTTTTCATCAAGGGGCATATAGTACATTGTCCACATGCATGTGATCCTATAACTGATACCTTCCTGTATTTTTGGGGATTATAAAAACTTTGTACCAATTTGTCACACTTGTGTTCCAACTAGAAGGAGACCTCATTAATTGAGGGAGGGAAATTAGGTTTAAAAACCAGTATGAACAACCAGCCCCTTTACCCTTTGAGAAAGCCGCTTCATGGCGAAATGTGCGTCAGGGAGACAGACGCATATCTAAGCAGTCTGTCTATGCAACACTGATCTTGAGATGTATACTTAGCGAATTTACTGTACTATAGCATAAGATTTTCGGGACCACGAAAAGGATCCCAGGGCAGATTTTAAGGAGACAGACGTATATCTAAGAGGTCTGTCTATGTAACACAGATCTTGAGATGTATACTTAACCAGTTTACTGTAGTATATCATAAGATTTTTGGGACTACTGAAAGGATCCCAGGTAAGATTTTAACTGAGACACTAGTAGTACTAGTAACACATTGCTGACATTTTGGTTATATGAAGTAATATAACTGTTCTTTTCTTACATGATTGAAATATGTGTTCTGGATACATTAAGGATCAATTGCGTTTATGATTTGAAGGTTGTCCATTTATTTGATACCTTTGTTTAATCCCAGCATCATTTCACGGGTTAAGAGAAAAGTAAACCATAGCGGTAATAACACCCACAGCTATTGCCGTGAATTATGTCAGCACCTTACCAAAGTAAGGATCCGAAGTTCAATCACAGTTACAACCTCGGAGACCGTAGCTATATACACATGATTAATGACGCTTGGTCTCAATAGCTAATACATTATAGGTCGGTGTGATACTGCAAAATAACTGTTTCTTATTGTTGCTACAATTAAAACTTGATACAGTAACCAAATCTGGTATCGATCTGCACTAATGAGATTGTATAACGGCTCTTGAATACTCACAACTAGCCTCTGTATACTTAGAAGTAAATATCCTTAATTGATTACGTTAATCACCTACTAAATAATAATAGGAGGTTACTATAATACATAATTATATAATATATAATTTGCCAGCTATTTTAATATATGTTAATAAAGGTTTATGTTTTTATTTTTAAAGTTTCCTCCTTCCTTCAACTTTATTTGCACCTACATGCAACACCTGTCCAAAATAAGGGTGGTATTGGTACTGTTCTGGATACTTTTCCTGTCTGTTACATGTTTTGGGTCATTATCATGCTGTAGGATGAACCCCTGACCAACTAGATGTGTACCAGAGGGTATTGCATGGTGCAGCAAAATGCTGTGGTAGGAGTATTGGTTCAGGGTGCCACTCACTCTGTGCAAGTCACCGACTCTGGATCCAGCAAAAGAGCCCCTCCTCCATGTTTGACAGTTGGTGTCACACACTAAGGAACCATCCTTTCGCCTACTCAACAGTATACAAAAACCCCGAGTGATGAACCAAAGATCTCAAACTTTGATTAATCGGTCCATAAGACCTTCTTCCAATTTTCAGTAGTCCACTGGCAGTGCTTCATGGCCAACACCTTGCTTTTTCTCAGGGCAAAACAAAACAGGCAACAGAAAATGTACAAAGAACATATCTGCTGCCATCTGTTGAAATCTCTTAGAGCAATAATCTTCCTCTCTGATACGTTAAGCACCCTGGCATTAATTGACCCAACTCTCAATGTCATAACTTAGATGAATAAGTAATATATAAGAAAACAAAGTACAAAAGAGAAGAACAAGGAGGCATCCTAGTGTAATAACTTCTTGAAAAGGGAATTACACCATCAGATGACACCCTGCTTTGTGAGTATTCACAAACAAATATGCCATTGTTCACTTATGTGATAGATAGCAAGCAGAGAAGTTATGAGTATATAGTCCTGACCCAGATACAGGGCACTGTAAATCAGGCTGCCCCACCTCATCTTGTTCTCTTGAAATGGATGGACATACAAATCAGAAAAACGCAAAAAAAAGAGAGGGAGCACCCAATATCATGATACAGAAACACATATATGATCAATAGAATTAATAAATTTGCACTCACATTTCGATGTAGTTATCAAATGGCTTATGCCAAAGCTAACAATTAGGGGAAATTTCACTGTCTCCACTCAGTGTTCACTCCCAGTTTGCAACACTGGATGAGGGGATGGTGCACAGAAAGAATCTGCAAGATATCAGAAAAATAGAGCTTCAATAAAAAATGTTAATATAAAAAAATATTGAAAACAATAAAAATATGGATGTACAAAGTATAACAATTTATTAAAATATTGGCTGACACGTTTCGCTGGGAAACACCCTTTTTTTAAAGCAGGATAAATACATCATATATATCTATCCGTGCCCTGAAGTGAAACACATTAGACAATATTGTAATACATTGTTATACTCTGTACATTATCATGCTTTGAAAAATTCGGTGTTTCCCCATGAAACGTATTAGCCAATATTGTAATATATTGTTATACTTTGTACATCCATATTTTTTATTTATATTAAATGTTTATTATTGGAGCTCTTTTTTTTTTACTTCTGAAGATTCTTTCTGTGTACTATGTTGCAGATTGGGAGTGAACAATGAGTAGAGACAGTGACATTTCCCCACACACTCAAATTGTTAACTTTGGCATAAGCCATTTGCTAATTACATCAAAATGTCAGTGTGATTTTATTAATTCTATTGAGCATATATGTGTTACCATATCACGCTGTTGGGCAGCCCCTCTCTTTTTTTGTGTTTTTGTGTCGGCATTTTTTGAGTTGTAAGTAATATATAAGACCCTCTAAGAGACCATCACCACCCAACATTAACAAGCCACAAAACTCAGTCAGCACCCAGGAAAGAAAGAACGAGTAAGGTAAAGAGAAAGTAATTCAGAGGAAACAGAAAGGATACTTGTAGTATAACATAACAAGGTGTGCATCCATAGACAAAAGATAGAAACAAAAAGCAGTTCAAACAAGATGTGCCTGTGGACATAGGTTGGTAACCTAGATTAAAGTCTCATAACTGGTTATTGAAAGGGTGTAATGGCATAGCTGAAATAAAGATGGCAAGGGCAAAAAAATGAGAAATGTAAGAAGGAGGAGAAAATAATGGAAGAGATAGAGAGAAAGATAAATGGTTGTGTCAGGTGTGTAATTGTCTAATCGATATATACATTAAATGCATTGTGGCAAGGCATAATGAGAAGGATGCCACTATATACATGCTGTAAGAGGGAAAACAACCCATATTGTTGGGTGAATACCTAGAAATAACATTCAGACATAAGTATCATGTTCTATACACAATACAAACAATACATGTCAAGAATGCTGATAAATATAGAGCTTTCTGTGTCCCCGCTCCAAGGCCAGCTAAGAGTAAGAAATGTATGCTATGGAAAGGCAATCAGCTCGCCAGTGGAGGGAATAGTCAGATACTGGCTCATTGTCATGCAAGTACATGAATAAGAATGCAGAAGGAAAAGTGAACCAAACCCCTTTTGAAAGATCACTTTTCTTACATAGCTATAGGGAAATAACTGACAGCTTAATCTGGTGAGGAAAAAAATGTTATTTTGGGGATATCAACTACCAGAGAACATGAATACTATATGGCAGATCTCAGTGTAGGTCAACAGACATGCAGTTTGCATAAAGGGAAACAGTTCAAAATATAAGCTGAATAGAAGCATATTTTGATAACCACATGTACTAAGCCTAGGTGATGTTGCTAACTATAAAACAGTCTGTACCACACTCTCCAAATCTCTTTCCAGGGAGGAAGTGTGCTATATGGAAATATAACCAAACCCCCAGAGGAGGTAGGGGCAAGAACTAGCCCATTATCACATAACATCATCCAAATGGAGTCTGCAGGATCTATTATGTCTTGAATATTTCATGAAAACGTCTAAGAATAGGGAAGAACCAAATATATCTCAAAACATAAATATAAGAAAATATAGTAAACCAAACCAGTTCAGCAGATCAGTGTGTTCTATAAGTTGATAGGCATCTGATGTCTTACAAGACCTTGGATCTCCAACAAGTTAGCATGTACATTGTCAGTCCCAAGAACTGGAAGCAGCAGCATGGGACATTGAACCCCCTGCAGGTCTGTGTAGATATTTAGCCTTCACCAATGAAACAAATGACCATTTCACTCTCCTTTGCGGTCTGGGGTGAAGGGAATCAGAACCAGATGAGGTAGGGGTAGGCAGCACAGGAACAGAGATGCCCCGGAAGGAGCAGAACTATGCAATATACTCATTAGCATGTAAAGTAGTTGTAGTGGGGGGGACGATGATGGAGAATAGGAACCCCCAACTATAACTTTTATGTAAATTCCTTAGATGGCCAGTAAGGAGTTTCACTGATCTACTAAGCTGCAGCTTGTGAGGAGACAAATCATTAAAAAATTGCAGTGTTACTCCAGTGAAAGTGATGGTGCCTCCACTTTTCTGCACAATCAGTTCTATTATTTTATATCTGTGGAAGCACACAATCATGTGGTGCATCTACTGGTTTGCCACGAAGCCTAAGAGCTGAATGTGCTCTCTCCAAGAGAATGTTAACAGTGGCAGAATCCCCATTAGAGAGGAGAATAAGGTGGATAGAGAAGTAGGAAGACCTTTATGTGGCACCAATTCAGATAGATTTTTAATACGAATATCGTACCTCCTGTCCCTATTATGAAGGTCATCCAGACTAAGAGTAATCTGTTAAATGGTTTTCTCCTGTTGAATGAACAACTACTCTAAGTTGTTGGAGTGCTCTTCAGTGACATTTTCTACCTCTAAATAGGATACCCTCTGCCCTAGCTGGACCAGGTCTCACTTAATGGATGTTAATTCAGTCCCAGCCTTTAAAATCTTCATAGGAGCAGAGGAAACATGTCGCAGTGTAAAACAGATGTAGAACACCCAGTTTGAGTATAGGTGAGGTAGCATCAAACTTGGTCTGGGTGGATTCCCGCGGAGCTGGAAAGGAAGATGAACCACTAGAGCAAGGCCCAGTAATATTAGTTTGACAAGACTCAAAAGGTAAGTATTGGCTGATTCTCCATTCAGACCTTCATTTTTGTTCTTCTTTTCCATCATTGGAACTAAGAGAGGGAGGTAAAGTGAGCAGTATAGATCCCAAGGAATGCTTTATAGAGTGCAACAATTTTTTCTGTGGTCTGGTGCCACTTCCAATAAGGACTGGCTTTGATTAAGTTGTGAAAATATTTTTTGTTAGGGGATTCAAAATCATGTTAACACTGGAACCTTCAGGGCACAGGACATACTGCAAAAATAAAAATCACATTTCTGCAAGAATGTCATGATACTTTATTTATGACAGTTACGTGAAAGACTGGACGTCTCCTTGACACATCCGATAATTTCTATAAGGATGATTATGGTCAAAATTAACTTATGACTTGTACCACTCACTCTGTAACACCCAGCAATATATTGGTTAGATTTAGGTGTTCTACTTCTAAGTTCACAAAATGTCTGTTTGGGAATTCTGTTTGGCTGTTTGACAAATAAAACTTGCATACATGACCTCAGGCTAATGCTCCATCCCACCTGGACTACTGCAACTATCTCTCTCCCACCTAGTCTTTACTAACATTCCTAAATCTGAACCTGCTCAAAACACCCCCTGATCTCTCTTAGAGTGTGCCATTAGGAACGGAATAAATTAAAAAGTCCTTCTTACTTTCAAATTCACCCCTCCATTCAGCAGTCTCCTTACACACACACAGTGCATCTTAGTTTTTATCTCTACTTATGTTCCTGGACACTTCGTCCACTAAAACCAAGGAAAATGTTTTGTCCTGTCCTCTCCTGACTTAATTCAAAAACAGAAGTCATCATGCACACATGCAAAGGATGCACAAGAAAATGGCATAGAACAGTGGTTCTCAACCTGTGCCCTCAGTGGCTACTAACAGGCCAGAATTTGAGAATTTCCTTTTAAGAGCACAGGTGAGTTAATCAACATGACTGAGCCTCTGTTCAACACACTTGTGTTCTAGCAGGGAAATTCCTAAGTCCTGGCCTGTTAGTGGCCACTGAGGGTATGAGTTGAGAACCTCTGGTATAGAACAGTGTTCTCAACCCCTGTCCTTAGGACTCACTAACAGGCCAGGACTTGTGTACAGGTGTACTGATCAGTTATTCTGGTGTACTGAGATTCAGTTTGTTTGATTAACTCACCTTCTCCCTAATAAGGAAATCCTCAACTCCTGGCCTGTTAGTTGGCCCTGAGGGCACAGGTTAAGAACCACTGGTATAGAATGCTTACCAACCACTATGGCGTGCAGACCATAATCAGTGGAACAGATAAAATAAATCCTGGGCTGAATCATGTAAGAATCTTGAGTATTTTCTTTTATACAATAAGTGTTTTTCTGCAACTCCTCTGACTTTAATTTGAGTAGCTGCATACAGTGTGTGGCTCCATACAAATGTAATTATATACTTATTCATTAGAAAGGACAGAGTGCTTACTGATAATGTCTTAACCAGTTTCAGCTGAATTCATTCATACTGAGGTTTTAAACTGCATTGAATGTCTCTCTCTTCCTCTCTCTCTCTCTTTCTCTCTCTGTCTCTCTAAAAAAAAAGGTGGTGTGGTATTATCCAGTAGAGTAGATGGGATTCAATGTGGTTTTGTAATAAAGAACTCACAAGAGTGATATAAAAGTGATACCTTTTATGACTAACTGAGGACCCAGCTCTTAAGAAATATTGTAAAATAAGGATAAACTGTTGTTCTCCCTCTGGCTTAGTGTATTGACCTTTGAGTTCCATGTACATACTGAGTATTAGTCTCCGTCAAAATAGACTTCGAGTATGAACAATAGAGGCAGATTGTGTACAAATGCTGGCAGTGACATTTTAGAGCAACTCATCCAGCTGCAGTCACAGTTATTCCTCATCCATGTGGGTAAAGTGAGCACTGCACCTCACTTGCAGCTGTAACAGCTGGCAGAGACCTTTGGCCACAAATATTATAACTGATATTGTGATATCACACAGCACACAATTCATAGTGTGTTACACAAGTGACACCACAGAAAGCACAATTCATCTGGTGCTTCCCATGTGATCCACAGAGCTTACAATATATTGGGAGCCACTCAAGTGATATTACAGAGCTTACAGTTGATATGGTGCGACACACTTGATACCACAGATCTTACAGTTCATTAGGTTATATCCTTGTGAATTGCTTTTGATTCACCTGATACCACAGAAGTTACAGTTCATTGTGCTATTATTACCAAAGAACTTACAATGTGTTGTTATACAAGTAATACCGCAGAGCTAGCTCCTTCATTCTATGCCAAGGCTGGCTGTAAGGTGGCTTTTACTCGTTTTTGTCATCAGATATATCCCTATTCTGAGTGATGGTCTCAGTATCAAGTATCAATAAAATATATAGTACAATGTGTGAGATGAAACAGCTCTGGTAGCACACCCTATAGGACCCAAAATAGCAATTAACAATCTAGATCCCCAGGGGGTGCTCACGAGCCTGGCCCCACACAAAATATCAATTGATAGAATTATCTATGGCAAAATGCAACTGGTGTGTGTCTGAAATCTTCCAGCAATAGTGCAGAGGGGACCCAAAAAAATCGTAGCTAAAAATGGATACCAGACCACACCACCTGAAAAATCTAATTAGTGTAAAGTGTAGAGAAATACTATCAATGGACAATGCAAAACACAAGATAAATAGCACTATATTAACATATAGTTAAATATATCAGAATTAAAACAACACTTCAGTCAAAGCTCTGAAAAAGTGAAATAATGAATACAAATTCTCAAAAAATATTCTAAAAAAAAGTAGGGAATCTCCAAAAATATATATAACACATCCAGATTGTTGGGTTGTTTCACCATGTATCAAATCGTGCAGTCACTGTTATAATCCAGCCAACTACAATACAAACAATCCAAATGTTCATATAACTCATATAGTATATCTAAAGAGTGGCAAGAGGTACTGGCCAATGGGATATGTACAACATATAATACACTTCAATGAAGCTGCAATCAGTTAGTTGCAGAGGATATCACTCTCCCTATTGTGTGAATTCACCATTGCTGTCTTCACTTGGTTTTAGATGGTATCTGCTGTCCACAACTCTTCTCGTCTTCAATTATTCAGTTGTATATAGATGAAAGATATAGAATAAATAGTTTTGGCCGCAAACTGTGTAGAATATATGTATAAATAGCGTTATTGCATTGTCCACCATCAACCAATCTGGATGAAAGTTATAGTTATAACAGGGAACACAAATCAGTGCTGGCAATGAAATACATGACTAAAATAAATACCTTGTTTGATACTAAATATATATACACATTTCAGAAGATCATTTCTTCCTACATCTAGGAAAACGTGAAATCAAACCAAAATTCTATGGATGCAATATATAAATGTTTGAAAATCCTGCCGAACACATTAAAGGGATCAAGTCATTTTATTAAGTTAAAGAAATCGAGTCACTTAATCAAATTAAAGAGAAAACAGTCAAATATAGGAACCTTATTTATAGAACAACCATTTGCTCAAACACCCAAATAAATGACAGGCATATAGACCCTACCAATGTCACAAAAATCCAAAAATGGTCACCTCCTCTCCAATTCCTCAGAACCCTCTCTATCCCAAACAATTGGAGGTCTTGAACCTTGGAGTCATGACAGTGTTTAAAGGGATAGTAGCATTTCACATAAAAAGCAGCTCTGATTAATCTTCATAGTATTTGGGCTTTGGAGAGTGTTTTTTCAATACTGTCAGAATTGTTGTTTAAGGGTAATTGAATGATAAAGTGTCCCCCTCACGTCCCATTTACCTAGTATAAGCCGCCTCCTCTCAGAATGTGAAATCTGGTCTCTTTACAGAACAGGTCGCAGCGAGAGACAATCTTCTTACTGTGAGCATAAAGAAAACCCTGCCCCCCTTGACAAATGCTTATAACACACCTCTTTAACCCCTTAAGGACCGGGGAATCCGCGCCGCGACCAGACTGAACGACCACGGAGTCATTTTTTTTTATTGCTCCATTGCGTTCCGGACTCCCCTAACGGTGTGCAGCCTCGGGGGGAGCCCGGAATTCGATGACGGTCATAGTACGTCATCAGATGTTAAGTCAAATCGACCCTTGAAGTACTATGACCGTCAAGGGGTCGTTAAGGGGTTAATGTTAGAAAAAAATATGATTACATATATTTGTAACCCTCTGAATACAGAGCATAAGGGGTGGCATTTAGGAGGGAAAGCAGTGCAGAATGTTAGTATTAGACACACGGCTGTCTAACTTGCATAAACAAACAAATAATAAAACTAATATCTCATAACTTAGTATTCTAAATAAAAAATGGTTAACATAACAGATAGGTGTTTCTGAAAACTGTAAGTGATTTTGAAAACCTAATTTGTCAAAAGGTGTTAGTTTCACTTTAAACAACTAAATAGGTTGTTGTTGGTGGTGAATACTTGCAGTGTGGTGGTTAACCCCTTGAGTGACAGAGAGGCATCTAATGCATTGCAATGCCTTGATACCTTTCTGGCCCTCAAAAGGGTTATACAGTTATCCTGATAGTGTCAGGTCAGGTGTTTATCAGCAGTACTTTGAGTTATTTTCAGGCCAGGATGCACACAAGAAGGTTAATCAGGTAACCTGATTGTAATTGATGAACACTGGTAATGCAGTGGTAAAGCAGGGATCCTGAAAGGCACAGGTGTAGCCAAACAATACATTGATTAGGTAACAGCTCAGAGTAGAACAGACAAGAGCTGATGATAATGTGATCAAGAAATTGTACTGAACATAGTTGCAAAATAATGACACCACCTGCGCTAAGCAGATGTACAAGTGAAGTCAAAAAACAACATCAAAGCATTGCTTAACCCTTTGAGTGCCAGGGGGTGACAACGCATTGAGTACCTGGTATTCAAAGATTTAAACAGACATTGGTTAAACAAAACTATTTTAACACCTTAAGAACCCATGATTTGCCAGGACCATTATGGGAGAACTTCCGTTGGACCCATGACGATTCTGTATGTTATAGAACTTAGGGGTCCCCACGTGGCTGCATGCTATTCGGGGACCCCTGAGTCCACTGGAGCAAAATAAAAATGCTCCGTGGTCTTTAACTGCTGGCCATGCAGTGGCTCCGAAAAGTTTTTCACAAGATGCTACCTTTTGGTTTTCTGCATTTTATTTACACATTTTTTTAACTAGATATATCCATTACACTTTTCTTTAAGCTTAACCAATTAAGGACCCATGATGTGCCAGGACCCATGAAGGTCCTGGCAGGTCATGGAATTCAGGGGTCCTCACAGCTGCACACTGCTCGGGGACCCCTGAATCAATTTTGCAAAAGAAAAGCTCTGTGATCCTTAACTGGACAATGCATTGGTTAAGCCTTTAAAGACTAGAGGAGTTTCTAACATATTTGAAAGCAATGTGTTGCACACCCATCTAATCCTTCAGGGGTAGATTTAAAGGCAGGCGTTAAAATAGCCGGTAGGGCCAAAGTGAATATGACTGTTAAACTAACATGTCTAACGCAGTATTCAAAGGCCATACCAGCTAAAACCCCAAAGGACGTTAAGCCACAAAAACAATCTTGTGGCTGAAAGTCCGTTTTGTGCTTTTAGTTCCCGAAACACTGCTAAAAGCAGCGATATTGGGAACTCAACAGTAAAAAACAATTAATTATTGGTGTCTCACATACTGCCAAGCACCGATCGTTAACTGATCCATGTTACACTTACCTGTCATCCACTGTCCTTCTGTCTTCTCTTCTTTCTTCTATCTTTCGCCTTCTCTTTAATCTTCTTTCTTCTCTCTGTAAAATAAAATATTAAATACCAAGCATGAACGAATACATTGTTGAACCCTCTGAGTGGCAGAGGGTTACTCAACACTTTGAAAAGCAATGCGTTGCGTACCTCACTGGCCCTCAGAGGGTTAAATAGCATTACACACTGAATAGTCCCACAATAACTGCCTCTATTTAATGCCCAAAAGTATGATTATGCAAAGAAAAAACTGTATCCAAATACACAGAAAGCAATACTATCCATTAATGCTAAGTAAATACACTTAGCTGAATTTTTCATGTCTTCGCCACTTGGAGTGGCCACAAGTGCGGCGGCAGTGGAGACACAGATGCCCAGCACTGGTCCCTCATCAGAGCTGTAAGTGGCGATGCCCGTAGCACACTGAGAGCATTGGAAGTGAGCCTGCCTTTATATATGGGCAGGCTCACTTCAATATCCCTCACAACCATTGACTGGGATGTTCTTTACATCCCAGCCAATCAGATTAAAGAACAGCCTCACAAATCTGATTTCCTGGGATGTGAAGAACATCCCAGCCAATGGCTGTGAGGGATATTGAAGTGAGCCTGCCCATATATAAAGACAGGCTCACTTCCAATGCCCTCAGTGTGCTACGGGCATCGGCCCGTACAGCACTGATGAGGGACCAGTGCTGGGCATCTGTGTCTCCGCTGCCACCGCACTTGTGGCCGCTCCAAGCGGCGGAGACATGAAAAATTCAGCTAAGTTATTTTACTTAGCATTAATGGATGGCATTGCTTTCTGTGTATTTGGATACTGTTTTTTCTTTGCATAATCATACTTTTGGGCCGTAATACTTGATGAACTGCCGTTAGCAGTTCATTACATGGCCCTTTGAATGGCTTACTACACTTTAAAACATCCGTTGGTATTTTTTTCGCTTAACTCCTGCCTTTAAATCTAGGCCTCAATGTTTAAACAGATATACTGAATGGTAGTGAGTAGCAATGACAGAGCTATAACAGTCACTAGAGCAGGGGTAGGCAACACTGGTCCTCAAGAGCTATCAACAGTGCATGGTTTTAGGATATCCCTGTATCAGCACGGGTGGATCCGTTAACGTGACTAAGCCACTGATTGATTCACTGCTGGTAGCACTTGCTGGAGTGCTGGACCATAAATTCTTAACGGAGATACAACAGAGTTGGTAGAATATGCCAATGAGTAAGAGCTACTAGCAGGGAAACACATCTGTGTGTGTGTGTGTGTGTCCCTCCCAAACTGTTGACCTCATCCATATCCATATGTTTAAACTACTTTATAAATGTAAAGAATAAAACGCTTGGTTTTTGCTTCCTGGAGTTTCTGCATCATGTATTCTAATGTTTGTTTGTATAGTGTGAATCAGCTACTCTATGCACATTCAAGAATATCTGGTGAGTCCTGGTTGATTTGTCTGCTTTAAAGGTTCTGCCAGTTGTTGCCAAATGTTAGGAGTATGAGATACAACAGAATGCTGAGCACTTCAGTGTGACAGAGTTTGAAGAAAGAACCAAAATCTTGAGGAAGAGCAGGACCTTTGAAAATGCTGTTAGGCTGATGTACTAATTGAGCTGAAGCAATTCTGAGATAAACCAGCTGCACCACAGAGACATATAAAAATTCCACAAGTTCCCATTCATTTAAAAATGGTATTTTAACCCTCTGAGAGCCAGAGAGGTATCCAACCATTTGGGTACCTCTCTTGAACTCAAAAGCTTAAACACTTGAAGTAGCAGTGCTCAAAAGGTGGACTGTGATCTACCAGTAGACTATGAGGTGGCTATTACTAGAAGACTTATACTGAATTGTGTCTGCACTGGATACCTCCCTCTCATTCACAAGGCTAAAAAGTAAACTTTAAATCAATGGGAACTTTGGAAAGATCTATATGTCCTTTATGGGCAGTTGGTTTGTCCCTGAATTACTTGTTTTTTTAACTATATTGTGCATATTGTTTTGGACCAAATGTATTACTGGGTCTCTGGGGCAGAGGCTGATTCTCCACATATGGGGAGTTTTAAATGAAACTCTGGCCACTTCCGTGTCTTCCAAATATACTCCTTGCACTCAGCACCAATTCTCCTGCTTCCCAGGCTATCTCTCAGTTTTTTTCTGTATATTTTGAAGCCTTGCCCCACTCACGATTAAGCCCCGCCCCTTTTCTGAACGCGAATCGCACCATAGCTCTCCCCCAGTGGCACCAGAGGACTAACTTCCTGGTAGTCCTCATTGCAAAGTTCCCAGGTATGTCAATCACTCCCTGGATTTCATATTTATATAGACTGGCATGACACTTGCTAGCAGGCCCACAGTACACAAACTCCTCCTGCACATAGTAATCTTAACCTTTAAGGACCACTGCGGTGTACAATGCATTTCTTTGCACTGCTTTTCACATCTCTCTGGTCCTTAAAGGATAAAGTAGTACTCTGACTGCTTCAGTTAACAAAGGCCCAAGGGCAAATTTCAAAGGGGTCATTAATTATTTCTGGCCATAGTAAAGTAAATGTTTTATTATTATTATTATTATTATTATTATTATTATATCATCATTATTATTAGATAGTGTTACTTTTCCTTTAATGACAAGTTACTGTGTACATCTGTATGCATTAACTCTTTCAGTGCCAGAGAGGTATCTGATGCATTGAGTTAAACAGATAATATGCTCTTATGCATGCCCAGTAGTGCAGTAGCATGGTTTGGAGGCTAATGTCAAGAGAGCTGGAGTGCTTGTTCTAATTGTACTATTTGTGCTAGCCAAGAGTAAGAACCTGAGCGAACTGTAAAATGGTATTGAAGACTCAGAGGAACATTTCACACTAAAATATCCATACTCTTCCCCACTGCCTAAACTTAGTGCAAACAATAGAATAAGGAGAACTTTTGGTGTGGATAGCTTAGGCAATAGGCAGGGGCAGCGTCACCTATGTTAGTACGGATTTGTATTAGTATATCCCCAGTAATGGGATTTCGTCTTCTGTTTCATACAGAAGCCTCATTTGTCTGTGTTAAATTCTGTGTTAAGTACAGTACAACTGACTGATGCATTTTGCAGCTTGAATGGACAAATGCCAGGTCACTCATATTATAACTGGCAAACCACTTTTAGAGGTCATCTGGAGGACAGCGGCAGTCAGGCCAGGAAGGCAGTTCCTCTTCATCGATCCAGGGAACAGACAGGACACTAGTGTGGTTTTCAGCAGCACTAATCATCACAAGGTATGCTGGATGGACCTTTTTCATTTTAATGCCAGCATTATGGGACAGTAGTATGAGGATGCACATTTCACTTCAGCAGCTGTGTGCCCAGTCCAGATAATTAAAGCCAGCTGCCTGGGCAATGATTCAATAGCTAAACCACAGCAAGTGAAAAGCAGCCAGGGCTCTGATTAGTAACTTCAAACTAACTCAGCTGTTTCCGTTGTACAACACATTTTCTGTTTAATTTTTCCATGTTCACGGGAACACTCTGTGGTGTAACATGAAATATACAGGCCATTAAGGCCAGATGCACAAAGACAAAATTGAGCAATTTTTGGCTATACCAAATTCAACATAGTGAACAAATAAGAATTCTCGAAATTCTCATTGAGTTAAATAAAGCTTTTAACTCCGTGGATTCTATAGAGGTCTCCAGTGCATTCCCCAAATGTCAGTTGTCTTGAGTGGAGTTTTTAACCCCTTGAATGCTAAACAGGTCTCTAACGCACTGCTTTGTTAATAAGTTGGAGACATCTTTAGCATTCAGGGGGACCTCACAAGCAACCAAATGTCCATTGATTTAAATGGGACTTTTTCCTCTTTAATGTGAATAGGCAGGGGAGAAACTTCATGGGGAGCAGGTATTCCACTGGAGTCAGTATCCAAGATGACCCCATTTGCCCCAGGGCCCAACAGGTTGACATTATGTCCATGCCTGAGAACACCTTGTATCTGACCCAGAGACTCATTTTTTTATACTTTTACCAGTCTCCAGCGACAGAGGCTAACTTACATGGCTCAGTCAGTTCCCTTATAACTTAACACACATCCCTGCTAATTCCAGTCAATCTTCACCCTGCTTTTCCAACTCTGTCCATTTTAAAGGGATAGAAACACTTAAAATGTAAAAAAAAAAAATATGTTGTAGGGTTTATCCCCCTGAGTAAAACAAAGATTCTCCCACTGCTGAAAGGTGTTTTATTAAAAAATGATTACCGCTCAAAGCTGAATTTTTTCATGTGCAATATAAAAGTGGCCGGAAATTGTACAGTGGCGCTGTTGCTACACTATCCTATGGACAGCTCTGGTCCTGGTCCAGAGCTGTCCATAGGATGGTGTAGCAACAGCACCATTGTACAATTTCAGTCCACTGTCATATTCCACCTAAAAAATTAAACGTTGACCTGTAATAACTTTTGTATAAAACACCTTTCAGCAGTGGGAGTACCTTTGTTTTGCTCAGGGGGATAAACCATGCAACATATTTTTTTAAGTATTACTATCCATTTAAGGGCAAACCCTGCCTCCACTCCTGCAAACCCAATCCATCCCAATCAAGCCATTCCTACTTTATGCCATGTTATTTGGGCACCCTCACCCCAAGGCTTTAGTGGACCTCTGGAGGCTTGGCAAAAGAAGGCTTCCAGATATCGTTATGTCTCTGTGAAAATATTTTTGTATTAGGTGCCCCAAAATTAGTGTGATCAGACCTCATCTTTAACCAGGGACATATATAAAAAATGCATACTTCAGGGCTGCTTTGATTTCATTGCAGTCCTGAAATATGCCTATTTCCTATGTGTCCCCGATTAAAGGTGAGGTCTGGTCACCCTACTCAAAATTGTTTGCACCAGGTGCTTGCAATGACTAGTTACTCCACCTCTATAAGATCTCAAAACGTTTATACCATTCAATGAGTTAAAGGGATAGTAATACTTAAAATGTAAATAAAAATATGTTGTAGGGTTTATCCCCCTGAGTAAAACAAGGGTAATCCCATTGCTGAAAGGTGTTTTATTCAAAAGTTATTACAGCTCAAAGTTGGATTTCTTAGGTGCAATATCACAGTGGCCTGAAATTGTACAGTGGCGCTGTTGCTACACCACTACCACTTCTTAGCTACAGCGCTAAAGTAACAAAGTGACAAAGTACAATTTTTAATCAATAAGGAGTACCCTTATGTAGGTTTTGGAGTCCTGTAATATAGGTTACTGATCGTTGCTGCCAATTCTCTCCACAAACCTCTGCTACAGATTCCTCACCAATATGGCAACATAGAAAAAGAACACAAAAGAGAGAAAGTGCATACGCTCTAAGGGTTAACTGTTAAAACAACAAGTCCACCTCCACTTTACTTCCGGAGCAAATAATTCTCTACTGTGCCCAAACTTTCTTTTCTGTGGGTATATATCCCATTCACCTTCTTTAGAGGCTAAAGGCTTAGGAGTGAATGGGAAGATAATCGTCATATTACTAGTGACTGTGAGAAGGAAGATTCAGGGCTTGAAATTGATGTGGTTGGTGTTAGTAGTAGTAACAATAATGGTGAAACAGCTGGTGGGAATATTGTTGGGGGAGTAGTAGGGGAAGCAATTGAGAGCATCCAGACTAGTGATCAAGGGAGCCCACACCATTCCCGTGACCCTGGGAGTCCCCTTCCCCCCACGGCATTGTCCAGGTGGAACATGATCCTGAAGAAACAAGAACTGGTGGCTAGCAGGCACAGCAATAATACCACCACCAGGAACATAGACCAGATACCTGTGCCTGCTGCTAGTGCAGCCAGTCTGCCTTCTTCAGGTCACCAAGAAATGGCAAGTGTGACATTAGGGGACCCTCTGTCACATTTCTCGTCACCTCCTCCAACCAGCAGTGAGGAGTCCGTAACAGAGCAGCAGCAGCACGGAGGGACTAGTGGTGGTGATGAAGATGATGGTGGAGAATCTGGGGTGGAAGAGACATTTATGGTCTATTTAGACCAAACTTGAGAAGGAGTGGGAGACGGGGATGAGGATGGGCATCCCCACCACCACCACCAGCAGTGAGCTTTTGGAATTTACAAAGTTTGCAACTGCCCTAAGTCCTGCTGTGGTTGAGATGCAAGGGCAACATTATGCTAAGGAGCAGGCTAGTGTGCCACAGACCACTGTAAACACAGTGGGAATGGGGTCAACAAGTGATGCGGGACTAAGACAGGTTCCACTTGTCAGCAGCAGCAATACTCCTGGTCCTAGTTGCAGTGCTGATTCTGAGGCAGTAGCAGCAACAGCAGTAACATCATCCTCTGCCTCAGCCAGTGAAGGGGAATGTGGAGGAGAAGAAGAAAGAGGCCATTCTTTTCCACTTGTTACCTACCCCTTGAAGTAATGGGTGTGGGACTATTTTCATCTTGGGGCAGACACAGTGCAATCATCGCCAATGGCACTGTGCACAATTTTTGTCAAGTCAGTGAGAAGGAGAAAGGAGGGAACACACCTTGGCACAACTGTCCTGATAACACACATGAAACACAGACATCATGACATTTATGTCAACCATGTTAAAGCCAAACACCCACCACAGAAATCGAGCACTACTGTTGCTGTACCCCATGACTCTCAGGAAAGGCAACAAGAGGCAAGGAGGAGATCAAAGAGGAGGAAGAATAGAGAATCCCAGGCAGATGCTGGAAGATCAATGACGAGCAAAACAGCTAGCTCACCATCACCTTCTTCCTCTAGAGTAACTACGTCTTCTGCCAATCCACCTTGTTCATCATTACCTCCCCCATTTAGTGATAGCCACTCTGTTGATGTTAGGCTGTGGAAGTTCGTGTCCACACATTGCACATTGTGTGGTTCACTCACCACACAAGGCATTGTAGTGAAGGAAATCACAAGCAGGGCATCAAGCAGCATCTGAGGAGATTCCATCCCACAGAATATGCTAAGCTGGTGGCAGTGAGGGTTCATCATTACTATTAAACTGTCAGCAAGTTGTCATGTGTCATGCCCTTAGTGGGGTATAGACAAGGGGTATAGTGACAGCAGCAGTACTTGGTTTCTGGTGTCATGGTGTTTTGACACAGTTGTGCCAGGTGTTGCTGATGAGAGCCACAGTTCCTGCTCTCAAGGGAAAAATTTCTATTCTATTAACAACACAACCATGAATTTGGAGGAGAGGCAGGTGGAGAAGAATTATTGTCCAACTTCTTCTTTTCTTTACATATACTGGGGGCTAGTCTTGGTGCCGCTACTGCCTCAGGTGCTAGTCATGGCAAGTGGAACCTTCATCATCCATCACCCATGTTACTACTGTTTTTGATCCCATTCCCCTTGAGCTACTTAATCATCCTGCAGCTTAAACAACTCAACAGCAGCAGCAAGAACAGCAGTTGCATATTCCGCATCTAAATCAGTGCATTTCACAATGGCCAGTGGCCACTGGCCAACACGACATGACCTGCTGGCACTAGGCCAGCAGGGCATTTATTTTTTCTTCTCAGGGCTTGTGCTTTAAAAAAATAAATGCGTACATTTTTTTTTTTTTTTTTTTTTTTTTTTTAAACCCAAAGGCCTACAAAAAAAAATAAACCATTTTTGGGGTTTGTTTCTAACAAGCCTAAATCCTACAAATCAATGTTTCCTTAGGGCTTGTGCCAAACAAATCTTTATTCTGCAAATCAATGTTTTCTCAGGGCTTGGGCCTCTAACAACAAATCTTACAAATCATCCTCTCCAAAATATTCTGTCATGTCAAGTATCAGTCTACCTCAGTGACAGCTTATGTCAGGGGGTCCCTGTCTCTCTCATGTCCCAAACAAATTTCGTATTTTATTTTATCTTTTTATTTTTTTATTAACTGCCCCTCCAATACCAGTCAAGAACCCCCCCAAAACAAATTCCCTGTTCAAATGATTATTTCCCAGGACTCCACCTACCAACACAGCCACCCTCCTCAGACCCCTTTTATATCATGTCTTATGGGGGTTTTTAATTGTATTTAGGATTTATTTTTTGTATTTAGGATTTATTTTTTATTAACTGCCCCCCAATACCAGTAAACAACCCCCCCAAAAAAAATTCCCTGTTCAACTGATTTTTTCCCCACACTTCACCAACGCAGGCACCATCATGCCCCTTTTAGATTATGCCTTTGGGAAATAAAATCATATTTGTTATGTGTTTTGTGTAAAATCAAAGTTCCCATTGGTTTCAAAGGAATGAGCTAGGCGAAAAAAGTGGAAAAACTGCACTTGTCGCAGGAAATTACTCGACCAGAGGGAAGTGCCATTATTCAGTGATTTCGTTTTGAGGTGAAAACTTTGCCCATCCCTAGTCACACCAGTGTGCCAATCTCACAAGCTCACATGTTCAGAAGCTGGATGAGGATGCAGCGGACCTGTGTGTTTGTGTGTTTATGTGTTTGTTTTCTGGCAGAAGGTATCTACAAGAACATCCGCCCAGTACAGGTAAAATTGAAAGCAGGGCCCTAGAAGCTAGGACCAGGGAAGAACCTAGGTCCAGGGGTGACACTTAAGAGTACAGACAGAAGCTTAACATAGGAATAACAATTTGGAGACAGGTGGAACAGGCTGTTGACATTAGCAGACAAGCTTTGATCAGTGAAGACAAGATGTGATGGCAGCAACAATCCTGGCACGTGTGTTTCTGCATGGGCAACACCATGCTTTTCTTTGCTAATGTATTATGATTAGATATATCGAACTGTTATTTAAAGGACTACTCACTAGGTAAGTCCTTCTGTTACAGTGCAACTAACAAGAAAAAAATATATAAAAGTAAATGTTTTAAGCTCAATCTTTAACTAGTTCACTCACCTCTTGGAGTAGCAGATTTATAAAGTTACAGGCCTAACTGTATAGATATACCTTAAAGGGATACTAATGTTTCATAATAAAAGCAGCTCTAATTAATCTTCATAGTACTTGGGCCATGGAGAGTGTTATTTCAATTCTGTCAGAGTTGTAGTTCAAGAGTAATTGAATGATAAAGTATCCCCCTCCCGCCCCTTTTACTGATGTAACACTGCTCAGCTCAGATCAGAAGGGAGGTGCCCAGGTAGACTGCAGAGAGGGACAATCTTCAATTAAGATAAGGGAAAAACCTGAAAAACCTGTCAAGGGGGCAAGGTTTTCATTGTTCTCACAGTAAGAAGATTGTCCCTTGCTGTCAAGCAACCAGATTCCACATCTGAGGTGAGCAGTGTAACACTAGGTAAAAGGGGTGGGAGGGGGATACTTTATCATTCAATTACTCTTGAACTACAACTCTGACAGTACTGAAATAACACTCTCTATGGCTCAAATACTAGGAAGATTAATTGGAGCTGCTGAAACATTACTATCCTTTTAAAATCCTTGTCCCACATCCTGTTACAGATGAATCTGCAAAGGCATCCTCGTTTCTTTTGGCTACAAAGGAGTGTGAGATTTCACAGCAGCAAACTAGAATTATCGATATGTCTTTGGAGCTCACAGAGCATGCCCTGGAGACCTGCATACTGAGGTATGTAAGTTTAAACATTCAGAGTACCAATGCAGTATCCAATGTATTGCCTCACAATGTGTTGGATTACCCTCTTTCACTCAAGGGGTTAACATACTACTAACCCCAGAGGTACTCATTGTCTAACCCTTGCAGAATATCCCCTGCTCGTTGATGCTGCTCATCAAAACACTGCTCAACTCCCTTAGGGCTGAAAGAGTTAAGCGTCAATGAGTGAGAGACATAATGAAGGAGTAAGACAAGAAATGCCTGCAAGATATGACTGTAATTAGTATAACCATAAATGTAAATAACTCAAAACTAGTTTCGAAAATAAAATATGGCTATTGCAATGTATAGGTGAGTTTGAAAGCTGTTTAAAAGTTCCCAATGTTTTCCTCTGTCTTTCATGCTCTTCCTTGTCACTTCTTTCATAATTTTTCTTCTTTTCTCTTATATTACTGACTCACTTTCTCAGTTCTAGTAGGATAACTATCTTATGTAAGATTATATTATTATCATTATTTTTGTTGAATGCTGACTACTCTTAAGCTCTCTGTCAGTCATTGGACTATTGTATAGATTGTGTCTTCATCGTGTCGCACTGAACTGTGTATTTTTCATAAACATGCTTCTAATGTCTACTGTTCTTATCCAACTGCTAAATGTCTGTATATGATTATTCTTCAATAAAGTTTTGAAAAAAAAATAAATAAATAAAAAAAAATAAATAAATAAAAGTTCCCAATGTTGTTTTAGGTGATAAGGTCTTAAGATACATTATAATAGGTACAGTTCTCTCTTAATGAATGACAGATCCCCTACACACACACTCACAAAATCACACACACACTCTCCAGCTTTGAAATGGGCCTAAAATACAATTTATTTCACTTCCATTTAACATCTGTGCTTCAATGAATCTATAAGCTCTACCATGGTGTCCTAATTATCTGCATTCCTGAACACAAAAGCACAGCACTTATTGTAGTAATTTCTTGCATATCTGATCATTTAGTATAAACACAAAGTAATTAAAAAAACACCACTTAGTTGTTTAACCCCATGAATCCTAGAGAGGTCTCCTTCTTTATAATGTAGTTGAGTTATCCAAGTGGCTCCAAAAGGGACTGACAGCGCAGGCGCACGGACGTCACTGTGATGAGATGTCCGTGCTTCCTGCTACTTTGAGCCTCCGAAAAACTGCAAAATCTTTCAAACCAGGTAATATTTCTGGCGACTAGCGCTACTAAGCAGCTAGTCGTCAGATGAAGACTCAATTCATGTGAAGTTATTGTGGGGTGGTAGTTTCCCTTTAAATTTTTATTATCAATAAATGATACTAAAAATCAGGTACTTCTTACTGCCATGCTTCTACTGAGCTGTGGCTTGTGAGTGCAGTACACTCCTGGACTCCATCAGGGCATAGGTGTTTTTAATTTAAAAGCTGAAGTACTGTAGGTTTACCTCTGTTTATGTTCCACCTCACCAAGCTATGCAATTTGCACTTAAAATGGGTCTATTACCGTAAGATAAGCTTAATTAATTTTAAAGAAAACCAAAATATATTAATTTTTTTTCTGTAGAAAATTCAGCAAAAATGTTATAATTTTCAATTTCCCCACAGGAAATTTCTCCCATAGAAAAGTCATTTTTTTCCACTAAGGATTAAAATGTTCTCACGAGGAGTACTTAATTTGCAACTAATATTCCGCTATGGGGTGACATTTCCATTTGCCATAAAATTAAAAGCCTGAACTTTCAGTCATGAAGAACAGGGTCCAGAGTTCCATGAAGCTATATAGGCAAATTTAGGTAGATGAAGAAAGTGTGAGACACAATGACCAGTAGGGTAAGTTGGAGGGATGCTGCTGCTGGTGTTGAGGAGGATTCTTTCAAACACAAGCAACAGCAGTGAGTATCTCAACCCAGAATGCTTGTCAGAGTCTGCCCAAGCCAGTAGTACTGTGACCAATGCCAGCAGCAGAACCCTGGCAGGAATTTATATAATGAAGGAAGAGGAGCTAGATAATGTGTCACTATCCCCACCAGTGGATCCCCCACCATGTCCCTCATCCACTTCAAGTCACCTTAGAAAGCACTAGTATGAGCAATGTTCAGCTGTCTCAGGCTGACACAGTTGCACTGTGTAAGAAGGTGTCAACTAAGCACTTGTGCCCCGTGACAGTGCAGCTGTTTATGCCTGAAACAGCTACATTGATGATTAGCAGTGTACAAGTGGAATCATTTCACTATGTTACTAGTGAGGTAGCAGCAGGCACAGCAGTACCAGCAAGTACAACAGCAACAGCACAAAAAAGACACTTAAAGGGATAGTAATGTGTCAAAATAAAAGCAGCTCCAATTTATCTTCATAGTATTTGGGCCATGGAGAGTGTTATTTCATTACTGTCAGAGTTGTAGTTCAAGAGTAATTGAATGATAAAGTATCCCCCTCCCGCCCCTTTTACCTAGTGTAAGCCACCTCCTCTCAGATGTGGAATCTTATCTTAAGACCAGACAGCTCACAGCAAGGGACAATCTTCTTACTGTGAGAACAATGAAAACCTTGCCCCTTTGACAGGTTTTGCAGGTTTTCCCCTTATGCTAATTGAAGATTATCCCTCTCAGCAAGCCATCTGAACACCACCTTTCTGTTCTGAGGTGAGCAGTGTTACATCAGTAAAAGGGTCAGGAGGGGAATACTTTATCATTCAATTACTCTTGAACTACAACTCTGATAGTACTGAAATAACACTCTCTATGGCTCAAATACTATGAAGATTAATTGGAGCTGCTTTTATTTTGAAACATTACTATCCCTTTAAGGAGGTGACAGATGACAGCCCAATCCATCCCCACCCGTCAGTGCCATGAAATGATGAATATGGGATTAGTTTTCTTTGAGGGCAGGTATTCAGCATCTGCTTTGTGCACAATGTGTGACAAAGTTGTGAAGAGGGGAAGGGGGGGATCACACCTTGGCACATCTGTCTTACAAAGCATGTCAAGCACAACCATTCCAAAGTGCACAACAGACATGAACTGTCCCAGTTCCTAGCCAAGCCAAAGAAATCACATGCTGAAGATGACTGAGCCCTTTGTCATATTGCAAGTTTGGGAAAAATGGAGGGTAACGTCTGGACTAACTGACAGCAGGGCAACAACCATGCCCAGCAGGTAATTGCAAGTGGTCCCACTCCCAGGCAGCAGGTAATTGCAAGTGATCCCACTCCCAGCAATGCAAGTTCAGCTGGTCCTCACTAGTAGGCAAGTGGCACCATTCTGAGTTGTCACCAGCAGCAGGCTGGTGTAATGCCACCACCACCTACAGACAGTGCTTCTGCTGATTTGAGGATCTGGCAATATATTTCCAACCACTGAACATTATTTACTGCAATAACCATATATGGAAAGGCACTGGAGCATAATAGAATACACTGCAAAATGAATCACCTGCAGATTGCACACCCTGCAGAATATGCCACAGTGATAGCGGGGTACACTATATATATTTCTGGCTCACTGACGGGGGAAACGCTGGTTGGCTAAGGAAGGGGGAAAGGGTAAATGCGCGTAGGAGAAGGCAAGGGATGAAGTCAACCACTCTGTTAATCAAAAACTTATCTCAGCAAAGGCTGTGGAACTATAAGAGGCTTAGGAGGAGGCAGAGGGCAAAGTCAACCATTCTATTAAAAAAAATTCCACTGCACACACCCCATAAAAAACAAAAATAAAAAAATTTATATCTCTTAGTGGGTTAAAAAGAAAAAAACAATGTCATCACAAGGGTGAAGCAGTACAATAAAAGTTAGTTTTTAATAAGTGTACAGTAAATGTCACCCACCATCAAGTAACAAGGGCATCAGGCAATGGTTAGGGGATGGTTTATCATAAGCAGCACTTTGAGATTGATGTTGGACATGCATTATGACTGCTGAAGTGCCATTTGTGTGATCCTAGTGTATGCTAATCTTCACAACATTTGTTTTTACACACTGGGCACATTGCAGTTGTTAGGAATTGCACAGTCCCTCCCTGCCCTCAGATAAACATTTTCCAATACCCATAATTTTAGGTGAGTGGAAGAAGGAAGTGAAGTATGTTGAATGTGTCTGAATTGGCTTGGTGTGCTGCTTCTGCTGTCTAAGCAGCACTAGATCTAGTACTAGGAAGAACAGTAACCACCACCACCTGTCCCACAACACTGCTGCTGAATTATCTCAATCACACTCCGCCCATCACCATTAATATATATGCATACAGCATAGGCATGGTGAGTACAGCAGCCGCTGCAACATATAACACTTAAACATCTCAGTAGTATGAACTAAATTAGCAGCAAAAAGAGTTGTGAGGAGCACACATCAAGCACAAACAAAATTAAGTGTCTTGTTCTAAGGCATGGTAGCCTCTCAATGGTGCTACAACTCACATTTTTCACTCCCATGTGCCATTGCAGAGAGGAAATCTCCATGTCCATATCAGACTGGTCCCGCCCACAGACAGTCCAGCTCCGAAATGTCAGGCAAGTCCTCTCCGCACGAGAGAAACGGCAAAACCACAGACGTATGTTTGCCTGACATTTCGGAGCTGGACTGTCTGTGGGCGGGACCAATCTGATATGGACATGGAGATTTCCTCTCTGCAATGGCACATGGGAGTGAAAAACGTGAGTTGTAGCACCATTGAGAAGCTACCATGCCTTAGAACAAGACACTTAATCTTGTTCGTGCTTGATGTGTGCTCCTCACAACTCTTTTTGTCTCCCTAAGTTTAAGGGCATCCCAGGCATGGGCCCTTGCTTCCATGTGCCCTAGAGGGATTCGACTGCACCACACTGATGAGGCTCACATAGGCCGAAACGTACGTCTGTGGTTTTGCCGTTTTTTTTCGTGTGGAGAGGATTTGCCTGACATTTCGGAGCTGGACTGTCTGTGGGCGGGACCAGTCTGATATGGACATGGAGATTTCCTCTCTGCAATGGCACATGAGAGTGAAAAATGTGAGTTGTAGCACCATTGAGAGGCTACCATGCCTTAGAACAAGACACTTAATCTTGTTCGTGCTTGATGTGTGCTCCTCACAACTCTTTTTGTCTCCCTAAGTTTAAGGGCATCCCAGGCATGGGCCCTTGCTTCCATGTGCCTAGAGGGATTCGGCTGCACCACACTGACGAGGCTCATATAGGCCGAAACGTACGTCTGTGGTTTTGCCTGACATTTCGGAGCTGGACTGTCTGTGGGCGGGACCAGTCTGATATGAACATGGTGATTTCCTCTCTGCAATGGCACATGGGAGTGAAAAACGTGAGTTGTAGCACCATTGAGAGGCTACCATGCCTTCGAACAAGACACTTAATCTTGTTCGTGCTTGATGTGTGCTCCTCACAACTCTTTTTGTCTCCCAAAGTTTAAGGGCATCCCAGGCATGGGCCCTTGCTTCCATGTGCATAGAAGGATTCGGCTGCACCACACTGACGAGGCTCACATAGGCCGAAATGTACGTCTGTGGTTTTGCCGTTTCTCTCGTGCGGAGAGGATTTGGTTGACATTTCGGAGCTGGACTGTCTGTGGGCGGGACCAGTCTGATATGGGCATGGAGATTTCCTCTCTGCAATGGCACATGGGAGTGAAAAACGTGAGTTGTAGCACCATTGAGAGGCTACCATGCCTTAGAACAAGACACTTAATCTTGTTCGTGCTTGATGTGTGCTCCTCACAACTCTTTTTGTCTCCCAAAGTTTAAGGGCATCCCAGGCATGGGCCCTTGCTTCCATGTGCATAGAGGGATTCGGCTGCACCACACTGACGAGGCTCACATAGGCCGAAATGTACGTCTGTGGTTTTGCCGTTTCTCTCGTGCGGAGAGGATTTGGTTGACATTTCGGAGCTGGACTGTCTGTGGGCGGGACCAGTCTGATATGGGCATGGAGATTTCCTCTCTGCAATGGCACATGGGAGTGAAAAACGTGAGTTGTAGCACCATTGAGAGGCTACCATGCCTTAGAACAAGACACTTAATCTTGTTCGTGCTTGATGTGTGCTCCTCACAACTCTTTTTGTCTCCCAAAGTTTAAGGGCATCCCAGGCATGGGCCCTTGCTTCCATGTGCATAGAGGGATTCGGCTGCACCACACTGACGAGGCTCACATAGGCCGAAATGTACGTCTGTGGTTTTGCCGTTTCTCTCGTGCGGAGAGGATTTGGTTGACATTTCGGAGCTGGACTGTCTGTGGGCGGGACCAGTCTGATATGGGCATGGAGATTTCCTCTCTGCAATGGCACATGGGAGTGAAAAACGTGAGTTGTAGCACCATTGAGAGGCTACCATGCCTTAGAACAAGACACTTAATCTTGTTCGTGCTTGATGTGTGCTCCTCACAACTCTTTTTGTCTCCCAAAGTTTAAGGGCATCCCAGGCATGGGCCCTTGCTTCCATGTGCATAGAGGGATTCGGCTGCACCACACTGACGAGGCTCACATAGGCCGAAATGTACGTCTGTGGTTTTGCCGTTTCTCTCATGCGGAGAGGATTTGGTTGACATTTCGGAGCTGGACTGTCTGTGGGCGGGACCAGTCTGATATGGGCATGGAGATTTCCTCTCTGCAATGGCACATGGGAGTGAAAAACGTGAGTTGTAGCACCATTGAGAGGCTACCATGCCTTAGAACAAGACACTTAATCTTGTTCGTGCTTGATGTGTGCTCCTCACAACTCTTTTTGTCTCCCAAAGTTTAAGGGCATCCCAGGCATGGGCCCTTGCTTCCATGTGCCTAGAGGGAATTCGGCTGCACCACACTAACGAGGCTCACATAGGCCGAAACGTACGTCTGTGGTTTTGCCGTTTCTCTAGTGCGGAGAGGACTTGCCTGACATTTCGGAGCTGGACTGTCTGTGGGCGGGACCAGTCTGATATGGACATGGAGATTTCCTCTGTGCAATGGCACATGGGAGTGAAAAACGTGAGTTGTAGCACCATTGAGAGGCTACCATGCCTTCGAACAAGACACTTAATCTTTTTGTGCTTGGGATGCTCTTAAACTTAGGGAGACAAAAAGAGTTGTGAGGAGCACACATCAAGCACGAACAAGATTAAGTGTCTTGTTCTAAGGCATGGTAGCCTCTCAATGGTGCTACAACTCACGTTTTTCACTCCCATGTGCCATTGCAGAGAGGAAATCTCCATGTCCATATCAGACTGGTCCCGCCCACAGACAGTCCAGCTCCGAAATGTCAGGCAAATCCTCTCCGCACGAGAGAAACGGCAAAACCACAGACGTACGTTTCAGCCTATGTGAGCCTCGTCAGTGTGGTGCAGCCAAATCCCTCTAGGCATATGGAAGCAAGGGCCCATGCCCGGGATGCCCTTAAACTTAGGGAGACAAAAAGAGTTGTGAGGAGCACACATCAAGCACGAACAAGATTAAGTATCTTGTTCTAAGTCTGATATGGACATGGAGATTTCCTCTCTGCAATGGCACATGGGAGTGAAAAACGTGAGTTGTAGCACCATTGAGAGGCTACCATGCCTTAGAACAAGACACTTAATCTTGTTCGTGCTTGATGTGTGCTCCTCACAACTCTTTTTGTCTCCTAAATTAGCAGCAAACCTCATGTCACAGGTGGGTTTCAAATGTTCCACTATTTATTTTTTCAAGATTAGAATTTCCATACAGGTCTGATTACAATTTTTGTAAACACATGCCTTGCAGTGGAAGCCTGCTCATAACTTTTTTCAAGGCTTGCTTTGCTATATAATCCGGCAAACAATTTTGCTTAAGGCTTACCTTGTTATAACTAAGGGGAAAACAAAGAGAAATGGACAAAGTATAAGCTACATTGGCTCCATAATTAAATCCTACAACCCAACTTAAATCGAAAGAAGGCCAGTTCATTATAAAAACTTAAATAATCATCATAATACTTAGCTTTTATTAATTCAAATTAAAATAAAAAAAGTTCACCATCCTATATAATAATTCGCCAAGTTGTGTGTAACGTCCGACATGCGCAGTAGACACTGCTGCGTGCGTGGCAGTCATGAGCAGTAGAGACTGCCCGCGCCGCGGCTGATACAGAGCTGGGCGCTCTGATGGAGCGTCCAGCTCTGTATCAGCCGAGGCGCGGGCAGTCTCCACCGCGTGTGACTGCACCGCGACCGGCTGCCAGAGGGTCTGTATCAGCTGAGGCGCGGGCAGTCTCCACTGCGTGTGACTGCCCCGCGACCGGCTGCCAGAGGCACTGTGGCCCGTGTAACAGGCTGTTCAACTAGTTTATTAATAATGCAATAGAGATAAAAAATACATCAGTTTCCTAAACCTAGGATTCAGATCACTATAACAACATCCTAGTTGTTCTCTATTATAGTCACCTGGACCCAGCTCATAATATACAGAGCAGTCGTCAAACCTTTAATTGATGAATATCTGAATGTAGCCATTCAATGACTTAAATTAAGTCACAAGCAAATTAGCACAGTGAATTTGTATAGTATGTTCTTTATATATAAAGTATTAAATATTCATGTAGTTTTAAACATGACAGCTAGAGATCATATTAGATCTATTTGGTAATTAAACAGAATCTTATGAGCATATTACCAGCACTATATTCCATCAATGTATTGTGCTGTTATGAAACCTATATTACATGATAAAGTATAGAGAGGTGCATATTTGGTGCCCACAAATGGACAAGAAAGAACACCAGGTCAACCTCAACAAGTAATACCTAGCATACCTATGATAAATCAGGTAGTGTATATCAACCTACTATGTAGGCATGCTATATACTGCAACAGCCCACTTAGTGTAATTTTATCATGATCACTCTTGTATGTAGTGATACCTTGTTGAATTCGCCTCGTGGCAAACCTTTGTTAACAACAAAAAGAGAAAGAAAAAAAACTAAAAAAAAACTGCTGCTCCTGAGTCCCCTTTGTGTTGGAGACACTGGGCAAGCAGAAAAGAGATCCGTTCAGTTCTCAAACGCCCACCTGGGTAGTAACCGATTAAAACCACAATACTTTATTTGTCAAAGTTAAAATACAAAAATGTATGTGTATGTCCCTTTAAATATTTTGACCAGTATACCTGTGTATATATTCCATTGGATAACATTCTGTCACTCATAGGGTTAAAAATTCTAAGCCATTAACCAATTTTGATCCCTATAATAAGTCCCTAGTGGTTAGTTACATGTACCTTCCACATTCTAATTCAATCACTTATTTCAGCTGCTTATTCATGAACAATTGGCATGCATGACAGACTGAATATTGAATCAGAAAAACATGGCCCAACACATTTCCCTATACACAACGACTTCGAACAATATTTTCTTGCCATATTATAACTAAGCCGGCAAACAATAGCTATTATGTTTTGCCTTATTATAAGTCTACAAGTAAAAGGCTTACCTTGTTAATGTGGATTTTAAAGTGGTTGTTATGGATGTTGGTATTGTGGCACTGGAGACAGAGTATATATATGATGATAATGTAACTAGTAAGAAATTTGCAGACAAATTATTTGAGATATAATGTATGAGTTCTGTATACACATTATAATGCATCATTTGTAAGTCACAGTCATTCATTAATGATAGCACTCGTTCCTCCTGGTGGCTGACAGTGGCCAGGCAACTATGCAAATCCATCCTTGTTATCGGTGCTTCTGTTATGATGTAGAGGTTGAAGCAAGATGTATGAGTTGTACATGCTCCATATGCTTCTGTGGCTTGCATGTTTCTTTCCAGTTATGCAACATGATAATTGTATAGTATTAGATGCTGGATCATTCTTAAAAAAGTTAGTCTACCCACACAGTTTCTGACTAGCCATTTCCAACATTCATTAACAATATAACCAGCAGCACTGAAAACCCTCTCTGACTGTACCCTTGCTGGTGAGCAACTAAGTTTTTCCATTGAGTAAGTAATCTACATCACTGCTGGCTACACCAATTGTTTTGTTTGCCAGTACTCCAGTAGACCACCAGTTATGCCTAGAACATAGCTATTCTGTAATCATCTCACATGCATTGGGGTCACTTCTTCAGGCAAGAATACATTGATGGGTATCGATTACCAACCCATTTTCAGGGAGCAAGTCCCATAGAGAAGTGCCAATGCCATCACCAAATCCAACACCACCTATGTTAAACTGCTGCTGACACTGAGAAAACAGACTGGCTTTCTGTGACAATGATGCCATGTTTTCTCCTAATTTTTGGATAATGTTATAGCTGTTGTTAGTATAATCGTTTTTTGACTTCTCTATGCTTTGTTTTGTGTCCACCCTTCTCCACAATACAATGTTCCACTCAAGCTATAAGAATTTATTTATAAGCTTTGACAGAATCTGATTCATCGAAGAAATGCTGCTTATATACCTTGGCACAAATTGAACACTCCTTAGCACACATCCAGACATGTTATGGTCAAAGAAGAGGGCTAGCAATGTAACAAAATATATCCCCCATTGCTTTTTATAGACACTATTGTATGATCCTCCTTGAAGCATGCTAACATGTCATTGCCAGCTGGTTCATGTTTGTGTTGTTATTAACAGAATCATTGTCAATGCTCTTCAGTTTTGTCTGCAATACATAAAAAAATCTTAGTATTTCACTTTTCTCTATACCAGCACTACTAACCAACAAGGTGGCCCCTCAACTGGCTTCAGGAGCTGACAGATGTTTAACATAAGCTGCCATTGACCAGGTGACAAAGAAGCCAGACTTCTAGTTAAGCATTGTATATATTCTGATGGCCTTGTTCTGCCCTCACAGACATTTTAGCATCTACAATGTGTAATTTTACCTATCAGGAACCTCCATTTTCTGGTGTTGATTGTGCAGGTGGGTGCTCTCTTGAATGGAATATAACAAATTGTGAGCACTGTAGGACCATCTAAAATGTGCTCAAATTTTGTTGTCAAAATTCAGCACTTCTATGATGTTCTGGATTCTGACAGAAAGCAAGTAACTATAACATTGAGGGCATGGAAGAAGCAGGGTCTATGTACCTTCCTTTCTCAGGGTTAACATGATGTTTGAGTAATTGTTAGTAGACACAAAGCCGGCTTTCAAGCAGTGAAGTTCAAGCAATTAGTCTATTAATTGTTAACATTTCTTTAAGACATGTACAGACTTGTGGGACTATCTCTCAAATCTCTGCATGCATAAAGTGGCATGCCAATACTCTTCTGCTGGACTTTTCTGCTACTGACAGAAGCAACTTTGATGGTGGTGACCTGCTGTTGCTTAATGTTGCTGCCTGCTGATGAGAAGGATACCCGGGGAGCATTCACAGTCATGTATTCTGTACTCTGCCCATATAAGTGGTCAGGTAACCTTTCTTGCTGTAAGTTGTTTCCAGCCCCTTGCCCACCAGACTAACCAATAGCATAGCCTGTACAATGCAGGCACAGCTGTCCTAGAAAAAGAATCAAGGCTTGGGAAATGCCAACTGGGTGCAACACTATATCAGTTCTTTAAAACAACTCTTCTAAAAAATGAATAGGGCATAATGTCAACTGCTAACATTTTGTCTAGTTTGCCATTCCACAGGTGCACTTTGGGATTATTTGTGTCTTCTTTCTAATGCTCTGTAATTGTGGGTCAGCAGCACTTAGAAGCACTCTATAACTTAATTGTTTTAAGAACATGATGACTAGCTGTGGTGGAAGTGCAGCTGCAGCAGGAACTTTACAGTAACATAATAAATTAGGTTAAAAAAAGACACAAGTCCATCAGGTTCAAATTTTGTCAACTCCTATAACTAAATCAGAGTTCCCCCTCCCCATTCTTTGTAGTTGCATAAACTCAGCTCTAGGAGATGTAGGTATTATTGTTAAAGAAGATAATGTTGTCTCATTCCTGATGATTCTATAACACTACTAACAGATACCCCTTGGTACCTTCTACCTTTAGGAGTGCTTCTACTGCTACTAGTTGTGGCATCTCTGACGTGCCGCTGGTGTTCCTTGCAATCACACTCATGGCTGCAGTTCTGGTGGAATCTCATTGAGAAGGTACCTAGATGGGAAGGATCCTGTTTTCCTCTTGCTCACATATTTTTTACACAAACAACAGATGGCAACATGTTTAGCTATTGGACTGTGAGCGAGATATCATAGAAGATTTCATAGACCAAGGCATTCCTGAGAGACTGCTGCTACAACTACAGGGGATATTATAGTGATGATAGCAGTAGTCTCTGCACTTTCAAAAACAACATAAACACTCCATTCTGGTAATGGAAATGTACTTGAACTTTGGTTCTGCTGTGTCAATAATACAAATGTGACAGTTACCTAGTTCCAGCGACGCTGCCTATGAGGACGAAGGAGGTGTCGTTATGTTGTGGACGCTTCCTTCCAGACGTCACTGACTAGTCCTGGCTTGAGCGCACTTGGCATCGTCATTGGCCATTCATGTCCTCTCACTAGCTGGATTTGGCACTCATTTTGATGCAAGTGCGGGCCGCTGGTTTGACACATCATGGCGGGATGCGTCATTTATTGTCACAAGGCAGCAGAATGACTCAGACCCCTGTTTTATGCTGCTTGGCTATAAATCTCCTCCCAACCACTTCCTGGGCTTGGCTTTAAAAGGGAACTGAGCCAATTCTCAGTTGGCTGAGCTGATAGAACATAGTTTAATTTACCCTTCCACGTACTTTGACTCATGGTTTGCCTAATTCATACATTTTTTTATTTCAAAATTCATAGCATATGTTAATTTAAACCTATTGGATATTTAAGTAAAGACTGGTTTCGATTCATGAAGGTTATCATGGAAAAAGGGAATTCTCATAAATAACATTGCGGTTCTTAAAGGGGATGTATCACATTATAAAAATGTGCTACCATATGCATTGTTAATAAAAGTAATAATAGGAATGCTGTTTGTTTTGTTTTTTTTTAATTCAAGTACTTACAAAGATATTACATCTTCTGTGCACAGCTCTTCTGCATGTTCTATTTCTCCTCCCACCTCCCTCCCAGCTGCCCGACGGAGCACTTTCGTGCTTTTCTTTGGTGTGCTGTGAACGGCTTCTAGTGTTACAGCAAGCTCCAATTAGCATTATAATGAGGTTGCAACCTCAGTGTAATGCTGTAACACTAGAAGCTGTTCACAGCACACCGAAGGGAAGCTTGATAGTGCTCCCTCAGGCAGCTAGGAGGGAGGAGAAATAGCACGTGCAGAAGACCTTTGCCGAAGAATCAGCGTGTCCCATTATGCTGATTGGCAAATCTTGCAGAGGAAATGTCTTTGTAAGTACTTATATTAAAAAAAACAGCTTTCCTAGTATTACTTTTATTAACAAAGCATATGATAACACCTTTTTGTAAGGTGATACATCCCCTTTAAACTTTTTCTCATTGTTGTGTTAGTTACAGAAAATAATAATAACTATGACACGATGTGTTAAATTATTGAAATGTGTTGCAATAAGCTTCAGCACTGATGTCAGCAGAATCCCTGGAGTTGATGGCGATCATAAAGTCTCAGGTTTTGCGGACGATATACTCCTGTCCCTCTCTAATCCCAAAACTTCCCTTCCTGCTGCTTTAGAGTTACTCTTGACTTATTCATCTCTGTCGGGTTCTCGAATCAATGTCTCCAAATCTGAAATACTAAATGTTAATCTAACTGAAGCTCGATGCCTGCTTCTCAAAGATCGCTATGAATTTCGTTGGCCCCAGGAATCGATCACGTACCTGAGAGTGAAGTTTACACCATGAACTAAGGATTTGCTTAAGATAAACTATCCCCAGCTTATAACTACTATAGCTGCTGATCTTCGAACATGGGACATCCCACAGGTTTCGTGGTTTGGCAGAGATAATCTCGTTAAGATGGTTGTCCTGCCGAAAATACTTTACTTATTCCAGATGCTACCGATTAAATTACCCCGTTCTTTTTTGAGGCCACTTCAGTCATTATTTGTCGGTTTGTATGGAGAGATAAAACCCTGAGATGCTCCAGGGAACAATTAACAGCTCCCAGACTCAGAGGTGGCCTGGGTCTCCCCTGTTTCGAATCCTTTTACGAAGCCGCCTTGCTGACCCTAGCGATCGACCTTGCTCAGGGACCAGACACAGCTGTTTGGACTAGTGTTTCGATTGCTACTATCCCACTTGTCTCTCTCAGACAGCTTCTTTTTGTTCCCTCGAGTGATCTCCCGAAGAGCCTTCATCATGAGCCACTTGTTTTGACTCTCAGACACAGAGTAAGATAAAAATCAAACTTTATTGAAAAGTTTAATAAGAACCCTCACGGGTCCTGAACATACATGTATACGACGTGCACAAAATAGATTCAAACAGTAGCTTTTACAAAGATACTGTATGGTAGGCTCTACCGGCCTTGCCAATATACCGGGCAAGGCAGCCTATGGTATGGCACAACAATATAACTAAGGCACTACCGGCCTTGCCAATATACCGGGCAAGGCAGCCTGGAGGAAGGCACAACAATATAAATGAGGCTCTACCGGCCCTGCCAATATACCGGGCAAGGCAGCCTGATGGATGACACAATTGTAGGAATAAGGCTCTACCAGCCTTGCCAATATACCGGGCAAGGCAGCCTGGAGGATGGCACGACAATCTGAATGAGGTTCTACCAGCCTTGTCAATATACCGGGCAAGGCAGCCTAAATGACTGAAGGACAGCTCCACTAATGCTGTAAGGTTGGAAGCATCAGCATAAGATGGTACAGTGGAGCAAACCAGTATCACGTATAGGACAATCAGGGAGGCCCAACCGGTGCTGTAAATGGAGACAGCTAGCAACCGGTGAAATGGAGTAAACCAGTACCGCGTACTGGACAGCAGAAACGCCCTACCGGTGCTGTAATGTAGACAGCTAGCAACCGGTGATATGGAGTAAACCAGTACCACATACTGGACAACAGGAATGCCCTACCGGTGCAATAGTGGAGGCAGCTAGCAACCGGTGATATGGAGTAAACCAGTACCGTGTACTGGACAACAGGAACGCCCTACTGGTGCTGTAATGGAGGCAGCTAGCAACCAGTGATGTGGAGTAAACCAGTACCGCGTACTGGACAACAGGAATGCCCTACAGGTGCTGTAATGGAGGCAGCTAGCAACCGGTGATATGGAGTAAACCAGTACCGCGTACTGAACAACAGGAACGCCCTACCGGTGCTGTAATGGCGACAGCTAGCAACCGGTGATGTGGAGTAAACCAGTACCGCTTACTGGACAACAGGAACGCCCTACCGGTGCAATAATGGAGGCAGCTAGCAACCGGTGATATGGAGAAAACCAGTACCGAGTACTGGAAAACGGAAATGCCCTACCGGTGCAGTAACGGAGGCAGCAAGCACCCGGTGAATATGGAGTAAACCAGTACCGCGTACTGGCTAACACAGAAGCCCTACCGGTGCTTGTAGTGGAGGCAGCTAGCAACCGGTGAAATGGAGCAAACCAATAGTCAGAATGAAACCCAGGCGACCAGAGTCAAATGAAGGATGACAGTCAGGATCCAGGAGCAGGAACGACCGACAGGCCAGGATAGGACACTGGAACAGCAGTGACAGCCAACCCAGGTCAGGAACGGGAGCAGGAACAACAGCAACACCGGATCAGGAAAGGAGGCAGGTACCACGCAGGAGTGACACTGGCGTCTGGACAAGACACTGACACTGGTATACTGAAGCTAAACAGGCCCAGAGATACAGGTACTAAGGCAGGTGACTACTGACATAGAGACACCATGAAAGGGCAACCAAAGGGTGCCTCAGCCCAGTCTATATAGGCAATACTGGGCGGGCAATAGACAAGCAGCCAATGGAGAGTTCTACACCTGACTGACAGCAAAATCCAGCAATCACGGGCACCGTGATACCACTATTTCATGCTGTTTTGAGTTGGTGGTTTAGGAAACGTGAGGTTGAAAAATTGTCTTTTTATCCCTCGCCACTCCTTTCTATTGAGGGTTATCTGGCCTTCCCTCCAGGAATGGCTCGTAATAATTTTGGGGTCTTGTCTGACTTGAAACTGACTAATCTTTCACAGCTGATTAGAGATGATTGTCCAATCCTGTTTGGAGACATGGTATCAGATTTATCTCTGCCCCCATCTGAATGGTGGAGTCACCTTCAGGTTTGTTATTACATATCCAAGGTTCTTTGTTCGGGATCCCCTCTGCGTTCGCTCTCAACTGTGGAAACGTTTCTGCTTAACCCAGAGAACCTACACAAACCATTATTCAAGGCTAGACGCGGCCTACTAGCGAGTAGATCCTTCTCCCCTCCAACATTTGCAACTGCTTGGTCTGCAGACCTGCAGTCTCCCGCATTGTCCGAGGCTGAGACATGGCTGGCCATTTTTTGGAATTCTTGATTTCTTCCTAGAGATACTCCTTCTCAAGAAAACTACTACAGATTGATTTCTAGGTGGTATTTGACCCCTAGCCGCTTGTCTAAATGTGATCCGTCAATACCTGATGTCTGTTGGAGATGTGGAGTGCAGGGAGGCACACTGGTCCACATGTGGTGGTTATGCCCTATTGTGGTTGAATACTGGTCACAGACCACCACTAAAATGGAACTTATTTTGAGGTCTACAGTTCCCTCTACTTCTCCTGTTTTCTCATCACACCCAGCTTGTAAGACCTCATCATCAAGGTGCAGCTGATCTCTCTAGGAACTGTGAGCAAGGGGCCCACGTCTGGATTACCCTGTTACCCTTAGGGTGAGTAGTCCCATTGGTAATTTGCATATGCAAAGAGCTAGTCAGAGATGCTCAACTAGGAACGAGCCTGCCCTTGAAGTGATGAGGCTCTATAGGATAAGTATCCTAAACAGAATGCAATCTCTTTTAGCTCACTAGTGCATTTCACAGAGAGGAAATATCCTAAAGCCCAACAAGGCCAAAACATACATCTGGGGTTGGCTGCTTCTCTTGTTCAGAGAGGAATTGTCTGGCACTTTGTGGCTGGACTGCCTTTTGGTAGGATCAGTATGATGTGCTTTAGGATATTTTCTCTCTGTGAAAGTCACTAGTGAGCTAAAAGAGATTGCACCCTGGGTAGGATACTTACATTATAGAACCTCATCACTTTGAGAGCAGACTTGTTCCTACTTGAGTGTCTCTGACTAGCTCTTTGCATATGCAAAATGCACTTGGCGTTAGTCACTCTAAAGGTAAAAGGATAATCCAAACGTGGATCCCTTGCTCACAGTAGCTAGAGAGATCAGCTGCATCTAACTGATGAGGCCAACAAGGCCAAAACGTATGGCTGGGGTTGGCTGTTTATCTTGTAGAGAGAGGAATTGCCTGGCACTTTGTGTATTGACTGTCTTTTGGTAGGATCAGTATGATGTGCTTTAGAATATTTCCTCTCTGTGAAAGTCACTAGTGAGCTAAAAGATATTGCACCCTGTGTAGGATACTTATCCTATAGAGCCTCATCAATTCGAGGGCAGGCTCGATCCTAGCTGAGCATCTCTTACTAGCTCTTTGCTTATGCAAATTGCCTTTGGAACTAGTCACCCTAAGGGCAACAGGGTAATCCAGACGTGGACCCCTTGCTCACAGTGACTAGAGAGATCAGATGCACCTCACTGATGAGACCGAAATGTATGTCTGGGGTTGTCTGCTTCTCTTGTTCAGAGAGGCATTGCCTGGCACTACATGGCTGGACTGCATTTTGGTATGATCAGTATGATGTGCTTTAGGATATTTCCTCTCTGTGAAAGGCACTACTGAGCTAAAAGCAATTGCACCCTTGGTGGAATACTTATCCTATAGAGCCTCATCAACTGGAGGGCAGGCTTGTCTCTGACTAGCTCTTTGCATATTTAATTGCAGGCTATCAACATATATGTGTTTCCACAAAAGCCACTTTATCAAAGCCAAATTAGATTTTTTTGTTATGATTTATTATGTATTGGTTAGGACTCTCTTGAAATTGAGGTACCTTGGCGTGGTAAGAGAGCATATACATTCTTTGGCCAAGTAGTGCAACAGAACTCTCATTTGTTTGAAATGAATATACATATAGGTATGTAATATACACTACACAGGGTTTATCATTTTGGGGTAAACTGTATGGATTGGTGCAAGTATGCTTTTCCTTTTTATCACCTGTCCAGGTTATCACACCTAGAGAGCTATCTCCATTGTTTTTCTATGTATTGGAGTCCTCAATAGCATTCAAGGGTTTGAAATCACATTTAAGTCAATGGGAATTTGGAAATGTGTATTTGATCCCTATTGTGCAGTTGCTTTGTTCCAGATTTGTTCCATTTTACTTTATGCATATGCCCCCTGTGGTATGGAAAGGGAGAGATTTGATGCAAGAATCTAAGATCTTAGCAACCATCTTACAAAACAGCAACTCAGCAGTCTAACAAAGTGAATTTTAATGGCTGTGTGCGATTAACTGTATGGAATCAACTGATATAAATAGTCCACTGTATCAGCATTTTATCAGTATGCAACGAATCCTAAGATCTTTTGCAACACATTGCCATGTTAGGCGGTTATCGCCAGAGTACACTGTGATTAAGGCTTCACTTTTTCCTTTTTTATACATAAAATAAATCCAGATGGACTTTTAATTTTCAATTGCATTTATTTTTAGGAGCAGACAAGAGCAGAAAAATGCAATAAAATAACTGTAGTAAATCAACCATGAGGAATAGTAAGCACTTTTCCGGACCAAATATGAACACTAATTACATAACGACTGAGGAAAATGTATTTAATGACTTCAATTATTCATGTATTTAATAAAAATGTAACATTCACAAGGAATGTTGTTTTCAAATATACTAACTTGATTCAATGTAACAGATCTACCATTGTGAATGATCCTTTGCTGTGGCCCAGTCAGTTTTAAGAACTCCTGCAGTCCCCAACTTCTTCAAATAAAGATAGAATAACCAGAAACCCATGGTTAGGCCCCCTGAAAAGGAAGGCCCCATGTAAACGCCAGGCACATCCATGCATTAAAATGTCCCTGGTCATGACACAAATAATTGAAAAACCTAGATTTCTGTGACACCTATGCATCAAAAACAATCTAACAATGGAAATATTTAGAGTAATTTGACACGAAAAGCTTGGCCACATGAAACAAAAATGAGATACCTACTTCGTTAGCCTATATCATACATACACCAAAAAGCTCTTAACACCTTTGATTCTATAGACGTCACTAGCTCATTGCTTTTCAATTAAAAATGAATTGGGAGTAAATAATGAAAGGTTAAAGGTTATGGTAAACAAACTGGGCAAATTAGCAAATATACTGGTAAGTAAACCAGCCACCATAAACCAGAAGCAGATGTCTGGTACATAGGCATTGAAATTGTAGTGAGATTGGTTTGGTCACGTCTACAGCTTTGAATCTGGGTGTGACCAGCACAGGCAGTTACCTACTATGGCTAATGGTAAATTGACCCTGCACATGAGAGTTTAAAAGTCCTAACAAACAAAGTCAACCATTTTGCCAAGAGGGCAGATGACACTCCATTGTGGAGACAAAGGAGATCAATGACTTACTCATTTGTTTTATTTACTTTACTTCTGCTCAAAGTGGGATATGCATAAAAGCTTGCAATTAGTAGCATTTGGTGCCAGTGTTGCCTGCATCTGTCGGTGTCCGTGTCCTCTGTCAGCATCCATCTTCTAATTTGACTAAATCTTTGCCTTTTTGTTGAGCCTCATATAAGTTGATAATATCCCAATTGATGTTATTCAGCTCTTGTACTGGTTCCTTAAGCATGAAACTGTACTCATAGATCAAATGTTAAGCATTCCAATGTCTAAAGACCAAAGGCAGCCTGACAGAACCCCATGATTCTTAGTACCCTCTTCTACTGACTTGGTCTTCCTGCTGTTGTAGGTAGTAGTTTGCAAGCCACCGGTGAATGAGGTAAAATTGTTATTGTTGTTTTGAAGCCATACTGAGGAAATGGACCATAATCTGCCAAGCTCATCCAGCGCAGGTTGGCTGATATAAAATAACCAATGACAAGCGATGTGGAGGAACTGGATTCTTGAGTAACAAAAGACTGACAGACTCAGTTTTAAAAGAAGAAAGTATTTCTGAAAGAATCGCTTCCTCTGCTATCAAGCTAAACATTCACTATGTTCTTCAAGTCATTGAAGTTTATGCCACTACAAGTAGCCACAGTGATGATGAAGTTGAATAATTTTATGATGATTTATTACATATCTACAAACAGGATAATTACCGCTACAAATTTATAATGGGAGATTTCAATGCAAGAAATGGTAAGATCCAAAATGGTGAAAAAATGATCTGACCACATGGAACTGGAAAATGAGATGAAAGAGGCTACCATCTGATCAGATTTACAGAATAACAAAATTTGTACATCATGAATTCATTCCACAAGGAAAACACAAGGAAAATGGACATGGAAAAGCCTTATTCGTACCACAGGTGAAATCGACTTCATACTTGTGCAAATAATGAAATGATATTCATTGACAGCTCAGTCTTAAATTGTTTTAACGAAAGTGAAGAATGACTCTAGCCAGGTATTGAAAAATCATAATAATTTTGAGTTAGCACTGTCTAATCGCTTCAATGTATTGCAAGACCTTCCAGACACAGACATTTCAACCCACAATAAAAAAAGCTTTTCAGACTATAGTAGACACTGCCCATGCCCTTGCACCTACTGTGAAACAAGAAAAACCAACCCAAAAATATCAAAAGAAACAACTGCCATGATGAAAAAGAAATAAGAAGTTATGCGAAATGGTAATGTTAGAAACAGGGAAGAATATGCAGAAATGTGCAAGACCATAAGGATGTACATAAAAGAAGAAACACTCTAGTTCAATATTGAGCTCCTCAAAAGGGCACTGGAAAAAATCAAGGGCTAAATAAAGCAAAGCAAAAGATGGCTATACATAGGAACCAAATGAGTACATTAAAGCTTGAGGATGAACAGCAAAAACTCAACAACAAATACTAAGAGTGGAAGAATTTTATTCAAATCTTTATAAGGATGAACAACAGGAAATGAATGCAGAGCTAGAGGCTGAAGCTGTGCCAGAAGTTTTTGAAGAAGAAGTAGAAGCTCAATAAAATGTAGGTGTTGTTACTTTAAAGGATGTTGTACTGGGACAAAAGATGAAAAGTTTTGAAAAATTAAGACAAGACTACAAGCTGCAGGGAAATGAAATTTTCAACTATTTGATGGTTGTTAGCTTTATAAGGGCAAATAGCTTGGATAGTCAAAATAAAATCGATCTGAAATTGGATATACTATGGCATAAAGTTCTGAAGATAAGGAAAATATTAGATAGTGGATTAGTGTTTACTATAAAAGAAGATTTAGGTGGAAAAAACAAGAATAGATGATTCCAAGAGGTCAAAAGAGATATACAAGAGGATGAATGGTTGAGAATAATGCCCAGTTGTAAAAAACAGGTACAATGTTTGAATATATTGGAAGTACAATATAAATTAATGCAGAACTGGTATTTGGTTCAAATGCGATTAGCACGGATGTTCCCTCAAAGTTCTCCCTATTGTTGGAGATGTAAGGAAGAAATTGGCTCTTATAAAGATATATGGTGGGAATGTAGGAAAATTAAGCCCATGTGGGATATGATTATAGAGGTTATCGAGGATCTCGAGATAATGAATTTCCCTGGAAATATGGAAGCTCTCTTATTACATCTGGGTTGGCCAAAACTTAAGAAACCTCAAGTGTTTTTAATAACTCGTGTCTTATTAGCTGTTAAATTATTGATAGCCAGAAAATGGAAGTCCCAAAATATTGCGACATGGCAAGAGTTAAAAAATCAGGTCTCATTTCAAATTAGTATGGAAAGATCTAGAAATTGAGATACACAAGAGGGATGGATGATGTGGCATAATATATTTGCAGAATAGATGTCTAGTAGGAGATTTATATTGATATTGCTATAATAGATGAAGCTAAAATTATTGTCATGATTCTAGGATATTGTAGTAGCAAGGGGATACTAATGAGAATGTGAATATATTTATATTTTCGATGGAATGTATATGTTGTGATGTGTCTTATTGTTTTATTATGTATGACATGTTTTGTATGGAAGAAAATTAAAACAAAAAGAAATGAAAAAAAAAAAAAATGAAAAATAGCAATCAGCTGGGCCTCGTGAAGTCACTATTAAAATGCTGAGTCGGAGGTCGACTTTTATTTAAAGCCTTAGCTAAACTATTTTCAAAATACCTACTACTTAACAAAGTGCATGAAACATGGAAAAATGCAGAAGTCATTCTACTGCACAAAAAAGGTGAGAAAGCAGAGCTAAAAATCTACTGACCAATAAGCCTATTGCCAGTCATCTGAAAGGATTTCACAAAGGTACGATCAAGAAGAATGAACACTGTACTTAAAGGATTAGTAATTCCCAAAGATAGCTTTATGTTTTATTGTAGATTAAAAAAAAAAATTATGTGCAGCAAATCCCATCTCTCAAACCTTTACGGTCTAAGAGATACACAATGCTAAAGTTCCCTCTCTCCAGATGTCAGCTGTAAAGCTGACAGCAGGAGATTCAAGTTGGCCGACTTGAGGCAGCTCTTAAGCAGAGCCGAAATAGCGATCTTTAAAAAGTACAACTTCGTTGGAACAGTCTACAAAGTGTGCTTGCAAACCAGGCACACTTTGTAGACCGTTCCAATTAAGTAATTCTTTTTAAAGATCACTATTTCGGCTCTGCTGAAGAGCCGCCGGCTAGTCCCAAGACTGGGGTTTCCTGCTGTCAGTAGAGCGCTGACATCAGGAGAAGAGAAGGGGGGGGGATTTAGCACCGAATATCTCTCAAACCATAAAGTTTTGAGAGATGGGATTTGCTGCACATGATTTCTTTTTTTTAAATATACAATTAAACATAAAGTTATTTTTGGGCATTACTTACCCTTTAACATGGCACAACCCTAATAACAGCAAGCTTCAGGAGTGGTTTTATTACAATGGACCATATCCAGACAGTGCCACAGGTTATAGAGTGGCATAGTGAATACAACCTTCCATTATGCATAGCCCTAATAGACTATGAAAAGGTCTTGACTCTGTGAAAAAGCAAGCAATAATCAATAATCTGATCAATAAACGAATAGACAGAGCTTACATCAATATCCTTCAATCAATATATGAAAATGCAACTGCATAAATGCAGGTCGACAATGATAAAGTCCAGATCAAAATAGAAAAAAGGTGTCAGAGACACAATAGCCCCAAAACTATTTTCTGCTTGTTTAAAATAATTTTCCGCAAATTAAATAGGGACAAAAAGAGACTTAAGGTCAGTGGAGTACACCATGTACATTTTACAGACGATATCATACTCTTTGCCAGTAGTCCTGAAGAACTGCAAGAAATACAACAGGAAAGCAAAAATTTGGATCTGAAGATGAATATCAACATAACATGTTTATTAAATTTACCATGGACAGGAAAGGTAAACAGATGGAAATTGAATGAAGAATAAAATTGGCTCTGAGCACAAACTAAAGCAAATTTGCCTGTTCTCCGGCTAGGCACCGCACCAGAGCATCATATTTTAGCTGTTTGGTGTCATTATAGAGAAGAAATTTCCACACTCATATTAGACTAATCCCACGCATAAGAGCAGTCCAGTTCCAAAATGATGGTTATATCCCCATCACTTCACAGAAATACCAGCTAACCCAAGTCATCTGGATATCACCAATTAGGTGCAACTGTCTTCCCTAGGCACTGAGAGCAAGGGGTCCACATCTGAATTACCCTTTTCACTTAGGGAGAGACCGTAATTGTTTCTCAGAAATAAGCCAAAAGATGTAAGAAGCTCTGAGCATGAACAAAAGGAAAGTTGCCTGTTCTCTGGCTAGTCACCGCTCAAGAGCATCACATTTTAGCTCACTAGTGACATTACAGAGGATACATTTCCACATACATATTAAACTAAACCCACCCATAAGGGTGTTCCAGTTCCAAAATGATGGGCAGGTCACTCCTCCAGACATGGACCCCTTGCTCTCAGTGCCTAGGGAATCCAGCTCCACCCTTCTGATGAGGCCCAACAAGGCCGAAAAGTACATCGGGGGTTAGTTTAATATGTATGTGGAAATTTTTCCTCTGTAATGACACTAGAGAGCTAAAACGTGATGTTTCTGAGCAGTGACTAGCTATAGAACAGGCCACTGTGCTGTTGTTCGTCCTCAGAAGACTCTCACATTTTGTATGCTTGTTTTGAATACTCTTAGGGGGTGTCCTAAAGAGTGAAGGGTAATCCAGACGTGGACCCCTTGCTCTCAGTGCCTAGGGAATCCAACTGCACTCTCCTGATGAGGCCCAAGAAGTCTGAAATGTAGGTCAGGGATTAGCTTGCGTTCCCGTGCAGAGGGGGATTTGCCTGTTATTTTGGAACTGGACAACCCTTTGGGTGAGATTAGTCTAATATGTATGTGGAAACTTCTCCTCTGTAATGGCACTAGAGAGCTAAAACATGACATTTCAGAGTGGTAACTAGCCGTAGAACAGGCCATTGTGCTGTTTTTCCTCCTCAGAAGCCTCTCACATTTTGTATGCTTGTTTTGGTAGGGGCTCTCCCTAAGAGGGAAGGGTAATCCAGATGTGGATCCCTTGCTCTCAGTGCCTAGGAAATCCAGCTACTCCTTCCTGATGAGGCCAAACAAGGCTGAATCATATCAAATATCCATGTGGAAATATCTCCTCTATAATGGCACTAGAGAGCTAAAATGTGATGTTTTTGAGTGGTGATTAGTCATAGAACAGGCCATTGTGCTGTTGGTCATCCTCAGACACCTCTCACATTTTGTATGTTTGTTTTTGTATAGGCAGCCTGGACTTAATTTGGCCCCACGGCTGTCCATCTCTGCATTAGATTCTAGATATAAACAATCAAAACATATTGTGTCATTGCACAGATTTTAAACAGAGCTACCATAGCTAGTACAATGACATTGTGAGGGCCTTACAGGGCCCTCACATTTATCATGGACAGCTCTGTCCATGGGAACAAGAGAGGTCCATAGAGTTTTTTGGAGACTGTTGCATGAATGAGCATTAAAATGTTAAGAACTACTGCTTGAGAATGATCTAGTTTCCTACTAGAATGATTTATTCAGCAAGATAATTTCTTCTCACAATTTTGTTTTTCACAATGTAATCATGAATATAATTCCTTGTTATTCTTCAAGCAATTTTTCACTGCCGAGGTCAAACTCACATCCTTCTAATTCACAGGTTCTGTTTTAGTTCCCTCCTTAAAGGCACAGAATTGGCTTTATAACAAACTTGTGGCACTGAACATGTGGAGATTGAGTCTTTAACACTTTAAGTGCAAGAGGGGTATGAAATACTTTAAGAAGCAATGTGTTTCATATCCCTCTGATAATCAAAGAGTTAATGATGAAAAAGAGTAGTCTTGCTAATATTACACTAAGTTCCCGAAAAACCCTTGGATGTATACCATCAGGCCCAGGTGCTTTGTCAGTTTTAATTTTGTCCATCCTTTCCTTGACCTCTTTCTGTGTTAATCCTGTAACAGATAATGACATGTTTATCCTTGTTATTTGTTAATGCTCTTGCATCATTGCTTGTTCCTTGATAGACTAATGAAATCAATGTGTTTAGAACATCAGCCTTTTCCTTATCCTCACTAATTAACTTACTCATCTTATTTTAAAGCATCCAGTGCTCTCCTTCTTAAGTTTTTGGCTGTTTATTTTTTTTTAATGTGTTGGCTTTGTCTTGTTCTCCTTTGCAGTTCAAGTTTCATTTTATATAGTTTTCTAATCTAGTTGCATTTTTTGCAGTCTTTGTTGGCATGGGTGAACTCTTTTGCCTCAAATGAGAAAAATGCAAGAAACAGTCTTCCACAAGAATTCCTGTGAAAAGTGCATGTTTTTTCAGGTTTTTTTTCTACCACACGCAGACTGATGAGACAGCTTTGTCCTTTTGTTCTTGTAACTATAGAGCAACACATAAGTACTGACCAGCCTTGTTCAATTGCACTGGTAGCCATAAATTCACACACATAATGACCCCCAGCATTGTTCTACAGTAGTCATAGAACCACGCATACAGACTCCCACAGCCTTGTTAGACTACAATGGTAGATATAGAAAAATGGATACTGACCCCATATTGACCTCCATGTCCAGCCATGTTGTCCCACTGCACCGCTAGTCATAGAACTACACATACTGTGTCTGAATCCCAGCAGGATGTCTCAGGCACAGGCAGAACATTGTTTTGGTTACACATTTTATGGAATTTCTATGCACAGAATTTTCCACAAAAAAAAACAAAACGTTTCAGGTTTTGGCCCATCCCTGTATTTCAAGAAAGAATACTCTACTCTTTCCTTGCCATTTCCTTCTTTACCTTTGCATTTAACCTCATTGGTTGTGATCTATTTTTTATACTTGTTTCCCATGGTATGTACTGTTGAATATATTCTTGCAACCTACATTTCAATTCTAATAATTTTTTCTGAGAATTTTTCCATTTTAATAAGTCATCACAATCTATGTGTTTTAGTTATGCTATTAACATTTTGCAACTAGCCTTTTTAAAAATTAGAGTCTTGGCTGAGCTTATAAAGCTTTTCTTCCTCAGAATGATATAAAAGGAAAACATGTTCAATGATCATGATCACTGCTTCCCAAATGTTCACATGTTTGAATATTGGACTCTATGGGGGTTATGCACTAAGGTATGATAAAATAGGTGATAAGGTGGATATTACTTCTCCAGTGATATCACCATACCTGGGAACTTTCAGTTCAGGGCTACCTGGAGGGTAGTCCTCTGTTCAGCAGGCGGTAACAAAAATGACGCTAATCGCGTCAAAAAGGGGCGGGGCTTAACTCGAGTGTTGTGGGGGATTTAACCCTTTGAGTGCCAGAGTGGTACGGAATGCATTGCAAAGCAATGCATTCCGTACCACTCTGGTACTCAGAGGGTTAAATGTGTCACACAGAAGGCTGGGGACGGAGGCACAACGGGAGAAAAAGCAAATGTGGCAGAGTTTCAATAGAAACCCCCCACATCTGGAGGAATCTGCCTCTGCCCCGGAGACCCGGTAAAGCTCTGTCAGAACCGGAGTCTCCGGGGCAAATCCGGAGAGTTCCCAGGTATGGATTTCACTTCTCCAGTTCCTATGTTATTCTATGGATCCAATACAATAAGAGCTCCACAGTTGGAGAAACCTTAGTGCATAAGGTCCTATGTGTATGTTATTTGTTATCACTTTGTATTATGCATTATTATTCCTTTTTAGCATGCCCGTCCGCCATCTGCAACATGTAGCTATCCCTATGCATATTCACAAACCTGCTATCCTTATCTGTTGGACACATTTCATTACTACAGTTTATATCTGGATACTTAATGTGACCAGATGGAATAATTTAGAATTATAACATTTGAAATATTGATCGCTGTTTTGTGCATTGTGTGACATTTGGTAAATCTGGGGAACCAGATTGCAGAGTGGGCTGTTAAGTCCAGCACTCTGGCTTGTTTAAAGAATACTCCATGTGCTAAGGAATGTGAATTGACTCCTGCTGTGCTTCATTGACCAGTCAGGGAAGGTTATTATGGACCAGTTAAAATGTCCCTTTTTCAAGCACTAATTTGTATTGTTATCTTGATAAGAGTGTCTGGAAGTGTATATAAGCAGTGTGTTTTATCAATAAAGGCTGTTCTGTTCTACCCTCCTTAATACAAGTCTCGGCTGTATTTCTGGAGGGGGCTTGGGCTGGGGATTCTCACCTTAGCCACTGCAGGAGCGAATTCACTTGCCTCGCGGGTCTACTGGCATAGGGCCTCTGGAAACCCCACCTAGGATTCTGCAGCTAAATTCACTAGCTCTGCCAGGGGGCAGCATCCAGTTGTTCCTGCCTGAGTATCCAGGACCTCCAGGAAGCAGAAGGGCTCCAGCCGGCCATGGAAGAGGGGCAGCAGCAGCGGTGGTTCAGGAACTGACAACCCCAAAAGGGTCTGGTAAATCCTGGTACCGTCACAGTTAACATATGCCATAATTAGAGTAGGGCCAATAGATGCAGATTTTCTCATTTGTAATAATAGTTGGGTCTTATAAGTATTACTCCTTGTGTGTCCAACCTACCTTCCTCTAGACTGTAAGCTTTCACAAGCAGGGCCCTCTGATCCTTCTGTTCTCCACATTTGATTTGTACTATTTAATATCTCAGTATGTCCATTCCCTATTGTACAGCTCTGCGGAATTAATTGGTGCTATATAAATAAAGAATAATAATAATAATATTACCAACATTTGGTGGTTTGTAGCATATATCTACCAGCACTTTTTCTTTTACCTTTACTGCATTGTTAACCTCAAAGTCCACCTATATGTAGTTTAAATTATGATCAATTTCCTCATAAATGTCTTCCTTGGCTTTAGATCTGGTCTATTGTATTGGCATATGCGTCTCTCTCTTCTGTTAATCCTGTCTGTCCTAAACAGGAAATAACCCTCAATATTCACAGCCTAGTCAGGTGTATCATCCCATAATGTTTAAATAATATTATATCTCTTATAATCCCTCCGTATATGGTAAGCTTTCAAAAGCAGAACCATTGTTACAATTGGTTCCTACCTACATGACATTTTTTATATGAGCAAAAGAAATGTAATATCAAGTGAGGAGGTGAATGGACATCTCCCTAGATCTCATTTAAACTACTCTTTTCAAGACACATAAAAGCTCTGTAGACAATACGATAATTCAACACAATCTTCTGAGACACTTGCTGTTTTCAATCATATGATCTTTGTTTGTTGCATTTCTTTGTTAAATAGTAATTATACATCCACAATAATCAATAATTAGATCAATGACAATATATATATTTAGGCCACAAATCAAAACTCTGTAGGATTCTCTTTCTACCAAACAATACCATTACATTACACATATTAATGAGTTGTTTTCCATCTTTTGTCCTTATGGCCCAGCTGAAAAAATAGCATATACTCAGGGCCCATTAATTTTATATTAAAACATATATATAACATAATAATATTGGAATAACTGGGATGAATTTCATTGTGGTTACAAATGTCAGTAGGATTCTGTTTGTACTAGACCATTTCATTTCATTATAAACATTATAAATAACTTTTCTATCTTTTTTCCTCATGACACATTTGAAAAAATAATATCCTATACAATAATTCGCTAAATCGTGTGTAACACCGCGACATGCGCAGTACACACTGCTGCGCGTGCTGCAGTCATGCGCAGTAGAGACTGCCCATGCAGCGGCTGATACAGAGCGTCCAGCTCTGTATCAGCCGCGGCGCGGGCAGTCTCTACTGCGCGTGACTGCCCAGCGAATGGGTGGCAGTGGCACTGTAGCCCGTGTAACGGGCTGTTCAACTAGTTTTGCAATAATTGGCCTGGATTATGAAGGGTTTTATCTACATATTTCTTCATAGACTTTAGCTGAATGTGTTATATAAAGCCAGTGATATAATGTACTAACTGCCATGGCATTTATGCCATAATTTGTTAATATGGAATAGTGTTACCAACTTTCATACAGGCTAAGAATGAACATTTGTATCATTGCACAATCTTCTCTTAGTTAGGAATGACATGTTTTATTTCATTCCATGCAGACTTTTACAAGCATTCCTCTACAGTGACTATACTATGCTAGGTAAAGGGAGGTACGATGATAGCCATAGAAGATGCAGGATACTGATAGCGTATACTAAGCTAGGGCTCAAAATTTCCACTCGCCACTAGCCAATGGTGAGTGAAAATTTAGCCCTGGCGAGTAGAAATTCAGCCCTGGTGGGTATTCTATGGCTTGCAGTGGCGAGTAACTTTTCAGGTCTGGCTAGTAGCAAAGGACCTTACAGCCTATTCTCCAGAATATGCATTGCTACTCTTCACAGAGCACAGCTAATCTTTTAGGATAACAGCATAGAACAGCATCACAATATTAAACTGAGAAGAAAAGAGCATTATGAGATGGTAAGATTATTGCTTGAGACCAGTAGAAGAGCATAGCACTGTAATGCCCAGCGCACCATTAAATTATAGCATCAGTGGGTCAAACCTTATCACTCCATAAGAAACTAACTACAGCTGCCCTATCTAAACCCCTTTTCCCCACCCAAAGATACCCCTTGGCTGAATCAGATCCTTCAGGAACCCTCTCACCCTTATATCCCTGACTCATCTTCTTAATCAGGCCTATCCCTTGGGCATCGCCCTCTATCAGTTGATGTTTGATTTCTTACCAGTTTTCATCAATGGTTATTTGTTGTCAGGACCCACATCATTTCAAGGAAGCAATATCAAGAAGAAAATTACAGAAATTTTTTTTTTTTTTTGTTTAATAAAATGACTTACGTCGGTAGGTGTCCTTCATGTAGTATTCTGGTATATATCTAAATATTTTTGCCTTGTAGCTTCAGTTGCCTTTCTATAATATCTGTTGAGCTATGTCTTTAGGTCACATCTCACAACAATGAATTAAATACAAAAAACAAAAATTTAGAAATCTAATAGTAAAAACAAATTCAAGAACTAGTTACTCTTATGGTGTAGATGCTCTTTAATATGTAAATACTAGCTGAAGAGCCCGTTACATGGGCCACAGTGCCACTGGCAGCTGGTCGCGGGGCAGTCATGCGTAGTAGAGACTGCCCACGCCGCGGCATATAGCTGATACAGAGCTGGACGCTCCTTCGGAGCGCCCAGCTCTGTATCAGCCGCAGCGCGTGCAGTCTCTACTGCGCATGACTGCAGCATGCGCAGCAGTCTCTACTGCGCATCACTGCATTATTACACACTTTTTAGTGAACTATTATATAGGATAAAACCTGCATGTGTGGTCCCCTGACCCAATAACATAGAGGTTTGTGACCAAGTAGTGGGTCCTATCCTTTAGTCTGAAACCTATGCATTAGACCAGGGGTACACAATCTTGGGAGCTGGGACCTCCAGGTGTTAACGGATATAACTCCCATCATCCCTAACAAGTGTACAGCTGGTTGAGGATGATGGAAGTTGTCTTATCCAACAGCTGGAAGTCCAAATATTGACTAACCCTGCAGTGGACTCTGACTACCATTATTTATAATTTTGTTGCTGAATTTCAAGTGAAATCTAATCTACTAGTTTATCAGAACATACATCTAATTCCACACCTTCTGCTGTTCTGGGACATAATGATTATTCTGGTATTATAGGCAATTACCCTCTTCACTTCTTTCCTCTAAGGGACAGTCCATTCTGTGATCTCAGTGTAAGAACAAGCTTCCCTGAAAACAAGCCAACATCCTCTGGGCAATTAAATCTACTGCTTGTGCTCCACAATCAGAATCTGAAGACTGAAATGCTGCACCCATGGAAACATTGATCGCTTTCTCACTTGCCTCCCTCCTTTAGGAAACTTCATACAGAAGTTTCTCTGCTCTTAGGATACGATTACAGAGCTAATGAATTCATCAATCAAAATAATCAGATGGAATTGATGGTAGTGAAGGAAAAGAGCAGCAAGCAGATGATAAGAATAGATTATTTCAAGATATATGAGATATCCAATTAGCGATTGACTCACTCAGCAATTCAATGGAAGCTTTTGCAGAGAAATGTACAGCCAACAACACTATAAATTAAATGATATGCCTGTGAGTAAGGTAGAGGAGTAAATTGTGAAATAAGAAATTTAATAAAGACTGGGTATGCAAGAATATAATCCTGTCATCAAAACAGATAATGGTAAAAGGATAGAGATCAGTTTACAAACAGGAACACAAATATCCATGGAAACAACATTTCTACATTTTTTAAAGGGATAATAAAGGATTATTATGAAATGTATACTGATAGGTATTTTTAAGAAAATGTTAGTAATACCACTGCTAGAATATGATGTGCTAGCATGTTTTTACAGCTAATATTTTTACATTTTTGATCATTGTGTCAATTCCATTATTTGTAAGGTTGCTGCTATTTAAGTCCTTCGAGAATTCTGAGTGCTAACGTCAATCTGCTCTATCATAACTTTTGAATGAAGCATCTCCAATCTGTGTTCATTTCTTTGTTTAGTAATTAGAATTTATAATTCGTCTCTATGTGTAATCTATATGTAATTATTTCAGGACACGATTACCAATGTATATAACTGAAGTCTGGTGTAAGGATATTTCTTGGTAAAACAGGGGAGGTAAAAGAGATGAAATTCACTCAATTCACTTAACTTTTTACCTTACCAGTAGTTCTTTGTCATGAAAACATGTTTATTGATAAGCTTTTACTGCTGAGTAAACTAAGGCAACTCTTGTTGCCAGGAGATCTTTATTCCAAGGTTTTACAGTTAAAAACTTACATTTTTGTAGTTTGAGTTCAATATTCTCTGCAGCAAGGTGGTGTCGTGCTGCTGTCTATGGAGAACGTGTGTTTATGATAACTAGCTCTAAATAGACAACAATAGCATGAGCACCACCTATCTGAAAATATTCTTGAGGCCAAATTGTCCAAATTATACAAAGTGAAGCTTCTCTGAGCAGTTGAACTTTGCAACTCAGCAAGACCAAACATGCAATTTTATAGGGGCTTCAGTCTGAGTAGGGTAGATGTAACATAGTTGCTAAGGCTAAAAAAAGATGGTTCCATTAAGTTCAGACTTTGCCATATCACCCTCGGTGATCTAAAGGAAGGCAAAAAATAAACATTGAAGCCATTTCCAAACAAGCCCCAAGTGAGTAAAAAAATTCCTTTCTCACTCAAAAAGGCAACCGGATATTTCTCTGGATGAACATCGTATCTGCTTTGAAACCAATTATCTAAATATTTTTGTGACCTAAAAAGATAACCATTACTTTCTGAAAGCAATTGCAGTAGCTGCAAACACAGAATACAAGGCAACAAATTCTACAACTTTACTGCCCTTGCTATAAAAAAAAGTCCCTGCCTTTGTTTAATCAAAAGTGCATTTCCTCTATTCTTAATGAATGACCTTTTGTTTTTCTCTAATCTTGTAAATAATTCCTCAGAGAGTTATTTGCATTGACCACAGTTGCATTTGTACATGATAATCATATCATATATCTTCTCTAATGTAAACAAACACAGTTTGTCTAGCCTCTCTTTACAACTCACATTCTCCAATTCCATTATCAGTTTTGTGCAGCAGGAGAGTAACTTGCACACTGTTGTGAAGTCTAGCAGTACATCTAAATATTTCTTTAATGAGGATACCCAGAGTAGTTTCCCCATTTATTGTATATGAAACATGTCTGTTTCTGCAGCACAAATGCATAACCTAACATTTAGCTACATCAAACCCAGTCTACCAGTTTTTCTGCCCATTCACTCAGTTTATCCAAATCATTCAATAAAAAAAATCCTGCTCTATATATATTTCCTTAAACAGTTTTCTATGAATGCCCAGTTCTAGATAATTGATAAACAAATTAAAAAGCATTTGGTCCATGACTGTATCTAGCATTTAACCAGTTCTCATTGCATGCACAGATATCATCTCCCAAGCCAAAGCTTTTTAATGTATGCAGTAGCCTGTTGTGAGGCACAGTATCAAATGGTTTTGCAAAATCTAAGTATAATACATCAACAGCAATACCCTTGTCCAGTTTACTATTTTTCCTGTCATAGAATGTAAGTAAATTAGTTTGACATGATCTAATGTTCATAAAGTTATGCTGACTCCTACTAATAATGTTTTTGATCATAACATAGTCCTGAGTACTATCAGTTACTAACATTTCTTACCCACTACAGAAGTCAAGGTTTATAATTAACGGGTTTAAACATTGCCCCTTTTTTAAATAATGGGTCTGTATACTCTGTCCTCCAATCACAGGGCACTATGCCTGACGATACTGAATCAATAAATATTAAGGGTCTTGCTATTACTCAGACAACAAGCCAAAAATGATGTGAGAGGCTCTGAGTATGAACAAAAGCACAATGGCCTGTTAGAGCATCACATTTTAGCTCTCTAGTGCCATTACAGAGAAGAAATTTCCACATAAACTTTAGACTAATCCCGCCCATAAGGGCAGTCAAGTACCAAAATGATGGGCAAGTCTCCTCTGTACAGAAAAACCAGCTAACCCCAGACGTACAGTTTGGCCTTATTTTGGGCCTCATCAGTGAGGTGCAACTGGCTTCCCTAGGCACTGAGAGCAAGGGGTCCATGCCTGGATTACCCCTTTACACTTAGGGAGAGACCCTAAGTGTTTCGCAGAAACAAACCAAAAACGATGTGAGAGGCTCTGAGTACGAACAAAAGCACAATGACCTGTTCTCCGGCTAGTCACCACTCAAGAGCATCACATTTTAGCCCTCTAGTGCCATTACAGAGAAGAAACTTCCACATATACATTAGACTAATCCCGCCCATAAGAGCAGTCCAGTACCAAAAAGATGAGCAAGTCTCCTCTGCACAGAAAAACCAGCTAACCCCAGACGTACAGTTTGGCCTTATTTTGGGCCTCATCAGTGAGGTGCAACTGGCTTCCCTAGGCACTGAGAGCAAGGGGTCCATGCCTGGATTACCCCTTTACACTTAGGGAGAGACCCTAAGTGTTTCGCAGAAACAAACCAAAAACGATGTGAGAGGCTCTGAGTACGAACAAAAGCACAATGACCTGTTCTCCGGCTAGTCACCACTCAAGAGCATCACATTTTAGCCCTCTAGTGCCATTACAGAGAAGAAACTTCCACATATACATTAGACTAATCCCGCCCATAAGAGCAGTCCAGTACCAAAAAGATGAGCAAGTCTCCTCTGCACGGAAAAACCAGCTAACCCCAGGTGTACGTTTCGGACTTATTTTGGGCCTCATCAGTAAGGTGCAGCTGGCTTCCCTAGGCACTGAGAGCAAGGGGTCCACGTCTGGATTACCCTTTACACTTAGGGAGAGGCCCTAAGTGTTTCGCAGAGACAAGCCAAAAATAATGTGAGAGGCTCTGAGTACGAACAAAAGCACAATGGCCTGTTCTCCGGCTAGTCACCGCTCAAGAGCATCACATTTTAGCTCTCGAGTGCCATTACAGAGAATAAATTTCCACATACACATTAGACTAATCCCGCCCATAATGGCAGTCCAGTACCAAAATGATGGGCAAGTCTCCTCTGCACAGAAAAACCAGCTAACCCCCAGACGTACGTTTCGGTCTTATTTTGGGCCTCATCAGTGAGGTGCAGCTGTCTTCCCTAGGCACTGAGAGCAAGGGGTCCACGTCTGGATTACCCCTTTACACTTAGGGAGAGACCCTAAGTGTTTCGCAGAAACAAGCCAAAAATGATATGAGAGGCTCTGAGTACGAACAAAAGCACAATGGCCTGTTCTCCGGCTAGTCACCGCTCAAGAGCATCACATTTTAGCCCTCTAGTGCCATTACAGAGAAGAAATTTCCACATACACATTAGACTAACCCCACCCATAAGGGCAGTCCAGTACCAAAATGATGGGCAAGTCTCCTCTGCACGCAAAAATCAGCTAACCCCAGACGTACGTTTCGGCCTTATTTTGGGCCTCATCAGTGAGGTGCAGCTGGCTTCCCTAGGCACTGAGCGCAAGGGGTCCACGTCTGGATTACCCTTTACACTTAGGGAGAGACCCTAAGTGTTTTGCAGAAACAAGCCAAAAATGATGTGAGAGGCTCTGAGTACGAACAAAAGCACAATGGCCTGTTCTCCGGCTAGTCACCGCTCAAGAGCATCACATTTTAGCACTCTAGAGCCATTACAGAGAAGAAATTTCCACATACACATTAGACTAATCCCACCCATAAGGGCAGTCTAGTACTAACATGATGGGCAAGTCTCCTCTGCATGGAAAAACCAGCTAACCCCAGACTTACATTTTGGCCTTATTTTGAGCCTCATCAGTGAGGTGCAGCTGTCTTCCCTAGGCACTGAGAGCAAGGGGTCCACGTCTGGATTACCCTTTACACTTAGGGAGAGACCCTAAGTGTTTCGCAGAAACAAGCCAAAAATTATGTGAGAGGCTCTGAGTATGAACAAAAGCACAACGGCATGTTCTCCTGCTAGTCACCGCTCAAGAGCATCACATTTTAGCTCTCTAGTGCCATTACAGAGAAGAAATTTCCACATACACATTAGACTAATCCCGCCCATCATTTTGGTACTGGACCGCCCTTATGGGCGGGATTAGTCTAATATGTATGTGGAAATTTCTCCTCTGTAATGGCACTAGAGAGCTAAAATGTGATGCTCTTGAGCGGCGACTAGCCGGAGAACAGGCCATTGTGCTTTTGTTCGTGCTCAGAGCCTCTCACATCATTTTTGGCTTATTACTCAGCTAAGTAATAAAGTGTCTGTAAAATTGTTGCAAAGCATATATATTTATATTTAGTGTCATTTTCAAAAATTATTAACTGCAGTCAACTTTTTTGAAAAGTGGAATAGAAATGATGATGTTCAAATAAGAATTGTGTTTCAACACATGTTTAAAGAAATTCTCTAATTGCATGAAAAAAAAGGCAGTTTTAGTCATTAAAGGGAAAGTAATGTTTCACAAAACAGCAGTTCCAATTAAACTTCATAGTATTTGGGCCATGGAGAATGTTATTTCAATACTGTTAGATTTAAAGTTCAAGAGTAATTAAATGATAAAGTATACCCCTCCCGCCCCTTTTATCTAGTATAAGCCACCTCCCCTCAGATGTGGAATCTGGTCACTTGACCGGGCAGCTCACAGCAAGGGACAATCTTCTTACTCTGAGCATAAGGAAAACCCTGCCCCCTTGACAGGTCTTTCCTTATGTTCACTAAAGATTGTCCCTCTCTGTGATCCATCCGGACAGTCTTTCTGCTCTGAGGTGAACAGTGTTACATCAGTAAAAGGGAAGGAAGGGGGATCCTTTATCATTCAATTACTCTTGAACTACAACTCTGACAGTATTGAAATAACACTCTCCATGGCCCAGATACTATGAAGATTAAGAGCTGCTTTTTTTGTAAATCATTATCCCTTTAAATCTTAACATTAGGTGTAATCTGTTTCTATTCTAATAACAATACACCCATGATTTTGGAGAAGGGGCAGGTGGAGAAGAATTATTGGCCAACTTCTTTTCTCCACATAGACTGGGGGCTTACTTATTGTGCTGCTACTGCCTTAGACGCATCACTGGAGCTAGTCATGGCAAGTGGAACCTTCATCATCCATCAACCATTTTACTGCTGCTGTTGTTCCCATTCCCTTTCAACTGCCTAATCATCCTGCTGCTTAAACAATTCAGCAGGAGCAAGAACAGCAGTCACAAATTCAGGGCATTTGACAATTGCCAGTGGCCTCTAGCCAACAGGAAATCACCTGCTGGCACAAGGCAAGTAAGGATTTTTTTTTTCTTCAGGGCTTGTGCTTTAAAAAAATATATATATAATACTACAATAAAAATTAATCAGTTTTGGGGGGTTTGTTTCTAACAAGCCTAAGTCCTACAATTTCTTTTTCTCAGGGCTTGGGCCTCTAACAACAAATCTAACAAATCATCTTCTACAAAATACTCTATCAAGTCAAGTATCAGTCCACTCCAGTAGCAGATTATGTCAGGGGATTCCTTCCTCTATAACTTTACATAAATCTCTTATTTTATTTTATTGATTTATTTTTTATGAACTGTCCCACCAATACCAGTCCAGTCAAACCCCCCCAAAACAAATTCCCTGCTCAACTGATTCATTCCCCAGACTCCACCCACCAACACAGGCACCCTCCTTAGACCCCTTTTATACCATGTATTATGGTGTTTTTTATTTGTATTTAGGATTTATTTTTTATTAAGTGCCCTCAATCCCAGTAAATAGCCCCCCAAAAAAACATTCTCTGTTCAACTGATTTTTTCCCCATACTCTACCAACACAGGCACCTTCATGTCCGTTTTATACGATGCCTATTGGAAATAATATTTGCTATGTGTTGTGTGTAAATTCAATGTTCCCGTTGATTTCAATGGAATGAGCTAGGTGAAAAAGGCAGAAGATTTGGCACTTTTTACTGGAAATTATTCGCAAAACAGTAAGTGCCATTATTCGTCGATTTCAGTTTGAGGCAAAATTTTTCACCCATCCCTACTCCTTATTTTACTGGAAGACAAAGCAATAATGTATTTTTGTTGTCAAGTTTAGCAGCAGCTGTAGTTAGGTTAGCTAATAATAATAATATTTATATGTAGGATAGCTAGTAATATATAATTAATATCTAAGTTATATAGAAATATTATTAATGAATACATAGTTTAGCATATTGTAAATACATAATTAACAATAGCTTAGCTACAGGGACTAGGAATGAGAGAGCGGGACTGTTAGAGCATCATACCGAAATAAAAATTGTCCTGTCCATCCAATCCATTGTCACTCCACTGTCCACAGTGTCCGGTGTCCACTGTCCAGTGAGCAACTATGCCATTTATTTCTGAGTGTGATACTTTAGTTTAAAAATTACAATGATATTTACTGTTCAAACTTAACTGCACAACCGCACACAATAGGTATTCATGTGCATGGGCAAAGTTCCAGAATCCAGACTTGCCACTGCTGCTTTCATCAACTACACAAGTTGCTCCTAAGTGTATTCATTTAATTAAAAAAAAAATAAATATTATATTTACTGTTCAAACTGAAGTGCAAAATTGCACACAAAAAGGCACTGTGCACATGCAGTGCTCAAGAAAACAGAGACACCACTTCTGTTTTCAGTTCCTACTCCTGTTATTCCTGAGTGTGTTGATTTAATTTAAAAAAAATTAGATTTACTGTTCAAACTTCAGTGCACACCTTCACACACATATAGGCACTGTGCACTATGTTCCAGACAATGCTGTCTCCAGCAACTATACCTGTTATTCCTGTGTGTGTTAATTAAAGTTAAATTATATTTGCTGTTCATACTTCAGTGTACAACTACACACATATAGATACTGTTCATGTGTAGTATTCCATCCAGACTCTACTGCTGTCTCCAGCAACTACACTCCTGTAATTCATGAGTGTGTTGATTTAACAAAAAAAAAAAAGAAAAGAATAGATTTACTGTTGAAACTTCAGTGCACACATTCACACAGGTAGACACTGTGTACTGTGTTCCAGACTCCAATGCTGGATTCAGCAACTCCACCTGTTATTCGTGTGTGTGTTTATTTAAAAATAAAATCTAATTATATTTACAGTTCAAACTTCAGTGTACAACTGCACACATAACAGGCACTGTTCATGTGTAATGTTCCATCCAGAATCCTCTGCTGTCTCCAGCAACCACACATGTTATTCCTGAGTGTGTGTTAATTTAATTTTAAAAGAGACAAATTATATTTAGTGATCAAACTCCAGTGTTCCATCCAGATGAAAAAAAACAGTGGAGCAAATCAACTGTACCATAGGGAACAAATTAAAATTCCCTCGCCATAATTTATCTGGGGCTTAAAACCATTGAGTGCCAATGGGGTATGCAGAGCATTGCAAAGTAATGCATTGGATACCCCTCTGGCTCTCAATGGGTTAAGGTATTGAATACTAGAGTGGTCTACAACACATTAAAACAATGTGGCACAGAGCACTCTACTACTCAAAGGGTTAAGGGATCCTTTGAAATCAATATAAATTTTTATTTAGTACAGTTGGGTTGCCCTAGATTTGCACTACTTTATTATTGTGCATATGACTCTTCGGACAATATCATGGAAATATATAAAACTTCAAATATCTTTAGTTACAGATTTAATTAATCTGATGGATCAAAAGACTTTAAAATGCCGTTCCATTGCCCCTGATCTGTAATTTACCACAATCCTTATGCTTCATCTGTATTGGAAAATCACAATCAACTCAGTATTGTTCTACCTTTGCCATGCATGGAGCAAGGTTATTCTATAAATACGTGATTCACCTGTCTAAACAATAGAATGACACATGTAAAAGGGGCAGAGCTGGCTGTTCATCTCCTAAGGGCTTTATATTACAGAGGCAGGGAGGCGCCACTGAATTAAATAGATCCCTGGCATGAATTGTAATTTTATTAAGTAAGACTTCATTAAAGAACAAAAGAACTCTGCACAAAAGTACAACTCCATTCCAGGAGTCAAACTGTTTTCTGTTTCAGAAGCCAAATGTACTGCCGTGGGTGTAAGACTATTGATTACTTAAACATATATTTAATGTTTCTCATATTCAGTCAATGCTGACAGTGAATAGACACACACACACAATTATCTTATGCTGTTCGTGATCACAGAACATAGAACTAGTGTATTTATTTATGTTCCTTATGCTCCTAGGAATGGCACAGATGCATTATATATCACTGCACCACAATTCTCTGTCTGCTTCTCACTGATGTGTATGGAATATCAGACTGGGATACTTGAATTTATCACTTGCAAATTCTTTTTATGCAATGAATTGGAGAGGTCAATAGCAACTAAGGGGTTAAAGGAAAATCCTGACCGGATTACCATCTTAGGCTCTTCTAGACAAGGTACCCTTAGATCAACTAACCCCATAGCTATACCCAACTTCTCCCATCACCCCACCTACAGCTCATGGCACAGATATTATTCTAAATTGCCCATACTTCCCCTATTTATTTTCTTATACTTTTATATCCCTGATGAAGAGCTTCATGAATTTTTTCGTGGGATATAACAGAGTTAAAAAAAATAGGTGAAGTTAAGAAAATATTTGAATGAAATTCATAGGCAATTTGCCCTTGCATAATATGTAAAGTCAAAAAGGAGGTTGATTGTCACTGTAAAGGGATAGTAATACTTTGTTTTATCTTTATTTTGTTTTGTAGGCATTAAAAAAAACATGAAGAACGATATAAGTTTTATCTCTCAAACCTTTATGGTTTGAGAGATATTCATAAGCAAAATTTCCCCTCACTGAGCAAAACTGTCAAGTCTGCCATCGAGCTGTCAGATTTGGAATCCAGTCCATGGACCAGCCTTGGCGCTACAGCAGAGCCAAGATCGCGAGATATAAAAAGAAATACTTCATTCAAATAGTCTACAAAGTGTGCCTGGTTTGCAAGCACACTTTTTAGACCCTTCCAATGACATAGTTATTTTTATATCTTACAATCTCGGCTCTGCTGAAGAGCCACATGTGGATATGTGGACCGGACTCCAAATCTGACAGCTAGATGAGGGGAAACTTTGCTTGTGAATATCTCTCAAACAATAAAGCTTTGAGAGATAAGACTTACATTGTTCTTCATGATTTTTTAATGTCTACAAAAAATAAAGATAAAATGAAGTATTACTATCCCTTTAAATTGGGTATATAATGTGGTTAGATTAATATGTAAACTAGACATTGTAGCACCATATATCATAGTAAATAGATCAATCACTATAAACCAAGAGTGGATTTATGGTGTAAGATGGGGAAGCCAAACCAGGTCCTCCAGAACTGCCAGTAGTGCATGTTTTTTGGGATAACCCTGCTGGAAAACAGGTGGACTAATTAAAGGGATAGTAATACTTCGTTTTTCCTTTATTTTATTTTGTAGGCATTAAAAAAACACGAAGAATGATATAAGTCTTATCTCTCAAACCTTTATGGTTTAAGAGATATTCACAAGCAAAGTTTCCCCCTCCCGCCCCTTTTTCCTAGTGTAAGCCATCTCTTCTCAGATGTAAATCTAGTTGTAAGACTGGACAGATAACAGCAGGGGACAATCTTCTTTGTATGAAAAGAATGAAAGCCCTTCCCCCCTTGACAAGTTTTTCAGCTTTTTCCCTTATCTTAATTGAAGATTGTCCCTCTCTGCAGTCTACCTGGGCACTTCCCTTCTGATTTGGCTGAATGGGGGGGGGTACTTTGCTTGTGAATATCTCTTAAACCATAAAGGTCTGAGAGATAAGACTTATATCGTTCTTCATGTTTTTTTAATGCCTACAAAATAAAATAAAGATAAAACGAAGTATTACTATCCCTTTAAGGGCTCAGTCACTTTCATTTGTCATCTGGGATATCAGGGATATCTTGAAAACATGTACTGTTGGTAGCACTTGAGGACCAGGGTTGGCTACTCCTGCTGTAGGAGCATTAAAATTGTACTGGCCACATCCACAACTCTGAATGGAGAGTGTGAAGAGCAAGAGGAATAAAACAAAAATATCTCATCTTTCTCCTATAATGTAACAAGTGCATTACTTCCAATGAAGCATGGGAGGAAGCTTAGATGGGATCCAATGTTTTCAGGGACCCAGCCAACGTAATAAAGTTTTTCCTCCCCTGAAATCATTACAAGGAAACAGGAAAATAAGAGTAAATGTTTCTGTAGCATGGACCACATCACATGGTTTCCCCCTACATTCTGAACAAAAATACAATTAACTTTAAAGGGCAACTTAAATTTTAATGTCTGCTCTTATGGGAGCAGATTTTGTAAAATGTCAGGGTCTCCACTGTGCAACCCCAAAATCAGCAGAGTGTGTGTGTGTGTGTGTGGGGGGTTTAATAATATGACTCCTTGGATTACAAGGCGACAGTGCTAAACCAGAAAGTATTTGGCTCAAAGCCACAGGCTTCACTGTTTGCACACTCCTTCTTTATAGGAAACTATTCACGAGAGTGGTGATTGTGGCCCTCATAACTGAACTATGAGACTTCAAAAACTCATTTTATATCCTGAGAACACTTTTCTGAACATTGGTTGGCTCGCCAGATGATCCCCCAAGACTTACATTGCAGCCCTAGCTTCTCCTGTGTGACTACTACCAATGGAACAGCTATCAGTTTATGGTTGCCTTTAATGTATATCCAAGTATATTGCCTATTAGTTTCTGAATCAATAGCTGCCCTCTATCTATGTTTTTACAGCATTATCTTCTGGATAGTTTCTATTATTGCTCTCTAACTAACAATTATAAATGCCTCCCTGTCCTTGAACCTCCTATTGGCTCTCCACAGGGCCCATTCCACATATCCATACCTCCATAACCACTGGATGGGGTGGATGATCGTGTTATGATTTACCTCCACCTTACCTCCACCAGGCTCACTCTCCAGCCAGCAAGCCTTTTTGCCTTCTCAGTCACAAGTATGTTCCTATTGGCCCACAGAAATAAGAGCCCTTCTTAACTTAGGATCAATTTAGGCCATGAGAACAATCAAACTTCCATGCATAGCTCTCATTTGACAGGCGTGACCATGATATAATTCATTTATTTTGCATTTATAAAGAGCCAGCATATTGCATAACACTTAACAATTAAGGAAATTGTTACAAAAACAACACACAAACGGATATGAATGGTGGTGAGGGCCCTGCTTGCAAGAGTTTATAATATAGCCTCAGATAAAATAATCTCAAATGTTTATTTAGTGGGAAGGGGCAAAAACCCTTAAGAAAAATCCATGTAGCAAGTGGAAATAGTCTTTCATGCTAAAAATGTAAACAAATCCTTTTTCTCATTAAATGAACTCTAACACCTAAAAATAAAATGGTCACGTATGTACTTAATACATATATGTGGTAGTGGTTTAATCTACCATCACATTTTAAGGTAGTTTCAGAAAAAAACTTAATTTAAAGGGATAGTAATGATTCACAAAAACAGCAGATCCAATTAATCTTCATAGTATTTGAGACATAGAGAGTGTTATTTCAATACTATCAGAGTTGTAGTTCAAGAGTAATTGAATGATAAAGTATCCCCCTACTGCCCCTTTTATCTAGTGTAAGCCACCTCCCCTCAGATGTGGAATCTGCTCCACAGACCAGACAGCTCACAGCAAGGGACAATCTTCTTACTGTGAGAAGAATGAAAGCCCTGCCCCCACAGACAGGTTTTTCAGGTTTTTCTTATGTTAATTGAATTTGTCCCTCTCTGCAATCCACTTGGACACCACCTTTCTGCTCTGAGCTGAGCAGTGTTACATCAGTAAAAGGGGCGAGAGGGGAATACTTTATCATTCAATTAGTTTTGAACTACAACTCTGACAGTACTAAAATGACACTCTCCATGGCCCAAATACTGTGAAGATTAATTGGAGCTGCTTTGATTATGAAACATTACTATCCCTTTAACAAAAAAATAAAAATGGTCTAAATTTGTAGAAGACAAATTAAAGATATATTGGTAGAAAGGAGTGAGAATAGTTATAAAGATAAATAAAATGTATTTTGTTCTTTGAAAATGTTCATTTTAAAGGGATAGTGATACTTTGTTTTATCTTTATTTTATTTTGTAGGTATTAAAAAAACATGAAGAACGATATAAGTCTTATCTCTCAATCCTTTATGGTTTGAGAGATATTCACAAGCAAAGTTTCCCCTCCGCCCCTTTTACCTAGTGTAAGCCATCTCTTCTCAGATGTGGAATCTGGTTGTAAGACCAGACAGATAACAGAAGGGGACAATCTTCTTCCTATGAGAACAATGAAAGCCCTGCCCCCCTTGACATGTTTTTCAGGTTTTTCCCTTATCTTAATTGAAGATTATCCCTCTCTACAATCTACCTGGGCACCTCCCTTCTGATCTGGCTGAGCAGTGTTACATCAGTAAAAGGGGCAGGATGGGGATACTTTGTCATTGAATTACTCTTGAACTACAACTCTGACAGTATTGAAATAACACTCTCCAAAGTCCAAATACTATGATGATTAATTAGAGCTGATTTTGTTATGAAATATTACTATCCCTTTAAAGATGAAAGTAAAGACATTTTTATCATCAGAATTTTTAAGGACAATATTCATCAAGCTCATCTTACCACCATTATTAATTCTTTACCACACATTTTCAGACGTGACAGATTTACTTCTGATAATACAGTCATTATTTTACCAACTAATCATTATCTGAGAATTTTTTTCATTATCACAACTTTTTCAACATAGCTGCCTTTATTTCTTTGAAAATTTTAATTTTAAAGACAAAAGTAACATCAGAATTTTTAAGGGCAATATTCATCATGCTCATGTTACAGTCATTTTTAATTCTTTACAGCACATTTTCAGGTGTGACAGATTTACTTCTGAAAATATTGTCCTTCTTTTACCACCAAGTCATGATTTGACAATTTTTTTTATTTTGATAACTTTTTGAACATCACGTCCCTTGAGCGAGATGTTCATGAATTTGTGGTAGCACAAATTTTCTGTAATCAGAATGAAAATGTTCTTAAAGGGATAGTAATACTTCGTTTTATCTTTATTTTATTTTGTAGGCATTAAAAAAACATGAAGAACGATATAAGTCTTATCTCTCAAACCTTTATGGTTTGAGAGATATTCACAAGCAAAGTTTCCCCCTCCCGCCCCTTTTACCTAGTGTAAGCAATCTCTTCTCAGATGTGGAATGCAGTCTATAGACCAGACAGATAACACAAGGGGACAATCTTCTTCCTATGAGAACAATGAAAGCCCTGCCCCCCTTGACAAGCTTTTCAGCTTTTTCCCTTATTTTAATTGAAGATTGTCCCTCTCTGCAGTCTACCTGGGCACCTCCCTTCTTCTCTGGCTGAACAGTGTTACATCAGTAAAAGGGGCGGGAGGGGGATACTTTGTCATTGATTTACTCTTGAACTATAACTCTGACAGAATTGAAATAACAGTCTCCAAAGTCCAAATACTATGATGATTAATTAGAGCTGCTTTTATTATGAAGCATTACTATCCCTTTAAGTCAACTTTTTGATATATTACCATCATTTTTTGCATCCAATTCTGACATCTGACAAAGAGAAAAAGAATATTTTAGCTGTCACATTTTTGTCTGATTAACATCTTTCTTTAATAAAATATTTTCCTTTTTTTACCACCAACTCACAATCTGACAATTTTTTCATTTTGACAACTTTTTGAATATCATGCCCTGAATGTCTTTGTTTCTTTTAAAATTTTTGTTTAAACACCAAAATTAAAGACATTTGTAACATCTGAATTTTTAAGTGTAATATTTTTCAATATCTTCTTACTGTCATTTTTAATTCTTCATGAAACATTTCCAAGTGTAACGAATTTAATTCTGAAAATATTGTCCTCCATTTCACGATCCAACAATTTTTTCATAATGACGATTTTCTGACAAGCACATCCTTAGACTATAGTCAAGCCCAGTACACAAATAACAATTCCTGCAGCTATTATAGAGTGGAATGTTATTATTATTTCCACCCTAAAGTATATCATCCACTATCATCATTCTTAATATTTTGTAGGCTTATAATACTGCACTATTGATCTGTAAAGGTAAAAAAAGAATTAGGGGCCTATATTTATAAAAGCAAACTTGAGTTATTCTGGAGTAAACCAACGGCATCATAAGGGACAAAAAAAATCCTGTTAATTTGAATTGAGGTTTTAACCCCTTGAATGATAGTGAGGTCTCCAAGTTACGAGGCAATGTATTAAAGACATCTCTAGCCATCGTGTGCTTAACCCCTTAAGGACCAGCGGTCCCGATGTGTGTTGTCCCTTAAGGACCACACAGGAAACTTTGACGTGCCATCGCACGTGACTGATCACGTGGGGCGGCACGCCGAACGGGGGACAGAAAGAGATCACTCCGGTCTTGGAGCAATCAACTTCAGTCCCCGGTATTACTCATCGTGCTCCTACAGGAGCCTGGTGAGTAAAAGTACGTGACGTGCCAGGACCGTCATTGGTCCTTAAGTGCCGGACCAGCGTGACGGTCCTGTCACGTCAATGGTCCTTAAGGGGTTAAAAAGCTCTAGTCAAGTACATAGGAATTTAGGAATTTTCATTTGTCCCCTAAAGTGCAGTTGGTTTACCCAGAATAACTCCAGTTTGCTTTTATATATATATGGGCTAGGGAAGGGAGGCATATTCAGTAAGGAAGTTGTGCAGTTCTGGAACTAATGGCATCTTAGTGAACCAATAATATGTAAAATGACCACTGATTAAAATGGGACTTTTAACCTCTTGAATAATAGAGAGGTGATCAGTTCATTTCTTCTCAATAAATTGGAGATGTCACTAGCATCTAAGCGGTTAAAAGTCCCATTTAAAATGAGTAGTGCTTCCTAGTTTGAAAATATTACTTTTCTTAATGCATACAATATAGAACAGTTTGGACTCGACCTTTTTAACTGGCCAAACAAAACTTAACCCTTTGAGTGCCAGAGAGGTACTCAACACATTGCTTTGCAATGCGTTGCATACTTCTCTGAAAGGGTTAGAAATATACAGTTAGTTTCTGATTTTTTTCCCCCATTATCTTAATTTCTCTAGGGGGACTCTTTATTCAGCTTGTTTCTTCTCCCTTCTGCCGTTATCTTCTTTTAACCCTCTGAGTGCCAGAGGGGTATGCAATGTATTGCAGAGCAAAGGGTTAAGCCTCACACTGGTGATCAAGAGCTATCATACTGAAGAAAATTTAAAGGGGATGTATCACCTTATAAATTTTTTTTACCATAGCTTTTGTTAATAAAGTTGTAATAGGAAAGCTTTTTTTAATGTAAGGACTTTAAAAGATATTCTATCTTCTATGTTGTGCACTTCCTCATAATTTGCTGTGCACTTCTGCATAATGTGCACAGAACAGCGCTTCTTCTCCTCCCACCTCCCTCCCAGCTGCCCCAGGGAGAGCGTTCACACTTCCCTTCGGTGTTCTGTGATTGGCTTCTTTTCAATTGTTTGTATGACTGCAACACTTATTTTATCCCCATTTCGTTATTATGACATACTACTGTTGTAAGGTGCTGAGTACACTGTATTTCGCCATATAAAGACAAACCTGCATACAGTACATATTAATGTCTTTTAATTTTAGTTTTATATTTCCTTATATATTGAATTAATATAACATCTAAGTGGAATTTGTATTTGGCTATTTATAATTATTATATTAAGTCTAAAATGTCCTCAAATTCCTGGATTGCAGGTGAATTCTCCATAGACCTGTTGTGTCTGGCTTTCAAGCCTGATACAAATGGTCTATAGCAGGGATGTCCAAGTTCGATCCCCAAGGGCCACCAACAGACCAGGTTTTAAGGATTTTCCTGATTAAACACAGATGAGTTAATCAGTAGCACATTCATTTTGATTGGCCCACCTGTTCTTAAACATGGAAATCCTTAAATGTTGGACTGTTGGTAGGTCTGGGATCGAATTTGAGCACCCCTGACCTATGGGGACCTGGACCACACAGAACATCAATTTCCTGTGCAACGCATCATCATTGCACCAAGGGAACATCAGGGATCTCTTGTCAAACCGCTGTTGTACCCCCTCCCCCCATTAGTCAACCTGGTCTTATAAAACAGTTGCCCTTTAAGTATACAAAACCCAAGTTCATTTTTAGGTACTAGTGCTCATTTAATGATGTCTGTACAATCCCAGGCACAGTAGAACGATACCTCACTCTTGTGGAGGTCACAGACCTGGGTAGGAAACATCATGAGCAGATTTAGCACAGGAAAGGAAACATATGCCTTTTATATATTTTGAATGTCATGGGAAGAGTTGGAGGAAAAAGTACTTGGGGGATTATATAAAATCATTTGTCCATATTTGCTACATATCAGTGTGGTTTTAACTTACAACTGTAAATTCCAATCCTAATGACAAGGTTCTCCATGCTTAACCCTTTGGATGCCGGAGAGGTCACCAATGTATTGGGAAGTAATGCAAAGCAGACGTCACTAGCACCAAGCGATTAAGAATGAAAATCTATCTCTCTTACATTACTGGCCTCCAGCCCATCCTGACACATTAAACTTTCCAGCCACAGATGTGTGAAAGAGTCTCGTCTCACTCCCCAGTAGAATTTATTCTTCTTTTCAAGTTGCAGAAATACTTACAGTTTTGTATTACAAGTCCCATAACTCTTGTGTTTGCTATACATTCATTTATCGCTATATCAAAGAATTCCCTTCTCCTGCCAGATACATTTCTTATTTCTACACTGAGGCTGATTTATTAAGAGGAACTGGAGCAATTCTGGAGCAAATCATTTGCACCACAGGGGACACATAAATTAAAACATGAACAATGATTTAAAAGGGGTTTTTAACCTTAAAGTGATAGTAATGTTTCATAATAAAAGCAGCTCTAATTAATCATCATAGTATTTGGACTTTGGAGAGTGCTATTTCAATTCTGTCAGACTTGTCGTTCAAGAGTAATTCAATGACAAAGTATCCCCCTCCCGCCCCTTTTACTTATGTAACACTGTTCAGACAGATCAGAAGGGAGGTGCCCTGGTAGACTGCAGAGAGGAAAATCTTCAATTAAGATAAGGGAAAAACCTGAAAAACTTGTCAAGGGGGGCAGGGCTTTCATTGTTCTCATAGAAAGAAGATTGTCCCCTGCTGTTATCTGTCTGGTCTATGGACCGGATTCCACATCTGAGAAGAGATGGCTTATACTAGGTAAAAGGGGCGGGAGGGGAAACTTTATCCTTCAATTACTCTTGAACCACAACTCTGACAGTATTGAAATAACACTCTCTATGGCTCAAATACTAAGAAGATTAATTGGAGCTGCTGTTTTTGTGAAACATTACTATCCCTTTAAATGCTAGATAATGCCCAATGCATTGATTTGCAGTACATCAGGGACCTTTCTAGTATTCAAGGGGTTACAATCCCCATCATTTAAATCAATGAGAATTTTACAAATATTTATTCGTCCCTATGGCGCAATTGGTATGTCTTCTAATTATTCTCCTTATTTAATCAGTAACACTGGGCTTTATGCAACATGGAAATGTTTCGTTTTCTGAATCTAGTTTGCAGCGTATGGCCTCGATTCAAAAATGGCTGGTGAAACAGCCGGTAGGTTAAAAATGGCTACCGAGCAGTACACCTACTGTGTCCTGTGTCTTTTCAACTGCCCTACCAACTGACACCATAATGAACATTGGACCAAAGAATCTGACTTTTGGCCAAACATCCGTTGTATGTTTTAAGTTCCCACAACTCATGTTAAATAGCGTGATTAATGGGAACATAAAAGCAAAGGGGATAATGATCAGTGCTTCACACACTCTTAAGTACCGAGAATGAGCTCAACACACAGCCACCCTTCCAAACACTAAACCTACACTACCCCTTACAGTGAAGTGCAACAATACTAGCCCTAACACTAGCCTAACTCCCACAGCTATATACCACTTACCTGCCATCCACTGTCCGTCTTCTTTTGTCATCTTCTAGCTTCCTTCCTTCCAACTTGGAAATTCGATTTGGACTATCAGAAACCATTTCACCCTTTGAGTGCCAGAGAGGTATGCAATGCATTGCTCTGCAATGATTTGCGTACCCCCTCCTGCACTCAAAGGGTTAACAATACATATCTTTTATGCCTCTTGTTGGGGGCATTTTTAATTCAGAAATGTTTTTCAGTGACAACTTTCAGAGACAAGAGAAGATGAGTAGACAGAGGATAAGAAGGCAGAAGATGAAGAGAAAGAAGAAGATGGAATATAAAAGATAGATCATACCTCACTGGCACTAATAGGGTTAATTCTACTAATATTACAAACATTTTTTGTGTACTTTGGATGTACTGATATGGGGCTTAGGGCCCCATATCAGTACATCTACTAGTTACTTAGGTTTTTGGGGGGGCTTTTTCCCCTTCAATTCTTGTGTTGGCAGGATAAAACATGTGTTAAGGAACTCTGTGCCAAAAAAGAGTAGATCTAGATTTTTGGAGCTAAATTGAGGTCTGTTAATGCATGTTTCTGCCTAACACATGAAATTGAATGGGAAATTAGATTTCTTACAATGGGTTCCAATGGGTGTTAACTTTAGTGCTTGACATGCATTTTTTTTAATCCAATATTTTTTCATAGCACAGGTAATTGAATGGATTACCGTGTTTGCAAAAATTCCATTGGGTGTTGTTTTTGTGATGGGGCAAATTGAATCAAGGCCTATGCTTATATTAAAGCAGACATGAAGTAACAGCAAAAATCACTGCTGGGTTTTCTTTTCTTCTCAATTTAGTCTTTTGTTTTTAGCCATAGCATATTGACATTTTTTGACAATTTATGAATGAAGGCTGAACAATGAACCAATGGGTATAATAAGGGACAAGACCTAGTCTTCTAATTCCTCACTGCATGGGGGAAGGTGAGCCCAATAAGCTACAACTGATGTGGGTTGGCCCTTCCATGGAGGGTGGTGAACATAGGGGGCAGGTAGAGTAGGTAGAGACGGGGTAGAGGAGTTATAAGGTTTTAGGCCTTGGGAAATATGTTTACCTTGTTATTTCCCACTTACCTTAACCCCCTTTTTTCTTCTGAGTCTGATATATTAAAGTGGAACTACCACCTGAACACAACTTTAGCTTAAATAACTCCCCGTCTGGCGACTAGCTGCTTAGTAGTGCTAGTTGCCAGAATGATTACCTTGACAAATAGATTTAGCCTTTCTTTCCCAGGCTGACAGCATCACGGAATGCGGACATCTTTCCATAATGACATCCATGCACTTTCGCTGTCAGTCCCAGCCAGGTCTAGGAGGCATTTCTAGGAGCCGTCCAGCTCCAAAAGGGACTGACAGCACAGATGCGCAGACATCATTATGGCAAAATGTCCACGTTCCATGATGCTGTCAGCCCGGGAAGAAAGTCTAAATCTATTTGTCAGGGTAATCATTCTGGCGACTAGCGCTACTAAGCAGCTAGTCGCCAGATGGGGAGTTATTTAAGCTAAAGTTGTGTTCAGGTGGTAGTTCTGCTTTAAGAGACTGAGAGAGATTCTGCAGCAAACCTTGGATGCTGGACCCCATCACAGCTCCGCTCCTTGTAGTTCCTCCCCTGCCAGAGGACACACACAAGCCTCATTCTATGTGCAGGCAATTCATGTAAAATTACACCATTTCCTCTGTTTATGTAACAACCTTTTTTTTCTGCTATCGATGGTCTCTGAGCGGCACACGGGCACCCCTGAATTCCACTAAGTGCCAGGACCGTCAAGGGTCCTTAACGCAAGTTTACCCATAACAGTCCTGGCATGCCATAGGTTCTTAGGAGGTTAAGCAAAGTCTAGAGAATAGGAATGCCTCCTAACACTCACAGACTGCCCCATTACTCTTCCCTTAGAGCAAGTGGAGTTAAGAGCAGACTTTTTGGCATAAATAGTTTAGCTAATTAGCGTTAGTCAGGGGAAAGGCTAGAGCATCGCTTCTCAACCTGGATGCCGTGGCACATTGGTATGTCTTGGACGCCAGATTAGGGTGCCAAGATTGTTCTGTGAAGACTGACAACATGTAAATTTTAAGTTTCAAATGTATATTCAATGAAATTATTATGGACAGCATGCTTGCTTTTGTCACTCTGATTGTGAGCCCCAATGATATCTACATATTTATGTATTTGCCCCTTCATTACTTCCTTGAAAAAATTACCTATAAAATGATAGGGGTGCCCTGAAAGTACCAGAGTGTGTGTGTGTTAGCAGTGCCTTAAGCACAAAAAGATTGAGAACCATTGGACTAGAGAATCAATTCCAGCACCTGATTTAGACTGAGATTCCAGTCCAGACGGAAATATTTGCTGAATGGCTATTTTCCTATTCAGCAGATATTTCCAGCTCATCAATTCTACAATCACATTGTGACTGAGGGTTAAAATTGGATTGCCAAATTGCTTTCTTCTTTTCCCAAAAAAGTCTCTTTGGCATCCTTTTGAATAGCTAAAAATGTTTGAAAATGATCCAGGTAAGGCTAGTAAGCCCAAGCAAAATGAACAGGGGGGGAGTAAAAAAATCACAACTCATCCCTTGCCAAATCCTCCATGTACATGTGTCCCCTGCCCACATGCTTCTCACTCACAATCAACCCCTTTGTTGCCGGATATCAGTGAACTTGCTGCTCTGACAACGGAAAGCTTAACCATGAGTAGTTTTGAAAGAGAAGTCCACCACCTATCCAAAAATATGATTAACTCCTCAATTGCTATGGTGCCTACAATTAGCCACACTAGCAATGGATATTAGTTCATTAGTGAAAAGAAATAATATGGGTTTAGCCACCCAATGTTATTTTTTTCATTTCAACAATGGGAAGAAATTGTGTGTGGTTAAAAAGCTTCATATTATTTAAAAACACCGAAGGGGTCCCTAGGAGCCCTACCACCTCCCACCCACATACACTCATGGTATGTCCATGTTAAAAAACATACTCACCTTAGTATCAGAGTTCCACTGGTGTACATGATGGCCCTGGTCCTCCATATCAATAACCTAAAGAAAGAAATTTAATACATTTAAAAAACACCGAAAACCTGCCGCCACACTTGCAGCCTCTAAAAAAAGATTTATTAACAACCTCACATTCTAGTCTGGACTATAACCAAGGCCACTGTTGAAAAAAGGGATTCCCTGTTAAGATATTTTTCTCAGGCTCCTATTGGTTGGGAGGTTGAGTTATGCAGGGCTCAGAACATGCACTTAAGTAACCTAACCACCAAGCCAACCACTGATTGGGTAAAAGGGTCATATATGCACTATATGTGACCCCTTCTTATGTTCCCTGATTGACTTGAGACAGGGGTCATGTATCGCACAGCTAATGGAAGTCTGGGAAAAATGTAAACAGAGATTGGCCATATAAAATCTAATTATTGTTTTTTTTTTTGCCCACAGTGTACTGAGTGACATCCCAGACCCCTTCCTCAGGCATTTTTCAGATTAATATGGAGACTCGAGACCATGCATACATTTTTATTGTATTTTTTAGGTTTACTTGGTCAGTGTATGAGTCAATATGGAGTCCCTGCATCCCACATTGATTTAATGAATAGGGTTTTGTTTTGGTTAGGTTGTATTTTTTATGCATTCGTATGGGGTATATACCCTTTATTTTTTAAAAGCTCTCCATTTTGATCTGCTCATGATGGAAAGATGGGGATAAGGTATCCCGTTACTTTTTTATTTAAGGCTATTTTGGCCTTAGATGTAACAAATGTTTACATTTTAAGTTTAACCCATCTATTGTTGATCCAGCTGAAAATATTTGATTGCAATGCATTCCCAGCCAATGGAATATCAGACATAGTATGGAAACATATTCATACATTCATACCACTTAGAAGATGAGACTATTATACCCATTATACAACAGGAGGAACATCTACAACAGGTTCTATTCTGCTGAATACACCAAGTAGCCTCCACTTTTCTTTAACTTATTTTACGAAAGGGTTTTCAAACACATTCAAAGAAATGAGGTCTTTCTGGCTTTCAGGGTGTTAAAAGCCCCATTTATATAACTGGATATTTAACTTGTTCTCTGTGCTACAAGTGGTTTGCTCCAGAATTGTTCCACTTTCATGGGACATCAGTCTCCCTGGCTCTCTGTTATTAGGAAATCCTTTCCAAAATCTAACTAAGGTCTAAATTCTATATGACTTCCATCCTACACACTAAATTATTGAAACTACTGAAGAAAATGACACAAACATTATCATACCTGGGTAGATTTGGATTTTCCATGGCAATGCCAATATTTGCTGCTACTTGCATGGTGTACAGAAAATAAAACCTCATTCCAGGCAGATGGACAGACGTCTTCCCAATGCTTTGCCTTTTCCTTACACATTATGTCCATTTTTTCCCAACAATGCCCACTCTCTGCTGATACCCCACACATTTGTCACCCATCCTCATTAAAGTCAATCCTCTTTTTTGGTGATGTTTTTGGGTCATATGTAAAAAAGCAAAGTAGAACAATTCTGTGGCAAACCATATGTATCATTATTGACTGATAAAAAATCCCCAATTTCCTGTTGGTTTAAAATGTGCATTTTAACCCTTGAATGCAAGAGAGGTCTCCAATGCATTTCTCTCTCTCTCTCTCTCTCTCTCTCTCTCTCTCTCTCTCTCTCTCCCATCTTGAATGCATACATGCACTGCAGCAGGTAGCCTATATCCTAACAGTCTGTGTGATCAATTTTATTTACATGCGATTATGAAAGTGAAGCAGCTGTAATTACTTACCCACCAGGCCACACTGCATCCCACCTCACTGCGATGTGTCAGAGCCCTCTCATATTGGCACAGGTCGCAAGCACTAGCCTAGGTCACCTAGTGCTTAAAGGGATAGTAATGTTTCATTTCACACATAGATCAGAATGTTCATCATATGTAATAGCTATGCGATTCCCTTATTCTTCAAAACATGCTAGTTACACTGTAATAATATGTTGAAGTTGATCCCTCCTGCCCCTTTCCCTGTTAGCAAGCCACCTCCCCATAGATCTGAAAAACGTTCCCAGGACCGGACAGATCACAACGAGGGACAATCTTCTCTCTTTCAGTATAAGAAAAACCCTACCCTCCTTGTTGAAGGAGGGCAGGTTTTTCCTAATACTACGTGAAGATTGTCCCTCGTGATCTGCTGTTGGATCTGGGACAAAAACGCTTACATTGGGGAAAGGGGAGGGAGGTATCAACGTCAAGATATTATTACAGTGTAATTAGCACATTTTGAAGAGAATCGCACAGCAGCAGGGGTGTGCGTAGAAATTTTTCTGGGGGAGGGGGCAAAAACCATAATATGACCCCCAGGCCAGCCCATCTAGCCCCTTTGTTTATATGGAGGGGGTAATTGTAGGGGGGAGGCAAGTGATCCCCCTTGCCCCCCCTCCAGACATCCATCCACAGCAGTACTATTACATATGATGAACGTTCTGAGCTAAGTGTAAGAAGAAACATTACTATCCCTTTAATTCAGTTCAGCTACCAATGTCCCACAGGCTTGCCACCCTACTCTCCTCTCTCTCTCACTCCTCTCTCTCTCACTCTCCCATGCTCTTCATCTCTCTTACTCCCCTTCTCCCTCTCTCTCTCTCTCTCTCTCTCATAATTCCCACTTTCCCCTTGTTCCTTTCTCTCTCCCCCTCTTGCTGTCCATAAGTGACTCTTTGAAAATCGATTTGGACTAATCCAAAATCTCCAAATCGATCCATGATACAACTTGCACATATTTCATTCATCTAGTTGATATCAACAAACTATTTTCTATGATTATTGCATCAAAACACATTTGTATTGATATTTGCTGACATACTTATGGTGTAAATTATTCTCTGGAAGATGTGTATACAATTTGTATCTATTGACTCTGTCTTCAGTGACTAAAAACAAATTCAAGCAAAACAATATGAAATGATCTAGGTAAATGTGTACCTAAAGTGGAGCAAACAAAATCAATCTGTAATAAAGAGAAAATCCCTATGTGATTTGAAATCCAGTTTAAAGTTTTTTAAACACTTACAGTTCTATGCTATAAAGCATATGTTTGTTTGCCAGTATGTTCTTTAAACCACTGTCAGTTGTTTAATTCAAAAGTTATAACCATTCAAATAATCAGGAAGGGGATTTACTATGCATTTACTTCCTGATAGTTCTAACAGCATGACCTTGCAGTTTCTATCAACATTCTATGTAGAACTGTATGTCACTGACTTTCCTCTCCATTAGAATGTAACAGAGAAACTAACTGGAATTTGATCACTAGAGGACACCACTAATGTAAAAAAAACATGGGTTTAAACTGTAATAACTTTGGAAATATGCATCTCTCAGCAGTGGGAGTACTCAACAGGAAAAGCCCTACAATATATATTTTTTTCATAAAAAAACTTTACTGCTCCTTTAACCACCTTCTATCAGAAATAGCTGGCTAAAAAGATGCAGTTCTGGAGCAAACCAACTACACCATGGATATAAATAAAAGGTTCCAAAAATCCTTCTATTTAAATGGAGTTTTTAATCCCTTGAACGCTGAAAGGTCTCTAACCCACTGCAAAGCAATGCATTGGATCCCTCTTTAGCATTCAAGGGGTTAAACCCCCATTTAAATCATTAAGAGTTTCAATGTATCCCCTGTGGTGCAGTTTCTTTAGTCCAGAATTGTTTTTCTTTATCTTACTGAATATGGCCATATAAGAGTAGATTTTATCCAATGAACAGTGTCTGCTAGAAGGAAAAACAAGCTTTCTTAGTAAATAGTGGATTGAGAAGTTTATTCCTGACACTCTTAAGTGACCTCCAAAACTAAAAATGTATAGTTAGTTTTGATACTTTCGCCATGTTCAGATTTTCTCAAGGGCCTCTAAATTTAGCTGATTTCCTCTTCCTTCTGCCTTCTTTCCTTCTGCCTTCTGCCTTCAACTTATGATTAAAAGTCAACATCACTGATAGAAATTTGAAGTATAGTCATGAGCTGAGTAGACTGTTGGGAGACTGACATTACTAGAACAAAATAAATGGATTGCAAAGATTCTCCCTGGTGCCATAGCTACACAAGATGCTTGGTAAACTGATTTTATTAAAATACATTTTTATGTGAACAAGTGACATAAGGACAAAAAGAAATACACAGATCAGTGACCCCACCACCACCACCACCACCGCTTCTCCTTAGCATGCTACTGTACTTACTGCACCTGGAACTTATATTTGTTGTCAGAGTTTCTAATAAGTTATCTGAGACATTTAAGCCTAAATATGTGAGAGTCACACTGAGAATCAAACAAATGCTGATGCTACTTGCTCTACAGTTAGTCGCTGCTCATCAGTACCACATTTTAGCCCTCTAGTACAAATAAGAGGAGAAATTCCCATGGACAACTCAGTCTATTCCCACCCAAAAGGGCAGTCCAGGTCTGAAATGACCCCCGTCTTTCAGTGCCTAGGGAGAACAGCTGTACCTCACTGACAAGGCCAAAACACATGTCTGGGGTTAGCTGGTATTCCAGTTCCTGAACTGGATCTCCCCTTTTGGGTGGGATTAATCTGACATGCATATTGACATATTTACTCTGTAATGACACTAGAGAGCTAATACATGGTGCTACTGAGCAGTTACTAGCCCTAGCACAAGCAGTAACATAGTAACATAGTAAATTAGGTTGAAAAAAGACACAAGTCCATCAAGTTCAACCTTCGCTTCATACCTCAGTAACTAAGAATTTTATAGCTTTCCTGCTACCAATTAAATTAGTCTTTATCAGACCTTCCTGATCTGCCTACTGATAAACAGTATAACTCTGTATGTTCCCTTTTGAAAGAAATGTATCTAATCTTCTCTTAAATGTGTCCATTGTATCTGCCATAACTACCTCCCTGGGCAATGAATTCCACAATTTGACAGACCTTACCGTAAAAAAACCCTTCCTCTGCTGAAGTTTAAACCTCCTTTCCTCTAATCTCAAGAGGTGTCCCCTGGTCACCTGAGCAGGCCTTGGAATAAATAGCTCACCGCAGAGATCCTTGTATTGACCTCTCATATACTTGTACAATGTGATAAGGTCTCCTCTTAGTCGTCTTTTCTCTAGAGTAAATAAACCAAGTTTGTTTAGTCGTTCCTCATATGTCAAGTCCTCCATTCCCTTAATTAATTTTGTTGCTCTCCGCTGTACCCTCTCTAGTTCTAGTATATCCTTTTTCAGAACCGGTGCCCAAAATTGCACTGCATACTCAAGGTGAGGTCTTACCAATGATTTGTATAATGGCAAAATAATGTTATCCACTCTTGCTTCAATACCTCTTTTTATGCAAGACAGGACTTTGTTTGCCTTTGCTACTGCTGTTTGACACTGGTCACTGTTTCCAAGTTTGTAGTTGACAAGGATACCCAGGTCTTTTTCTAGCAACGAGTCACCTAAAATTATTCCATTAAGTTTATAAGTAGCCTTGGGATTGTTTCCTCCCAAATGCATGACTTTACACTTCCCCACATTAAACTTCATATTCCACATGTTTGCCCAATCTGACATTGTATGTAAGTCCCTCTGTAGAGAGAAAATATCCTGTTCTGAATTAATGACTTTGCATAATTTAGTATCATCTGCAAATATTGATATTTTGCTTTCTATATCTATTTCCAGGTCATTTATAAACATGTTAAAAAGCAGCGGACCCAATACTGAACCCTGAGGTACTCCACTCTCCACTTTAACTATACTGGAGAATTTTCCATTTACAACCACACACTGTTCCCTATCCTTCAACCAGTTTTGTATCCAATTGCAAAGGTTATCTCCTAGCCCCAATTTCCTTATTTTATACACCAGCCTTCTGTGTGGTACTGTATCAAATGCCTTTGCAAAGTCTAGATATACTACATCTAATGCCTTGCCATTGTCAAGGTTGCTGCTTACCTCCTCATAGAAGCTGAAAAGATTAGTTTGGCATGACCTATTCTTCATAAAACCATGTTGATTTGTGCTAATGATCTTATTTTTTGTGTTTGCATATGCTCATTCTCAATGAGCCTCTCACAACTTTTGGCTTGTTTTTGAAAACCATTATGGTGCCTCCCATAAAAGATGATCCAGATATTGGGGGTTATTTACTAAGGTGTGATAAAGAGGTCATAAAGTGGAGATAACTTTTTCAGTGAAATCACTTCTCCAGTTCCTCTGTTATTCTATGGAGCCAATGCACAAAGATTTCTTCACCTTTGTCAATCTTAGTGCATTGGCTCTATAGAATAACATAAAAACTGAAGAAGTGCTACCACTGGAGAAGTTATCTCCGTGTCATCACCTCTTGATCACGCCTAAGTGAATAACCTCTATAGACTCCTTGCTTTCTATGCCTGGGGAAATTAGCTGCATCCCATTGATGAGGCCAAAACAAGACTGAAATATCACTTCTTGGCCTTTTGGCTAAGATCAAGTGTAGTACCTGCTCAGGAAGGTGGCATATTCCTTTGCAGGGATGGCATGCTACACTTGGTTTTGATCCCAAGTGCTGGTATCATGAAGCCTGCAGTGTGACTGACCCCCAAGGCCATACATGAAAAGGGATCCCTTGTCCTGAAGACCAGATGGGTGGCCACCTCAAAGAACACTGCACTGCTGGAGTAGTCTGGGGTTAGCTGGTACTGCTGTTTAGGGCGGGATTAGTCTGATATCTTATGCACATGTACATTTCTTCTCTTTAATGGCACTAGAGAGATAAAATGTAATGCTTCTGAGTGGGAATTAAGTGGGGTGGGCGAAAGTTGTCGCTGTGTTCCAGCAAGAAAATCCAAGAAAATCACGTTATTGTCCACTTTTTTGCGAGAAAATCCGCTTTTAAAACCCTGATTAAAATTTCTGCATTTTTCGCCCATTAGCCAAAATTCCCCACCAATTTTTCAGTGGCTAGAAAGTTTCCACCCATTGATTTACTTTGTTTTCACTTTTTCGCTATAAAAACGTGACATATTTGCTGAAGTCAAACACAATCGAAGCAGATACAGAGTGAGGTAGATGTGCTGTGCTATTCTGCTGTGATCTTTTTCCAAAATTGAGACAGGAGAGGCTCATAGTGATTGCTATCACTATGAGCAGGTTTAAAAGTATTAAAAGGAGGAACTGGAAGGACCCTTATGTGTCCAATAAGTCTGAGGAGGAGGAGGAGGAAGTGAGCACTGCTGACCCAATGCTGTCCAGTCCCCCTAAATCACCCCAAGGGATCTTGGGGAATTTAATGGGAAGGGTGGGAGAAAAGAGAATAGGAAGGGAGGGAGAAAAGGGTAGTACTAGTGAGAGCAGGACAGGTCAGCTGCCTGCGCCTGCTGCAAGATGTGCTGCCCCTGCTGCCTCCATTGCTGTACCTGCTGCCAGATGTGCTGCCCCTGCTGCCACTAGTGCTGTACCTGCTGCCAGACATGTTGCCCCTGCTGCCACTAGTGCTGCTGTATTTGCTGCCAGACATGCTGCCCCTGCTGCCATTAATGCTGTGCCTGCTGTCAGACGTGCTGCTCATGCTTCTGATACTACCACTTCTGTGCCTGCTGTCAGACGTGCTGCCCATGCTGCCACCAGTGCTGGACCTGCTGCTAGTGTCTCTTGTAATGCTCGTAATACTTGGGTGGGAGAAGATGATGCCAAGCGTGACAGCAAGGAAATCTAAGTCATAATTGCCATCCCCAAGCAGTCCCGCCAGTGCTAGTATTACTACTATGAAGGTCCAGCAGCTTGCTAGTGTTAGGAGTGAAGGAGGGGGCAATCAATATCCACATATTACTAGTGACTGTGAGGAGGAAAACTCTGCCGCTGAACTTAATGTGGTTGGTGATAGTAGTAGTAGTAGCAGTAATGGTGAACCAGCCGGAGTGGTAGGGGAAACATTTGAGAGCATCCAGACTAGCAGCCAAGGGATCCCACACCATTCCTCTGACCATTGGAGTCCTCCCCTTCCCTTCACTAAAGTGTCCAAGTGGAAAAGGATCCTGAAGAGGCCAGGACTGTTGTTGGGGGAGAGTAGGTGCACAATTAATATCACCACCACCAGCAGGAGCACAGATCAGCTGCCTGTGCCTGCTGCTACTGCTGCCAGTCTGCCTTCATCACATCACCAATAAATGGCAAGTGTGACATTAGGTGAGCCTCTGTCACATTGCTCGTCACCTCCACCAAGCAGCAGTGAGATGTCTGTCATAGAGCAGCAGCAGCATATAGGGACTAGTGGTGGTGGTGGTGGTGGTGATGATGATGCTGGAGAAGCTGGGGTGGAAGAGACATTGATGGCCTTTTTAGCAGAAACTGAGAAAGAATGGGAGACAGGGATGAGGATGGGCATCACCACTAGCAGTGACATTTTGGAATTTGAGGAATTTGCATCTGCTCTAATTCCTGCTGCTGCTGAGACTCAAGGGCAGCAAGATGGTGAGGAGCAAGGTAGTGTGCCACAGACCAATGAGGACACAGTGGGAATGGGGTCAGCAAATGATACGGGACTAGGACAGATTCAACTTGCCAGCTCCAGCAATATTCCTGGGCCTAGCTTCAGTGCTGAATCTGAGGCAGTAGCAGCAACAGCAGCAACATTATCCGCTGCCATAGACAATGAAGGGGAATGTGCTAAGATGCTAGCAGGGAGGAAATCTGTACCCCCATCCCCTGCTCCTTTGGAGAATAGGCTTTGGTGTCTGATTCGTATGAAAAAATTGACCGCTTATCTACATAATTCATCCTCTTCTTATCTCCGCTTGTGGACACCGTGGATTGACTCTGTGGCCCCTCCTGAGTTCAATAGAGACCTGCTTCTCCTCTAAGATGTGCGGTTTAACAAGGGAGGGTCATCCAGCCCTGTCTTTCCTTCTCCCCACCCACCCTTCCCCTTTTTTTTTTTTTCTTTCTCTCTATGTCTTGTGACATGTTTAATTTGTATCCCTTCCCTTTGGTTCTTCGTTCTGTACACCATATTTCTTGTTCGAAAATTAATAAAAATTGAACTAAAAAAAAAAAAAAGACGCTAGCAGGGAGGGTTCATCATTACTATTAAACTGTCAGCAAGTTGTCATGTGTCCTTAGCGGGGTCTGGAAAAGGGGTATAGTGACAACAGCAATATTTGGGTTCTGGTGTCATGGTGTTTGGATACAGTTGTGCCCCCCAGATGGCCTTTTTAGCAGAAACTGAGAAGGAATGGGAGTCAGGGATGAGGATGGGCATCACCACCACCACTAGCAATGACCACCATCACCACTAGCAGTGACATTTTGGAATTAGAGGAATTTGCAACTGCTCTAATTCCTTTCTGATGCTGAGATGCAAGGGCAGCAGGATTCTAAGGAGCAGGCTAGTATGCCACAGACCACCATGGACACAGTGGGAATGGGGTCAACAAGTGACGCGGGACTAGGACAGGTTCCACTTGCCAGCAGTAGCAATACTCCTAATCCTAGTTGCAGTACTGAATCTGAGGCAGTAGCAGCAACAGCAGCAACATTATCTGCTGCCACAGACAATGAAGGGGAATGTGGAGTACAAGATGAAAGAAGCCATTCTTCTCCATCTGTTCCCTTCCCCCTGATGTCATCATGGGTGTGACACTTTTTTCTCTTGGGGCAGGCATGGTGCAGTCATCAGCAATGGCACTATGCACAATTTGAGACAAGTCAGTGAAAAGAGGAAAGGAGGGAACACACCTTGGCACAAGCGCCCTGACATCACACATGAAACACAGACACCATGACATTTACATCAAACATGTTAAAGACAAACACCCACCACAGAAATCAAGCACCGCTTTTGCTGTCCCTGACTCTCCAGAAAGGCAACAAAAGGCGAGGCGGAGACCAAAGAGGAGGAGGAATAGAACAACCCATGCAGAGACTGGAAGTTCCATGATGAGTGAAACAACTAGCTCGCCATCACCTTCTACAGTAACTACAATTTCTGCCAATCCACCTCATTCATTAACCCCCACCCCGTCAAATGATAGCCACTCTGTTGATGTTAGGATGTGGCAGTTCGTCCCTACCCATTACACACTATGTGGTGCAGTGACCACACATGCCAGTGTGGAGGAGGAGAATCACAATCAGTGTATCAAGCACAATCTGAGCAGATTCCATCCTGCAGAATATGATAAGATGGTGGCAGGGAGGGTTCATCATTACGATTAAACTGTCAGCAAGTTGTCATGTGTCCTTAGCGGGTCTGGAAAAGGGGTACAGTGACAGCGGCAGTACTTGGTTTTGGGTGTCATGGCGTTTGGATACATTTGTGCCCCCAGGTGTTATTTACCACACACACACACTGTGTACATTGCAGTTGCTGATGAGACCCGCTGTTCCTGCTCTCAAGGGAAAAAATATATTCTAATAACAACACACCCATGATGATTTTGGAGGAGGGGCAGGTAGAGAAGATTTAATAGCCAAGTTCTTCTTTTCTCCACATATACTGGGGGCTACTTATTCTTCTGCTATTGCCTCAGGTGCATCACTGGAGCCAATTGTGGCAAGTGGAACCTTCATCATCCATCTTCCATGCTACTGCTATTGTTGATCCCATTTCCTTTCAGCTGCTTAAACAACTCAGCAGGAGCAGTACAAACAGCAGTTGCAACTCAGGGCTCAGGAGGACATGTGACAGGGGCCACTGGCCAACATGACCAACATGACCAGTAGGGCATTTTTTTTTCTCAGGGATTGTGCTCTAAAAAAAAAAAAAAAAAAAAAACATAGTCCTACAAAAAATAAACAATTTTTGAGGTGTTTGTTTCTAACAAGCCTAAGTCCTACAAATCAATATTTCCTTAGGGCTTGTGCCAAACAAGCTTAATCTTACATATCAATGTTTCTTCAGGGCTTGGGCCTCTAATAAGTCTGAGTCCTACAAAGGCCTCTAACAACAAATGAAACAAATCACCTTCTACAAAATACTCTATCAAGTCAAGTATCAGTCCACCCCAGTGGCAGCTTATGTCAGAGGGTTCCTGTCTCTATTACTTTACATACAAATGTCTTATTTTATTTTATTGATTTATTTTTTTATTAACTGCCTCCCCAATAGCAGTTAAGAAACCCCCCTGTTCAAATGATTCATTCATTCACCAACACAGGAACCCACCTCAGACCCCTTTATACCATGTCTTATGGTTTCTATTTTATTTTATTTTATTTAGGATTTATTTTTTATTAACTGCCCCCCAATCCCAGTAAACAAACCCCCCCAAAATCATCCCCTGTTCAACTGATTCTTTCCCCACACCCGACCAACACAGGCACCCTCATGTCCCTTTTATACTATGCCTTTGGGAAATAAAATAATATTTGTTATGTGTTGTGTGTAACTTCTATGTTCCCATTGATTTCAATGGAATGAGCTAGGTGAAAAAAGTGGAAAAAAAGTGGAAAATCTGCACTTTTTGCGGGAAATTTTTCACCGATTTCAGTTTGAAGCGGAAATTTTCACCCATCTCTACGTAGGAGATTAACATGTTCACAGGCATGATATTCTTGGTTAAGCAAAGGTAAGTTAATCAGTGGAATATTAATTCTGACTAACCAATTTGTGCTCAAGTATGAATATCCTTACAATCTGGCTTGTAAACATCCCTAAGGGAGAGGTTTAAACACCCATGGGACAAATAACAGACAGTAAAGAGGTATGTACATAGGTAAATAAAACAGACACCAAAACAGGAATTATTATCTGGTGCAGAGACTTAAAACTCAGAATGTGGGTGCTAGTATTCTTAAATTGTCAAGGAATAACAGCTACTCGCTTATAAAGGAAGTAAAACAAATTAATGTAACTTTAAATCATGACAAGGTATTGTACCAGAGAGAAGCCAAATGGACATACAAATTAAATACTGTTGCTCCCTTTGGACTTAAGGATAGAATATAGATGGTATTTGTAAAATATACTCCCTAATGGGGCTTTCACCTATATATGTCTACTGGTGTGCAGTGTGTACCTTTATGATGTGCAGTTTCCATATAAATGGTTGTAAGATTTTTTTATCAGGGGTCGCAGGGGTCTCACCTGTGACCGGGCCCATCACTCCAGGGGCCCGGCCGCCCCCTGCGAACCCTCTGCATGCCACACGCAATCTCCCTCGGAGCTCTAGTAATGCAGAGCGCTGGGAGATGACATCATCTCCTATTGCTCTGCATTACTGAAGAGGACTGCGTGGGAGCTCCGGAGAGGTAGGAGATGGGGGCATTGTGGAGATTGTGGGGCATTGTGGTGATTGGGGGCAATGTGGAGGGGGCCAATGTAGTCCAAGGGGGGCCCATGGCACTTCTTGCACCAGCGCCCGGAGGCTTCTAGTTACGCCTCTGTTTTTTTTTGTATATTGGATATGCAATCTAGCTAGAAAATTGAATATGAGTTTTTTGTTACGTTTTTTTCACAGATTGACTAACTAGGGACCCTATGACATATAGCATGGCTCAATTGCTTACATGCATTTACTCAATATTGAGAAAGAGGGAGCTGTCTCTGGGCATTCTACTGTTTGTTTGTTTTTTGCCATGTGATGTTACGGTAACCGACGTGGAATTTCACGTTCTGATGATATCAGAGTTTGGGGCGGTAATGACACATCCGAACAGAGCTTCACATTCCGTCGCCACCAGGGAAGGTGGCAGGGGTATTTAAGGGTGGTTCTAGCCATTGCTAACTGTTTGTAGAGGGCCGAGCTAAGGAAGGGGGACTGTTGCCCATGAAACTTTGGTTGGCCTGTAAGCATTCCAGCCTAAACGGAACACATGTGTAAACCATGTTTGCAGAATAAACACAATGGTGCCAACCACCAGTTGGTGAGTGCCTTTCTATTTCTTTTCATTGATTCTAAAATTGACCCTCAAGCCCTGGCTCTGTAGGCACTTGCTTGTTCTGCCCTGGAAATACCCACAAGTTTATACTTTGCTCAGTGCTTAAAGGAGCAGTAAACTTTTTTTTATAAAAACATATATGTTTTATATTGCTTTTCCTGCTGATGAAAACAAAGTAATACCCACTGCTGTCAGTTGTTTTATTCAAACAATTCATATAACCAATAAATTAATTTATTGTTTACTTCCTGATTGTTCTAACTGACAGGAAGTGACTCAGCAGTTTCTACCACATTCTATGGAGAATTGTAAGTCATTGACTTTCCTCTCCATTAGAATGTAACAGAATAACTAATTGGAATTTGACCAGTAGTGGCCACTGATAATGTAAAAAAAAAACCACAGGTTTAAACAATAACAACTCTGGAAATATGCATCTCTCAGCAGTAGAAATACCATTATTTTATTAAACAGGAAATTACCTACAATATATATTTTTTCATAAAAAACGTTTCCTGCTCCTTTAAGGATCTGCTGGGTACATATACCCATTATAAGGATGATCATTGCTGAACTACTGATTATTAACCATTTGAGTAAAACTGGAACTTAAGTTGTAAATTACTAAGTTATTAAATCCTACAAATACTATAATTGTGCTCATTGTAGGAAAACTGCTACTACATCACAACTTTTTTAAACTAAAATAAAAGTGAAAAGCTGATGCATTTCCCTGCAGTGTGTTAAATCCCATTCTATTTATTAAAGCTTATGTTAAATTACATCCCGCGCACAAGAAATTCTATCTGATCACCAAGGACAAATGTATGCACTGCAGTAGTTTTAGTTTCACAATATGCTTTAAATTGTTTTGAATAGTCATAATGCTGGGCATTAATTTTATCCTGATAAAGAAGTAACATGATACCATGTAGGATATCAGTATAACCTATTTTATGTTTTCTAAAATAAATCTAAAAAATGAATGCGGATCCATTTCAAGGGAACATTTTATCCTACAGCCAGAGCAATAATAAGAAGGTATCCCTCAAGAATATAGGAATGACAGTTTCAGCTTCAGCAGAGGAAGTGGATCTTTACATTAAGTGTAATAACGTTGTGGAATTCACTATCAATGAAGGCACTGATGACAGATAAAAAACATATATTTAACCCTTTGGATACAATCATTTTTTCAATACATTGCTTTGTTTGACTTGGACACTACTATAAACTTACTAAATATAATATCCATGTACCTTGGGGATTCACTGAATCCAATAATTTCCTGGAACTAATTTTCTGGAAGATTTTGTAGCTCCAGACTGATGTAATAGCTCAATGGTTCTCAGTCTGCTTGCTGTTGTTAGACTCTTTTGTTTCAAATAACATTTCTGTGGACCCATAATAAGCAGTAAACAAGTTAATCCCTCCATTGAGAGAGGTCTGTCAGTGCATTGCTTCACAATATGTTGGAGACCTCTCTAGCACAGGAGTTAGTTTTGTGTTAGAATCAAATGTATTGGAATGCTAGATGTAACTTGAAGGGAATGTAAACTTTTTAATATAAAAATATGTCATAAGGATATGCTTGTTGAGTTTTTCATTCCAGTTATTATGGAGCAAACTTACTTTAGCCACAGCACCAACTGTTGTTCAAAAGGTAATTTTTTTCATAGTGCACTCTGTTGACAAGCATGAGTTAATAAATACAATAATAGTAAGTGATAAGAACAGCACCAACTGGTGAACCGAATTGCAGTTTAATGCAAAAAAAAAAAAAGAAAAGAAAAATGTTAGAGTGAAAAATCTCCCTGCACTAGAAGTACCCTTCCCCTGCCAAGAAGGAAAGCACCCTCACAGACACTTCAGTGCACCCAGAGCTGGATTTACATCTTAGGAGCCTGTAGGCACAGAAATATGAAGCGCCCCACCACCACCACCACCGTGGGCCATCTGCACTAGATATCGCCACAACGCTCCTAATCTCCACGTTGCCCCCCATCATCTCCATATTGCCCTCACATTGCCCCCATCATCACCACATTGCCCCCATTAGCTCCAGCTTGCCACCATCATCTCATATATCACCCACACATTGCCCCCATCATCTCCATATACCATATTGCCCTCACACTGCCCCGATCAGTGCCATACTGCCCCCATCATCTCCATATACCATATTGCCTTCACATTGAACCCCATCAGCTCCACATTGGCCCTCATCAGCTCCATATTGCCCCTCATCAGCTCCATAATGCCCCCATCAGCTCCACATTGCCCTCACAATGCCCCCATCAGCTCCATATTGCCCCCATCAGCTCCACATTGCCCTCACAATGCCCCCCATCAGCTCCAACTTGCCCCCACCATCTCCACCTTGCCCTCACATTTCCCCCCATCAGCTCCATATTGCTCTCAACAGCTCCACATTGCCCTCACAATGCCCACCCACCAGGTCCAACTTGCCCCCACCATCTCCATGTTACCCTCACATTGCCCCCCCCATTGTCCGTTTCCTACCTCCCCCTGTTGTCCGTTTCCTACCTCCCTGGTAGGAGATCTGTCATCTGTGCCTCCTTTGGCACAGTCTTGTACCTGATGGAGCTCCCGCGCGGTCTCCTATTCAGGAATGCAGAGCGCTGGGAGATGATGTCATCTCCCAGCGCTCTGCATTCCTAAAGAGGCTACGAGACAGCTCAGCACCTACAGGACTGTGCCAAAGGAGGCACAGACCTGTCCTGCCGGGGAGGTAGAAAATGACAACGAGGGGTCAATGTGAGGGCGACATGGAATGGGTTTAGTTTAAAAAAAAAAAAATCCAAATGCCAGACGCCCCTCGGTGGCGTGCGCCTGTAGGCAGGTGCCTACTTTGCCTAATGGCAAATCCGGCTCTGAGTGCACCTGTATAGTGGCTTACTGACTAGGGGCTGAATTCAAATGCAGGAGATAAATGTTATTTTCCCATTTTATAAAAAAAAATTGTATTGAAATCTACAGGGATACCTAGATAAAAGCAGAGATAAAATTAGCACCTGCATTTGAATACAGCCCTAAATTACCAGTGATACCAATGTCATGTTCAGTGTATGACCTTGTCTTGTGCATTGCATCTTCTCTTGTTTTCTGCCTGTCCTGATCACAGATTCTCTCTGATATGATTTTTTCACCTGATTTGGATTCTGTGACCTTGATTTGTTTGTGAGATTATAGTCCTGTTTATCTCCAGCATGAGCCACTTGCTGCTCCTGCGGCTTTTCATTCACAAGTAAGTGTGACCATCCTGGTCCAGGTCTGGCTCAAGCGGTCCTGGCTATTTGGCCTTGCAGCTGACAACATTAGCCAATGCTTGTAGCTAAAGCAAGGTCTCAATTGCAGTCAATGCTGCTCGCTAGCAGTGCACAGTACCTTTGCTCTCAAGTAGCTCATAGCAGCAGCCTTGAAAGATTGTTTTGTTTGCCAACCTGTGGCTTCCCAGCATCCCTTTTCACCCTAAAAGTGAGTAGTATTTTTATTCACTGTTTCTATTCAGTCCAGTATCGGTTCATGGTTGTGTTTCTGTGTCTATTCTGCCTAGTCATGTCCGGCTAGGCAGAGTGAAATACACGTTTAAGTAATTCACATGAAGTAGTACTGCATTGTTTTCTGTTTATTTTGTCTTTCATTTGAGGATTGTGGTGGGCCTCTCATCCCAAACTATGCATAATATTTTCTACACTTAAGTTCCTTTTTTGTACTTTTTATGGTGTTCTAGTGCTATGACATTTTTTATTTCCCTAACAAAAGAAGTTGAAAGATATTCTCATATCTTACCTTTTCTATTATAGTTAATGAGACATCTTTTGATCTCTGTTCTGCAAGGCAGTATTTGATCCACTTAAAGGGATAGTAATGTTTCATAATAAAAGCAGCTTTAATTAATCATCATAGTATTTGGACTTTGGAGAGTGTTATTTCAATTCTGTCAGAGTTGTAGTTCAAGAGTAATTCAATGACAAAGTATCCCCCTCCTGCCCCTTTTACTGATGTAACACTGCAGAGCCAGAGCAGAAGGGAGGTGCCCAGGTAGATTGCAGAGAGGGACAATCTTCAATTAAGATAAGGGAAAAACCTGAAAAACTTGTCAAGGGGGACCAGGACCTTCATTGTTCTCATATGAAGAAGATTGCCCCCTTCTTTTATCTGTCTGGTCTATGGACTGGATTCCACATCTGAGAAGAGATGGCCGTAAAAGGAGTGGGAGGGGAAACTTTGCTTGTGAATATCTCTCAAACCATAAAGGTTTGAGAGATAAGACTTATATTGTTCTTCATGTTTTTTGTAATGCTTACAAAATAAAATATAGATAAAACGAAGTATTACTATCCCTTTAAGTATGCCAGGATTCATGGATATGATCACTACACTTTAGGAGCAAATTGACCATTAGGTGGCAATGCAAAATTGAACCTATCAAGATGATGCATATAAAAAGGTGCAAATGCAAATAAAGTTGAATTTAGTGCCTGCAATAAGAACAATTTTAATATATGCCCCTGTTAAGTGGCTATATCACCTTAAAAGGTCATCGCTTCCCATAACAGCACAGAAATACGTGCAGCAGGATGTTAAGAGAGAAATTAATAGAACAGATCTGTTTTTATTTATTTATGTCTCTTATTCACATAGAAATATAAAAATGATTCCCAAGTTTATTGTGTTGCTATGTCAATGAAGAGTCTTTGTTCCCATTCTCTGCTATTCTAGTAATATCAGTGGCTGAAATCCCACCCAACAACCTCAGTTCATGCTGCACTTTGAAATGTCCTTCGGTGAACTTGACTTTGAAAATGGGCATGAAAATGAAAAATCCAACTGAATTTACTGGACCCAGACAAATTCAGACAAGAGTGAAAGTATCAATAACAAAATTGACATTTTGAAGATTTGCGTGCCAATGTGGTAGTTATCAATAAAAAGAGGGTTTTCATTTTATTTTTTTGTCTAGAAGATATGGGTGTGAAAATGTGCCAAAGAAGCTCCATTTGTGTGGGCTTCTAATGTCAGTGGCTGTACTGCATGGTATGCACTACAACACATGAGTGCTGTGCTACATTCCAATGGACAATCTCGGTCATACTTAGGACTTTAAAGCCAGCAAGTTGCATACACAACCCACATTAATTTCCTCTATGTCTTGTTTAGAACAGACCTATAAACATGGAGTAGAGGAAAGAAACAACCTAAAATGTCCACAGACTGCCTCACTGTTTTCCACTTGGTGCAAATGGCATTAAACCCTGCAGTGACCTCTGCAATCAGAGAGTTATAGGTAGTACTTAAAGCATGCATAGCTGAATATATTTACATTAGGCAGGTTTAGGAGAAAAGAAATCAATTCTAGTGATTGATATAGCTCAGAATCAGCATTGCACATTTATCTCACTGATCCTTTAAAAGAACAGAGTTCGTACACTTTCAAATACCCGATAGTCCTAGTCAGCACATGTAAAAAATAACATCTATAAAATGTGATAAACATACTGTTGCTATGGGTATGTTGACAGCAGTGCATGACCATTAGATCCCTGTTTGTTGATGTAGGCTCCTAATAAACAATAAGTGTAATGTACTGAGGAGAAGACACATAGAACATAAGCGTCTCAGTAAAATATGTATAAAACAAAAATAGAGAAATTCTTGGGCAAACCAACTGCACCGAAGGAAACAAATTTAAAAAAAGTCAGTTAATTTAAATGTAGAGAGGTCTTCAACACAGTGTGACACAATGTACTTGCAATATATTATGGGTTAAAAGACCCAGTTTAAAGAAATATACATTTTCACTGGACCTCATTGGTGTAGTTGGGCTGCTCTAGAATTACATATGGTAATCTGTGAACTGAAAACAGAATGGTTCTTATCTCAAAAAAGTGATAAAGCCTAAAACAGATAATTGCACTAACAAATCTTATGACAAATGTAGCAAAATTGTAGCAGTGGATCCACAATCAGGAAAACTGAATGAGCAAAACAAAATTATGCAATACCAAACTCCTGCTGCTATAATGACGACCATATGTTGGCACAAAAACATGGATTCCTGTATGCATTCATCTGGATGACAGGAGTATGGCTCAGTGCTTTGTAAACAGCAGTACAAATGAAAGGGAGGCTACATTCACATCAAATGCTTTCTAACATTGATTAAGAAGCCCTGTCCCTACACATGGATTATGATAGATTTTAGAACTCTCAGACGCCTTTCACATGGGCAATACCAACTCAGTAATGGAGAAAGGTTCTATGCTGCGCTATGGTGCTTTCCACACATGTGACTATCACCTTGCATGAACACACCAAAGTCTAGGGAGTTGCAATACTACTGTGTTTATGCAGGAATGTAAAGATGCAGCAGTATAGATCTGTATTGCATCCTATGGGTCTGCCGGCAGACCTTTCACATGAGCCATGTTGAAGGCTATGATGCTCATCACACTGCGCAATTAATGGTCAGCCCTAGTATGTCAACCATGTCCCTCTGCATTTGACAGGGTAATATAGGAGAAATGTGTGTTCAGAACACAGGTGACTGAACTATATCAGGGGGCTGTTACAGTTCTGTCTATCATGTGAAAGTCCTTATAACAAATAAAGATCTTTTTTTAAATTGCTGCTATGAGAATACAGGACAATAAAATGAATATGAATCCTTTCAATTTTAGGCAATACTGTCCTTAAATTTGGACACTGGTAAAGTTATATTTTAATATGTATATTTTTTCATTGGTCTCATGTGGATAGGGTTTTCTTAATCAGTGTTGGATCTGAACACAGCCTTCCTTTTATTTGAACTGCTGTTTACAAACCACCAAGCCACGCGCCTGTCATCCAGATGAATGCATGCAGGAATCCATGTTTTTGTGCCAATATGCGGCCATCATTATAGCAGCAGGAGTTTTGTTTGGTATATTTTCTTGCTCAGTTACTGTTCCTGATTATGGATCCACTGCTATATATATGTGGAGAGAATACTGAAAATGTGAATTTAAAATTGCTCCAAGCCCATCAATCCATGGTGCAATTATATGCAGAACTGCAACAATCTCAGATGTGACTGTTATATATATAATACAACAGTAGGAACAGCTAGAGTATCTGCTGAATATTTCAAATGATGCCAACCTTGTTCAATGCCAGAAATGAGTGGGATGGCAGCCTCCACTTTCATTTAACCCCTTAGATACTAGAGAGGTCACCAATGCATGCAATGGGGGAGATGTACTATGGGGTGATAATGAGGGATAAAGTGGAGATGACCTATCCAGTGATATCACTTCCCCACTTCCAATGCACTAAGATTTCTCAGCCTTTAGTGCATAACCTCCAGTGTGTTGTTGAACTCTCTGCCATACAAGAGGTTAATAGATTATCTCTTGCCAAGCAGTTGCAAATGTTATGTTGTTTTAAACTACATACACTGTGACAGTAACTATTTTAAAACCTTCAGGCCATTGCAACAATACTGTAAAATTTATAAGTGGAACAGAGGTTGATGTGCAGTCCAGAGAACAAGAGAGACTTCAAATGTAGGTAGAAGCTGGGGCTTTTTTTTAGTCACATACCACTAAAATATTGAATGGTTATCTGTAGCCCTCCAGCATACTCCCACCCAGAGTACAGCTAATAAGGTCTATGTGCTGGGAGTAACAAAGTTTGGATCCTTGATGTGGCATTACTGTAGGCTAGTCATAAGAACCTTGTAGATTCTCATCCTACTGTCAGTTAACAATCAAGCCCAAATTTCTTAGTAGTGTTACTGGAGAAGATCTTGCTTGCTTGCTGATGAAAAACAATTTATGGCTAATGTAATTGGAAAAGCAACAAAACATATATTGTGAGGAAGCATCACTCGCAAGATACGGCCCTTCACTGCTCTTGGACATTGAGATATTGCTGCACATTTATATTGTAATAGCAGCGTTCGTTTTAATGTAGTCTTTATAACTAATCTAGTACATACATTATGTTATTGCCACAGACTATGTAATTGTAAACCAGTGAAAAAGATTTGGACAATATAATTATCCAGATCTGGGAGATATGCTACAGCTAATGTAGCAGAATTCATAAGTCCCCAAGGACAGCTACAGAGCTTTGCAATGTGTTAGGAGCATCTTAGGAGCCGTAATCCTCTGAGTACCGGAGTGGTAGCCAACACATTGCTTTCCAATTAGGTGTAGGTCATCCATGTCTAAACGTCCTCAGAAGATCTTCATCCAAAATAGAATAAAGCAAAAGAATATAAAATAAAAATAAAAATAATCAAAAGTAGCCGTTTCGCTGTATCAAATGTATTAAAAAGGCTCTACAGGTACACGTTTCGCAGCTCTGCTTTATCAACTTTAGCGGCCTATCAAACAAATACAAGTTGAACAAAAGTTATGCCATTCTGCCATCCCAGAATTGTGGTGTTTAAAGGCCGCCCACTCACAGGATCTTTGCTTACAAACATCTGCACACCTACTCTGTCAGTCCGGTCTCCTCTAGGAGGCGTTGCATGGAACCTTAAGGTAACAGAAGGGACAAAAGGTGCAGGCACGCAGATGTCTCTAAAGGAAGAAGCCTAGCGGTTAGTTTCAGCAGAAGTAGGATTTCTAACTAACGCAGTAATTATGCTGGATAATATGCCTATAGGTAAGTTTATTGCTATATGGCTAATTTTTGGGGGAGGACTTTATTTGGGGTTATAGTTCTCCTTTAAACATGCTGCTAGAAACAGGTTCAACTGTAATTCATAGAGTGCGTTTTTCATTTAAAAAGTTACTGCTACTTTAATCTGGTGCTGCTCAACTAGTGGGGCTAAGCGGACTAAGGAAATCTATGGTACTGAAGAGACACCACCCTACAAGAGGGTGTTAATAAAAACCCAAGTCATTGGACCTACTTGATAAGGAGGACTTGAAAACCTGTTCTGCAACTGCTAAATAAAAAAAAAAATCCATCATCCAACTCATGGTATTAAGGTGCTTCACTATCTATTCCACAGGGATACTACAGCTATGAAAGAAGATCTGTATTTGTGTATATGGAAAGCTACAGCTGGAAACGGACTGGATTCCATTGCAGATGATAAATTTTATCACTGTTTTTCTCTCTCAAATTCCTGTTGAAGTCAGTGGGGAAGCTTTCTGAAGAAACCAGCAATAAAATTATCATTTTCAATGGAATTGTGTCCTTTACTAGTGCCCAAATCTGACATACTCTTCTAATTGATAGATGCAACAAGCAATTTGCAGAGGAGAGGCAGAATGTAGAATTAACTGAAAAAAGCATGTAAATTGGGCCCTGGTGCTTATATTATCACAGAGGGGTAACTTGAACTTATTGAAACTTGGAGATGCTGGGCAATGCTTTCAATGTGTACCCCTCTGGCACTCAAATGGTTAAACTCATTGAATACTAAAGAAATCTTGAGTGCATTTCTTCGCATTTACACCAATGGGATTTTTTTGTCTCTTGTGGTATAGTTGGTTTACAATTGTTCCATTTCTTATTGGTACATCTGCCTCACTGAATTAGAGCAGACGCATTACATATAAAACATTATATATGGCCTTGTGTTCATTCCACTCTCCATCCTCTTAATTTCATCATTTAACACAGAATCAAAAAAGATCAGTAAAACAGTACCTAAAAGCTGCATTTGAAGTACCAATGCACCTTCTAAATAGCAATGTTAGGGGCTGAAGGTCACACCTGCACTGAGAAAATTAAACCAATTTGAACAACCTGACCTTGCATTGCCATTTACAAGCAAAGTCCAAATGGAGGATGTACTTTATTTTCCTATGCGTGGTAAGAGATAGCACTTACACATGCTAAACCCTGGCCTTTTTCTTACTTTTCTACCATGAGGAAACAGGATTTTAACTATTTGTTCTATTTGTTAAAAATCTATAAAAATATACAGGAATAATCTGACTTGGATTTTTTCTGAAAAAACTTGTTAACACATGGTCAAGGCAACAAAGGAGTGGCTCAAGAAGAAGCAAATTAAGGTCCTGGAGTGACCTAGCAAGTCTCCAGACCTTAATCCCATAGAAAATCTGTGGAGGGAGCTGAAGGTTTGAGTTGCCAAACGTCAACCTCAAAACCTTAATGACTTGGAGAGGATCTGCAAAGAGGAGTGGGACAAAAGCCCTCCTGAGATGTGTGCAAACCTGGTGGCCAACTACAAGAAACGTCTGACCGCTGTGATTGCCAACAAGGGTTTTTCCACCAAGTACTAAGTCATGTTTTGCAAAGGGGTCAAATATTTATTTCACTCAGTAAAGTGCAAATCAATTTATAACTTTTTTGAAATGAGTTTTTCTGGATTTTTTTGTTGTTATTGTGTCTCTCACTGTTCAAATAAACCTACCATTAAAATTATAGACTGATCATTTCTTCGTCAGTGGGCAAACGTACAAAATCAGCAGGGGATCAAATAATTTTTTTCCCTAACTGTACAAGCGTAACATCTTCCCTCTGGGAGAGAATACGGGCCACCCAAGTAGATGCACCTGCTGAGACTCGTTATGGGACTGTTTCATACCTATTAACCTCCTTACCAAGGTACTTTCAACATACCATAATACGAAGTCAGCAGGGCATCCTGGTAAGAACCAGCTTCTTTGATCGATTTCCTGTCTTTTCTGGTGGCCAGAACTTAACAAGGATTTTGTTGCTGCCTGTCCAGCCTATGCGCAGACCAAATTACCCCATCACCTTCCAGTGGGCCTTCTCCAACCTATACCCATTGGGGAGAAGCCATGGTCACACTTTGCCATAGACTTCATAGTCAACCTCTCTTTTTCTAACGGTAACACAGTCATCCTCATGGTCGTTGACCGATTTTCTAAGATGATTCACTGCATACTATTCAGAAAACTCCCATCCGCTAAAGAGTTGGCTACGGTCTTTGTCAAAGAGGTCTGTCGGCTACATGGGGTTCCCAAAGTCATAGTTTCCCACCGGGGTAGCCAGTTTGTCTTGAGATTCTGGAGGACCTTCTGTGCTCAACCAGGTATCCAACATTTCCAGTCCTTGGAGCAATTCCTGCAGACCATCAGAATAATAGGTTGGAACTGCTACCTTGGGCGGAGTTTGCCCATAACAGTGCTGTCTCGGCTTCCACCCAGCTCTCCACCTTCTTGGTGAATTATGGGTATCAATCCCAGGAGCTCCAGGCCAATCGTAAACGCCTACCCACACCCTCCTACCAGGTCAGGGAGAGGGTCTGGTTGTCCTCCAGAAATCCTCACCTCTGAGTGCCCTCTCAGAAACTGGCTCCCTGCTTTGTGGGGCCTTTCCGTATCCTCCTTCGTGTGAACCCTGTGGCCTATGGCCTAGACCTCCCTCCCAATAAGCAAATACACAGTGTGTTCCATGTCTCGCTGCTGAAACCCCTGGTATGCAATCGTTTCACTATGATCACTACTCGACCCCATTCAGTGCCCGTTGACGGCCATGAGGAGTTTGAGGTCCGCTCCATAGTCAACTCTCGTAGGTTCCGAGGGAGACTTCAGTATTTGGTCCATTGGAGGAGGTACTGTCCAGAAGAGCGCTCATGGGTTCCAGACGCAGATGTACATGCACCCGCCCTCCTCTGTGCTTTCCATGCACATTTTCCCCATAAAACTGGTCCTGCCCTGCGAGGGGTCATTGAGGGGGGTACTGTCAAGGTTTGGCTGACCTGCTCTAACTCTGCTGCTTGATTCTGCTGTCTGAGCTAATCTAGTGCTCTGTTATTCATTACTGATGCCTTCCCTTTCCTGGATCAGATTGAATCAACTGATCTCTCTGTGTTTGTTTACCTGAATGTTATCAGTCAACCCTCCCAGGGTATTTAAAGCAGCTTGGCTTACTTCCTGATTACCCTTGTGTCTGATTCTGGCTGCAAGCACGTTATCCTGAGTTCTGATTATCTGTGCATGACCTGGCTTCCCTTGATGTCCCTTCTGGCTCCTGACTCCTGGATTGTTCCTGACATCGTTGATCTCCATGTTCCTGACCCCAGCTTGGCTGAGTATCTGTCTTGTCTTTTGGTTTACACTTCTGTATCACGATTTTGCTTTGTTTGCTTTTGTTATTTTAATAAAGGTGTTTTGCACTTTACATTTTTGTGTCTCTCTGGGTCCTGGTCCCTAACACACCCTCTCAATGAAGAAAAACTTTCTGATATTGCACCTAAACCTCTCCCCCTCTAGTTTTAGACTATGGCCTCTTGTTCTAATATTTTGACTGTTTTGAAATGTACTTCTCTCTTGCACTTTGTTGAATCCCTTCATGTAATAGAATATTTCTATCATATCTCCTCTCTCTCTTCTCTCCTCCAAGCTATATATTTTTATATTCTTTAGTCTATCCTGGTATAGCTTATCCTGTAAACCATTCACCATTTTAAAAGCCCTTCTCTGAATTCTCTTCAGAATATCTATATCCTTCTGGAGATAGAGTCTTCATCACTGTACACAATAATCTAGGTGAGATATAACCAGCAATCTGACCACTTCCCTTTTTCTGCTACTAATACCCTTAGCTATACAACCCAGCATCCTGCTTGCATTCCCCACTGCTTTGTTACATTGCATGCCTACCTTTAAGTAATCAGAAATAATTACTCCCCAATCCCTTTCCTCTGTTGTTTCTGACAGCATAGTACCCTTAATACTACATTCAGCTTTTGGATTTTTACATTTATCAACATTAAACTGCAGCTGATACAATCTTGTCCATTCTTCTAATTTACCTAACTCATTTGGATTATTCCCAGGAATGTCTCCCCTATTGCAAATCTTTGTATCATCTACAAAAAGGCATACCTTATCATGAAGATCTTTTGTAATATCATTAATAGAAGTATTAAAAAGAATGGGCCCTGGTACAGATCCCTGAGGTACCCCACTAGTAATATGACCTTCCTCTGAATAATCATTCATCTCTGCCTCCTGTTACTCAGCCATTGCCTTATCCATTCAACTATTTTTACATCCAGAGCCAAACACTGCAATTTGTTAATGAACTTTCTATGAGGGAAATCTAGAAATCTAGATAAGCAATATCTACTTCTTCCCCCCTCGGTCTATTATTTTAGTTGCCCATTATTATGTTAGTTTGACAAGATCTCCCTGCTGATGTAAGACTTACTAATCTGTAGTACCTATTTTTCTGTGAAGTGGTACTACATTTGCTACATTCAAATCCTCTGGAATACTCCTGTCAATAGTACCTGGTTGAATAATTATGTTATAGGTTTTGGAAGAACACTCCTAAGTTCTTTAATAACTTTGGGTGTATTCCTTCTGGATCCATATCTGTTTTTACCTTAGAGAGCAGAACTTCTTCCACTGTAAACATGCATGCTTCTCATGCCTCGTTATTTCTTTTTTCTAACAAAGGTCCCTTTTCTTCACCTTCCTCTGTAATAACTGAACAGAAATATTAATTGTGACAGCTAGACCTTTATACACGTTTACATAACTTCCATCTTTTGTCTTCAGTCTAACTAGTCCTTATTTTATTTTCCTCCTTTCACTTATATATCTAAAAAGGTTTTACCCTATTTTATCCCCTAAGAATATCCCTGGTCTTTCACTTCTTCCCCTTCAACCAGTAGTTGTAAAGTCCCACCTGCATGGCCTTCTCTTCAATGGTTGTATTGATGTGTAAATGTGTGTCAACTGCTTGTAGTTATTACTCCACTTAGGTTTTATAAATAAAAAAATAACAATAATGTTAGTTTATCATGCACACACCAGTAAAGTTATGATGACATGTTTACATTACCTGTGTTTTGGTTAGCCACTTATGGGAAAAATGTTAACATTTTTATTTCTTTCATTCCAATTTTCTAACACTTCTTTTTGCCCTGTGTAGCAAGGAAATCGATGAGTCTGCCTGGCAGGCTCTTCCTAACCCTGCTCTAATCCCAGCAATTTAAGTGGCCTAACAGTTCCATAAACCTTCACTAAGTCGAGATGACTCTGATTTAATGGGGCAGTATTAAATCCTCCCTAGCTGCGTGTTTTGTCTAGACTGTTTAACCTTTTCACGAACAATATGGTCTTTCAGGAGCTTTATTTTGAAGACCCAGTAAACACTTGTATTCTGGGCACAAATTGCACTGTATATATATATATATATATATATATATATATATATATATATATATACATTCATGTGTGTGTAGAGAGCGGGAAAGGGAGAGAGAGCATTTTATTAGAGACAAACACATACCAGTATATTTGATAACACATTTAACCTCTGTATCACATTTTTCCTAGTACAGGGGGAGTCTTTGAATCACATACAACATTTGTCCAATATAACCTTTTGAGTTCCATTTGGGTATGTGCACTCAGATGGTTAACCCCTTGCTTGCAAGGGACACCTCCATTGCAATGCTTTGCAATGTGTTGGAGATGTTTCTAGAATTCAAGGAATTAGTTTGGGATGTTCTGTTTTCTTGTAAAGTTATTCCGGGAATGCTTGTGAACAATGTAACAGAAGATTTATGCTGAGATTTACTGTGCTCATCATTTCACAGACAGACATAAAAGTTGTAAATCATGAGTGTAATTATCTTACCACTAAGCTGGCACAAAAAGGGTTGACAAGACAAACTTTCCTATCATTTGTAAATAACAATAGCCACCTGATTTTTCCTTGAAGATGTTACTTTCTATAGAGTAGGGAAACAGGTCACATACATTAGTCATCCTGAACTGTTAGTTGACTGTCCTTTCACAGGTGCACTAACATGGAGAAAAAAAAAACAACAGGGTCACATGTCAATATCATATTAACCCATTCAATGTCAGCGGTTGGGGCCATTTTATGTATCCTGGTGGCCGGACACATTTAAACAATTTTGATATCCACTGTTTACATATGATTCCCACAGGTAACTTTCAAGCTATATATGGAAAACCATATATTGTTTTCTTCAGAACAAATTACACATTTTCATGGTACCGCACGTGGAGAAAACACACTATTGTTTAAAAAATTTAAATATGGGAAAAAACGTACGTATTTTTCTAATATTATACACTATATGACAAAACTATGTTGGTTGTGGAAGCTTCAGTTAGATTTGAAAGACCTACAGATTCAGCTACAGATAATGGGATGCGACATGGGCATAAAAATGGCATCAAAATAGTCAAATCTTTTTATGGTCAACCCAGAACAGAGATTTTTTGGTATATACTGCTACATAAATATTACCAGTATATCAATGATATATTCATCATATGGACAGAAGGAGAAGAATAATTCAAATATTTTCATAAATCCTTCAATACATTTAATCCATCTAAAAGCAAAATGGATTTCTCTACAGAAAGAATACATTTCCTGGACACAACCATAATATTTACCAATGGAAAACTACACTCATCTGTAAATAGAAAATCCAAGGACATGTACAGTTATCTTCACAGCTCTAGCTTTCACCCCCACACTAAACAAGGCATCATATATAGCCAATCAGATACCCCTGCATATGCCTTGATACCAACAATCGCAATAATTATCTAAAAGCAGTGTCTCTATCATTCAAACAGAAAGGCTACAACAAGGACAATCACAAAGAAAACAACACCTGCATTGAGAACACCCCATGCACATCTGTTACAATACAAAGAAATGGAAGGCATTACACATATACCACTAGTGACTTCATAAAACCCTACATTAGAAGAAATACACATTATCAAAGAGCTACAGCCTCTACTAACAGATGATGGGGAGTTAAAAGACATATTTCCCCAACCTCCTATTCTTGCATTAAGGCCACCACTGAATCAGAAACAAAAACTGGTTCTTAGAAAACTGATATATGAACTGACTAACTATGCCAACAATTTTGTTAAAGGGATAGTAATCCTTCATTTTATCTTTATTTTATTTTGTAGGCATTTAAAAACCATGAAGAACAATATAAGTCTTAACTCTCAAACCTTTATGGTTTGAGAGATATTCACAAGCAAAGTTTCCCCTCCTGCCCCTTTTACCTAGGATAAGCCATCTCTTCACAGATGTGGAATATGGTTGTAAGACCAGACAGATAACAGAAGGGGACAATCTTCTTCCTATGAGAACAATGAAAGCCCTGCCCCCCCTTGACAAGTTTTTCGGGTCTTCCCTTATCTTAATTGAAGATTGTTCCTCTCTGCTATCTACTTGGGCACCTCAATTCTGATCTGGCTGAGCAGTGTTACATCAGTAAAAAGGGTGGGAGAGGGATACTTTGTCACTGAATTACTCTTGAACTATAACTCTGACAGTATTGAAATAACACTCTCCATAGACCAAATACTATGATGATTAATTAGAGCTGCTTTTATTATGAAACATTACTATCCCTTTAAATGATACTGCACAACTCAACATTAAAGGATTATATTCATGTACATCAGTAAAAGTTTTATATGTGATACAATGCACTGAATGTGAATCTGGATGATACATTGGTAACACCAGCCTACAATTTAATCAAAGAATGAATTCACACGACAATCTATTGAGAAATACAGTAAAAAATAACCATACCACCACTAATCAGCATTTAACCAAGAGAAACTACTCCCTCCAAAACCTTATAATCCTCAAAATCTTAAAATACTCAGAGGGAATTTCAGAAATACCCAAAAAGAAAGACATTTGAAATAAAGATGATCAGCATTTTCAGCACCAAACATACTGGACTAAATAAGGACTTGGGATTCCTCTCACATTACCAAAAATGTCATATAATACTTCCTTCATTTTATTTACTTCTAATGTATATTGACCCATCTTCCTCTGTGATTTTTCCTTATATTATATTTATCCACCCCTTCTCTTCATCCCTCTTACAATGAAACTGATGGTATTTGTAGCTTCTCAGTTTGTGTTTTCTTATGCCATGCATTTAACTTGGTTGTTTCATTTACACATTTAGTTTGTTTTTGACATGATAAAGGCAGACTATTGCTCTCAAAAGCTCGTCCTGAAAATTAAATGGAGTCCAGTAAAAAAGGGGTATTATTACATAATGCGATATTCATTTGGTGTTTATACATATATATGTGTGTGTGTATATTTATATACATACATATGTATATGTATATATATATATATATATATATATATATATATATACATATACAGTACTATGCAAAAGTCTTAGGCAGGTGTGAAAAAATATAGTACAGTAAGAATGCTTTCAAATGTTAGTAGTTTAATGCATTGTGAGTGAACAGAAGAAAAATCTAAATCAAATCAATATTTGGTTTGACCACACTTTGCCTTCAAAACAGCAACTGTTTTAGGTATACTTCCACAAATTCAGGGATTTTTAGGCATATAGTCAGGGCCGGATTTACATCTCAGGCACCCCTAGGCACTACACCCTCTGGCTCCCCTAGCCCCACCTTTGCCCTACCCCTAACCACACCCCTCACTTAGCCAAAACCCTCCATTAACAACACCCTCTTGTGGTCACATCTATTTTTACTTTTTTTATTCACAGTACTGTGGCAATTTTCCCAGAGGTAGAGGAAAATGTTATATAGTTGCTACTTTATCATAATTTCTGTATGCACCAACCGAGGGTTGAAAGCAGTGCCCCATGGGGTAAACCGGGCAATCAAAGAGGAAGGCACCACATGGGGAACAAAATACCAGATTCCCATTGATTGAATTGGGCCTTTAACCCCTTAAGTGCTTACTGTGCTTTGCAAAGCTTTAGAGATCTGTGATTTCTCTCTGCTCCAGAGAGATCTCAGATCTCCAACAGGTTGCAAAGCACAGTCAACACTTAAGGGGTTAAAATGTCCAAGAGGCCTTGCAAGCTACTTTGACCACCATGGTGTACGGCTGCATATGACCACGACCAGGGCTGGCCCAAGACATAGTGCTGCCTTGGTCCAAGGATGAAATGCTGCCCCACCCCCCAAAAAAAAACTGGATAAGTGATATCACTAGAGAAATAATCTCTGAATTATCACCTCTTTATCACAATTTAGTGTATAATCCCCCTGATGTTCAACCCCAACCAAAGGAGTCTATGGGGACTGCTGGTGCAACCGCTGAAACAAGTAGCTTTAAGCCAGTGATTTCAAGCTTCAGTTCAACCCATCTGCCAGCTAAGGGGGTCGGTTTGCTACACCAACAAGGCTGACAGAAATCATTGCTTTTTACCATGTATACTCCCATAATAAAACATAATATTTGCCCTTTAAAATACATTTTCTATAACAGTGTCAGTATTCTAAAGAGGTCACCAATGCACAACCTCATGCATCCAAGGCTTCAAAGATTTTTATTACTACAATTTCATTGTGAACTCACCTGAAATGGAACTTTCACCTTAATACAAGTTTGCATATTTGAAAACTGCATTAAAACTGCCTATATGTCATATTAACCAAAAGTGCAGCAAATGTACAGTTAAAGGGATAATAATACTTAGGTATTACTAATCCCTATATTAAAGTCCTATTAAAAATAAATGTATTGCCCCCAGTTTCATCTCTCAAACCTTTATGGTTTGAGAGATGATCGCTCCTAAAGTTGCCCTCTCCCTCCCCCTTCCCCGTAGTCAGCATTCTAGATGACTGCAGGGAAGCAAGTTGTACGACTTTCAGGTGGCTCTCAAGCACAGCCGTGATCGCGTTACTAAAAAAGAAAATTTTCACTGAAATGGTCTTCTACATGTGCTTGGTTTGCAAGCACACTTAGAAGACCGTTTAAGTGAAAGTTTTTTTTTTTTTAATTAATACAATCGCGGCTCTGCTGCAGAGCTGCCTGATGATCTATGACTGGATTTCCCTTCAGTCAGCTACAACGCTCACTTTGGGGAAGGGGGAGGGAGAGGGCAACTTTAGGAGCGATCATCTCTCAAACCATAAAGGTTTGAGAGATGACACTGGGGGCAATACATTTATTTTTAATAGGACTTTACTATAGGGATTAGTAATACATAAGTATTACTATCCCTTTAAACAGATAGTCATACTTGTTACCATATGCTAATTTAAGCTACTTGTGCTACCTGTGTGGTATCAGTGATATTGAATATGCTAATTAAGCCTTTCGGTAAAGTTTCATTTCCAAATGAAGGTTTCAGTGATATTTCATATGCTAATGAAGCTCTGTGCTGTACCAAAAGGTTTCACTTTCACTTTTCCCAGAAATGAAAGTGTGAATATCTATAAAAACTATACATCTGCTGGACTTTTGGTTAACATGACACAGACAGTTTTGAATGAAGTTTTCAAACATGTAAAGGAAATTCAAGGTGATAGATCCACTTTAAGGTTACCACCACTATAAAATCTAGAGAGGATATGGTCATAAAATGGGAGTTATAAGGTAAGACTAGGTAGAAGGACCTACGTAGATATCCTTCAGAGTGTATGCATATTTCCAAATTATGGTCATATGTACAAAGGAATTGACTAATTATGGCAGAAACCAATTGCACCACAGTGTAAACAAGTAGGCTTTCATTCATTTAAATGGAGCTTTTAAAGGGATAGTAATACTTTGTTTTATCTTTATTTTATTTTGTAGGCATTAAAAAAACATGAAGAACAATGTAAGTCTTATCTCTCAAACCTTTATGGTTTGAGAGATATTCACAAGCAAAGTCTCCCCTCCCGCCCCTTTTACCTAGTGTAAGCCATCTCTTCTCAGATGTGGAATCCAGTCCATAGACCAGACAGATAACAGCAGGGGACAATCTTCTTCCTATGAGAACAATGAAAGCCCTGCCCCCCTTGACAAGCTTTTCAGCTTTTTCCCGTATCTTAATTGAAGGTTGTCTCTCTCTGCAATCTACCTGGGCACCTCCCTTCTGATCTGGCTGAACAGTGTTACATCAGTAAAACGGGCGGGAGGGGGATACTTTGTCATTGAATTACTCTTGAACTATAACTCTGACAGAACTGAAATAACACTCTCCAAAGTCCAGCTACTATGATGATTAATTAGAGCTACTTTTATTATGAAACATTACTATCCCTTTAAGACAGTTAATATTACAAAGCTCTCCAGTTCTTTTGAACTTTTAAGGACCAAATTGGTGTGTGCAACATGTTGCTTCACTATATTTTGCACACCACTCTGGTCCTTAAACAGTTAAATAATTGAAAATGTCAATATTTGTTCTCTGTGATGCAGCTGGTATGCCCCAGAATTCCTTTTGTTCTTTGTGCATATGGTCCTTGAAATGTTTAGTCTACTGCTTGTTAGTAACAATTTACAGTATAATAAAGACAACTGTCTAGCCATTCAGTACCACTGAAGCCTGTTTGTCACAAAGAGGTATAAACTAGAGGACAGACTTCACCACATATTATAAACAAGCGACTATTAACCCCTTCGGGAGTGGTGCCTCGTTACCGACTTGCTACACCAGTGTGGTTTGCTTCCAGTACTCTGTGCGTACTGATTCCATTGGTCTGTTGGGCGCTTCCGGTTGCCATCCATTTTATGTGAAGCACATTAACCCTTTGTGGGTAGCAAGAGCATTGGTGTTGACAGCTCCGTTGGGCCTCCATTTTGGCACGAGCTCTGACCAGCCTAGTGTTGTCCACGGTGGGCGTCCACCATTGTAGAACCGTGCATGTTATCCTTGTGTGGCTGCTGTTGCAATCCTGTCATTGTCGCCTCCTGCTGCCTCCAGCGACATTGTGCCTCAGTTATTGCTAGCCACTCTGCCAGTGGCTCCACTGTATATATATCAGACTCTTACACTGTATCAAGATATTACCTGACCTGTGTCAGTATTGTGTTTGTGTACCATACTGGACCCGTGTGGGTAAACCGGCCTGTAACCTGTCCTGTGTCACTTTGATGCTATTTACTAGACCCGTGAGGGTTAAATTATTCCTTGTGTGCTTCAATAAAATTGTGTTTTTACCTAAACCTACCGTGTCTGAGTGTACTGAACCGTAACAAGTAAATGTATTTGTAGAAGTATCTCACTGATTCCTGCATGATTAACAAGCAAGGTAGCCTCCTCAAAAGGCTTTGCGAGCTGACACAGGTTACACAATAGTTACGAATGACAAAAAGACAAAGAAGCCCCCTCCAAAGCCTTCCATATATGCATTGTATATTTGCTAATGACTTTGTTCTGCTCATAAACATAATCCAGTATGTAAAATGTGGAATTTCACCTGATAGGGACCACTATTTTTATGCAGATGACAAAGCAGGTATTAATGCTCTTGCATGAAATATAATGTATTGCGAACACTATAGAACCAGATAATTTATGTACAGATTTTCTGTCAATATTGGAGTCATTGTTAGCAACAGACACAGAGCCATCTTTCAAGGTACAGCACACAAGCCATTTGTCTATACTTTCTGCAGCTTGTTTAACATAACGGTATTGTGGGATTGTCTCTCAAACTTCTGAGAGATGACTCAGTTGGTTAAGGCACCAGCTGTAGAATCTGCTCAGACCATGAGGTTGCAGGTTGTAATCCTGGCAAGGTCAGCACAGCCTTTCACAGCCTTTCAGCACAGAAAAAATTAGTCCAGGACATACTTGAAAATTAGAGATAATCTCAATGTATTCTTCCTGGTAAAACACTCCCCCCCCAAAGTGGTATGATGATGGTATTGGTTGCACTGCTGCTGGCCTTTACTACTAGTGTCAGAGACAACACTGGAGGTGACCTGCTGCTGCCCAGTGATGGAAAGGATACCCAGTGACCAATAATAGCATGTTCTTTAGACACTTGACCACATTTCTATGGTTAGGGGAACCTTTGTGCCATATGATGTTTCCAACCCTTTGATACTAACCACATACCTGTACAGTCCTAATTATAGTTCTAGCTTTTTTTTTATTGTTGCACTACTTTGCCATACAGTGGAGTCTGGTGTGTGTTTTTTTTGTGTGGGTAGTGGAGCTCTGCATGATTTATGCAAGTCTCAGGTCACATACCAGATTGATACAGCACAGTTTCCCGTAATAGTCACATTGTATTTATATTTGTGAGTTATTTTTAATTTTCACTGCAATGTGAGGATAATGGCAAGTTGGAATTCACCATTAGCTTGATGCGGGACATTGGACTCTATATATTTTATTTGGAGTGCAGGTCATGCAACAGGCCATTGTGTTGTAGTATATAAGAATGATAGAAGGTATCTATTTTATATATAGAGCTAGATTGTATTGGTTGTTAGCATTATTTGCTTCTGTGTCTCCTGTGTGGCTGGATGTTCATTCACGGTGGCAAGAGTGGGTATCCAGGCAGGCAGGACACACAGGTGTTGTAGCCTGTCACTCTAACCAATATTTGAAATCTAGGTTCAATATCGCAAACACTTGGTGTATTGGTTGTCCATGGTGGTGTACACTGTCAGCACATGTAAGAGCTGAGTAGTGTCAGTGGCCACTAGTTTGGGCGATCTGGTTCATGTTTTTGTGATCTTGTACTGTGTTTAGAATTTTAATAAAAACTATTGATAAAAGTTTTGCTATACATATACAGGGTATCTGGTGTCATTCAACTATTTTTGATACAGATATTAGATATCAGATTTTACTATTTTACACATTTTGGGGGGGCTTCACACTTTCTATATATTTTTACAAAATAAAAAATTAAATAAAATGCCACCCTCAATCTCTCTCCACCTACCCTATATCTTCCTCAGACCCCCATTTCCTCCCTCTACCCTTTGGCTGCAGGGCTACAGTACAATTGCACCCTCTGTACCCCCTAAAGTTATGCCCTTGAACTTTAACATAAGCTTTAGGTTTATCTTTTTGCCTTATAATTTACAAGAAAAGAACAAAGGATGTCTGTCCACAGTTTGATTATTTTAATCAATTTATTTCCAATCTCATATCAGTCCATATCTCCTTATCTTTACATCTTGTTTCCTAACATTGTCTTAACTGTCAATTTAACTGTTCATGTTCAGGGAACTATATCCAGATTATTACCATGGTGATCTCAGTTACTTCAAAATGTCCAGCTGAAAACAAATGTACTCACTTGGAGTCCCGTACTACTTTATGAGTGCTACAAAGGAGAATTATTATGTTAAAGAAGCTCATGCCAGCTGCTCCCAGTCAACACAGATAGTTGGTTGTATAGTTCTGCTTTTTTGACATTAAAAAGTGAGGCACAGTTTGTTACGGTTGAGCACCATTGTTTGACATAAACATCCAGTCCCATTGTACATAAGTTTCTCCAATTATGAGAATTATGTACTAGAAGAACTGCAGCAATTCTGGGGCAATCCAACTGCACCATAGGAGGGGACAAATAAAATTAAAAAGTAATCAACTTCAATGGAGCTTCTAACCCCTTAAATGTTAAAGAAGTTTCCCACACTTTGAGAAGCAATGTGTAGTATATCTCTCTAGCATTCAATGTGTTAATATTTTCCTTTTAACTGAAAAGAAATTTGGGGGGATTTTTTTGTTCCCAATAATGCAGCCTATTTTCTCCAGAATTGCTTCTGTTCTGCTTATTACACCAGCCTCAATGTCTCCTGGGTTGGTTGACTAACTAGGTCAGCCCCTTCACCACAGAAGAGGTATCACGGTGCCTGTGATTCCAGCGACATTTTGACATTTACTTGCTGGTGCCTTTTCATTGGCTGTGCTGTATAGCCCCTCCTAGTGACAGCCTTTATATACCTTGGGCTGTCACTTAGGGTTTGCCCTTTCGTGGTGTATCCGTTGCCTAGTGCTAGTTCCGTTTACTCCTATTTGATACCAGTGTATGACCCGGATTGTTTGACTACTCTGCCTGTTCATCGTTCCTGCTCTGTGTACCGACCCGGATTGGCGGACTTTCCTGTCCCTGTATTGACACAATTCTGAGATTAGTGAACCTATGCAATTAGGGTTTACTAGACTATCTAAGGAGGAACGGGTGCATCGCCGTCGACAAGGTCTCTGTTTGTATTGTGGCCTAGCTGGCCATTTGCTTCATTCTTGCCGTACACGGCCGGGAAACGAACGCACCTAGGGTACCTTGGGGGACAGGCCCTAGGTGGCATTCAGCAGTCCCTAGATCCGACTAGTCAGAAGCCTATTATTCAGGCTGTACTTTCCTGGGGAGAACTCGCAGTGGAGATTCTGGTGCTAGTTGACTCCGGTGCTGCCAGATACTTTATGGACAAGTCATTTGCTGCCTCGCACAATATTCCACTGGTGGAGAAAGAATCTCCTTTAACGATTGAGGCCATTGATGGCAGGCCACTGGTACCTGCCCAAATTACGAGGGAAACGATACCACTATCCTTGCGCATTGGGGCACTTCATTCAGAGGAACAATGGTTCCAGATTATCCGTTCCCCTCACCATGCCATGATCCTGGGGTTTCCTTTGTTACATTTGCACAACCCCAGGTTCAACTGGCAGATGTGCAAAATTACAGCATGGTCCGAATTCTGTGACAAACTTTGTATTTCCCACCCCACTAGGATTATGTGTACCTCCCCCTCTGTGCCAGCTGAATACAGCCAATTCAACAACGTTTTCAGCAAGGGTGAGGCCAGTGAGTTGCCGCCACATCGGGCGTGTGACTGTGTTGTTGATCTGCCTCCTGGTGCCGTCCCACCTCGGGGTCGTGCCTACCCGTTGTCTTGTGAGGAAAGTCAGGCCATGGAGGAGTATATTTCGGATGCCCAGTCTTCCTCGCCGCTGGGGCTGGTTTCTTCTTTGTAAAAAAGAAAAGTGGCCAACTACGCCCATGTATAGACTATCGTGGACTGAACAAACTGATGCCTAAAAACGCTTATCCTATACCACTCATCACCAAGCTATTTGACAGATTGAAGGGCTCCTCCATCTTTACTAAGCTTGATTTACGGGCTGCCTATAACTTGACAAGGATGAGGGCCGGTGATGAGTGGAAAACTGCATTTAATACCAGATCGGGGCATTATGAATATCTGGTAATGCCTTTTGGGCTTTGTAATGCATCTGCAGTGTTTCAAGAATTTATTAATGATATCTTACGTGACATGCTACAGTCTTGTGTAGTAGTGTATCTTGACGATATTCTCATTCATTCATCTAGTTTGTCGCAACACATCAAGGATGTGACCGCAGTGCTGTTCAAACTCTGTGAGAATAAATTATTTTGCAAAATCGAGAAATGCGAATTCCACAAGCCCATGGTGCCAGTTCTGGGCTTTATTTCTAAGGATGGCATCGCGATGCACAAGGATAAGTTGGCAGCAGTCCTACAGTGGCCACGTCCTAAGAGGCTCAAGGCTATCCAATGCTTTCTCGGTTTTGCCAATTATTATAGGAAATTCATTAGGAACTTTTCCACGATTGTTAAACCTCTGTCTGATTTGACGCACAAGGGTGCAGATCCCTCACAATGGTCTCAGGAAGCTGAACAAGCTTTTGGAACACTGAAATCTGTATTTGCTTCTGCTCCTGTACTGTCCCACCCCAATCCCTCCCTTCCATTCACTCTGGAGGTCAATGCCTCTGAGACCGGGGTAGGGGAAATATTGTCTCAGCGACTGGATCCTGTGAGAATGTTAAGGTCTTGTGGTTTTTTCTCAAAGAAATTGTCTAGCGCTCAGAACCATTACGAGATTGGGGACAGAGAACTTTTGGCAATTATCCTGGCCTTCAAATGGTTGCCGGCGGTCTCCTTCCAGGTTGGGGACAGGGTATGGCTCTCCTCCAAGAATCTGAACCTGCAGACTCCATGTAACAAGTTGGCTCCCCGGTTAGTTGGTCCCTTTAAGGTTATCCACAGAATTAACCCTGTGTCGTATGCTCTGGACCTCCCAGCATCCATGCGGATTCATACTGTGTTCCACGTATCCTTGTTGAAGCCTCTGGTATGCAACCGGTACACTACTACTCCTGTGGCTCCTGGTCCTGTTCAGGTGCAAGGTCAGGAGGAGTATGAGGTACAAAATATTATTGACTCACGAAGATTCAGAGGGAAATTACAATATTTGGTCCATTGGAAGGGTTAAGGTCCTGAGGAGCAATCCTGGGTCGATTCAAAGGACCTTCATGCTCCCAGATTGCAGCATAGTTTCCATGCTAAGTATCCCCAAAAACCAGGTCCCTCGTCTCGGAGAGGGGTCTTTGAGAGAAGGGTACTATCACAGTGCCCGTGATTTCAGCGACATATTTACTTCCTGGTGCCTTTTCATTGGCTGCGCTGTATAGCCCCTCCTAGTGACAGCCTTTATATACCTTGGGCTGTCACTTAGGGTTTGCCTTTTCGTGGTGTATCCGTTGCCTAGAGCTAGTTCCGTTTACTCCCATTTGATACCAGTGTATGACCCGGACTGTTTGACTACTCTGCCTGTTCATCATTCCTGCTCTGTGTACCGACCCGGATTGGCTAACGTTCCTGTTCCTGTATTGACCCGGCCTGGCTGACGTTCCTGCTCCGTGTACCGACCCTGCTGGGTTGAAGATCCTGCTCCAGTTCCATTCCTGCTCGCTAGCCTCTCCACTTTCGCTGTTGCTTACGTTCAGTGGTCTTGCCAGAGCTCCGGTCTCGCGTAGTAGTCCAGTTCTCTATCCGTTTGCACACTGTGCCCTGTGTGACCCTCCGGTGATTCCGATTAGCACCACCATCGCTTGGTCTGTTTTTGCCTTTACTGAGGTTGGGTACAGTTGGGCGCCTCAGGTTACCTCCTCGCTACAGACCGAAGCGTATGTTAACCCCTTCAGGGGAGGTGATGGGCCTTTGTGTATGAGTCTGAAGTCTCAGTTGGGCGTATATTATCCTGCTGCACTTAACACTGATTCACGCTGTTTGTAGTCTCCAGTGGGCGTTCACTCTGCAGCCTTCCTCCTATGTTGCCTTAGCCAGACCTGCACTGGCTTAACCCGTTGCATACGTGTCAGTCGCTGTTGTGACTCCCTGCGTAGAGAGTTACATTGGGACTTCCTACATTGAAGTCAATACTGTCATTGGCCTAACTTGCTTCTCTTGGTCATACTTACACTGTATCAACTGTGATTTACCTGACCTGTGTCAGTACTGTATATTTGTTCTACATACTGGACCCGTGTGGGTTAATCATACAATTGTAACCTGTCTTGTGTCAGCTTATCATATTTCTGTATGTAGGACCTGTGAGGGTTACTATTATTCATTGTGTGTCAATGAAATTGTGTTTTTACCTAAACCTTTCTGAGTGTACTGAACCGTAACAAGGGGCTGATATAATTCAATGGAGGGGAAGGTGTGGAATAAAAATATTTAGATCTTTAAAACTGCTTAGTACTTAAGAATATGACTGGCCTCATGTCACACTATTATAGAATGCAATATTTTTTTTAACCATGATTATACAGTTAACTGTACCCTGCATTTTAAATCAAATCAGTCAAACAGAATATTGGGGTATTTGGGGTCAAACTCCTTTGATCCCTTCTCACACCCTCAGACTCCCACAGCACAGAGAAAATAACAGCCAGATCAGGATGCAGCTTGGATCACAGCTGCTTATGTCTTACCAGTCAGTCACACCAAATTCTGGGGTATTTGAGGTCAACGTCCTTTCTCCCTTCCTCTCCTCCTGAGTGCTCCCAGACTCCCCTAATATAGAGAACAAATGTCCTACCTAAAAGACTCCCTAAACTAAGCTTCAACTCTACTTTATTTGCCTATCCTCTCTAGCTCAAAAAAGTGCTGATTTCTACTCACAGAATGGCATGCCAAGAGAGCCTGACACCCTTTTATATGCCTTCAAGAAAAGAAGAGAAAACTGCCATGTGGTGGGGAGAAATATAGTCCTCCCATTGATTCCAATGCAATGAGCATTGTTGTTGTTGAGGTGAAAAATGTTGCCCATTTTACTCTCGTTAGAAACTGTTCAAACAAAATTAACCTAGGGTTACAAGTTTAGGATTAGATTTTAGGAATCTAGCATAAAATGACTACTTCTTACAGATGCTAGCTGGATATACATGCATTTTAAAATTATATTACCCAATTTCATTTTGGGTGTTAACGCATTTTAAGTGGGAGCACTCTTTACCTTTTCTTTTCTGAAAAAAAGGAAGCATTAATGGTGAGTGAAGACATTTCCATATGATTGTGGCATTGAGCTACAGATTAAGGTTTCATCGGGCAGTTACAAAGACATTAGTTATTTAATGTCAAAGAGAGCTCTAACACAATTTTTTGGAGAGGAAACTGTGACCTACTAACCACTAGGGTATAATATATTAGTGCCACCTTTGGCTATGATACATTTCCATATTTTAAAGGGATAGTAATGTTAGCAATAAATTGCTGAGTCTTCTTTATAGTAAATGTAACACATCACGCTATGTTTAGCAACTTACTTTTCTGTAATTCAAAAGATATTAAATGTAGAAAGATCCCTCTTGTAACAGAAGCCTAAGTACTTAGGCTGACTTAGACCATTGTTCTGGGTCTCTCCCTTCTAGATGTGGCTACAAATGGGTAGCCTGTCCGGTGAAACAAGATGGCTGGCTGGAACACTGAAACATAGGGCTCCTGGATTGGAGTCAAAGTGGACTCTTTAAAACATTCAGGAATGAAAATTCAGTACTCTTGCTTAGTTCAGAACAACTATTTATTAGGTGAAGCCATGGCTTATTTATACATTTCAAACTACATTGACTTGGGTACAGTACATGGGGCAGACATGACAGGGATAATGCAATCACAGTACAGTAGGCATAATACAGACATAGTGGATACAATAGGTCACAGCAAGTGGTAACAGGCATCACACAATGGGAGCATTCACGGAGATAATACAATCGCAACACCTAATACAAAAGACTAACAACAGAAGGCTCAGGTTTACACAATGGGACAGACTTGAGTGGATTAATACACAAAAAGCTTGGTTTAGGGTGAACAATTAAGCAAAAGGGCTTGAGGGACTGCAATATACATTTGAAGTAGCCTTGCCCAAACTCAAATAACTAACCCCTAACTGCCCAGTCCCTTGAAAGCAAGCCAGCAGGCTATGGCTTTTAGTCTTTTTGGCATAGCTGTCCGCCAGTATAACATCTCAAAGTTCTCCATAGCCTGCGTCACTGGGCTGGCAATCCGTACGCCTAGAGAAGAGGTGTTTCAGGCACGACAGAAATGTCTACAGTTCCTTGTATAATGGGCTGATAAGTCATATGCCCAGATAAGGTTTTCAATAACGGAGTAGGATCCGTTACACCTCTCCAGTCCCTTCTGGCCGCCTTCCACTGAATCTGCAATCTGGTGGACGGATGCAGCGAGGGACAAACTTCAGTGAGTAAGTATAAGGAAAACCCTGCCCCATTTGATGAAGGAGAGCAGGATTTTCCTTTTGCTTAATGAAGATAGTCCTTCGCTGCATCCATCTGGACTAGACAGAGATGCAGCTTGAAGTGGCCAGAAGGGGAGGGAGGGGGATCTTTCTATATTTAATATCTTTTGAACTACAGAAAAGTAAGTTGCTAAACATAGCTCAATGTGTTACATTTACTATAAAAAAGACTCAGCAATATACTTTACTGCTAACATTACTATCCCTTTAATCCCTTGGATGCTAGTAAGATCTCCAATCTCCTTCATGTGCAACTCCTTGGAGACCTTTAGAGACTGCTCCAGGGTTCAAGGGTTAAATGACTGGTTTACTCTGATAAGGTAGCTCTGATATGTTTGGGTTTTTTTTGTTTGTTTTTTGTTAACAATAATTAATTAATTTCTACATCTATTGAGTAGAAAACCATGACATATTGTTGTCAAATTCCTTGTTACTATCTCATAACCCCACTTCTAGCCCTACTTCTATCTGCAAGCAGAAGGGTCATGTTGACATAAGGAAAACAAGGCAATCTTGTTACCTATGCAAATAATTTTAAAATTGAAGACTGATAGCACATTATAGTGAATGTTTCTTTCACCTGATATGACAATTTTGTGGAACTGGCAATACTAAAGGACACTAACATCTCCCAATAATAAACTCTAACCTACCCTAATCTGGGCAGAAATCCTAATGGTCAGAATAAAATCAATTACGTGTGAATTGAGACTCCAATATTAATTAGTTCTGGGTATCATGTTAACTGATACAGACATGATTCTTTCTTTCAAGGCTCTAGGACTGCAAAATCATCTCACTAAAAGCTTCCATAAGAACACAAGTGGAAGCAGTTTTGGGTCACGGAGTCTGGCCACAAAGAATTATGTATGCTCCCTTGGACATGGTAAACAGTACTAATTAAAGAGTAATTTTGCAAATCTGTTCTGAACAGAACTGATTCCTAGTTGCCTTTAGAATTTTCAGCCCTGATCAAGGTAATTGGGGGTTAAAATTAGAAGTGTTAATCTTGCTTCAAACTGGCAAATCCATATATAGCCTCCATTAAAGGCATAATTGACAAATGCCTGTTGCAAATAGATGTGGGATGGATATACAGATAAACACCATATCCCCATATTGAATAAATATATAATATAAATATAATATAAATATAGCATGGAGTATTCATTTGTTTGTTACTCTTTTACTATCAGAATACATTTATGGTGCCATGGGAATGACTGGATTTACTCTTTTGTTATTGAGGACTAGACATCACACTATGTTTATTAGAAACAAACATTTCTTCTAGAATTCAAGCCCCTTATCTAAATTGTGAAATTTCTACAGCGTTTAATATATTCTGTGTGAAGAATGGATGAAAAATCTGATATGCATGTGAATTACAATATTCATACTCTGTGGATAATTAAATATTAATTCTGGAACCAGAATGTCAAATGCATCATATTTAGGAGGGTGGCCAGTATGAAGGATGATGACTACTCTCAATGGTCTAAATTCTCCAGTGGAATAAGGCTTATGGGGGAGATTCACTTTGTGGTGATCAAGAGGTCTATGGAGCCTAAGATCTTAATGATTATCACTGTGCCCCGTGATTGCCTGTGACTGTCATTGCCCTGGAGCGACATTGTTTACTATATAAATGTCGCTCTTGCTGAGTCGGTATTCTTATAGGGCACCACTTTGATGAGGTCATTGCTCCACCTACCCATCAGGGTTTTTAAACCTCAGTCTGTGTCACTTCCAGTGCTCTTTCGTGGTGTACCTGAGCTTAGTTGTGTGATGCTTACCGTTCCTGTGTATTACCTGGCTCGTCTGACTACCCGTTCCGGTTCTGACTCCTGGCTTCTATGACTTCCGTTCCAGTTCTGACTCCTGGCTCGTCTGACTACCCGTTCCGGTTTTGACTCCTGGCTCGTCTGACTTCCGTTCCGGTTCTGACTCCTGGCTTGTCTGACTACCCGTTCCGGTTCTGACCTCTGGCTTCACCGACTAACTGTTCCGGTTACGACCATTGGTGACGTCTGACTACCCGATCCGTTGTGACCCTTGGCTGTCTCCTGGTTTACCTTTATGTTGCGCTCCGTTACCTTCCCGTTGTAAATGTTGGTTGTTCTGCCTGTGCCTTCTGCTTGCGCTTGCTTGGTTAAACCCTTGACTGACTTGACACATAAGGGTGCTAACCCATCAGTATGGTCCTCTGAGGCCAATAACGCCTTTGAGGCTTTGAAGTCTGCCTTCTCGACGGCTCCTATACTGGTGCATCTGAAAACGGCACTGCCCTTTACCCTTGCGGTAGATGCCTCCGAGACAGGGGTAGGGGCAGTTTTATCACAGAGAACGGAACCTGGCAAACCCCTGAGGCCGTGCGGGTTCTTTTCCAAAAAGTTGACTAAAGGCTCAAAGTCTATATGACATAGGGGACCGTGAGTTGGTGGATATTATTCTTGCCCTATGGGAGTGGCGTCACCGCCTGGAGGGGACGAGGGCACCTGTATTAATTTTAACAGATCAAAAGAATTTGACATATCTTTCAGAGGCCAAGAGACTATCTCCTAGACAGGCCAGATGGGCATTATTCCTGTCTAGATTTAACTTTGTAGTTTCGTACCTCCCCAGTTCCAAAAACACCAGAGCTGACGCCTTGTCTAGACAGTTTGGTCCTGAGCGTGAGTCGGACAGTGAACCTGCTCCAATTATCCCTCCTAATCGCATTTTGGCGACTATCCATACGAGCATTACCTCTCCTCTGGGTGAGGAGATCCTGGCGTCACAAGGCATTGCTCCTGTTGAGAAACCCAGTGGGAAATGTTTCATAGCTGACAATCTCCGCACTAAGCTACTTGAGACCTATCATTCATCCAAAGCAGACGGGCATATTGGTCAAGACCAATTCATTTGGTTAATCTCACAGCTATTTTGGTGGCCCAGCCTAAGAGCAGATTGTGCAGCCATTGTGGAGGCTTGTTCCGTATGCGCCCGTGCCAAGACTCCTAGGCATCTACCTCTAGGACTACTCCAGACTGTTCCTAATGGGGAACGCCCGTGGTCACACATCTCTTTGGACTTTATGGTAGAGTTACCTAGATCCAAGGGCTGCACAGTCATGATTGATTGTTGACAGATTTTCTAAAATGGCACATTTTGTTCTACTTCCCGGTCTACCCTCCTCTAAAGAATTGACCATGGTATTTACTAAAGAGGTATTCAGGCTCCACGGAGTACCTTGAGTTGTGGTCTCTGATCGTGGGAGTCAGTTCGTATCATGGTTCTGGAAGGCCTTTTGTGACCAGATGGGTATCAAACTGCTATTTTCTTCCTCCTATCACCCCCAGACTAATGGTGCTGCAGAGAGGGCTTACCAGGGACTGGAGCAATTCCTGCGCTGTTTTGCTTCTGACCATCAAGATAATTGGGTTGATCTGTTGCCGTGGGCAGAGTTTGCCAGGAATTGTGCTATAAACGCTTCGTCCGGGAGCTCCCCTTTCCTGATCAATTATGGGTTCCAACCCTCTTTGCTCCCGGATACATTACGAGCACAGGACATTCCAGCTCTGGATGAGCATATGGAGCAGCTCCGCTCCACGTGGGCACAGGTTCAGGAGAATTTACAAAGGTCCTCAGAGCGATACCAGAAAAATGCAGATCTCAGGAGGCGTCCTGCTCAGGTCTTTCAAGTGTGGGAGAGATTCTGGTTGGCCACCAAGAACCTGCACCTCCAAGTGCCATGTCACAAGATGGCTCCACGATTCATAGGACTCTTCTGGGTACTCCGTAGAATTAACCCAGTGTATCCACAACGTATTCCATGTATCTCTCTTGAAACCATTTGTTTGTAACAGTTACACTTCCACCCAAGTAGCACCAGGTCCAGTGTTCATTCAGAGTCAGGATGAATATGAAATCCAGAGCATCCTGGATTCCCGTAGGGTGCAGGGGCGCATCCAATATTTTGTCCACTGGAAAGGTTATGGTCCGGAGGAGCGTTCATGGGTGGACCAGAATGATGTTTACGCTCCTAGATTTTTTATGCAGTTTCCACCTGAAATTTCCCAATGAGGTATGGGCTCCTCCGCGGGGGGGAGATCATTGAGTGGGGGGTACTATCACGGTGCCCCGTGATTGCCTGTGACTGTCATTGCCCTGTAGCGACATTGTTTACTATCTAAATGTCGCTCTTGCTGAGTCGCTATTCTTATAGGGCACCACGCTGATGAGGTCATTGCTCCACCTACCCATCAGGGTTTTTAAACCTCAGCCTGTGTCACTTCCAGTGCCCTTTCGTGGTGTTCCTGTGTATTACCTGGCTCGTCTGACTACCCGTTCCGGTTCTGACTCCTGGCTCGTCTGACTACTCGTTCCGGTTCTAGGGCCATTCCACTGTTATCCACCTGTCCTGTGAAGGGTGAGGAAAGTGCCTACACTGTTCCTCTCTGGTCTCGTAAAGGTGTGCCATCCTATCAGGGTACTGAGTGCTCTGCACTATACCCGCCTACTGTGTAGTCAAGGGCCATTCCGCTGTTATCCACCTGTCCTGTGAAGGGTTGTAACAGTTTGTTCAACACTCAGACACAGTAGGTTAGGATAAAACACAGTTTTATTAAACACAGTGAAAATACCCTTAGCTGGCTATAGCGTATCACAGCAGAATAGGCAGGTGTAATATAGGACTTAGACTTATGCCTACACAGGCCCAGTATAGCAGTAAGAGAGTGTACATATACTGTCACAGGCCAGGCATGACAAGGAGAACTCAGCACAGCATGGGTTAAAGTCCAATTGATATAATCAGTCTCTGATGTGGTGTGTTCAGTAACACCCAGTATGATGGAAGAACAGCGATAAGGAGACTGTAGTGCTAGAATGGAGACAAAGCACTTAGATCTGCTGGAGTATAGCTGAGACTTATACCCCCGCCGTAGCAGTAACGGAGGGCACACAACACTCTGCAAGAGCTGTACGGAATAGAGCCACGGGCACCCTACCGGTGCAGTAACGGAGGCAACAGTACTCTGCAAGAGCTGAATTGAATAGGGCCAATGGCACCCTGCCGGTGCAGTAACGGAGGCAACAGTACTCTGCAAGAGCTGAGCGGAACCGCAACCACGGGCACACTGCCGGTGCAGTAATGGAGGCCACAGTAGCTCTGCAAGAGTTAATGGAAGGCTCAGCAGTAACGGAGGCAACAGTAGCTCTGCAATATTTAACGGGAGGCTCAGCAGTAACGGAGGCAACAGTAGCTCTGCAAGAGTTAACGGAAGGCTTGTAGCAGTAATGGAGGCAACAGTAGCTCTGCAAGAGTTAACGGAAGGCTCAGAAGTAACGGAGGCAACAGTAGCTCTGCAAGAGTTAACGGAAGGCTTGTAGCAGTAACGGACGCAACAGTAGCTCTGCAAAAGTTAACGGGATGCTCAGCGGAATGTACACTGCTGGAGCAGTAACGGATGCAACAGTGACACACTGTCTGGTAGGCCCAGACTAGGCAGAAGTAATAATGTCGCCCAGCGACACGATGAAGCAGGAACTGGAGAGCTGGGCCGGATCATGGAACAGGAACGTCAGACAAGCCGGGTCAGGTCACAGAGCAGGAACGTTAGCCAGGCCGGGTCGAATCATGGAGCAGAAATGTCAGACAAGCCGGGTCAGGTCACGGAGCAGGAACGTCAGCCAGGCCGGGTCAGATCACGGAGCAGGAACTAGAAGCGGAGTAGTCAGACGGGCCAAGTCGGTACACGGGAACACAGCAACTCAAGTCAGCACTGGTACAGGAACACCACGAAAGGGCACCAGACAGGTGCCAGAGCCCAGTATAAAAAGGCCATACTGGGCGGGCCAAACCAAGCTCAGCCAATAGGAGCGCAACACACAGAGACTGACAGGAAAAACACAGGCACCGTGATAAGGGTGAGGAAAGTGCCTACACTGTTCCTCTCTGGTCTCGTTAAGGTGTGCCATCCTATCAGGGTACTGAGTTCTCTGCACTATACCCACCTACTGTGTAGTCAAGGGCCATTGCTCTGTTATCCACCTGTCCTGTGAAGGGTGAGGAAAGTGCCTACACTGTTCTTCTCTGGTCTCGTGAAGATGTGCCACTATCAACTGCCACTTGTTTCATTATCAAACTACTGTGTCATTTATTTGCCTGTTGCCTTGCACCCTGCCTTTTCATTACTTAATAAAGTTTTACTTTAAGTTCAGTTGTACTTGTCAGTGTGTTATTCCTAGTCACTCCATGACAGATCTCCAAAGTTGAAGACATCTTAGTGCATAGGCTCCATAGAATAACATAGGAATTAGAGTGGTGATGCATTGGAGAAGTCATCTGTACTTTATCACCTCTTTATCACCACTTAGAGTGAATCTTCCCCCTGTTTTTTACAATTAAGGGGGCAGATGTTGGTGCCTTTGGACATGTGTTCAAGTTTGAGTATTTCTTCACTCCTGTGTCTTAGGGAAATGTTTTGGATACACCAACTTGACACCAGAGTATTAGATGGACTCAGTTCTGAATTTGATCTCAGTTTGTATTATTGATGAGTCTATTAGGCTTTGTATCTTTGGCTATATACTATGCATTAAGTGCTGTACCTATTGTGGGTTACCTTAGCTATATGCTTGTTTAGCATTTGATGTTGACAGCTTTTTCTTGGTGGAGTGGGTGGGAAATATCTAGCACTAATAGAATAGTTTATATTTGTCTTGATAATGGTAACAGTGATCACTGAAACATTGGTCTATACACATGCTATGACTTCAACATAATAAGCAGTCCAGAGAGGGTGTTAGGGACTAGGAACCAGACAGAACACAAAAAGGTAAAATGCAATACACCTTTATTAGTGCAACAAAAACAGAAGCATGATCCAAGAGCATAAACCAAATGACACGCCAGGGTCAGGAACCAAGACAGGTATTCAGCCAAGCCGGAGTCAGGAAACCAGAAGTCTGCAATGTCAGGAACAAGCCAAAGGTCAAAAGCACTGAAGTCAGTGACGTCTAGAACAAGCCAAGGGGTCTGGAACACAGCAAACAGGACCGCATGAAAATCCACAGGAGCCAGCAGCAACAGGTCAGCAAACAAACACAAGCACAAGTAATTTTGGGCACCGGTTCTGAAAAAGGATATACTAGAACTAGAGAGGGTACAGCGGAGAGCAACAAAATTAATTAAGGGAATGGAGGACTTGACATATGAGGAACGACTAAACAAACTTGGTTTATTTACTCTAGAGAAAAGACGACTAAGAGGAGACCTTATCACATTGTACAAGTATATGAGAGGTCAATACAAGGATCTCTGCGGTGAGCTATTTATTCCAAGGCCTGCTCAGGTGACCAGGGGACACCTCTTGAGATTAGAGGAAAGGAGGTTTAAACTTCAGCAGAGGAAGGGTTTTTTTACGGTAAGGTCTGTCAAATTGTGGAATTCATTGCCCAGGGAGGTAGTTATGGCAGATACAATGGACACATTTAAGAGAAGATTAGATACATTTCTTTCAAAAGGGAACATACAGAGTTATACTGTTTATCAGTAGGCAGATCAGGAAGGTCTGATAAAGACTAATTTAATTGGTAGCAGGAAAGCTATAAAATTCTTAGTTACTGAGGTATGAAGCGAAGGTTGAACTTGATGGACTTGTGTCTTTTTTCAACCTAATTTACTATGTTACTATGTTACAATGGGGAAGTGAGCCAGGCTGCTATAAATACCCTGAGAGGGTTGGTTGATAACAGTCAGGTGAGTAATCAGAGAGGTCAGCTGAATCAGCCTGAGCCAGAAACTCAGAAGAAAGCAGCAGTGGATAGCACAGCACTAGATTAGCTCAGACAGCAGAATCAATAGGCAGAATGGGAGCAGCTCAGTAACAGTAAATGTTGTTTATTAAAAAAATATGTTATTTTTTTTCCCTGCTGAGTAAAACAAAAGTACTCTTACTGCTGGGAACTTTTTATTCAAAATATATGACAACACAAACTATTTTATATATCACTGAAAAGTGCTATTGTGGTCTCCAGGTGGTGCTGTTCCTATCACTTACTATGGAGAGTTGTAGTCTTTGACTCAAGCTCTTCAACAAAGTGTTTTGGTGTTGCTAATACTTTCATTGAAAAAGCTTTTGTTTGAGCTGCAATATGTTTTAAATTAAAAATCTCCCAGCAGGAGTACCCTTGTTTTAGCAGGAAAAGCATTCACTATAACACATATTTTTTTCCACAAATAAAGTTTAGTGCCCCTTTAAAACAGAATCATGGATTGGTCTTGGTGCTCAAGACCTGAGATTTGCCCCAATCTGTTATTCTGTTTGCATTCTATCTTGTTCTTTCGTTACAGTTTCCTGATAACTGCTTTTTATCTGTTTTCCCTTGCTGTGTAGCAGAAGAAAGATTGATTAGCTCTTATATGCATTGTGATAAGCTTTATTGTATTCTCACAGTGTCTTTAATCAGTTTCCATGGTATAATTTGTTTTCTACTTTCTAGTTTAAGAATGTTCTTTGCCTGTTAAATAATCTCCATTGGGGGGAATTTAAAGACTGGCTCTCACATATCTACTAACTAAGCAAGGACTTTAGTGAAGGACATTGGATAGAGAACACTCCATCTAAACTAGCAACATCACAACATATGTGGAAAAGCTTTTACTCTTTAAGTTGTCTCCATGCAACAAAATAAATCAAGGCAAACAAGCTGAATGTAGCTAGTAATACCTATTAGTGCTGTTTGTATCACCAATTCACTTTTCCTCCTAGGTGCATTTGAAGATTTTTGCGAAGTAATCAGGCACGACATGTACAGATGGAGTTTCTGCCATATCCCTTTTATTGACCTCTTAGGAAAGATGCTTATCACAGGTGTAAATAGTAAGCATTTCAGTCCTAGAGCATGGGGGAGAAGACTTTAGGTTGCCTGTATTTGTGGATGAACTACAACCAGTGTTCCCTAAGAGCTCCACTCAAACCTGGCTACCCAAACAGGAACTGATTCTAGCGGACACTGGTGCTACATGAAGTTGCTCTATTAAGTGTTCCTACCATTATATGATCACTTTTCTTGCAATCATGTTGTTTAAAAAATTATGAATCTTCTGGTTTATGAAACATGTTTAGAACTTATTAAACAGCATATTATGAGTGCTGCCTGATTGTCTGGAGTTGTGGAGTATCTGGGACTTTAGAGTACACACTTCAGCTGTGGAAGTCAATTCCCCACAATAGCAATTGTCTAAGACGCTGTTGGGAATGTAGACACAATCCACTGACCTCATAATTGAGACAGGAGGAAGAAGTCTTGGTACCCTTCATCTAACCCTGTGTAAACCAAACCCTGCCAGATGCAGAACTGGCTGCATTGGTGCTCTACTGATGCATTTAACAATGAGCAATCTCATCCTCCTTCTGGCTTCAGACCCTCTCTTTCTGTGTCTTCCTGCCAATATGACATTCTGAATAACAGTGTGGAAAATAAAAAAAGAATATGGCATTATCCATGGATTGCACATGGTTCACAAATGGTGCATTCGCCTCCCAGGCTAGCAACAAAATGTCTTGTCTCTGCAGATGACATACATCAGTAAAATAAAATAATGAGTCCCCCCTGAGCCTGAGGCCCCAGGTATACATAGGATATATCCTGGCATTAAAACAACGCAGTGACAGCCACCGGGCTACTATGTATCATTCTCAGTAACAGTCAGGAGCAAACCACCTGATCTGCTTCAGTCCACAGTTCCAGTGATTGTTACCTCAAAACACACACAATTGCAGTTAAAGTGAACCTGTTTCCCTAAACATTTTTTCATAGTATAAATAGTTTTTGAGAAACTAATATTTATGCTAATTCTTGCCAGTATATAAACTAAACACTACTTGCTGTGCTACATTCATTCTTAGCAGCTTGTGTGGTAATATTAGCCAAGCACAGAAACTAATTAGTATAATTTGCCACAATTTTTGCACTGGGAAATAAAGGTTATTTTCTCGAAAATTATTAATATTACAAACAAAATACTAGTACACCAATATATAGAATTTTTTTAATCACTTTACAATTTACTAAACTAATGTTACGTAGAAAGAAAAGTCAGCGATGCTCAACTAGGCTCATGAGCTAGCAAATACAAGCAAGAAGCTCACTGGGACTGTGTCCTCGTGCCCAGGGTGCATTCTCTTTTAGCTCACCAGTGTCATACACAGAGAGGAAATCTTCTGACACATATCATACGGGTCCTGCCAAATGACAGTCCAGCCACAAAATACCAGACAATTCCTTTCTGAACAAGGGAAACAGCTAACTAACGTACGTTTCAGCCTTCTTGGGCCTCGTCGTGAGGTGCAGCTGATACCTCTAGGCACTGTGAGCAAGGGGTCCACGTCTGGTAACTAATGTTAGACTGACCGGTCCAATTCATAAAACGCATTATGTTCACTTTAGACCAACAATTGAATATTTTTATTTAGAAAAATGTTTTACCAGGAAAATACATTGATATGTCTCACATTTTCAAGTATGTCCTAGAGTGTTTACAGCAAAGAGTTGTGTATTTGCGGACATTATATATTATTTTATATATATATATATATATATATATATATATATATATATACACACATACACACACACACACACACACACACACTCACACATATACACACACATTATATACACTTACATATTGTTTTTATATATAAATAAGCAGTTATTTTTAAAAATTTTAGACTGGGATAAGATATGATTTTTTCAGGCAGGTTATTCCAGACTTTCGGAGCTCTGACAGAGAAGGCAAATCGACTAGTTTCTTTCTTGTATTGTGGTATACTCAGTGAGTCGTTAGCAGTGGAGTGGAGGTTATAGTTAGTATGGAGAGCTGGAGTGAGCATATTGCTCAGGTAGTCTGGTAGCTTGCTAGAGAAGTGGTTTTAAACTACTCAAGAGAGGTAAAGAGCATGTAGAGATTCAAGAGAGTTAGCCAGTTTAGTTCTTCATACAAATCACAATGATAAGTTGTGTAATTACATTGGAGGATAAAGTGGCATAATGAGTTATACAGTATATCCCCATAGTCTATGACTGGCATTAACATCTGTTAATAATATTATCTACATCAGTCAGCAAATGTGGTTACTATACAGAATTCTGACTCTTTAGTCATGATATATATGTATGTATATATAGTGAAAGTCAAAATGCTGTGCTAGATAATGTTGCTGGGTATCATTGTGCTGTTCAACAAATAACATACTATCTATGAAAATGAGCTTGCATGCTGCACTTTTTTTCACAATATGTAATTATTTGCTGGTAATCAACATTTTGCTCTGATACTGTGACGGGGACAAGGGAATCGAAAGGTGAAGGAAGGTGAGCACACTTAGAAATCTTGCTTTGGGGCTAAGCAGATCTTAGATCTGCCCCTGCACTGATGTAGATGGTTAAAAGCAATAACTTTATACTGTTCCGAAAGTAATAAAGAAAATAAAACACCATGCATGAAGTAAGGGACACTTAATATTCTATCCATACCTCACTGAACACCTCTAAACAGCCTAGAGAACACACTGATTATGGTGTGTATTATACAATTTATTTTAGGATGTGCTTAAGATGCATGACTGATTAAAAAAGCAGTTTCTGTTTATAAAGATTTTCTGAAGACAACCCACAGTGACCTTGTATAAAATAGAAGTTTTTAAAATGATATATTTTAGAAAACATTTGTTGATCTAAGTCCCTTTAATATCTAAAACATATATAAAAATAATTATCCTCGCTGCAGGAATATAAAATGTGTGTGTTTATATATTAATTATATCCTATATAATAATTCACTAAATTGTTTGTAACGCCGCGACATGCGCAGTAGACACTGCTGCGCGTGCTGCAGTCATGCGCAGTAGAGACTGCCAGCGCCGCGGCTGATACAGAGCTGGGCGCTCTGAAGGAGCGTCCAGCTCTGTATCAGCCGTGGTGCGGGCAGTCTCTACTGCGCGTGACTGCCCAGCGACCGGGTGGCAGTGGCACTGTGGCCCGTGTAACGGGCTGCTCAACTAGTATATATATATATATATATATATATATATATATATATAAAAGAATAAGCCTCATTGCATAATTTATGGTACCCCACACAAAGAACATAATTTATGTCTCCTCTGAAAAGAAACTCGCATTGAACAGAATGTCTCATTACATAATTTATGTCTCATTAGGAGACACAACTCCTATTGGGTGATTCAATGGGGACTTTACGGCTCCCATTGGGTGATTCATTGGGGGCATGTTTATCATACAGCGAGTTGGCCCGCCCCCTCCAGCCCGCCCACCACTATCCAACTGACAAAAAAAAAATATAGCTGCCACTTTCTCCTGAAGTAAGGGATATCAATAACTTCTCCTGGTCCACACACACTCTCACTCAGGATCATGACCCCACAAACACACTGTTTAACCTCCCACAGATAATTGTAACCCTCCATACACTCTGTTTCAGTACGAGTGTGTAATGTTTCCTTAAAATACAAACTCAGGGATAAACTTAATAGCAACTCTTCATCTCTTCAGTCACCTCACTTACTGTCTGTTTTCAACTGTCACTCCTCCACTTCCTGATTCCCGCCCTTTCTCCTTAAAGGGACAGAGATGCTTTGCTATATGTTACAAAGGGCAAGCCTCAAACACCACTTTCTATTTGTTCCCTCAGCATATTGCTACGTTGCCTCAACTGAAGAGCCACCGTGTGTTATATTGCTATGTTAGCTCAACTTAACCCTTTGAGTGCCAGAGGGGTAAGTAACGCATTGCAAAGCAATGTGTTGCGTACTCATCTGGCACTCAAAGGGTTAAGTAAGGAGGAGTTACTGCTCCCATTGGGTGATTTAATGGGGGAGTGATTTAAATCATGCAGGGAGTTGGCCTGCCCCCACTATATAGCCCGCCCACCACTATTCAAGTAACTGAAAAAACAAAATGGCTGCCACTCGCTCCTCACCACAGACACAAACATAGACAAAAAACACACACACACACACACACACTCAATCTCTCACACTCTCAGTCTCACACTCTCAGTCTCACACTCTCAGTCTCACACACACTCAATCACACTCAATGTCAAGCTGACTTCCGCGGACTAAACACCCGCCGCACACATACTAGTGCGGGTGGGCGGATCCTACCTTATGGCCGTCTGACATGGCGGCTACCTCTCCTGGCTCCCTGCTGTTCCCCGCGTATGAATGCTGGCGGGCAGCTCCTGCCTTGTCAGCCGCCTTCCATGGCAGTCACCTCTCTTTGCTCCCCGCTGCTCCCCACTGGCCGGTGATCGCCCAACACACCACAGCAGAGGGTCACAACGCACACACATCCAGCCTCCATTGTGTGTGCGTCCTGCTGGTGGCAATAAAGATTTCAGGGCATTGCTATGGCAACGCAGCGTTCGGCTCCGCCCTGCTACCTCCGCACGCCCCCAGTCTAGACTATAAAAGCCCAGATCTCACTAGGGGCTTTGCTCAGTGCTTCCCTGTGGTGCAGTTGCCTCTTGCCAGCGGCTCCCCAGTCTTAGATCTGGTTTTGACCTTTCACCTCCTGATTCTCTGGCTTCTTACCAGGTTCAGCTCTCTGGTATCCTGATCCCAGCTTGACCACCTGGACTCCGCTGCTTCCTGGTATCCTGACCTCCGCTTGACCCTCTGGACTCCGCTGCTTCCTGGTATCCTGACCTCCGCTTGACCCTCTGGACTCCGCTGCTCTCTGGTATCCTGACCTCCGCTTGACGCTCTGGACTCCGCTGCTCTCTGGTATCCTGACCTCCGCTTGACCCTCTGGACTCCGCTGCTCTCCGGTATCCTGACCTTGGCTTGACCCTCTGGACTCCGCTGCTCTCTGGTATCCTGACCTCGGCTTGACCCTCTGGACTCTGCCACTCTCTGGTATCCAGAGCCCAGCTGGGCCAACGGACCTCCTTCCACCTTTCTGTTGCCCATGCTCGCAGACTACTCTAGGGAAGGGGTCTATAATTTGACTCAGCCCTCTTCCTGTGTGCTGCTTCAGCAAGGGTGACAACTTGCGTCTGGATTCCTGCTTCTGAAAGTGAGTACACCTCCACTACAAATGTAACACTCAATCACAGTCTCACACTCAATCACACACTCAATCACACACTCTCATACACCCTCATACTAACACTCACACAATCACTCAATCTCGCACTCATACGCAATCACTCACATGCAATCACACCCCGGGAGCCAGCACGATCCACCTTCCACCATAGTCTCACTCTCACTCACACCCCGGGAGCCAGCACAATCCACCTTCCACCATAGTATGTGCAATTACCACATGCATTTCAACTACATGAATGAATGCCACTCACGCACACCCCGGGAGCCAGCACGATCCACCTTCCACCACAGTATGTGCAATTACCACATACATTTCAACTACATGAATGAATGTCACTCACTCACACCCCGGGAGCCAGCACGATCCACCTTCCACCATAGTATGTGCAATTACCACATGCATTTCAACTATATGAATGAATGCTACAGTTGAGGCATAAGTACAAACACAAACTCATTACAATGACACACAAGTCACCCCCTTATGACTCACTTCTGTGTGTGTGTGTGTCTGTGTGTGCCTGTGTGTTCCTCACTGTGTGTGTTGCATGTCTGTATCACACTCTATGTGTCTGCATGTATGTGTGTATGACGGTCGCTCTTCATGCATCTCAGTGCATGTGTGTGCATTTGCGTGTGTGTCTCTGTGTTTGTCTTGCATCCATGTGTGTGAATTAATTCCCTATATATCCTGACGGGCAACGCCATCCCACATTGCTAGTCTATCTTCTATATATATAAAAGAATAAGCCTCACTACATAATTTATGGTACCTCGCACAAAGAACACAATTTATGTCTCCTCAGAAAACAAATACACATTGAACAGAATGCCTCATTACATAATTTATGTCTCAATTGGAGACACAACTCCTATTGGGTGATTCAATGGGGACTTTACTGCTCCCATTGGGTGATTGAATGGGGACATGTTTATCATACAGGGAGTTGGCCCGCCCCCTCCAGACCGCCCACCACTATCCAACTGACCAAAAAAATATAACTGCCACTCGCTCCTGAAATAGGAGTTATCAGTAACTTCTCCTGGTCCACACACACTCTCACTCAGGATCATGACCCCACAAACACACTGTTTCACCTCCCACAGATAATTGTAACCATCCATACACTCTGTTTCAGTACGAGGGTTTAATGTTTCCATAAAATACAAACTCAAGGATAAACTTAATAGCAACTCTTTTATTTATCGCCTTTCATCTCTTCAGTCACCTCACTGTCTGTTTTCAACTGTCACTCCTCCACTTCCTGCTTCCTGATTCCCGCCCTTTCTCCTTAAAGGGAGAGAGATGCTTTGCTGTATGTTACAGAGGGCAACACATTGTGCTGCCTGGGTCCAAGGATTAAATGCTGTCCTCCCAAATTACACCCACCAAAACACGCCCATATGGCTGCTCTAAGCAAATTTAACCCTTTGAGTGCAGGGGTATGCAGTGCATTGCAATGCGCTGCATACCCCTCTGGCACACTAAGGGTTAAGCCCCAGGTCTTTCAAAGCCAACCAACTCCCCTGGTTACATTCCCTGTGCAATTAGTATAATGTGAAGACAAATGGAAGAACTGCACATTTTAGATGATAATTTTAAAACTGTCCATTTTTTTTGCAATTGCAGCAGTGTTAGATAGCAATCTTTCACATAGGACACCACTTTAACCCTGTACTCAAAGGGTTAGAATTTTCTGCTCCTGTACTCAAAGGGTTATAAAATCTAACAGTACAGGAGCAGACATCCCTGGTTATGAAATTGCTAAAGTGATGTCCTGTGTGAAAGATTGCTATCTAACTCTGCTGCAGATGTAAACAAAATGTACAGTTGTAAAAAAAACATCTATGTTTGTCTCCCCCCCATTTCTCTCCCTTCATGCCACCCATGTCTCTCTCTCTCCCTCCCTCCATGCCACCCATGAGTCTCTCTCTCTCCCTCCATGCCACCCATTTCTCTCTCTCTCCCTCCCTCCATGCCACCCATGTCTCTCTCTCTCTCCCCCCTCCATGCCACCCATGTCTCTCTCTCTCTCCCCCTCCATGCCACCCATGTCTCTCTCGCCCCCCCTCCATGCCACCCATGTCTCTCTCTCCCTCCATGCCACCCATGTCTCTCTCTCTCCCTCCCTCCATGCCACCCATGTCTCTCTCTCTCCCTCCCTCCATGCCACCCATGTCTCTCTCTCTCCCTCCCTCCATGCCACCCATGTCTCTCTCTCTCCCTCCCTCCATGCCACCCATGTCTCTCTCTCTCCCTCCCTCCATGCCACCCATGTCTCTCTCTCCCCCTCCATGCCACCCATGTCTCTCTCTCTCCCCCTCCATGCCACCCATGTCTCTCTCTCTCCCCCTCCATGCCACCCATGTCTCTCTCTCTCTCCCCCCTCCATGCCACCCGTCTCTCTCCCCCCCTCCATGCCACCCATGTCTCTCTCTCCCCCCTCCATGCCACCCATGTCTGTCTCCCCCCCCTCCATGCCACCCATGTCTCTCTCTCCCTCCATGCCACCCATGTCTCTCTCTCTCTCCCTCCATGCAACCCATGTCTCTCTCTATGCCACCCATGTCTCTCTCTCTCTCCCCCCCTCCATGCCACCCATGTCTCTCTCTCTCTCTCCCCCCTCCATGCCACCCATGTCTCTCTCTCCCCCCCTCCATGCCACCCATGTCTCTCCCCCCTCCATGCCACCCATGTCTCTCTCTCCCTCCATGCCACCCATGTCTCTCTCTCTCTCCCTCCATGCAACCCATGTCTCTCTCTATGCCACCCATGTCTCTCTCTCTCCATGCCACCCATGTCTCTCTCTCTCCCTCCATGCCACCCATGTCTCTCTATGCCACCCATGTCTCTCTCTCTCCCTCCATGCCACCCATGTCTCTCTCTCCCTAAATGCCACCCATGTCTCTCTCCCTCCCTCCATGCCACCCATGTCTCTCTCCCTCCCTCCATGCCACCCATGTCTCTCTCTCTCCCTCCATGCCACCCATGTCTCTCTCCCTCCCTCCATGCCACCCATGTCTTTCTCTCCCTTCATGCCACCCATGTCTCTCTCCCTCCCTCCATGCCACCCATGTCTCTCTCCCTCCCTCCATGCCATCCATGTCTCTCTCTCTCCCCCTCCATGCCGCCCATGTCTCTCTCTCTCTCTCCATGCTACCCATGTCTCTCTCTCTCTCTCCATGCCACCCATGTCTCTCTCTCTCCATGCCACCCATGTCTCTCTCTCTCCCCCCTCCATGCCACCCATGTCTCTCTCTCTCCCCCCTCCATGCCACCCATGTCTCTCCCCCCTCCATGCCACCCATGTCTCTCTCTCCCTCCATGCCACCCATGTCTCTCTCTGTCTCCCTTCATGCCACCCATGTCTCTCTCTATGCCGTCTCTCTCTCTCTCCCTCCATGCCACCCATGTCTCTCTCTCCCTCCATGCCACCCATGTCTCTCTCCCTCCCTCCATGCCACCCACGTCTCTCTCTCTCTCTCTCCCTCCATGCCACCCATGTCTCTTTCCCTCCCTCCATGCCACCCATGTCTCTCTCTCTCTCTCCCTCCATGCCACCCATGTCTCTCTCTCCCTTCATGCCACCCATGTCTCTCTCTCTCCCTCCATGCCACCCATGTCTCTCGCTCTCCCTCCATGCCAACCATGTCTCTCTCTCTCTCTCTCCATGCCACCCATGTCTCTCTCTCTCTCCATGCTACCCATGTCTCTCTCTCTCTCTCTCCATGCCACCCATGTCTCTCTCTCTCTCCATGCCACCCATGTCTCTCTCTCTCTCCATGCCTCTCTCTCTCTCTCCATGCCTCTCTCTATCTCCATTCCACCCATGTCTCTCTGTCTCTCTCCATGCCACCCATGTCTCTCTCTCTCCCTCCATGCCACCCATGTCTGTCTCTCTCTTCACCATGTCATACATGTGTCTCTCCTCTCCCCATGTGTCTCTTTGCCATGTATCTTCTCCTCTTTTGTCTTTCTCTCCTCCATGTCTGTCTGTCTATCTCCTCTTCCAACCTCTGTCTGTCTCTCTTCTCCCTGCATATGCCACAACCAGTTTGCCCATTAAATATGCCACTTCCAGATGCCCATTAAAACATGCCCCAGCACCCATATTGCTGACCCAGGACTTACCTCAGCACCCCAGAACATGCCCCATTGCCCACCCAGGACTTACCCCAGAACCCCAGGACATGCCCCATTGCCCATCCAGTACTTACCCCAGCACCCCAGGACATGTCCCATTGCCCACCCAGGACTTACCCCAGCACCCCCGGACATGCCCACCCAGGACTTACCCCAGCACCCCAGGATATGCCCCAATGCCCACCCAGGACTTACCTCAGCACCCCAGAACATGCCCCTTTGCCCACCCGGGACTTACCCCAGGACATGCCCCATTGCCCACCCAGGATGTACCCCAGCACATGCCCCATTGCCCACCCAGGATGTACCCCAGCACCCCAGGACATGCCCCATTGTCCATCCAGGACTTACCCCAGGACCCCAGAACATGCCCCAATGCCCACCCAGGACTTACCCCAGGACATGCCCCATTGCCCACCCAAGACATACCCCAGCACCCCAGGACATGCCCACCCAGGACTTACCCCAGCACCCAAGGACATGACCCATTGCCCACCCAGGACTTACCACCGCCAGCACCAACAGTTGTACAGCTCCCTGGTGTCTAATGGCAGGCAGCTTGATCCTCCCATGCTGCCTCTTGCACTACCTGCGTGGCCTGATGTCTGAGCACCGGCAGGTCACGTGAGTCCCGGCGCTCTGACCTCAGTATAGCACGGGGAGCGAGAGAGGCAACATGGGAGGATGTCTGTGAGCAAGCTGACAGCCCGCCCGCAGAGTGGCTGTTAAGTCAGCGCCTCTGCCGGCAAGCTTTTTTTTTTCTTGCAGGAGACACCCTGCCAAGCGCGCCTGCTGTGACAGTGATTAGTCTGGCTCAGCCTCAGCCAAGCTGACAGGCTGAGGCTGAGCCACACTAATTACTGTCACAGCAGGCGCGCCACTCGCAGGAGGGAGTCAAAACTCTTTGTCCTGAACCGTGTGGACACAGACCTGGCGGCTGGCTGACATATAGTGGGTGGCAAATTGCCGCCCCAGTCAAAGTGCCGCCTGGGTCCATGGACCCACCGGGACCCATGTTAGGGCCGTCCCTGGAGCCACCGTGTGTTATATTCCTATGTTATCATAACTTAACCCTTTGCGTGCCAGCTTTGCAATGCGTTACGTACCCCTCTGCCACTCAAAGGGTTAAGTAAGGAGGAGTTACTGCTCCCATTGGGTGATTCAATGGAGGAGTGATTTAAATCATGCAGGGAGTTGGCCTGCCCCTACTATCCAGCCCGCCCACCACTATCCAAGTAACTGAAAAAACAAAATGGCTGCCACTCGCTCCTACACCACAGACACAAACACATCAGCCAAAAAACACACACACTCACACTCAATTACACACACTCACACACACTCAATCATACACACTCACAATCACTCACACACACTCACACCCTCTCACACTCACACCCTCTCACACTCTCACTCACATTCATACACCCTCTCACACACACTCACACTCTCACTCACATTCATACACCCTTTCACTCACACATTCTCACTCAATCATACACACGCAATCACTCACTCTCGCACTCACTCACACTCACTCCCTGGGAGCCAGCACGATCCACCTTCCACCATAGTCTCACTCACACTCACTCACACCCCGGGAGCCAGCACGATCCACCTTCTACCATAGTATGTGCAATTACCACATGCATTTCAACTACATGAATGAATGCCACTCACTCACACACACTCACTCACACCCTGGGAGCCAGCATGATCCACCTTCCACCATAGCATGTGCAATCACCACATGCATTTCAACTATATGAATGAATGCCACTCACGCACACCCCGGGAGCCAGCACGATCCACCTTCCACCACAGTATGTGCAATTACCACATGCATTTCAACTATATGAATGAATGCTACAGTTGAGGCATAAGTACAAACACAAACTCATTACAATGACACATGTCACCCCCTTATGACTCACTTCTGTGTGTGTGTGTCTGTGTGTGCCTGTGTGTTCCTCACTGTGTGTGTTGCAGGTCTGTATCACACTATGTGTCTGTATGTTGTGCATTGCATGTATGTGTGTATGACTGTGTAGATTTTTATGCATCTCAGTGCATGCGTGTGCATTTGCGTGTGTCTCTGTGTGTTTGTCTTGCATCCATGTGTGTGCGCATTAATTCCCTATATATCCTGACGGGCAACGCCGTCCCACATCGCTAGTATATATATATATATATATATATATATGTATATATATACACACATATACATACACACACATACATACTTGTTTTATCATACTTCGTTTTATTTTTATTTTATTTTGTAGGCATTAAAAAAACATGAACAATATAAGTCTTATCTCTCAAACCTTTATGGTTTAAGAGATATTCACAAGCAAAGTATTCCCACCTGTTCAGCCAGATCAGAAGGGAGGTGCCCAGGTAGACTGCAGAGAGGGGCAATCTTCAATTAAGATAAGGGAAAAAGCTGAAAAACTTGTCAAGGGGGGGAGGGCTTTCATTGTTTTTATAGAAAGATTGTCCCCTGCTGTTATCTGTCTGGTCTTACAACCAGATTCACATCTGAGAAGAGATGGCTTACACTAGGTAAAAGGGGCGGGAGGGGGAAACTTTGCTTGTGAATATCTCTTAAACCATAAAGGTTTGAGAGATAAGACTTATATCGTTCTTCATGTTTTTTTTAATGCCTACAAAATAAAATAAAGATAAAACGAAGTATTACTATCGCTTTAAACAGCCAACACAGAAACTCGAATTTAAAAAAAAACTAAATCCTTAGTGGATGTATTGATATGGGGCTCTAACAAAATGTGTCAGACGTTAATAGAATTAACCCTATGAGTGCCAGTGGGGTATAATTACCCTGCCAGCATTCATAGGGTTAACCTGACTAAGTAAAAAATCATCACATTACAAGAAACAGTTACCATTAACCCTGATGTCCAGGGGAGTCCACCGCTTCCTGGTCATCTCTTCTGTCTTCTTTCTTCTGTCTTCTTGCTGTTAAAAACAAAAAAACAAACAAGTATAAGTGAAAAGCATACATATCCAAAGGGCCAGATTTGCCATAAGGCAGAGTAGGCACCTGCCTACAGGCGCAACCCACAGAGGGTCGCCTGTCATTGAAATACATTTTTTTTTAATTTATATTATATATATTATATATATATATATATACACATATACACACAGCATTTTTTTTTGTTTGTTTTTTTATTTTGTTTTTAATATTCACATCGCTGCACGCTGAGCACTGTGCACAGTAACCCACCGCCCCGGCCCGCCCGTCACATGTAACACAAACCTGTAGCTGCTGTTGCTTCCCCTCGTTAGCTCTAATGCAGAGCGCTGGGAGACGACATAATTTCCCAGCGCTCTGCATTCCTAAACAGAAGACCGCGCGGGGTGCAACAGCCGCTACAGGTCTGTGCAGAAGCCTGCCGCTGGACCACCAGGGAGGTAGGAAACGGATAGGGGGGCAAAGTTTAGATGATGGGGGCAATGTGGAGCTGATGGCAATGTGAGGTCAAGTTGGAGCTGATGGGGGCAAGTTGGAGCTGATGGGGGGCAATGTGGAGATTATGGGGGGCAATGTTAGGGCAAGTTGGAGCTGATGGGGGCAAGTTGGAGCTGATGGGAGCAATGTGAGGGCAATATGGAGTTGATGGGGGATAAGTTGGAGCTGATGGGGGCAATATGGAGCTGATGGGGACAATGTGCAGCTGATGGCAATGTGATTGCAAGTTGGAGCTGATGGGAGCAATGTGAGGGCAATATGGAGTTGATGGGGGATAAGATATAGCTGATGGGGGCAATGTGCAGCTGATGGCAATGTGAGGGCATGTTGGAGCTGATGGGAGCAATGTGAGGGCAATATGGAGTTGATGGGGGATAAGTTGGAGCTGATAGGGGCAATATGGAGGTGATGGGGGGGCAATGTGAGGGCAATATGGATATGGGGGGTAATGTGGAGATTTGGAGCATTGTGAGGATGGCCAATTGGGCGGCCGCTTCAGATTTCTGTGCCTATAGGCTCCTGAGATGTAAATCCAGCTCTGCATATCCAGCATACCGATACTTTGTTTAATCCCTTGAGCGCCAGAGGGGTACGCAAGCATTGCAAAGCAATGTAAATGTTTCGAAGTTATGCCAACAAAATCATATTCCCATAAGTAAACATGACAAATCCAAAATTATACTTCACATTAATATATGTAGTAGCTGTCTCCGCCAACAGAATCATGAGACACACACACACACACACACCTCCTCGTGTCCACGGGCCGATGCCCGCTCCACTCTGAGGGAATTAGAATTGAGACTGCCGTTAAATATGGCCAGTCTTACTTCTAATTCTCTCACAGCCATTGGCTGGGATATGCTTATGCACCTCCCAGCCAATCAGTTTACAGCACAGCTGCTCAAAGCTGATTGGCTGGGAGGTGGTAAGCATATCCTAGCCAATGGCTGTGAGAGAATTAGAAGCAAGGCTGCCCATATATAAGGGCAGTCTCAATTCTAATTCCCTCAGAGCGGAGTGGGCATCGACCCGTGGACATGGGGGGGGTGCATGATTCTGTCTCCGCCGCCGCCTCAGCGGCCATGTACAGCGGCAGAGTCAGCTACTACATATATTAATGCTAAGTATAATTTTGGCATGTTTACTTATGGGAATACGATTTTGTTGGTATAACTTTGAAACATTTACTATGCATGGGGGCATTTATATATTACCAACCGGTCACCAACCCATCACACTACTGCACATTTGTCAATTTGTGAGGAGATTAAATTGCATTTTTAATGTCACTTCAAATAAACTTGCAAATGCTGAAAATCACATTCATAAACATAAACAATATACATAAACAATATATTTAAATGGAACCCATGTCCATATTTAATAACCCTCAAACCCTGTGGTGGTATTATATATATACTAGTTGAACAGCCCGTTACACGGGCCACAGTGCCTCTGGCAGCCGGTCGTGGGGCAGTCACGCGCAGCAGGGACTGCCCGCGCCACTGTTGATACAGAGCTGGACGCTCCTTCGGACGTTACACACAACTTAGCGAATTATTATATAGTATATATATATATATATATATATATATATATATATATACACACACACACACACACACACAGGTGTATATATATATATATATATATATATATATATATACACACACACACACACACACACTATTTTACAGATATGTGTGAATGTACTAACTTTCTGGTTTTCCGGATTCTTTAAAGGTGAGGTTGTGTATTACAGACACCTACTATGCTCCTCTTTTGGTTGGTCACTAAAAACCATTAGCTTCATTACATGTTGAAAGCCATTTAATCTCCTTGAATGTTTAACTGGTCACATCCCAACATGTGGGAACCTGAGAAATAACTGCATGTAGTCATGGACAAATATGCAGGCAAAAGGTTACAGCACAGTACAGATTTACCTCTGCGTAGTTGGAGTTTCCATAACAACTGCCAAATATCAGTGTGCAGGCTGTTCAGGACGTACCGTCATGGCCATTCAGGAGTTGCTGCAGCTCTTGAAATGCTTTATCCAGATGTTGCAGTGAGAACGTTTCAGCGGGAAAAGTCTTTATAATCTGGACTGATATAATATAATCTTTGTACATAAAATTTCCCAAATTGAAAATTCGGAGACAATTTTGGCACCAATATAATCCAGGCCTAAGTGAGGAGAAGCTATAGGGAATAGGTCTTAGCTGTGCATTTTAAAATTGTTTAATATCCTATTGATAGCAAGGATCTAGTGTCACGAAAAAAAAAAGATGCAGATTGCAATCCAGAATGGGAAAAATAGGAATTATCTATACTGTTTGTTAATGTGTAGCTTAAGGGAGATTTTGGTGAGTGTTTGAGATAATAAATAAAGTGTATGGATTAGGGGTGCACCGAAATGAAAATTCTAAAACTAAGCCGAAACTTCAGGATGCACTTGGCCGAAAACCGAAACCGAAAAATTACTTGCCCCCCATCAGCTCCAACTTGCCCTCCACGAGCTCTACTTTGCCCATCAGCTCCAACTTGCCCCCACCAGCTCTACTTTGCCCATCAGCTCCAACTTGCCACTCATCAGCTCCACTTTGCCCCCACAAGCTCTACTTGCCCCCCATCAGCTCCAGCTTGCCCCCACCAGCTCTACTTTGCCCATCAGCTCCAAGTTCCAACTTGCCCCCCATCAGCTCTACTTTGCCCATCAGCTCCAACTTGCCCCCCATCAGCTCCAACTTCCCCCACAAGCTCTACTTGTCCCCACCAGCTCCACTTTGCCCATCAGCTCCACTTTGCCCCCACAAGCTCTACTTTGCCCCCATCAGCTCCAACTTGCCCCCACCAGTTCTACTTTGCCCATCAGCTCCAACTTACCCCTGCATCACATTCCTGTAGCTGCTGGAGCTCCAGTTTGTTCTCCTTAGTAATGCAGAGTTCTGGGAGATTATGTCATCTCCCAGAGCGCTCTGCATTACTAAATGGCGATAAGGGAGCTCAGTAGCTACAGGTCTGTGCTGAAGACCGCACAGACCTGTATGTATTGCGGTGCCAGGCGGGGGAGTCCAAAACGAGTGAAGTAAAATCTGCAGCACTGCACATGGATGTGCTTCAGCTGCAGCACACGGGGACATCACCAGCACAGCCACATACATCACTGCTGTTCTTGTTTAGTGCCTCCGTGTGCTGCAGCTGAAGCGTATCCGTGTGCTGTGCTGCAGATTTTACTTCACTTGTTTCGGGGCCCTGTTTCGGCCATTTTTTTTATTTCGTCTTTTTGCCGAAAATGCCATTTTCAGCCGAAACATTTCTTCCAACGAAATTTCAGTGCACCCCTAATATGGATATTTATATAGACCTCCAGTGCCACCATTCACAACGACTATAAGAGTGTGGCTAAAGTGGGGATTGGCAACCTTTAGCTTTTTAGTTGTTGGAGTCTACAACACCAATTTTCTCCAACAAGTGATGAAGACAGTTATTGCTTTCGGTAGCTACAGAGCTTAAAACTGACACTCAGATAGGGCATTATCAATAGATCTGCTCCCCTGGCAACATAACTGTCGATGAAGCTGAGACTACATTTGGAGCCACTGCAAATGAGCAGAGAGCAGGGTCTGAAATGAGACCTTAAATGGATAGCAATATTTCACAAAATATTTCCAATTAATCTTCATAGTATTTGGGTCATGGAGAGTTATTTCAATACTGTCCGAGTTGTAGAGTAGAGTAATTGAAAGATAAAATATCCCACTCCCGCCCATTTTACCTAGTGTAAGCTACCTCCCTTCAGATGTGGAATCTTGTCCTGGGAACAGTCATCTTACTGTGAGCATAAGGAAAACCCTGCCCCCTTGACAGGTTTTTCAGGTTTTTCTTTATGCTCACTGAAGATTGTCCCTCTCTGTGATCCATCTTGTTGCTCTAAGGTGAGCTGTGTTACATAAGTAAAAGGGGTGGGAGGGGGATACTTTACCATTCAATTACTCTTGAACTACAACTCTGACTGTATTGAAATAACACTCTCCATGGCTCAAATACTATGAAGATTAATTATAGCTGCTTTTATTGTGAAACATTACTATCCCTTTAATGTTACCTCTTTGTGAGAAGAGACTAAACTAAGACTGAAGTCTCAAAGTTCAGTCTCTTGTCTGTCCCCAGTTCCATTTACCCTAGGATAGGGCGTCTGCTAAAAACCTACACTGAAGAGTGGCTGAGAAACCAGGAGGAGGTCTCCATGGATGTCCACTCCAATACTTCTTCTCTTTGCAGCTCTGACTCCTTGGTCACAGTGTCACATTTGATCACTTACTTCTTGTCTCATTAAACGAGAAATTGTGACTGGATTTTCCAAACTTAACACAGCTTTGTAACAGGAAGCAGCAGCCTGTAATTGTGTTTAGTTCAAGACATTGTGATTCCCGGAACTATCTGCATGGTCCTTGATCCATTTGTAGGTAGAGGAGTTACTTTGTTATCTATACACCCCATTCAAAATGACTTTAGCTAGAGCTGCCATATAGTAATTCCTATGATTATGAATTCCAGAGCAGAAAGGCATAAAAACCAGTACAACTGGTGCATATAAATTCTATTACACATGATTGTATGACTGTACAATACATTTAGACTTGCATGCATTAAATAACAATCATGACAGAATCCCTTTAATATCTCTGTCTCTAATTTATACAGCTATGTGAGACCTTACACATAGTGACCATCCAATATGTGCTGCCAAGAGGCTTTGGACGACATCCATTTAGAACTTCCAAAACACTTCCTATTTCACATGCTTATATGTCCTAAATAAAGCATCATATTACAAAAAACAGATAAATCAAGTTAAATATATGAGAGTTTCAGCAAAGCAAAATAACTAACACTTTAAAGACCAGATGACAATGAAATACATTAAATTAAAGGGTTTAACAAAGTAGTAAGCCTTAACACAACTGGTTTATGATTGTAGACCAGTGCCCTTTACAAGAGTGATGAAATAGCAGTTTCTGGGTCAGGGGCAGCTCTAGGATTTTGGGGGCGGTAAGCAAAAAAATAACATGGGCCCTTCATTTACCCCTGTACCAGTATTTCTCATATGACCTTTTGTTTGCATTCGGCTACGAAACTGACCAAGTGAGGCCCATAAGCAACCTCTTATTCTGCTTATATTGTAGCAATACCACTGTGCTAGGAGGAGATGCACTAAGGCATGATAAAAAGGTGATATAGATGAGATGACTTCTCCAGCGTGATAGAATGTGGAAGTCCTATGTCAGGGCTGTCCAAGTTCAGTCCTCAAGGGCCACCAACAGGCCAGGATGTAAGGATTTCTCTGATTAAGCACAGGTGAGTCAGTCACAATGAATAAGCCACTGATTAACTCACCCGTGCTTAACCTCTTAACGACCCACGACAGTCCAGGACCGTCATGGGTTGTTTTGCCTTAAGGACCCATGACGGTCCTGGACTGTCATGGGTTAAATGATAGCAGTGCACCTCCGTTCACGTTGCTATCATTAATGCCCGGCTGAGACTGAGCTCTCCAAGACCAGAGCATTCAGTCTCAGCCACTTTCACAATTGTCGGGTCATGTGATCGCTGCAGCAGCAATCCCATGTACCTGCACTATGAAAGAATGAATGAAGCAGTGTTATATACTGCTTCTTGTGTCTCTCCTCCGCCTGTCTGTCCTTCACATCAAAGTAAAGGACAGAGAAGAGAGGAGACACCTAGTGGAAAGTAAAATGCAGTAGCTGGGGGTATTAACCCCTTCACTGCTGTGCTGGAGGCTGGTTAAATGCAGGTCTATCTTTGACCTGCTAAAATTAACTTTTGGATTTTTTTTTTTTTTTTTTTTTTTAAAAGACAACACTTTTTTTGTTAAAAAATTTATTTCAATAAAAACACAGGTTAATAACCAAAACTGGAAGTGTGATTGTTGTGGAGCCATGAAATAAATTTATACACACCTCCAATGCTCATCAATAAAAAAGTGGGAAAATAAGGTGGGAAAAAGGGACATGAGGTTTTTCACCCATGCGGGACAGTGACCACTTAAATCTGCCCATTTTGTAGGTATGACGGACCGGTTATACCTTTCATGTAGTGTCCATAAAAATGTAACCCATTGTGCCCAAATGATAACAAGAGAAAAAAATGGTGTTTTTTTATCATTTTCTTTAATTTTACTAAAATAAATGGTGGCCTATCCATATAAGTATGGTATCAAAAGAAAGCCCTATCTGTGCATAAAAAAACGGTATATAATTTTCATGGGTAAAGTAAAGTACTTAGAGGGAAAACACTGTTGAACAAAAACAGTCAAAAAAGGTCAGAATTGCTCCGGTCCCTAAGTGAAATCGACCTCAGATTTTCCCGGTCCTTAATAGGTTAATTAGAGAAATCCTAACATCCTGGCCTGTTGGAGGCCTATGCATAGTGCATAGGCCCCATAGAATAACATAGGACTTGGAGAGTTTAGAACACTGGAGAAGTCATCTCCACTTTATAACTCCCTGTTGTGTAATTCTCATTTTTACATCTACTCCACTAGTTCATAGTACAGCAGTACATTGACTGAATTCCATTATAGTGAATTCATTTGAGAGAGAGAAAAAAAACCACAACTTTCTAAACTACACGGTGCTAATGTATGGCCGCTGAGGAAGGCGGAGCATGGTTTTCTAACTATAGGGTCAGATTCTAACCCCTTGGCTTCTAGAGATGTATCAAATGCTTTACTTCAAACTGAGCTGAAGACATATCTAGTAGCCAAGAGATTAATAGCCACATTGCAATTATTTAGTCTTTTGTTCTATGTTATTTTTTATTTAAGAATCTGTAACTAATTCTAGCTGTCTGTTAAAATAAAAGACCTCTCATCTTTTGTCATTTATTTCTATTACAAGAGATGAGTCCCAAGCTACACACCTTCTGAAAGCACACCTGCTGATGATGTCGTTGATTCATTGTGTGCACCTGCAGATGAAAGAGGGAATTGGACAGGTTTGAAAGTGACTACCCCCTGGTAATCACTTGTTGATCCAGTGACTTAAATAGCAACTATCACATACACAGGGTCCATTTTTTGAAGCAGACTTTGTATACATGATAATAGCCAGAGGTGATTTTCGTCTAGGTCAGTGACCTGGTACTTTCTGTCAGTGACCTTGAATCTTTTACCAATGACTGGACATTTGTTGGCACTTTGTCCACCAAAAATAAAGGTTATCTTGCACCTTTCTTTGTAGAAAATTCATCAAGATAATAGCCCTTTAAAGACAATGAGACTCTGGGGATTAAACTTCACCATCCTATATAATAATTCTCTAAATCGTGTGTAACGCCGCAACATGCGCAGTACACACTGCTGCGCGTGATGCAGTCATGCGCAGTAGAGACTGCCCACGCCGCGGCTGATACAGAGCTGGGCGCTCTGAAGGAGCATCCAGCTCTATATCAGCCGTGGCGGGGGCAGTCTCTGCTGCGTGTGACTGCCCCGTGACCGGGTGGCAGTGGCACTGTGGCCCGTGTAACAGGCTGTTCAACTAGTTATTAATATTATCTTATAAAAACAAATTGTGTGTTGATGCTAAGGAAAACTGACAAATATTTTTAAAACTCTAAGAACCAGAGTTGTGGGAAACACATTGCTTTGCAAAGCGTTTAATATTTTGGTTCATATTCCGTGCAGTTTATATTTTGTTTTCTGGTACTGTATATAGATTTCTGTGACTGGCATGTATAGTGTGCTGATACATATATGAGGTTTAAAGTCACAAAGTACATCATTAATTCAAATTGTACATATGTGGGCTGCAGCTCTCAAGTCACCTTGTGTTATTGTCCATCAGAGAGCAAAAATTAGTCATAAACCTCTTGAGGGCAGAGAAAGACTGACAGAACCCATGTGTCATCCTGTCACCCTGCCCAAGGAAATACACTGAAATATTTATGAATGCTTTGATCAATGTTTGGAAATGTATTTCAGATCCACGGTTATTCTTTTCAATATGCCTATCATAAAAATAGCTGGAAGATTCAGACAATATTCAAAATAAACCTCATTAACTCACTGCTGTAAGGATTTTGGATGCATTATTATTTATAGTTTGCACTACCTAGAGCAATATATACTACAGTTTATTCAGGCAATGTATATAAGTGCCTTATTAATGAGGATAAAAAGAAAAGTGAAGAAATAAAAAAAATCCTAATAGTTTAAATGGAGTTTTTAATGTCTTGAATGCTAGAGAGCAAGAACAACAAGGAATACCCCAAAAAGGGGGCGCTACAATGATATGGATATATTTTAATTCATATATTCTCTGACTGAGGGCTCAATTCAATAACCATCAGAAAAAACCATGGTAGGACAAAAATGAATACCGAAAAACACACACACAGTGGTACCATCAGAATTCAATTGCCCTACCAGCATGAACCACAACAAGCATTGGGCCACAGGACCTAATTTGTGGCCCACTGTTTGTTGTGTTTTTTTTATTCCCATAACATGCTAAATAGCTTGAAAAATGTGAACGTCAAAGGAAAACAGCTAACGCTCAGTGTTGACAAAGTGTGAAACACTGAGCATAAGCTAAAAAAAAACTCAGTGACCCTCCCAAACACTTATCCTTCCTTTGGCCCTACACTACACCTAACATTAAACAATAAAATGTCCAAATACTAGCCCTAACACTATTCTATCTCACACTGTTATAACACCTGGAAGTCCAGCAGGGACTACTGCACCATGGTCTTCCTCTAATTTTTTCCTGTAAGCGTGTTCTTCTATCTTCATCTGTCATCTTCTTCATCTGTCATCTTTTTTTCTTCATTTGTGCTCTTCTGATTTAAGCTAAGTGTTGCCCCTGAAAAAAAATATAGTTATTAAAATTAAATTTGAAGCAGAAAAAAAAACTGACAATACCCCCTCCTTGTACCTTTTGAGCAGTTGACCTATCCACACTGAGGGAAATTTGAACAGAGACTGGCTTTTATATGGCCAGTCCCTGTTCAAAATGGTTCCCATGCTACAGTTAGCTGGTATGTGGGGTTACACAGGGCATGAAACGTACCCTACAGTAACCACACCTCCAATCATCTTCTTTATAGAGTTATGACTCAACACTCTAGAAGCTGATTGGCTGGAAGGTGTGGTTACCGCAGGGCATTTTCTGTGATCTATGTAACCCCACATCCTAACCAATGGGAGAGTGGGAACCATTTTGATCAGGGACTGGCCATATAAAAAGCATGCCCTAGTCAAATTTCTCTCAGTGTGGATTGGGCAACAGCCCAAAAGGTACAGGGAGGGGGATTTTTGGTCTTTTTTTCTGAAACTGCTGGCAGCAGAGGAAGCAGCGTAACTTTAAAACAAGAATTCATTTTCAGAACTATTTTCTTCCATGGGCAATAACAAGTTTAAAGAAGAAGACAGAAGAAGAGCACAGATGAAGAAAAGAACAAAGAAGAAGAAGATATAATCTTACAGAAGAAGAATTAAAAAGAAAGACCAAGGTGCAGAAGATCCAGCTGGACATCAGATTTACATGTAAGTGTGTAATGTTAATTGGATGGTGTTTGCTTTCGGGGGATCAACCATTTTAAGTGCCATTGGTTTATGCAGTTAGGGGTGGGCGAAAGCTCTTGCCATGCTCCCTCAAGAAATTCTGCGAAAACCACTTTGTTATCTGCTTTTTCATGGGAAAATCCGCTTTAAAAAAAAATTAAAATCTTTACATTTTTCGCCCATTGGCCAAAATTCATAGCCATTTTTTTAATGGCTAGAGAGTTTCCTCCCATTGATTTACATGGTTTCCACCTTTTCGCTATAAAAATGTGATGGATTCCAGGAAGTGAAATACAACAGAAGCAGCTACAAAGCAAGGTAGACGTGACATACTGTTCTGCTGTGGTTTGTTTGTAAAATTGAGGCAGGAGAGGCTTATAGTGACTGCTAGCTAAAAATAATAAAAGGAAGAATTGGAAGGACCCTTAAGTATCCACTGAGTCTGAGGAGGAGGAGGAAATGAGAACTACAGAACCAATGCTGTCCAGTCCCCCTAAATCACCCCTAGGGATCTTGGGGATCAGTTGCCTGTGCCTGCTGCCAGACATGATATACATGCTGCCCCTGCTGCCACCATTGCTGTCCCTGCTGCCAGACATGCTGCCCCTGCTTCCACTGTGCATGCTGTCAGACGTGCTGCCCTGGCTACTGCTACTGTCATTGCTGTGCCTGCAGACCGATGTGCTGCTTCTGCTGCCACTAGTGCTGTGCCAGCTGCCAGTGCTGAACCTACTGCCACCAGTACTGTGCCTGCTGTCAGATGTGCTGCCCCTACTGCAACCAGTGTTGTGCCTGCTGCTGGTGCTCAACCTGCTGCCATCAATACCGTGTCTGCTGTCAGACATGATGCCCCTACTGCAACCAGTGCTGTGCCTGTCACCAGTGCTGAACCTGCTACCACCAACACTGTGCCTGCTGTCAGACATGCTACCCCTGCTGCATCCAGTGCAGTGCCTGCTGCTAGTGTTGAACCTGCTGCCACCAACACTGTCTACTGTCAGACATGCTACCCTTGCTGCATCCAGTGCAGTGCCTGCTGCTAGTACTGAACATGCTGCCACCAACACTGTGCCTGCTGTCTTTAGGGGACCCTCCTTCATATTGCTTATCACCGCCTCCAAGCGGCAGTGACATGTCTATAACAGAGCAACAACAGAAGCACATAGGGACTAGTGGTGGTGATGCTGGAGAAGCTGGGGTGGAAGAGACATTGATAGCCTTTTTAGAAGAAACTGAGAAGGAATGGGAGACAGGGATGAGAATTGGCATCACCACCACCACCAGCAGTGGGAATGGGGTGAACAAGTGATGAGGGACTAGGACAGGTTCCACTTGTCAGCGGCAGCAATACTCCTGGTCCTAGTTGCAGTGCTGATTCTGAGGCAGTAGCAGCAACAGCAGTAGCATCATACTCTGCCTCAACCAGTGAAGGGGAATGTGGAGGAGAAGAAGAAAGAGGCCATTCTTTTCCACTTGTTCCCTACCCCTTGAAGTCATGGGTGTGGGGCTATTTTTATCTTGGGGCAGGCACAGTGCAATCATTGCCAAGGGCACTGTGCACAATTTGTGACAAGTCAGTGAGAAGGTGAAAGGAGGGAACACACCTTGGCACAACCGCCATGATAACACACATGAAACACAGACACCATGACATTTATGTCAAACATGTTAAAGCCAAACACCCACCACAGAAATCGAGCACCACTGTTGCTGTACCCCATGACTCTCAGGAAAGGCAACAAGAGGCAAGGCAGAGATCAAAGAGGAGGAAGAATAGAGAAACCCAGGCAGAGACTGGAAGTTCCATGATGAGTAAACAACTAGCATGCCATCACCATCACCTTCCACCTCTAGGATAACTACATCTTCTGCCAATCCACCTCATTCATCGTTACCTCCCCGCCAAATGATAGCTACTCTGTAGATGTTATGATGTTGCAGTTCTTCTCCACCCATTGCACACTGTGTGGTTCACTGACTGCACATGCCAGTATGGTGGAGTAAAATCACAAGCAGGGCATCAGCGGCATCTGAGGAGATTCCATCCCACAGAATATGCTAAGATGCTGGCAAGAAGAGTTCATCATTACTATTAAACAGCTGTCATGTGTCCTTAGCAGGTTCTGGACAAGGGTTATAGTGACAGCGGCAGTACTTGGGTTCTGGTGCCATGGTGTATGGATACAGTTGTGCCCCCAGATGTTTTTACCACACATACTGTGCACATTGCAGTTGCTGATGAGAGGCACAGTTGCTACTCTCAAGAGAAAAATGTTTATTCTAATAACAGTACACTGAGAATTGTGGAGGAGGGGCAAGTGGAGAAGAATTATTGACCAACTTCTTCTTTTCTCCACAAATACTACTTATTGTGCTGCTACTGCCTCAGACGCATAACTGGAGCTAGTCATGGTAAGTGGAACCTTCATCACCAATATTACGGCTATTGTTGATCCCATTCCCTTTCAATTGCCTAATCGTCCTGTTGCTTAAACAACTCAGCAGCAAGAACAGCAGTTGCAAATTCCTCAACTAGGCCAGTAGGGCATTTTTTTTTCTCAGGTCTTGTGCTTTAAAAAAATTATTAAACATAATCCTACAAAAAAAATTAAACAATTTTTCCTTAGGGCTTGTGCCAAACAAGCTTAAAGGGATAGTAATACTTAAATATCACTAATCCCCATATTGTAGTAATGTTAAAAAGAATTTAATTCTCCCCAGTGTCATCTCTCAAACCTTTATGGTTTGAAAGATAACCGCCCACAAAATTCCCCCTTCCCTGAAGTCAGCGTTGTAGCTGGCTGCAGGAGAAGCTTGTCATGTGACAGTCGGGTGGCTCTACAGCAGAGCCGAGATTGCGTTAGTAAAAAATAATTATTTCACTAAAACAGTCTTGTGTGTGTGCTTGGTTTGCAAGCACACGAAGAAGACCGTTTCAGTGAAATATTTATTTTTTACTAACGCAATTTCGGCTGTGCTGCAGAGCTGCCTGATGTACGTAAGATTGGATATCCCTGCAGCCAGCTTGTCGGACTATTTATATGAAGGTATCCAAATGGTTAAAACAAAAGAACCACTCAGTTGGATTTCTTCACTTAAATAGGCAAATGACAATATAAAATAATTTGAGCACTTTATTATGTATTGACATGCTACTTCAGTGTAATGAATTGATAATAATCATCAATCCCTCATATATGCGAAAATATATATATATTTTATTAAATACAATATACTATATATATATATATATATATATATATATATATATATATATATATATATATATAAACAAGAATCAGCAACAATGAAGTATATGAGTGATTAGCAATTATAATAGGTACATAGAAAACCAAACCACACTGATAACCATGAGGATTACCACACATAGGTATATCCAAAGGTATTAAATAACAATAATTGCACTCAGTAGCATAGAAAATGTTAATTGATTCTTACAATTAATATAATACAGTTGGCAGCAGTGTCTCTGAATACCTCTGCCCCAGAAACTGTATAGACTATGCTAAATATGATGTAAGGGGTATTGTAAGATGAACTAAATAATTCCACTAACAATTCCTTGTAACATATATCAATAATCAAATTTAGGGAATAACTGGAATAGAATACCAGATTTAAAATTAGAATTTTACAGGTGACACAAAATATGGAGTATGTCAAACTTAAGAGAGAGGTCAGAGTTTATTTGAGACCCCATAAACCAGTCATTTTGCTAGTCTTTCCCATAAGGAATTGTCTACAATTTAACATCAATCGGCCATTACTGTCACTTAGTTATTTCTCCCTCATAGAGGCCCATTATTTTAACATGAGGTAATTTGAACACATTTTAAACACAGGTTTTTCAGTTAATTTCTACTATTAGAGTTAACCCTCTATGCTCCACCAGGACAAAGTCTCTGACAAGCTACAACGCTGACTTCAGGGAAAGGGGAGGGAGGGGGAAATTTTGCAGGCAGTTATCTCTCAAACCATAAAAGGTTTGAAAGATGACACTGGGGACAATTAATTTTTTTTAACATTACTACAATATGGGGATTAGTAATATTTAAGTATTACTATCCCTTTAAGTCCTACAAATCAATGTTTACTCAGGGCTTGTGCGTCTAACAACAAATCTAACAAATCATCCTCTACAAAATACTCTATCAAGTCAAGTATCAGGCCACCCCAGTGGCAGCTTATGTCGGGGGTTCCTGTCTCTCTCTCTATCACTTTACATACAAATTTCTTAATTTTATATATTTTTTATTATTATTATTAATAAATGCCCCCCAATACCAGTCAAGAACCCCCCAAAACAAATTCCCTGTTCAACTGATTTATTCCCCAGACTCCATCCACCAACACAGGCACCCTCCTCAGACCCCTTTTATATCATATCATGTCTTATGGGGTTTGTATTTAGGATGTATTTTTTATTAACTGACCCCTAATCACAGTAAACATCCCCCTCCCCCCCAAAAAAAATTCCCTGTTCAATTCTTTTTCCACATCCCACCAACACAGGCTTCCTCATGCCCATTTTATATTATGCCTTTGAGAAATAAAATAATATTTTATGGAAAAAAAAATTGCACTTTTCGCAAGAAATTATTCACCAAGCAGGAAGTGCCATTATTCGCCGATTTCAGTTTGCGATGAAAATTTTCCACTCATCCCTATATGCAATGGTGTGCAATGAGTTGCGTACCCCACTGGCACTAAAAGGGTCAATTTTTGAAAAATTTACAGACATATTTTTGGTACGTTGGATGTATTGATATGGGGCTTAGGGACCCATAGCAATACATCCACTAGTCACTAGTGTAGGGATCCCTACTTTTGCATTTATTTATTTTTACACTTCACTTACATGTCAGTGGTTAGGCACACTCATTAGGGGACTGAACTCCAAATTTTCTAGGTGTTAATGTTTGGCGATAAAATTTAATTTCTTAATGCGTGTTTCTAGCCACTTCATGTAGTTGAATGGCATTTTGATGTACTTTGTCATTGCTTCCAGTGGGCACAAATGTAGCACCTGTAGTGAATTTTTACCATTCAGTAGTGAGTCACAGCGCAGGTAATAGAATACCTGACTGCGACTTGGAACTATTGACGGTACTTTTTTTTTTCCAGTGGTTATTGAATCAAGCTCTGAGTCGGCTGTTTTAGTATGTTTGAGTTTGAAACCCTGTAGAAAAAAGTATTTATGTCCTAGAAGCACATTGGTGTATCATACTAGTAGGTTTAATTGAATGGTTTTTAATTTTTATTAAATATATTTTAAATTTTTTGGGGATCTGGTCATGTTTTTTTTTTTTGCAATAAAATTTTTTATTGAGAGCTTAACAAAATACAGAAGCCATACATAACTTGAAGTGAACAATATATCTGACCATGGTACAAAAGACATAGAAAATATCACAAACTGGAGACTCACTGTAGGAGTCCAAACTATATCGTAATGGAGTAGTTAACAGAGTCAGATAGATTCCCAAAGGGTCAGCACATGGGTAATTTCTGCAAAAAATGAGAGAGAAGAGTCCTCCAAAGAGTAGACGGCCTCAAGAAGAAACGAAGAGAAGGAAAAGAGAGAGAGAAAAAGAAAGAGAGAACAGAGAGATCAGAAATAAAAGGAGGGAAAGAAAAAAGGCGAATAAAGGGATACAAAGGTGAGGGAAAGTGGGGAGGGAAAGAGGGAAGGTATGTGGGTGGGTCCCACAGTGGCTCACAGCAACCCACCTCCCGAGACCCATGTGGACCATATCAAATCGTACAGCTCCAGCTTGGATATTGTCGCATAGTGAAGTCTCTCCATCTGTAAATTGCGAGTAATCAAACTACATAGTTCTTGAGAAGACGGGATCATTGCAGATTTCCAATTGCGAGCCAGGAGAGTTTTCGCGGCGAGCATAATTTGACCCAGGAGAATCCTTAAATGACAAGGCATAGGGTTCGGAAAAATATGAAAAAGCGCAATTTCCACAGTCTGGGGCATCAAAAGAGCGGTGATACGGTGCACCAAAGCAAATACCGACTTCCAGTATTTATCAAGCAGTGGGCAGGTCCACCATACATGAAGCATGGTGCCCACCCCTGAACAATTCCTCCAACAGAGATTCGAAACCGAAGAGTATATGTGCGCCAAGCGAGATGGTACAAAATACCATCTATATAGTAGCTTCCTAGAAAGTTCAACATGATTCGAACAATGAGAAATTTGGGGAGGAGCAGAGATAGCCCTGCCCCATTGCAAGGGGGACAGCTGGTAACCCAACTCCTTCTCCCACGCCGCTAAAAAAGGCAGCTTAGGAGGTATGCCAGGCTCAAGGAGAGAACGATAGCAAAGTGAAAGGACCCCTCTGGATAACATAGGATGCATGCAAGCTGTGATAAATTTATGTAAGAGTATGCGCGGTTTGGTTAGAGAATGAGAAAGTGACCCCAATAAATGCCGTATCTGCAAATATTTGAAGAATTCCCTATGTGGCAAACCAAAAGTCCGACTAATCTCCTCAAACGTTCGAAGAGAGCCAGCGGAAGTAAGGTCACCCAGTGAAACCACTCCCGCTGCATGCCATGTTGAGAAAGTAGAAAAAGGAATAAGGAATTCTAGAGCACGAAGGGGGGTAGCTTGAGTGAGCTGGTTAAGGTCTGGTATTAGAGAAGCATAATGTCTCCACATATGGATAGATAATCTTGTACTGGGGAGTAGATCCGTCTGGGGGGGGCGTCTGTCAGGAGAAAGCCACAAAATGTCACAAATCCGATGTGGACGTAAGAGAGCATCCTCCACATCCACCCACGCCACTGAGCCAGGTGGTGCATGGAATAAAACACACTGAGCCATGCGAGCTGCTTGATAATAGTGCAATAGAGATGGAATTCCCAATCCCCCTCTATTTGTAGGGAGAATCAACCATCTATTAGAGACCCTCGAGCGTCTAGAACCATGAATGAATCTGCAAAGGGTAGATTGGGCATCCTTCAAGAAAGCTAGAGATATTGGAACCGGCAGGGTTCTAAGTAGGTATAATAGTTTCGGAAGTACAGACATTTTCACCGAAGCTATCCGGCCCACCCAAGAGAGCATCATCCGAGACCATCGCTCCAGATCTTGCCTAATACCTCTCAATAGACCCAACCAGTTTTTGGGCACTAAGTCCACCGGATTCCTAGTAAGGTGAATCCCCAAATAAAAGATATCATCCCTCCTCCATTCAAAAGGATAGATGGATTGCAAGGCCTGCAATTTAGAATGGGCCATATGTAACGGGAGGGCTTGGGTCTTAGATTGGTTGATCTTATGATACGAAACCTCGCCATAAAGTCGTAAAATATCCATTAAGTAGGGAAGTGAACCTGCAGGATCCGTCAAGACAATCAGTATGTCATCTGCAAATAACCCCAACTTAACCTCCAGGGGGCCAGGGAAAGAAAAACCCCGTATTTCCCCACTCGACCTAATCAGCTCTGCTAAAGGTTCAAGCGCTAAGACATACAAAATAGGGGAGAGGGGGCAACCCTGTCTAGCACCATTGGTAATACCAAAGGGCCGTGACAAGAAGCCCGCGTATGAGACTCTGGCGGACGGATCAGAGTAGAGAGCCATGATAGAGCGGACGAACTGTGGAGGGAAACACAACCTCTCCAACACCGCCTCTAGATATCCCCAGTGCAGGCGGTCAAATGCCTTCTCTGCGTCGAGAGCGAGCAAAAGACATTCTTCCTTCCTAATGTTAGCATGGTGCATGAGATCAACAATCTTTCTAGTATTATCACTTGCCTGGCGACCTTTCACAAACCCTACTTGGTCGTAGTGTAACAGGGATGGAAGAAAATCCTGTAATCTAAGAGCTAATATTTTGGCGTATAGTTTGAGGTCCACATTTAAAAGGGAAATGGGACGGAAGTTTGAGCAAACAGTAGGAGACTTGCCCGGCTTGGGAATTGTAGAAATATGAGCTAGTAAGGTAGAGGACGGGAAAGAGCCCTCCGTACTACAAAAAGAGAATAAAGACATTAAATGTGGAGCTAGCTTAGAAGAAAACATTTTGTAATATAAGGCCGAGAAGCCATCCGGACCAGGTGCCTTATGCAGGGGCATATATTTAATAACGGCCTGGACTTCTGCTAGTGTGATCGGTGCCAATAAGCTACCCCGCTGTGGCGATGACAAACGCGGTAATCTCACCTTATCCAAAAAAATATCTATATCAGCTCTTGAAGGTTGTCGGACAGAGGCATCCACATTTAGATTATACAATTTTTCGTAATAACTAGCAAAGGCATCCGGGATAGCAGCCGGATTATAAATTTTCTCCCCCGTATCTGAGAGAATGAAAGGAATAGCCTTCTTCGCCTCTTGGCTACGAAGTTGCCGAGCCAAAAGAGCTCCAGCCTTCCCACCATAGGTATAAAATTTCTGTTTCAAGCGCTGCAGCATCAGTTGAGTGCGGAACAACTGGATTCCCGAGATTTCATTCTTAACTGATGCAATACGCCGAAGTCGTTGTCTAGTGACACAGATTTTATTCAGGGTCTCCAGAGAGGATAACTCTCTAGACAATTGTAATAACCTCTCCTCCCTTTTCCTCTTTTCGCGTGAGGCAAGCGCAATAAAACGACCCCTTAGGACTGCCTTGTGGGCTTCCCACAACACTTTCGGTGAGACATCAGAGGTACTATTAAGTTCAAAATATTCAGCAATCCAGTCTCCCACCAGAGTCTTAGTGGACGGCTGGGAAAGTAGACCGTCATTAATCCTCCAGTGACCCGACCCCGTCATCCGGAATGAATCCGACAATTCCAAAAACACAGGGGCGTGATCGGACCACTGGATATTGCCAATGACGCATCGCTGGACTCTCTGCAGCAAAGTTTTGTCCACGCAGAAATAATCCAACCTAGAATACGACAAGTGCACTGACGAATAAAACGTATAGTCTCTCCCTTGTGGGCTGAGTACTCTCCATGCATCATATAATTTCCACTCCTGAAGAGTCTGCTTTGCCATAGTACCCTGAGCTAGCAAAGACTTATGGTAAGAACCAGAGTGACTAGAAGAAGCATCTATAGAAGGGTCTAGCAAAACATTAAAATCCCCACAAACTAACAAATGGCCCTCTAAAAAGGGACCAACCAAATTAAGGGTTCGTCTCAAGAACTGCGCTGAATCAGAGTTAGGAGCATACAAATTAAGTAGTGAATAAGCAACATTATTGATTGTCAGAACCAACATAAGGTAACGTCCATTGGTCCCCTTCTTAACTAGGTGCACATTGATCGCAAGCGAATTATGAAACCACACAGAAATGCCCGCTCGCTTGGAATAAGCCGTGGAATGATATGCTAAGGAGTATTGCTTAGTCAGGACTGATGGGATTTTCCCCGTAGCGAAATGGGTCTCCTGGATGCATAGGATATGAGATTTAGACTTAGCCGCCTCTCGAAATAACATTCTTCGCTTGTGAGGGGTGTTGAGCCCCTTCACATTCATAGACAAGATCTTAATACTCATAAGGCCATATTCAGAGCAAGCTATCTAAGAGAAATTTCCAACATGGGAGACTTACATACCATATGACCAATTGCGACCAAGCATAACAAAGTAAAGCTACTCCCATATGCCAGGCGTCCACAGCGACAGGAGTAACAGGAGGATGCACAAGAGTCAACCAGAGCCCCCGGGGCCCACCCAGGGTAGGGGAAGGGACACAATGGCGGGGGGAGGACATAAGTAGGGAAGGGAGGAAAGAGGAAAGCAAGGAAAAGATCAAAACAGAGACAGAAAAAGAGCAGAACAGGAAAGAATAGTTCAATAACAGTGCAATAGGAATCAAATACTGTGTGGAAAAAAAATTTAAACAGTAGCACTAGTCTCACACCCAGATGAGTCAGGGGGTGGAAAGCGTCAAAGTGAAAAGGCAGAGCAGAAGAACCCGCTGGCGGGAAAAGGCTTAGAAGAGAAGAATACATTAGAACAGGAGTGTGTGACATCAAAAAAGAGTCACTGGTGGTCGAGGAGTAATAGAACGACATCTCAAGGGGCGGGAGCGGGCCCAGGAGCACAGGGGGGGGGGGGGAGGGGGGGGGGAGGAAGGGAGGAGAGGAGGGGGGAAGAGGAAGGGGGGAGAGGAAGGGAGGAGAGGAAGGGGGAAGAGTAAGGGGGGAGAGGAAGGGGGGAGAGGAAGGGGGGAGAGGAAGGGGGGAGAGGAAAGGGGGGAGAGGAAAGGGGGAGAGGAAGGGGGGAGAGGAAAGGGGGAGAGGGCAGATCTATACAAATACCAATACAATAAAGCATGCAAACTATACACATATTTACCTCAAATGCACCATCATATCAAAATGAACAGTGTTCAAACGTTAGCAGAGTAAACAGATAAACATAGTGCAAACCTGGAGCAAGGGACGCTGCCACCATCCCCGGACCCCCCACCCAAGCGAGGGGGGCCAGACCCAGCCAAAGCCGGCGTCCTCCCCCCGCTCAGAGGAGACCGGGAACCGCGCCAACCCCCATACTGTTATCCCCATTATATACAAAAAGAGTTGGGCTAAAATGGCAACCAAATTAAGAAGCTAAGAAAGAAGCCCCACCAACCCGCCCGCGTCAACCCCCCAACCCACAACCCACCCCCCCCCGGACCCATGCAGCCCCCCACCCCCCAACCCACCCCAAGCCCGCCAACACCGACCCCCCCCAGCGGCCTAGGCCACCAGCGGGGATCGGCCCGCAGGCCCGAGCCACCAGATAAGCGCAGGTGAACCTCCCCAAACAATGAAAGAGCAAAACTTATGTGCAAACATTGACATCAGCCATAAACATTTAGAACTTTCCTAGAGTTACAAAAAACATAAAAGAAATCAGTTTGAGTCCCGTATTCTCTAGGACAAATCAGGCTAGACCCACATTTACGGATATGTGTGTCTTAAGGTCTAACATTAAGGTAAGACCCCAAAATATAGAGTCTGTAGGAAGAACATAAACCTGGAACAGCAAGTCAGTCTCAACCCGCCGATATGCTGGAGGAAGCCGCAGGTCGCAGTTTAGGCAACATCGCCACAGCCGGGACCATGGACCAGGATCTGGAAATCTGAGGTGCCGGCTGTGCAGCTGGGTCAGATGTCTCCATGACAGGGATATCCCACGAGCGGAGAATCCTTACTCCCTCCTCCGGGGTGGCAAAAGTAGTGGTTGAACCATTTCGAGTGGCCACAACCTTGGCAGGAAAGCCCCATTTGTATTTTATCTCCGCCTGCCGAAGAGCCGCAGTAACGAAGCGAAACCCCCTTCTCTGTTGCAATGTAGCTGAGGACAGATCGGAGAAGAGTTGAATACGTGCAAATGGGGCTGGCAAGGGGTTTTGTATCCTGCCCGCACGCAGCAGTTCCTCCTTTACATGGAAATAGTGCAGTCTCAATATAACATCTCGTGGGGAGTCTTGAGGTAGGTTCCTGGGCCTCGGTAATCTGTGAATCCGATCAATTAGAAGATCGCTTTCGGAGAAGGTAGGTAACAGGCTGGCAAAAAATTCCATCGCCCAATCCCTGAGGCCTGCTGGCTGAACATCCTCCGGCACTCCCCGGATTCTCACGTTGTTGCGACGTGATCGGTCCTCAAGGTCATGGACCTTATCCCGGAGAAATTGTACTTCTCTTAAAAGTTCAGTTTGTTGGCCTGTGAGTCCATTGTGTGCATCAATCACCTCGTCAACTTTGTCCTCTATGCGCGACGTCCTCTCGCCCAACTCCTTTATCTCCTTTTTAAATTCGTCGGCAAAGGATTTCAGATCACCCTTTAGTTGGGAGCGTAGCGTCTTCAGCATTCGTTTAAATTCCTCCAGTGGAGGGTCAGGTTGTCTCGAGGAAACAGATGCAGCATCATCCATATCAGAGACGTCGCCATCATCGCGGTCTTGGACGCCATCTTGAGAATGCGGGCCCGAAAGCCGCTGTGCCTTCCTTTTTTCCTTAGGCGTCAAATATTTGAGCATATGTTCCTGTCCTCGTTTGGCCCTGTGGTTAGCCATCTCAGGGTAACGAAATAAGTTCCAAACAGTCCAACTGTGTCACACTATCGTCTGAAAAGCCTCAACACCAGCAGGAGCTCGTTCAAAGCGCTGCCATCTTCGTCGAGCGCCAAGACACGCCCCCGATCTGGTCATGTTTTAGCTTATCATTGTATACTCAAAGAGGAACAGGTGCCCTTACCTTATGGTTTAGAGAAAATAAGATTTTAACCATTTGACTGCCAGAGAGTTATCCAACTCATTGCTACAGCTGTGCTGTGGTACGTACATACCTGAACAGAGACATATCCCTACTTATTAGAAACATGGATGAAGATCATTATCTATGGCTAATCTTGTTTATACTCACTGTATTGTGTGAAGGTGAAAACTAAATACAGACCTTAAAGGGATAGTAATGTTTCATAATAAAAGCAGCTCTAATTAATCTTCATAGCATTTGGGCCTTGGAGAGTGTTATTTCAATTCTGTCAGAGTTGTAGTTCAAGAGTAATTGAATGATAAAGTATCCCCCTCCTGTCCTTTCTACTGATATAACACCGCTCACCTCAGAGCAGCAGGGAGTATACAGGTAGATTGCAGAGAAGGACAATCTTCAATTAAGATAAGGGAAAAAGCTGAAAAGCCTGTCAAGGGGGCAGGGTTTTCATTGTTCTCACAGTAGAATATTGACCCTTGATGTGAGCTGTCTGGTCTATGAACTGGATTCCACATCTGAGGCGGTTTACACTAGGTAAAAGGGGTGGGAAGGGGAAACTTTATCATTCAATTACTCTTGAACTACAACGCTCTCTTTGGCTCAAATGCTATGAAGATTAATTGGGGCTGCTGTTTTTGTGAAACATTACTATCACTTTAAATGGTGCATGCATTGTGTTGGATATCTCTCTGGCACTCAAAGGGTTAAGTGTTTACAAGCCTCTTTTAAGTCAATGGGAATTTTTACTTCTCAGCTATGGTACAGCTGATTTGCTCCAGAATTACTCCTATGGACTACATTGAATACAGACCTTGGATCCTACTAACAATGTCAACACACCTAGCTGATTACCCTAGGCAAACAGAGTTATTGTTAAAACAGACTTGGTTAACACAGAAGAGCACTTTGAGCTTTAATTACCGCAGTGTTACGATGCTATCATATTGTGGGCCATCACCGCACACATGCAGCAGTCCAGATGTGCGGACACAGAAGAATGCCAAAACGAGTCTGAGAAGCCAAACATGTAATGCCATTAAGAACAAACAGTAGAAGAGACAAATTAATTAGGAATAAATTAACATTAGTATTCAGATAATAAAACATATTTTATTTATTATTAAATAATCTGGTAGATACAAAATATTGAATTGAATAAAATAAGATTTCTTTATTTCTTTTATGGTTGCACACTACATTTTAAGCAAGATGATAGATGTAGTTTTTTTTCTGGAGGCTTTTTTTCCAGATTCTTTAGAGCGAATGCAGTAAACTAAACTCTGCTTAATAATTCAGTAGCTTTCTGGGAAAAAGCTTCTTTTTATGTGGTTTCATTTCATTCCTTTGCAGGATCTGCATTTTAAAGAACAAGCTTACTCTGAAAGCCATTAATGAATGATGAAAATGTGGTGTCTGTTAAGCTCCAGTCTTAGACTTATAATGATATTTTAAGCTATTTAAAGCAGCAAGCTTGGGAAGAATATAATGCAAAAACATTTACTTTCAGAGACTTAATATACTCAACAGGGTCACAGCCTTGTTGGTCAGCTACTGGAGAAGACTAGAACAGTTTTCAGGATGGAGGAGACAAGAATAGTATTCATTATGGAAGATACTAGAACGGTATTCAGGAAGTTAAAAAGGAGAAATTCTGAGGCAAATCAACTGCATCATAGGCAACAAATGAACATTCCCACAATTCCCAGTGATTGAATGCTATAGTGGTCACTTTGCATTGCCAACCTCTCTAGCATTCCAGGTTTAAAAACCTAATTAATGGGAATTTGTAGTCAATGGTTAAAATCATAGTAATATAGTAAATTAGGTAAAAAAAAAATAAAAATAAAAAAAAAAGACACAAGTCCATTAAGTTCAACCTTTACCTCATAACACAGAGACATGAGTGAGTATTATATAGCTTTCCTCCTGCCAAATAAGTTAGTCTTTATCAGACCTTCCTGTTTGCCTACTAATACACAGTATAACCCTGTATGTTCCCTTTTGAAAAATGTATTTAATTTTCTTTTAAAAGTATCCACTGTGTTTGCCATAACCAAAAGCTTGGTCAAGGAATTCCATAATTTAAATGACCTTACTGTAAAAAACCTCTTCCTCTCTTTAAATTGAAACCTCTTTTCCTCTAATCCCAAGGGGTGTATCCTGGTTATTTGATCAGGCCTTGGAATGAATAGATCACAAGAGAGATCCGTGTAATGACCTCTCATATACTTGTACATTGTGAGAAGATCTCCTCTTAGCTGTCTTTTCTCTAGAGTAAATAAACCACATTTGTCTAGTCATTCCTCCAACGTCAAGTCCTCCATTCTCTTAAAGGGGTAGTAGTGTCAGAAAAAAGTATTAACTATATGGTAGGTACAATTAAAAGAGAGTACTTGCACTTATTCGTATCCCTAAACCATTATGGCTTAAGAGAAATAGGAAAATAAAGTTTTCTGCTCCCTCCCCTTTCTGCTTGACAAGCTATAAAGCTGTCAGAAGCAGATTCTGGTCGCTTAACCAGATGTGGCTCATCAGCAGCGCCGATATAACGATATCCAAAGATAAATACTTCACTGGAATCGTTTACAATGTGTGCTTGCAAACCAGACACACGTTGTAGACCATTACAATTAAGTATTTATTTTTAGGCATCGCTATGTCAGCGCTGCTGAAGAGCCGCCATCTGATCCAGGATCCAGAATCTGCTTCTGACAGCTTTACAGCTCATCACACAGAAAGGGGACGGAACAGAGAACTTTAATTTCCTATATCTCTCAAACCATAATGATCTGAGAGATACAAATAAGTGCAACTACTCTCTTTTAATTGTATCTACCATATAGTTAATACTCTGACAATATGTTGCATTTTTTTTAGAATAAGAGACAGAGCTTGTTCTGGAACAACACATTTTTTTCTTGTCTTCATCTGAAAACAGATAAATAACACTGGGAGTTCTAGGACCCTGCTTCTGAACTGCATTGTATCTGTCTCAGGATTACTAAATCACTGACTATATATAACATCATTATACATTCTCTTTATTACAATGAATTGGTATAAACATATCTGGAATTAAACAAATCTATCCAGCCTAATACAAAACAATCTAGAAAACATCCTGTATCCCTTTAAATCTCTGTTGGAGTTTTACCCAGTACCTTTATTATACACAGCAAACAATAACATTCCACTTAACTTTCTCACCAATAAAACATATTTAAACAACTACTTCTGGACACCAGAGTTACTTAAACATAAGGTCTCTATTACTTTACAACATGTGGCTGCAGCAAATACATTTAACAACCTGTTTACAAATTGACTCTACTTTTTCTTTGTTAATCTGTCCCCATCCATGCTAATGGAACAAATGAAACAACCCGTTTACAAACTGACTCTACTTTTCCTTTGTTAACCCCTTAACAACTGGCCGAGCAGGCACTTTGCGGTCACTAAAGGACGACGGAGCTTTTTTTTTTTTTTTTTTTTGTGCAATTCAGACTCCAGACTCCCCGAACGGCGGGTCGCCGCAGGGGGAGCCCGGAATTCCATGACAGTCATCGTACATCATGGGTCGTTAAGTGGTTAATCTATCCCCGTCCATACTAATGGAACAAATGAAACAACCGGTTTACAAACTGAACCCCCATCCTCTGCTAATGGAGCAAACAAACTTATACAAACATTAATACAGTTACTGCAGTGTACAATACACATTATACAATACCTATTTTTGTAAACTCTGTTCCATACAATATTATTTCACATTTAAAATTACTTTAATAAAATTTCCCATTGACTCTTATACCTGGATGCTTTTCTACCTACCTGAAAACAAATAAATAACACCATTTGACTATGGGAGTTCTAGGACTCTGCTTCTGAACTACATTGTATCTGTCTCAGGATTACGGAATCACTGAGGGCTGCACCTTATATCAGTACAGTTACTATGTCTGAGATCCAAGTGATCGCCACCTGCTGGTAGGAGGTTAAAATAGCAACCAAAGAACTATAAACACTGCAGTCATGGGATTTCCAATACTAACAATAAAAAAATGCTTAATACTTGCTTCTGCATACTAAATTCCCTTGGGGTACAATGAGTTTAATATCATTTAATACACAAAGTGCCACAATTACTGTCCCTTTAATTAATTTTGTTGCTTTTCGCTGTATTCTCTCCACTTCTAGAATATCCTTTTTCGGAACTGGTGCTCAAAACTGCACTGCATACTCAAGGTGAGGTCTTACCAATGATTTGTACAATGGCAAAATGATTTTATCCCACTTGCTTCAATACCACTTTTTATGCAAGACTTTGTTTGCTTTTTCTACTGCTATTTGAGATTGGTCACTGTTGCCAAGTTGTAGTTTACAATGATTCCCAGGTCTTTCTCTAGCAACGAGTCCCCTAAAACGATTCTGTTAAGTTCATAAGTAGCAATGGGATGTTTTCTTCCCAAATGCATGACTTTACCCTTTCCATATTAAAGGGAAAGTAATGTTTCATAATAAAAGTAGCTTTAATTAATCATCATAGTATTTGGACTTTGGAAAGTGTTATTTCAATATTGTCAGACTTGTAGTTCAAGAGTAATTCAATGACAAAGTATCCCCTTCCCACCCCTTTTACTGATGTAACACTGTTCAGCCAGATCAGAAGGGACGTGCCCAGGTAGACTGCAGAGAGGGACAATCTTCAATTAAGATAAGGGAAAAACTGAAAAACTTGTCAAGGGGGGCAGGGCTTTCATTGTTCTCATAGGAAGAAGATTGTCCCCTTCTGTTATCTGTCTGGTCTTACAACCAGATTCCACATCTGAGAAGAGATGGCTTACACTAGGTAAAAGGGGAGGGAACGGAAACTTTACTTGTGAATATCTCTCAAACCATAAAGGTTTGAGAGATAAGACATGTCGTTCTTCATGTTTTTTTTAATGCCTACAAAATAAAATAAAGATACAATTAAGTATTACTATCCCTTTAAACTTCATATTCCATTTGTTTGCCCAGTCTGGCATTTTATGTAAATTCCTCTGTAAAGAACAAGTATCCTCTCCTGAATTTATTACCCTGCATAATTTAGTGTCATCTGCAAATATTGATATTTTTCTTTCTATATCTATGTACAGGTAATTTATAAATATGTTAAAAAGCAGTGAACCTAATACTGAACCCTGGTCCCTATCCTTCAACCAGTTTTCTACCCAATTGCAAAGGTTATCCCTTAGCTCCAATTTACATATATATATATATATATATATATATATATATATATATATATATATATATATATATACACACACACACATACTGTTGAGTACATTTATGCAACCTAAATTTGAATTCTGACCATTTTTCCTCTAAATTAAGAACCATAATTTCCCCTCCTGTTACCAGTAACTCAGGGCAAATCATTACAAAAACAAACACTCATATTGAGTAAATTATTCCATTGTATAGGTTTACATAAATGGATGACCAACCTAGCCCTCAAATTTCCAAGGGTAGAAAAGGATATTGCCTACTTCCTAAAGCCAAAACGTATATCCTATAATGTATATGGCCAAACAATGCATTAACATAACAAAACTCCTGGATCACAAATAATTTGAACACGCTTGTACAAATGAGTAAAAATGGCTGACACAACCATTAATCTTTGCTGAAGTCACATTTGTGTTGAAACAAATACAACTAAATGTAATGTCTAGAATAGTATGTAAAAAAAAGTAATTATTAAAATGCAGTGTTAAAATGAAGGGTATATGTCCCATGAGATCACCTAACCATACAGTATAGATTCAAAATAATATATGATTAATACACAGGCTAAATTAGAAAAGTGCTTTATTATTTTCATGTCTTAAGTTATCAAGGCTATGCTGAAAATGCAGAAATATACCCTGCAGAATTAATATAATACTATATATAACACCATTAAGCAGCCCTTAGTTCTTGCCACGTTCATTAATGTCTCCCATTCTATGTTCAGCCCACAGCTCATGTTGCATGGAATAATGATCTCAGTTCTCAGTTACTGTGCCCTGAGATTACATGATTTCCAAGACTTCACTTTCCCAGGCAGGATGCAGATGATAGTAGAAACTGCAGGTAATGGAAGATACAGAGTGAGAGAGGGGAATGGTGCCTGTGTGTTTGTGAGTGTACGTGTGCATGTGAGTGTGTGTGCTTTGACATTGGCATTATCCATAGCTTAGCTAAATTGTGCCCAATTACAAAAAGTAATCTTTTGACCTCCACCTAGGATTTCCCTAGTTACTATCCTTTTGATGACCTCCATACTCTCTATGAATTTAGGTCATATGTTGCTTGGCACCAGAGGGTAATGGGAGCATCCGTCAGTAGGCCACACTGGGGTTTTAAAAGGTTAGTAATGTCCAAATTTTTTTTTTATACATTTGTAGAGTCTTAAAAAAGATTATCATTGCCACAAACCCCATCTCTCAAACCACTATGGTTTGAGAGATATTGGCAATGAGAGTTCCCCCTTCCCTCCCCTTCTCCTTACATCAGCGTCTAGCTGACAGCAGGAGATCCCATTCCGGGGATCAGTCTGCGGCTCTGCAGCAGAGCTGAAATCCCGTTATTGCAAAATAACTATTTCATTGAAAAGGTCTACAAAGTGTGCCTGGTTTGCAAAACACTTTGTAGACCCTTCCAATGAAGTAATTATTTTACAATAATGGGATTTCGGCTCTGCTGCAGAGCCTCATTGTGTCAGCTGACACGGATCCCCTTCTGTCAGCTTTACAGCTGACATCAAGGGAAGGGGAACTTTCATTGCCATTATCTCTCAAACCATAGCGCTTTGAGAGATGGGGTTTGTGGCAATGATAATCTTTTTTTAAGCCTCTACAAATCATAAAAAAGGAACTACCCACAATACCAACTGAGAGGTGTTCCACATAAAAAACAGTATGCCCTTAACCTAAGAATTGACAGACCATTGCTTCAGCTCTACTCCACACATTAACCCTTGAGCCCAAAGAATGTTGTCGTTGTCTCTCTAACCTTCCTAATGCCCCTATATTCCCCTTAAGAACATAGAGAAAAAAAAGAAAAAAATAATTAAATTATATATATGCCATTATATAGGAAATGTCCAACCAAAAATCTAAAAAAGTAAAATAAAATTAAAACGTCCTCCAATCTTGTATATATCCAAAAGCATGAATTCCTTCTTAATCTTTTGCAGGGATATGTGTCGTGCTTCTTACACAATAGAACCTTAAAATATCAAATTGTTCTTATATTAATGTCTCACCAGCAATATGTTTGGAGTGCACCTATATAGATGTAATTGGTGTTTATTTCAAGCTAACCTTGTTCTCTGATCTCATATTTGCCAGATTCTATTTTATAGACAACACCATAATGAATATGTCAACTCTCCATTCCATATCAATGTGGAATTGATGTATTGGAACGGTCTACAAAGTGTGCTTGCAAGCCAGGCACACCTCTATTCATATTTTTAATCTCTACAATAATCAAATTTGTTAAATGTAAGCAATACTATCCCTTTAAATATATACTTTAACACTTTAAGGCCAAAGGGTAACTCACACAATGCAAGGCACATCCTTTGGTCCTTAAAAGGTTAAAAAAAAAATCTTATTTGCTGATATATACATATAGTCCTTGACATAAAGAAACAGTATAGTTTTATTCGGGAAAAAAAGCATAGATTCTAAGGCTATTTTTCCTGTTTTAAGCAATGGTACACACACACACACTGGCAGTTGCTTTATTCAAAAGTCATTACAGTTCAAACTGTCAAAGGATGGTGGAATTTTTACGATCACATTCCATCTGTAGAGACCTTCATTGTGTGGGTCACCTCTCCCACAAAATGCAATCAAATAATTGAATGGACACCTGATGAACAGACTCGAAACCAAGTGGAGAATCAACAGTCTGAACATTAATAACATTTGAATGAAAAATCGACCTTGTTTGACTGAGCAAGAAAAAGGATATACTAGAACTAGAGAGGGCACAGAGAAGGAGAGGCTAAAGTGCAGAGCAACAAACTTAATTAAGGGAATGGAGGACTTGACGTATGAGGAACGACTAGATAAACTTTATTTACTCTAAAGAAAAGATGACTAAGATGACTAAGATCTTATCTGGCACTGGTGGTGCTGGAACTAGTTTTGCTGGGACCTTGACAACCTGCATCCTCCCTTGAAGTAGAGGGATCATCATCAATGATTCCACACTCTGCAGCAAGCATTGCTGCAGGCAGTTTTTGAACTACTATTTTACTGTCATGTCCCTGCACTGCTCCACCCCTCCCCCTTCCCCTTGTGCATTTGCTGGTCATTACGCAACTACACAGTGTTTTTTAACTGTACGGTACACAACACAACTGATGGAGCTGTATGATGCCTTGCCTAAGCCCAGTCAGCTGTCTGTCACTGTCACCTAAGATATTTAGTTATTCTTTTTTATTTATTTATTTATTTATTTTTATTTATAAAATTAACCCTGTTGTCTTATCACAGTCTGTCCAGAAAAATTATAACTGAAAACAAAATCAACAACTTCTTTCCCCAGACTTCCCTACCCAGCACAGAGACAATATTAGCAATATTAGCAAGCAAATAGGTCCCTAGCTGCCTGTGTCTTGCTATTCAGTCACATGGAATTTTGGAGTATTTGGGGGTCTCCCCTACTACAGAGAATAAATATCCTACCTAAATGACTCCCTCAACTAAGCTTCAATTCCCCTTTATTTGACTATCTCCTCTAGCTCAAAAACATACTGCTCTCTCTTCTCACAAACACAGAATGGCTGCTGTGAGAGCCTGACAGCCTTTTATATGGCTGTAGAAAACTTTCGTGTGGTGTAGAAATATTTTTCTTCCCATTGATTTCAATGGGTGGAAAAATGCGGGAAAAAGAAGAAAAACTACACTTTTCACGGGAAATTATTCACCAAGCGGAAAGTGTCATTATTCGCAGATTTCAGTTTGAGGTAGAAATTTTCGTCCATCCCTAATTGTACACATTTGAAAGCTTTATACCATTCTCTTCAGAATAATGTACACCTTTTATACAGCAGTTGTTAATTAAAGTTGATTAACCGTTCAAGGACTAGCGGGGCGTGCAATGCATTTTTTTTTTATTTTGCCTTTAATTTTCTCCAAAACTGCACCACTATAGTTTCTTGAATATGACATTGAAACTATATTCAGTGGATTTAGGCAACCACCAAACTGCCTTTCATTTTACATTTGGCCATGTAAATAGGGATGGGTGAAATTTTTCACCTCAAACCTAAATCAGGGGAAAATGGCACTTCCTGTTTGGCAAATAATTTCCAGCGAAAAGTGCAGTTTTCCCACTTTTTTCCCCTAGGTCATTGCATTGAAATCAGTGGGAAGAAACATTTTTTGCAATCACATGAAAGTTTTCTCTATTTTTCCTGAATGCATATAAAAGGATATAAGGCTCTCACGGCATGCCATTCTGTGTTTGTGAGAGGAGAAAGCAGCGTGTTTTTGAGATAGATAAGATAGGCAAATAAAGGGCAATTGAAGCTTATTTTAGAGAGTCTTTTAGATAGAATATTTGTTCTCTGTATTAGGGGAGTCAAGGGGAACTTTGGCAGAGGAGAAGGGAAATACCTCAAAATTCAGTGTGACTGACTTGCAAGACACAAGTAGCTGGTGTCCAATTTGCTTGCTGATCTTGCTGTTATTGCCTGTGCTTGGGAAGTCTGGGGAAAGAAGTTGTTGATTTGGTTTTTCAGTTATAATTTTTTTGTTGGACAGACTGTGATAAGATAGGCTGGACAACTTAAAATAAATAAATAAATAAATAATTAGGTGACAGACAGCTGGGAGCCGATAGTTGAGGGCTAAAGCAAGGCATCACACTCCATCAGTTGTGTACTATAGAGTAAAAACACTCACGGTATTTGAGTAATGTCCAGCAAATGCATGTGGGGCAGGGTAGGGGGAAAGGTGGAGCAGTGCAGGGACGTGGGAGTTTAAAAACTCACTGTTTTTCTACTCTTCATTATTCTAAACTGCAGGATAAATATTTCTTCCATTCACATTTGTGGGCTTATATTTGTCTATATGATTTGATACTTTTATTTGGTCTGATATGGATTTGGTTAATGATGTCACACTTTTGTATTGGTATCATTTATGTATCTTCATTATAGTTATTATATTGATGTAAGAATATTTTTATACCTACAGTTTTATTTTTTTTTCTATTATTGGATTATTCAGTGAGATAATGGTACATTTATTTTATATGTGGTATTATTTGGTGGACCCTTACCTACATATGTGGGGGATATTCTACTTTACTTATATTTTCTTCATATAATAAGTATTACATCAGTCTGGGATGCACTTCTCTCCCCTCAAAAGTTTTTTAAATGTTTTAATTGTATCATTCTTTTGATATTTTCTACTAATAAAGTATTACTTTTTTTCATAATTGTTTGTGCTTACTTGAGTGCCTCATTTATAAGACTCTCTTTCTTAAGGGTTTTAGAGAGATTCACCCCTTTCTCTCTCCTTCTCCCTTCCTTCAGATTAAGTCTTGTTTTTAGACTCTTGGAGAGCACCATACTATTTAAATATATATATATTTCTGAGTACTATTATGCTTTCCAGTTCCTGTTCACCTCTGTTTATGTTATAGTGTAGTTCAGAAACTAACTGAAGCCATGGTTGGTGTGCCGTGCACAATAAATGACGATAATCCCTCTCCTCCCAGGGAAGATGCAGTCTGTCAAGGTCCCACCAAAAATGTCACCAGCGCCAGTATACAAAATTAACATATAAGAACACTGAAGATAAAAGCAATTTACATTTAAGTATTAATGATTGCAGTGGCATAATGGAGGAAGGTGTAGCAGCTAAACCAACTGCTGCATTTGACAGGGAGACAAACAAGCACCAAAACACCTGTTCTCAAAGTAATAGCGAACCTTGTGAAACTAAAAGTAAAAATACATTGTTTGAAACCTCTAAAACCTATAATCTAAGGGTAATGGGCAAGAAGCGGCGGGCAATTCTGATGCTGAGGAAGACCTAATGATGACTGAGGTTGATGATGATGATACAGCTCTAGAACATATCTCTCCAGCATCTTCCACTTCTTCAGATACAGATGAAGTTGAGAGTGAGAGATGATGACATGTCTCGGAAAGTAAGCAGAAAAGCTAAGGCTCAGTCTTCCACCACTGAAAAGGAGCAGTGTGTCTGTCTATATACTGTTTGAGAAAACCATTGGAAACTCTGAGCCTAGACAAGCAAAGATGGCAAAAAGTACACAGTTATCCTGTCAGTCATCATCAGCATCATCGCCACTTGTAAGTCCAAGTCCCGCTCAGCAACAGATACTTGTGTTGAGTAACCAGCAACATATAAAATAATAAAGAAAGACAGTATTTAGGGGAGTGTGCTTGGAAGGATGGTGGGTCTTTTTTTATGGGGATACACGGCTGGTTAGCCTTTTTGATGTGTTACTATTCATATGTAATTTATTTATATTTTATTTCATCATTAAATATTGATACAGGTTTTGAGATGATCATTAGGATCATCATCTATCTTTCTTTATTATTTGATATAGTTCTTTTATTATGATCTTTGTGGCACCCCATGTGTACTAAGCATGGTTATACCTGTTTGTGGAATATTGTGAGTGCTTACCAGAATATAGTATTTTTTTCTTTAGTGTAGCCAGCAGCAACAACAACACCACAGGTTACTAACATCCACAACCTTAGCTATGATGAGTGCATCTGCTGCTATTGGAAGTGCTGCACCTTTGACACCTAGTAGCAGTAGCAATAGAATTGCATCAACATCTAGCCCCAGTAGTAGTAGCAGCCCCTCAGGAACCCCTCAGTACATGAAGTCCACAGTAGGGAAATACTTCACTCAGGATCCAAGAACTATGACAGAGTAAGGCAGGCCAAATATATTAACAACTGCACAGATGAGGAGGAGGGATGTGAAAAATGGTTGCTACCATCTTGCAGACTTGGGATCACTGCTGTAACCAATAAGTATCAGTAATCTGAGAAGAAGGATAGTTTACATTTGACACAAACATGATAACGGTAAAAAACTATGTAGGTTGTAGTTTTGTTTTAATCTCTTGACATCATCATGTCAATCATGTTGCTGTAGAACTCCCAGCTTTGACTTTCAGACAATTATTTCTCCACTGTAGCCCTCAGTAGAAGTAATATTGTTGTAGAAGAAAAGGAGAAAACTTTCACGAAAAAAGTGAAAAATCATCTGTTTTTCTCAAAAAGTTATATGGGAAATTTTTCACACTTTTCGCCACCCCCCACACACTTATGCTTCCCTCATGTCATTATCATAGGAGTTTCATTTAAGGACTAAACAAATGAAGGTGAACTCCATATTTATAATGAAGGTCCACTAGAGCTACAAATATAGTATATGTCTACTCTCTCTACAAGGCTGATGTACTAAGATAGGCTGGGGCAGTTCTGCTGCAAACCATCTACACCATTGTTAACATATACAAACAATGGAAGATATGCACTAAGGCGTGATAAAGAGGTGATAAAGCAGAGATGACTTCTACGGTGATATTGCTTCTCCAATCATATGTTATTCTACGGAACTAAAGCACTGAGATTTCTTCAACTTTGAAGATCTTAGTGTATAAGCTCTATAGAACAACATAGGAACTAGAGAATTAATATCACCGGAGAAGTCATCTCTGCTTTATCACTTCTTTATCACACCATAGTGGATAATCCCTAATGTCTATTGACTTTAAGGTTGGACTTTTTACCATTTGAATGCTAGAGATGCCTCCTACACATTGCAAAAGAATGCCTTTGATATCTCCATAGCAGTGTAGGGGTTAAAAATAATTTAACTCAATAGTACTTTTAATAAGTACTCCTTGGTACTGTTAGTTTGTTCAAGAATTAGTTCAGTTTTTCTCAGCACATCCACATGAATACTTCCAGTGACATGTATTGGATCTGATTTGTCAGTTTGGCTTTGGGTTCATTATCACTAACTGTGAGTGGGATTCATATAATTTACCAGTGTGCTAAATGGCTGTACGAGGACTTGGTTTTTCTCTGTTGATTATGAATACTAGTGCTTTAGAGCTGCGGTCTATGCTCAGATTTTTTTTTAGCTCATTTGATGTGTTGTAGACCCCTCTAGCATGGAAGAAGCTTAATAACAATAAGTCCTCATAACTGTAGACAACTGCTTTACCACAAATACCAAAAATTAGATGGTACTCTCATTAGGAAAGACGTTTGCTAAGGTGCATATGCTACTCGTTAGGTTATAACAAACTTTTTTTTTAACCCCTTAGTGACCGGCCGCGCGCGCACACAGCTGGCACTTAACAACAGGGTTTTTTTTCCCCCATTATAGTGAATTACTTCCGGGACTTACCAGGTACGTCCTCTGTCACCAAGTGACATTTTTGCATGACGTACCTGGTAAGTCCATTGTCGCGATGGGGTTAAAAACACATTTTGGCACCATCCATTTCCTGAGTTTAATAATTATATATATATATATATATATATATATATATATATATATATATATATATACACACACATTTTTTTATTTTTATTTTTTATCGTTTGAGTGAGAGAGGTATCCAATGCATTGGATACCTCTCTGGCACTCAAAGGGTTATGGATTTTTTATTTTTTTTTTAAATGACTATGGAAAAGACACATTTGTTTATTAACTGCTTATCAACAGATGTATGTTACACTTCAATGACCAGGCACATTTTCACATTTATGTAATGATTTTATCAGGTTGCACGATTTTGCTGTACGGTGTACCCAGAAAAACAATTGAATTCTTTGGATTTTTTTTTTTTTATTAAAGAACACTTTTGGTATATATTTGATAATTTTAAATAAACATTTCAACATACAAACAAAATACACATTTTTTCATGGTTCCACCTATGACTGCACCAACTAGTGCAGTTGCAGAAAATTACATCAAAATATATTCTCCTGAGAAAGGTCAGAAAGGGCCAGAACATAGGTTTTGTTCCAGAATTGCTCTGTGCTTACTTAAAGCATATGCCCCGGAGAGCTCTCTTGTTCATGCCTTGATTTAACAAGCTGATATTAAACTGCAAAAATAGCTATGATCTATGAGTCACAGAACACTTACTTACTAAAGTGCACCCTACCTATTAGCAAAACAGCTCCAGCACTGACATTTTTATGCTTGCAACATCAGTTTTTTAAAAGATAAAATGAAGGTATACCTGGAAGTAGTTTGATTAAATATTAACCCCTTGGATGCTAGATAGGTTGCCATTGCACTGCAAATTAATGACTACTCAAGCGTCTAAGAGGTTAAGGTTTGTGAATAGTTTTGCAATATGGACAAATACATGTTAACCAGAGAATAACACAATGTAAAAGGTTTGTTATAAAAATGCTTTCTATAAGCCATTGATTTTTCTTTCTACTTCCATGGTATAGAATTCAGCCTATTCTATTTTAATACACAATAATTTTTTCATCACTAAGAATTCTGGGGAGTTTGTTATAATGTGTTCTAACACTTGATGGAAAAGGCAGTACAAAACTTTGTGCTATGTGTGTGTGAGAGAGAGGCTCATAACTGTCTGGGTGATAGGAGAATTGATTTCTCAACTTTAAGGCTTGGATATTGTTTTATTGTCAGGCTTTCTTTGCTAACTTTGTTATTTGTTCCAGATGGCTCAGAGTGTATACATTCTCTTCCCAAGTGAATACTTGTAATTCTGACAACTGAATAAGCATATGGAAACTGTACTGTGCTAGACAGAAATAAATAATAAATAAATGATGACTAATAAATTATGATCACGCTGGGGGAGAAATTTGTGGTTCTTGTCTTGCACCAAACAGCGAATTTTAATTAGCAGCTGGGTTCCTAGCTTATTTTGTTTTGAGCTGTTAGACTGCATTCCTAAGAATGACTGTAGCCATTCGACCTAAAATAGTCATATATCCCATATTTGGCTGAACACACTGGGCAAGCAGTGCCCGGCATAATGGAGCTGACATAGAATGCTGCAACTTTCCTGTGATTGGACATGATCGCTGGGAAGTTTTGTCATGGATGGACTTCTGCCTATGTGGATTACTTTCAGATCTTTGCACTGGTAGTTGAAATGCTGTGACAGTCAATGCAATATCCAGTCCCTATAGGCTTATGTGAGTGTTCTCCAATCAAGTTTGAGTAAAGTAAATATGTGCCAGTCCACTATTCTTTCTACTATTTTCACCCACACACACCCACAGTGCAATTGCAATAGGAACAACCAAAGGGAACATGAGAGGACATAGAAATTGGAAGGTAGCTCCTTCACGTTCCAATTGCCCCAATGTTGCCCACATGAGCATAGTTAGACCAGAATCTCTCAGGAGCTTCCCCAGATGACTTTGTTACATCTTATGAAATGTTTCTGTAGATTCGGTTAATTTAATCTTACTAAAAAGCTTGTGATCACTGTGTGTTTTCATAGATTCATAATTATATTATCTAAAAGACATCTGTATGAAAGAATGATTTTGTATTTAGTCCAAAATTATTGTAAAAGGTAATAACTGATAATGATTAATCTGATAAGAAGTGATAAATAAAACTAAGTTCTGAGTAAATAATATTTAAATATGTTATATCATCCTTGTCTTATAAAGGTTTTGTTAAAGTGTTATATATATATATATATATATATATATATATATATATATATAGTGTGTGTGTGTGTGTGTTCTTGGGGAAGATGTCTGGATCTGCGTAAAGGTTACATTTATAACTGAAGCACACGTCTCCATCCAAATGAGGCTCATGCCCTCACTAACCCTATCATTACTGAGATCAATACAATCACTTTGGAGGGGGTCAAACTTGAAGAAAAGAGTAATAACCAAACACCTTGTATAAATAAAACTCAAAAACAAGATTATAATGCTGGAAAATAATAATTCACCAATAAAATATGCTCCAAAAAATATATAGCTTGGCTGTACATGCTTGATGAGGTAATGCATTGGTTCCCAGCAGGCATGCTACTGCACCTTTGTGTTGTGGCACGAAGCTTAATGTGTCACATCTTTCCAAACATTTTCATTATGGTACTTTGTATTTGATACACAAACATTTTATGTAGAGTTAAATGTTTATTTTCTTTTAAGTCAAAATGTTTGTCTTTTTTATTTTTGTTTTTTCAAGTTGTAATAAGCTTATTAGAAGTAAACCAATGTACAAAGTCAAAATACATAACCTGAGATCACAAACTATGTACAGATTTATAATGGCAAAATGTTTGATTGCAATATCAAGAAGTAGTAACCAACCTTGCGGTGGTAGAATCAATGGACATAACATGGACCAAGATACAGGAGGTGGTGTTGGTAAAAGGAAGAAAGAAATAAGGTGGGGAGGCACATTGTCCTACAGATCATCTACCTCATTATGTGTGAAATATCCCAAAACAGGATTATATGTAGGTGAGACAAGATAAGCTTTATGAAAAATAATTAATTCTCATTGTTAACAAGAAGAAAAACTATACATAGTAATATAGTAACAGATACAGCTGTGAGGGAACATTTTTGCAAAAATGGGCACTGTCAAAGATCTAAAGGTCACTGTACTAATGGGAAACTGTGACTTGAACCATGACAATGAACTTATGTCACATTATTTCACACACTAAACATATTTTACCCACAAATGCAGTATACTTTGCCTTTTTTATTTTGAAATTGCAAACTTTCAAAAACACACTCACCAGTACTAAAGCAATTAACATTTCAAAAGGAAGAACATATTGCATCCACTGGCCATACTTCATACTGGTTGGCGGAGTTTACTGCAGACCAAAAAAAATACCCCTGTTGATAAGAGACTGTTGATAAGATAGCCACAGTCAATGGAATATTATATACACACACACACACATATTATATATATATATATATATATATATATATATATATATATATATAATATTGTCTATATTTTCCCATAACACAGTATATGTTAAAGGGATAGTAATACTTAAAATGTAAAAAAAAAAAATATGTTGTAGGGTTTATCCCCCTGAGTAAAACAAGAGTGCTCCCACTGCTGAAAGGTGTTTCATTCTAAAGTTATTAATTTTCAAAGCTGAATTTTTTAGGTGCAATATCACAGTGGCCTGAAATTGTACAGTGGTGTTGTTGCTACACGATCCTATGGACAGCACTGGTCCCGGGACCATAAATCTCCATAGGATGGTGTAGCAACAGCGCCACTGTACAATTTCAGGCCATTGTGATATTGCACCTAAAAAATTCAACTTTGAAAATTAATAACTTTTGAATGAAACACCTTTCAGCAGTGGGAGTACTCTTGTTTTACTCAGGGGTATAACCCCTACAACATTTTTTTTTTTACATTTTAAGTATTACTAGCCCTTTAATATTGGCACAGCAAAAAAACAAATTGGCATAAAGTACTAGACTGTGTAACCAGCAACTAAATGTTCATTTAAAAAAAAATTTAAATTATAAACAAACGGCTAGCAGAATAACATAATGACAGCTTTTGATTTTTCTTCCAACTTTATCGCATAATGAAAGGTCCACTTTAAAAAAGTATATGTCACAACTTGAAAAGGTGTAGGAACCACTGTGGTAGTGTATGCCATAGATGTTTGCTCCACAGGTTAAAGTGAGGTCTGTGGGGTATGCCTCTGACTGTAAGGGTGGAGTCAAATCGTCTCTGGTATGATCTACTGCAAACCATGATCAGAGCCAGAATTTTGATCTCCCAAACTGGGTTTGATGAGTTACATAGCGGTGCAGACATAAAGCCACATCAAAAAACTGTAAGCAGCCTTATGTATAAAAGCAAAGTGCTGCATTAAAAGGAAAGTAACACATTCCAATAATAACCCCCTCTTCATTTACTGTGGCTAGAAAATCCCAATGTCCCCTATTCATTTTGCCCTTGTGCCTTTCTTCAAGAGATAACATTTTCATTCAAGCAGACATGACAGTTGCTGACAGTTTTTTTAAACTAAAGCAGGCTGAGTCATGGGCCCACATAAGCCTTTATGAAGAAGAGAGATGTGCAACACATTGTGAAGCAACTCATTGTACACCCATCTGCTCTTTAAATGGTTACAATTTATGGTGGGAGGAGTTTGTGCCCTGTGGTCCTGGTAGCAACTGTCATGTCCACCTCCTGGACTAATGTACAGAGCTGATTGACAATATTGAATTAAGGCGCAAGGAGAAAACTCAGAGAGGCCTTTATGATTTTCTGTATAGAGAATATGGATAAATGGCACCACGCTCCGTGGCAACTGTATGTTATAATTCACTGTTTTAACACCAATAAAGTGAACACTCACCACCTGATACCATGGTGCAGGTAAGAAGGAGTCCCAATCCTGGAAAGCCACTGAACATAGACAAAATACTGCACTGAACTCAGAGGGACTAAAAACAGCTTTTATTCCCATAGACAACACAGACACCGCATTAACTGAAAGTCTCACAAGTTTCACACAATAGGTGCTTAATCATAGACATATATATGATTAAGCACCTGTTGTGCGAAACGCATGAGACTTTCATTTGATGCGGTATCTGTGTCATCTATGTGAATAAAAGCTGTTTTTATTCCCTCTGCGTTCAGTGCGGTATTTCCTCTATGTTCCTTATGATTTTCTGGCCATAGTATTGTAAGAGAAGTGTCATTATTAAGAGGTACTTCCCCTTTAAATGGAATTCAGTTTCAGGAATGTAAATGGATGGGCCTGCATTCAAATTAGGTCAGCTAACCAGTGACTATAACCCTATTAGTTGGACTGGAAACGTTTGCCTACAGGTAAAAGCCTAAATGTTACTTTTAGCCCAAAATAAATTATTTGTGACTGTACTGACACTGAGATATTTTATTTAAATTGACTCTCTTCACTGTTAATTCTTTGAGTGATAGATGGGTACACTTTTAGCACTCAAATAGTTAAGGGCACAACAAGAAATTATCACTTAAATGGATAGTATTACTTAAAAATGACTAATCCCTATGTTAAAGTCCTTCAATAAAGATGAAAAATGCCCCCAGCAGCATCTCTCAAACCCTTATGTTTTCAGAGATAACCGTTTTCAAAGTTCGCCCCTGGCTGATGTCAGCATTCTAGTTGAGAGCAGGGGAATCCTCTCCTGAGATCAGCCGACGGCTCTTCAGCAGAGCCAAGATCACGTTAATAAAGAAGAAATCCATCACTAAAAATGTCTTATACATGTGCTTGGTTTGCAAGCATACGTAGAAGACCTTTTAAAGGGATAGTAATACTTAAAATGTAAATAAAAATATGTTGTAGGGTTTATCCCCCTGAGTAAAACAAGGGTACTCCCACTGCTGAAAGATGTTTCATTCAAAAGTTATTAATTTTCAAAGTTGAATTTTTTAGGTGCAATATCACAGTGGCCTGAAATTGTACAGTGGCGCTGTTGCTACATGATCCTATGGACAGCTCTGGTCAGTTGACCATAAATCTCCATAGGATGGTGTAGCAACAGCGCCACTGTACAATTTCAGGCCACTGTGATATTGCACCTAAAAAATTCAACTTTGAAAATTAATAACTTTTGAATGAAACACCTTTCAGCAGTGGGAAAGCCCTTGTTTTACTCAGGGGGATAAACTCTACAACATATTTTTTTTTACATTTTAAGTATTATTATCCCTTTAAGTGAAGGATTTCTTTTTTATTAATGCGATCTCAGCTCTGCTGCAGAGCCACAGACGGTCCCAGGACCGGATTCCCAGGATGTCAGCTAGAATGCTGACGTCAGCCAGAGGCGAACTTTGTAAGCAGTAATCTCTCAAACCATAAGGGTTTGAGAGATGCCGTAGGGGACTTTTTCATCTTTATTGAAGGGCTTTAACATAGGGATTAGTCTTTTTTTTTTAATAATACTATCCCTTTAAGGACCAGAAGGGTACACAACCCAAGGCTTTGCAATGTAATACACACACCCCTCTAGTCCTTAAGGGATAGTAAAGTTTCATAACAAAAGCAGCTCAAATGAGTCTTCATAGTATTTGGGCCATGGAGAGTGTTATTTCAATATTGTCAGAGTTGTGGTTCAAAAGTAATTGAATGATAAAGTATCCCCCTCCCGCCCCTTTTATGATATAACACTGCTCACCTCAGAGCAGCAGGGTGGTGTCCAGGTGGATTGCAGAGAGGAACAATCTTCAATTAACATAAGGGAAAAACCTGAAAAACTTGTCAATGTGGGCAGGGCTTTCATTGTTCTCACAGTAAGAAGATTGTCCCTGGCTGTGAGCTGTCTGGTCTGTGCACCAGATTCCACATCTGAGGGAAGGTGACTTACACTGGGTAAAAGGGGCGGTAGGGGGATACTTTATCATTCAGTTACTCTTGAACTACAACTCTCACACGATTGAAATAACTCTGTCTATGGCTCAAATACCATTAACTGGAGCTGCTGTCTTTGTGAAACATTACTATACCTTTAAAGTGTTAATGGGAGAAAAAAAAAAGATTTTGGGTAAACTTATTATTTCATTTCCACAGATTTGTGTTACAGTTCATTACTGCTTCCTTATCTTTTGTTCTTTCCCTGAATCGTACAAGTAGTCCAGAGGTTTTCTTCCTAATTCAGCCGATTCCCATGGCTGATGTCTATTAAGGAACTGCTTTTGCCAAAGTCAATGTCAAGGAAGGTTTGCTGCCTCACACACATAAATCCCTCCTTTGCATCTCTTGTCATTGCTGAGCATGGCTCTCGTTCACATGCTGCTCTCCTTTCACAAACATGCTCACCCCCATCACCCATTCTACTCTCTGCCTTTCACTCTCATTCAACAGCCCCCACCAGTCACAATATCTCTGGCAGGGTGCCATAACTGTGCAACTAATGAGTATGGTATTCCCATGTCTTAAAGAGAAAGTACCAATATAAATCAAGTGAACTGTAATGCAGAGTCCTGAAAAACAATGATGATTTTATCAATCATAAAACCCCCTAGAGGAATTAAATATTTAACTCCATGGATTCTAGAGTGGTCTTTAGCACATTGCAAAGCAATGCAGTAGAGACCTATCTCTTTTCCAAGAGATTTAACTGCCAGAGGAGCTAGATACATGGGTGTTTGGAGGGGAAGGTGGGGGGGACACTTGCCCCCCTACAATTACCCCCTCCATATAAACAAAGGGGCTGTACATCTCTGGCTTGATATATATTTTCCTGCAAATACCTCTAGGAGATGAAAACAACACACACTGCTTTTTATACACTCACATCCACAGTGTAAGTCCTGTCCTGCATTCAAAAGTTCAGTCTTCCTAGCATCCTGTTATCTCACATCTCTCTCAACTTCTCAGTACCTCTCACTACTGCTGTCTTGCTGACAATATCTCAGTTTCTCTGTGTGTCTCTCTCTTTCATGAGCTCTCTTATGTGCTATCTTATTTGCATGTACACTCTCTCTCAAGTGTGTTCTCTCTTATGTGCAATCTCCCTCATTCTGGTGTGCAATCTTCCTCTCTCTAGTGTGCTGACTTGCTCTCCTGCATGTGTTCTCATGCTGCACTCTCTGTTGCATGCTCTGTATTGTTCTTTTTTGCTGATCTTCCTTACATGCTGTCTTACTCTATCTTTCTTAAATGCTGTCTTACTCTATTTTGCATGCATCCTCTCTTCTTTGTGTGCTGCCTGTCTTTTGTGTACTCTGTTGAGTGCACTCCTTCACTGTGTTAATATGTGATTTTCTCTCTGTGTTTTTCTCCATATGTCTATTTATATTTCTGTCTCCTTCCGCCTGTTTCTTTCTCTCTGTCTCTCTTATTCTGACAATGATGAGGATATTTATATATAGATATATATACACACTAGTTGAACAGCCCGTGTACAGACGGCTGCGCGTGCTGCAGTCATGCACAGTAGAGACTGCCCGCGCCGCAGCTGATATGGAGCAGGGCGCTCCAAATTCAGACCGTAGTCCTCTCTGCTACAGTCTGAATTTGGAGCGTCCCACTCTGTTATCAGCCGCGGCGCGGGCAGTCTGTATTGTGCATGACTGCAGCGCGCAGCCCTCTGTACTGCGCATGACAACTTGTGACAAACATACATTAGCGACTATGTTTTAGTCTGTAATTCGTCTGTAATTATAGCTGCAGAGGTCCACTAACAGTCTGGGGACATTTGTGATGTTGAAAAAAATGTGTTTTTATATTCTGGGCACAGAGCCAAGTTGTAGAATATTTATAATTGGGATGTGTATTTTTTTTTTTAATTTTATTTTAAAGAGACACACATCTCCACACGACATTAGCATTAGCTAATAATAATATGAATGCCAGGGAGGTATCCATCGCATTCAAGTGGTTATTAAAGTACACACTATGTGCTTTAATACTATGCCTGTCTGGCAGTCAGCAGTGATACCATGTCATCTTTATTGTGATACCTGCTTATGATATGGAAGCTTAAAGGGATAGTAATACTTCGTTTTAACTTTATTTTATTTTGTAGGCATTAAAAAAACATGAAGAATTATATAAGTCTTATCTCTCAAACCTTTATGGTTTATGAGATATTCACAAGCAAAGTTTCCCCCTCCCGCCCCTTTTACCTAGTGTAAGCCATCTCTTCTCAGATGTGACTCTGGTTGTATGACCAGACAGATAACAGAAGGGGACAATTTTCTTTGTATGAGAACAATGAAAGCCCTGCCCCCTTGACAAGTTTTTCATCTTTTTCCCTTATCTTAATTGAAGATTGTCCCTCTCTGCAGTCTACCTGGGCATCTCCCTTCTGATCTGGCTGAACGGGGGGGGGGGATACTTTGTTTGTGAATATCTCTTAAACCATAAAGGTTTGAGAGATAAGACTTATATCATTCTTCATGTTTTTTTAATGCCTACAAAATAAAATAAAGATAAAACGAAGTATTACTATCCCTTTCATTTACTCACCTCGGACACAAGTTTTGATACCAGTGAGGATCAAGCCACTGGCATGTTAGGGGTTAAATTCTACAGTTGTGTCAGTTGCTACCAGATCTGAATGTATAATACTTTAATACTGTGCTTCTCTATCAAATCATAATATTTCACGTGGGCTTTATATTTCACTAATAATAAATATGTTAGGTCCAATCCAGTGTCCCTTTAGAACCTAGAATACTGTTAGCATTCTGATGGCAGGCCAATTATCTTTCTGTACTCAACATACTCCCCCACCTTTTCAAATAATCGTTTGTTAACAGATTTCTAATACATGCAATATTATATAGCACTATATGATTTGCAAATGTTGAGTCAAAAGCTGAGATGCACTTATACATGTTCCATTTGTCTATTGAACAGCTGGCTGAAGTAATGAAACGGGTAAGACCAGATGAATGGACACATATCTTTATCTCAGTGTTATGGATATCCAATCCTGCCTCACTGCATGTTGTTCTACTCTGAAACATATGGTTGAAACATAAAACATTAAAACAATTTTATCACTCAGCACTGCTGTAGCCTGAAAGTGATTGCAAAACAGTTTACTGCATTTTTCTTAATCAAACGAGTTAAAAGATGGTAAAACTATTATCTGCTATGTTTAGCTTTGTTATTTACAGAGACTGATGTTTTGTTCTCTCATTTCTTGGGATCCCATTAATTATTTTATCAGTTGCGTTTAATAAAACCTTGCTCCAAATACTGTAAAATAATCTAACCAATATATTTTAAAATGTAATACAAGATTCCTTTGTCCTCTGCTCCAGATCGCCTGACACCTGCAATTAAGTAATGCAGAGCGCTGGGGCTCTGCATTACGAGAGTGCCGGTCTGCCAAAGGTAGATCAGTATTCCCTCCAGCAGACCGGCACTCTCGTAATGCAGAGCACTGGGAGATGACATCATCTACCAGCGCTCTGCATTACTGAAGAGGACCGCGCGGGAGAAGAGGTCTGTGCAGAAAGAGGCACAGACCTGTCCTCTGCCACTGGACCACCAGGGAGGTAGGAGATTTAGGGGCAGTGTGGAAGGGGCATTGTGGAGATTGAGGGGCATTGTGGAAGGGGCAATGTGGAGATGGGGACAATGTGAAAGGGGCAATGTGGAGATTGAGGGGCATTGTGGAAGGGGCAATGTGGAGATTGAGGGGCATTGTGGAAGGGGCAATGTAGAGATGGGGACAATGTGAAAGGGGCAATGTGGAGATTGAGGGGCATTGTGGAAGGGGCAATGTGGAGATGGGGGGCAATGTGGAGGTGGCCATTGTGGTCGGGGGGCCCCTGGCAATTCTTGCACCAGGGCCCCGTGGCTTCTAGTTACGCCTCTGCTAGTGACATAAATTTAGCTCTGCAATCCTTCTGGCTCTATACAGGTAACATTATACAAACACAATGACCATTTATATAGAACAGGAGTGGTCAATCTGATGTCTGCTGTTAACCCTTTGAGTGACAACATATAGTGAAAAGACACAGAGGTGTGTAAAATATAGTGGAATAGAGATAATGACAGAACCATGGGAAAAGAAAGCGTCCTATTTCATCAATAATCCAATTAACATTCTTGTAAGTGATAAATCCATATTTGTTTCTTTGGAATTGTTAGAGAGGAAACTCAATATTTGATTCGATCATAAGTAAATACAGAATATAGAAGATATTTATCAAAGTAGAGTAAAGAGAAGGAAACCGTTACCATGGCTTAATGACAATTCTTTAGAAAGTACTAAGAATGTTTTTGTAAATCTTCCCCATAGTCTATTAGACAAAATGCTGTTGAAAGGTTGAAGTGTGTAAGACTTGAGCAGCACACACAAAAACTGTTCTAGTGTTTATTGTAGAGTAGAATTTTATTGGTACATCACCCTTACTGAGACTGACATCTTAAGAAGAATTGGGGGGGGGGTGATACAATAAAGGTCGAAGAGGGCTTATAATGTCAATGTCCAGTGTGGAAGACACATTGACAGTATGCACTAAAATTTCTTCAACATCATATCCTCATCAATCCTACAAAAATCTGCATCAACATCAATCCGACATGCCTTCGACAGGTTTACGAATTTTCACTCGTCAAATCGACAATAGCCCATTTCCATAAGAAAATACAGCATAATTAGTCATTTCCATATGAAAATGCAGGAAAATGAGCCAAGGGGGTGTGTTTATATGTTAATGCGACACTTCACCACATGCACTAAACTCCAACAGCAGACTCTGCTGTCGGAGTTCACAATCTCAACTTCACCTAGTTTCCTATGCAGTAACAGCCCTCAATCAATCATAAGCATGGAGGACTGTCAAACTGCTGGCAATGTGGAAGGGATGCTCTCCCACACACATCATCATCAGTAGGCAACCCTGATGTCTGAGAGCATTCTGTCTGCTTCCCCACTTGGCCAGTAAGGGAATGGAGAGGATCCTTTCAGTACCATAAACTGCATCACTCCATTAACATTTTGAGAGCCAGAGGGATGTGCATTGCTCACCCTTATGGCACTCAAAGGGTTAAAAAAGTACACCAAGCAGTACGCAATCATCCCCTCAGCTCTGCATCATATTTAATACTCATACATGTTGTGTACACCCAATTTTGGAGAAAACCAAATGTACTATAGTGGACAAATTAAAATTCATCAAATTCCCAAATATTTAAATAGGGATTTTAACCACTTGAATGCTAGAGATGTCTGAAAAGCATTCCAATTAACAGCAGTGTGACAACCGTTTATGCTAATAGGGACCTTCTCCTCCCCTCCCCTTGCATTCCTAAATTTTAATGCACATGGTGATGTGTGTCTACATCGAAAAGTCAAAGCATTTTGAATACATCAACAAAATCATATTGACACAGCATCGATCTTTAGTGCACCTCCCACTGGAGCAATTCTGAGGCAAACCAAATGCACCATAGGAAGCAAATAAACATTCCCAAATTTCTCTTGATTTAAATAGGACCTTTAATCACTTGAATGCTAGGAAAGGAACAATGCATTGGAGACCTTTCTGATACTCGTTGAGTTAAGAGTCCAATTTTAATCAATGCAAATGTTTGTCTTCTCTGGTGCAGTTGGTTTGCCCCAGATTTGCACCATTTGGTCTTAGTTTATCAGCTACACTGTCTGATGACATGGGTAGCCAGTATAAGCAGCTACCATTGACCACCTTGGTTCAAGGAGTCAAAAAGGATAGCCCAGTCACAAGAAGCTCTGTAACCCAGTTGATCAGAACTTGGCAGATAGCAACAATGTTGACTTTAAATAACACAGCTTGAAACAGATAGATAGACATCTACACATAGTGTCTTGCAATAACATAAAATCATGAATGTATTTTCCTGTGCAGAAAACACATCTTGGTCATCAGTATATGCCTGGGTAACAGTCCACTTGTCCCAGTGTGTCTTGGCACCCTTCCAAGAAGAAGCTGGTTTTTTTTGTTTTTCTTGTAGAGACCCCTGGTAAAATAAATTGCTGCCATGTAATCACTTCTCAGCATCTTAGTGAACACACTTAAAAAAGAAATACTGGAAGGAAGCCACGGCTAATAAAACGTGCAGCCCCATATATTAAAGAGATAAAATAGGTGAAAGCATTCCACTGTGTAAAATGTACTATATTGTATTTAATAGGTTTAAAATAAACTGTACCAAAGGCTCAGCATCGCTATTGTTGCCAATAGAGATCTTCCTGTAGAGCTGTCAGAAAGATAAGAACCAATTGTATAATGTAGTCTGCCTTTTCCCTTTGTATATAACAAATTCAGGCTTATTTGATCGTCAGAATAGTCTTGTATCTATCGCCTACCACCTCCACTGACAGTCTAGTTCATGTATCTTCCAACCTTTCCAATAACCCCTTAAGAGCCAGACAGAGGTGTAACTAGAAGCCTCTGGGCCCTGGGGTAAGAAGTGCCACAGGCCCCCCACCACCACCACATTGGCCCCCCTCGACAACATTGAGCCCTCTACAATGCCCCTCAATCTTCACAATGCCCCCATCTCCTACCTCCCTGGAGCTCCCGCGTGGTCCTCTTAGTAATGCAGAGCGCTGGGAGATGATGTCATCTCCCAGCACTCTGCATTACTAGAGCGCCAGAGGGAGATTGCAGGCGCCAGGTGTAGGGAGTCGCAGGTCGACCCCTGCGACCCCTATAGTTACGCCATAGGATGTGCAATGCATTGCTTAGTACACTTTCACACACTCAATAAACATGCATTTGCATTCTTGGGGACATATAATTGCAGAGACACACTCATTTTTCCATGCAAACAATTGTTAGTGTACAAATTCAAGCAGGCACATGCACATTCACATTGGTGAACATATACATATTAGTGCACGCATTTAAGAATCCACAAATTTACGAACATGCAGTTATGTACACACATTTGCACCTTTTTGGACACGTATATTCAGATGCATACATATTTGAATGCACAAAATAATTTACACAAACATGCAGGCATATTTGCACACACATTTGCATGACTTTCAGATACATATCTATACAAGAAGGGATGGGTGACCTCATGGAAGAGAGGTCACTGTTGCAGCACAAGAAAAGCCATAAAGTGTTCCACTTACATACATCTTCAGTCAGTTTTCACTATGAGTTATCTATATATAAAAAATTTTAAGTGTTTCTGATTTTCTATCCGGGGTATAGCTGGAAAATGCTGATTGGTTGAGGAGGAGGAAAGGACAGGCAACCAAATGCACACACTACACATACTGGTAAAGGACTAGGCAGAGGGCAAAGCAACCAACCACTTAACTACTTGGCACCATACTTGTTTAAGTAGGAGACAGGGGGCAAACCACCTTCACTAGTGAGAAGAAAAAGGTCCACCCTATTTGATTTGGTGAAGAGGAGGGACTATTCTGTTCACCGTGGTGAAGGGGAGGTGCCACCAATGCACATTCCCCTTCGCCACCACTTGGCACCATATTTGTTTAAGTAGGAGGCAGGGGGCAAACCGCCTTCACTACTGAGGAGAGTCCACCCTATTTGCTTTGGTGAAGAGGAGGGGCTATTCTGTTCACAGTGGAGAAGGGGAGGGGCCACCAATGCACATTCCCCTTCACCAGGGTGAATAGGATCAACTGTCCACTTCACCACAATGAACAGCGTTGCCCCTCCACTTCGTCATGGTGAAAGAGAATGCAAAAAATAAACAAACCTCATAGTGGGACATCAGGAATGCCTCCTCAATCAAACACACACCGCACATGCTGGGGTAGGAGGAGGCAGGAGGCAAAGCAACCAACCACTCAGACACTTGGCACCATACTAGGCTTAGGTCTCCCCCTGATCCTCTACCAACCACAATGTTCACTTTCCTTGCTCATCCCCTGCCTATCCCATAGCAAAGGGGAGGGGACACCCTGTTTGCCGGGGTGAAGTGGAGGGGCTATCCCATCTGCCCTGGTGAAAGGAAGAGGCCACCAATGCATATTCCCCTTTACCAAGGGGGAACAGGATTGTCCCTTCTCTTTGCCATGGTGAACACCACTGCCCTGTAGCACTATGCACTTACCTTTAGAGGGGAACCAGGAGCTTCAGTGCACATCTCGGTGGCCAGCCCCCTCTGCCTTCAGTCCATCCACGTCTCTGCTCTGCCTTCTGCATCCGGTCGGCAGAGTGCGGGTGCGCGTCACTGGTAATCCCTCTAGTGACGTTGTGGCCCGTTCTTAATGGGACAGGGTCCACCTCCCAGGAGTGGGAAGGGTATATTACCTGCCTGGACACTACCTCAGTTGTCCTTTCGTAGTGTTCCAGTGTAGTTCAGTTAGTTTGTTCCATGTATGATCGTGTATGATCCTTGGCCTGTTATCGTTACTCCTGGTGTCCAGTGTTGTGGCTTGTCTGACTACCCAATTGGTTCTGACCATCGGCTCTGGCTGACTACCCACTCTGGTACTGACCCCTGGCTTGTCTGACTACCCGCTCTGATACTGACCCCTGGCTTGGCTGACTACCCTCTCTGATACTGACCCCTGGCTTGTCTGACTATCCACTTGGTTTTGACCATCGACTCTGACTGACTAATTGCTCTGGTGCTGTCCCCTGGCTTTCCTATCTTTATTGGGCTATTGAGGCTTTAGCCATTGACCGCTTGGGAACTGACTGCAGGCCTGAGTCAGTCTGATTCTCTATTGTTGTGAGCGGTTCCAGTTCTGGAACCTTGCTGGGTCTTACTCCTGGCATCTGGGCAATATCGACTAATTGCGACCTGTTCCCATTGGGAACGTGCCTGGGTCCCAGTTCCAGTGTACTGCTATTGCACCGTCTCCAGCCATTGAGGCCTTTCAGGAGCAGCCTCCTATTCCTGGTAGGAACCATTTGCTTCCAGTTAGATTTTCTACTCTCATTTCAAGCATCACTTATGATTACGCATTTATTATCTACCTCGCATTTAGTAAAGGTGATGTTTAATTACTGTACTGACTCCTTGTCTATTCATTGGTATCCGTGACATGCCCCTTGCCTTGGTGGGGCATCAGAACTACTCCTGATGCTCCCCAGCTATTGGGCTCCCGTACTATTAGGCTGGGAAATCAACAGAGACAACACAGGGGAGCAACAGGCCTCCCTCTGCTTCTTTCTTACCTGAACTACTTGGTAGGATCGGCAAACCCTTTCACGTAAATGAGGGAAAGCATCCCACTTTGATGTGAAAGGGGATCCTGTCCACTCCTACCAAGTAGTTTAGGTAGGCTGGAACCAGTGGAGCCCTCTTGCTCCCCTGAGTCTCCTCTATTGACTTCCCTGCCAAATCAGCTGGGAGAACAGTAGCTGAGCGGGGGTGACATCGGGAGGGTCCTGATTTCCCACCATGAGGTCTGATTTAAAAATAAAAATAACAAAAAATTGAACCATTCCACGGACAACTCTATTCAACATATGCTGGTCCATATATATATATATATATATATATATATATATTTAAAATTCCTAAAACGAGTAAGCACTCACAGGAATTTTTTGAAAGACTTTTAATTGAAAAATGTCAACATTTCAATGTGCAAGTGGTCCTTAAAAACTGCTTGCCACATCAGATAAGATCTACTCCCTGAACAATTCCTTCACTTTGGGGCCTGTTTATTTGGCAAGGGCCCAGGAGGGAAGGAGGTTTTGAAGTATGAGAGCCTCTTGACCTGGCAGGGTTTTACCACCACTATTGTCAGTGGGACCCTATTTCCTGGATTATATCATAAGCATCTATATATGGGGTAGTGTTCTGCCAAGGACCCATCCTCTAAACTACTGGTGAAAATGTGGATTGACGTGTCTGAGTTTCTTATGAATTAAATATCTTATTAAAGACAATTTTAATAAATCTATCCACATCTACACTCATTTGAAATAAGTTAGGTTTAGGCAATGGGCAAAAAAGATTGACCTTTTACCAGAACTGCCTGCTCATTAATGGTCCATACATTTAGATAAAGTAAAGCCTATTATCTCTCAATGTGTTTTGGTGCTCTTGTTTTTTTGCAGCCCTATCCTCTTCCTTTGTGTTTTCTAAATCAGTCTATTGGGTCCTTCCACTCTTAATATTTGAAATTAATTCACATGACCTACTTCCTCCAACCACTGGATAAGTGTCCCCCAGTTTAATAGTATCTTGCCATTCCCTAAAAAATAATTCTGATTATCTAATCTAGACCAGTCTTGCTGTTTTGTAGGGATCACTGCATGAATTTTGGAATTATGTATTACCTGAGATCTTCCGGTGGTGAACTGAACCTTAGGTCTGTGTTGGCTTTGATTCAAATTTGCTCCACACCACCTATGATGGAAGGCAACCTCAAATTTCACTCCAGGGTCCACTAGACTATAATTATTCCTCTGATTCTGAGGCAAAACAACTGCAACATAGTGAGTAAACTCCCCATTCTCTTACAGAGAATTTGTAATAACTTGAATTGTAAAGAGGTCTCCAATGCATTTGGGTATTGTAGGAATTCAACAGCTCAGCTTCACTGGTATTAGCCGTAAAACTCCTCCACCTGCACGCGAGATATACACTAGAGCATTTGATCACTTTGGTACATACAGCAGCACATACACTCCATCAAGACTTCAATGCCAGCAAACCCCGAACACCTGTCCTATGAAATTATGACAATTTATTGTGTGTCTTAATACATTAAATAAAAAAGTTGCTGAGGATATGAACATCCTGAAGTGGCCAGAAGGGGAAACATTTTGGTGTAAGTAGCTCAGTAAATTGATGCTGGAATTGGGTTATGAAATGGCTTCCATTGCATGTTATAATGTGTAATTGGATTAGTATATCTTTTCTGTTGTTACTCAATGCAACAGAAACCCATTTAAAGCAGAATAAATCATTTATATTTAAAAAACATATATTGCTAGAGGGGTATACAAAACATTGCTTTGCAAAGCATTGCATACCCCTCTGGCACTCAAATAGGTTAAAAATTGTAATTAAAAAAAAAATAATAAAAGTGTGACGGAATGGGTGTCACCCAGAGAATGAAATGTGTCTGTTTTCAGTGATTGCCATTGTCTTAACGTGTTCCCATTCTTGAAACCTTAATGTCCCCTGTGTGTGCATGCATTAGAGAGGGTTGTCCAGTTACCAGCAGTGAATGGGTTAGTTAGTGTGTAGGATGTACAAAGGAATGGTGCCATGCAGTCTAGCTAAACCCAGAGATTGTGCTATGAGATAACCAGTGTTGGTTAGATGGAGGGGGGATGTGCATCTTCCCCCCTCACATTAGGCTAAGCAGAGAGAGACCTGGTAGATGGGAACTGTGACAACACATCCTGTAGGGGGTGGGTAGAGAGAACCTGGGAGAGAGAAAGTGAGAGACAGAGAGAGAGTTGCAAAATGTAGGACCAGGAGAAAGGGCCTCTCCATAATGGTGGGAGGCCTAGGGTCCCTGGGCATCCTAAAGCAGCGCTGCAGAAACTGGGACTGGCGAGTGCCCTCACCAGAAGAGTTAGAGTGAGCGGGCACTGTAGGGCCAGGTCCCCTTTTCAGTTGTGGGCTGTAAGTTAAGGCAGCTTCAGACACAGAGAGAGTACCCTGATGTTCCTGCCACAAGGATCTTAGGATGTCTTCCCCAACTCCTCTGCCAGGACTAAAAGATACAAGGAACCTTCATGTGATCCAGCAGCATGCAGAGTGGGCAGGATGCCCACTCTTGCCTCTAGTGGGACTATGAATAAGCTCCAGCATTAAGCTAAAATGGACTGTGAGTATTATTTGTAACCCCTGGCAAGTTATGCAACTAAGAAGAGAACAGCAGAAGTGTTTAGTTTTTATGTTTCACCCCTGTTTGTTTGCCTGTAATTGTTGTCCTATGTTTTGTGCCGTGACAACCCTAATAAATGCAATTTATTATCTTTTTGTCTGGCTGGATAATTCGCTTAACCCTCGGCCTACCAATAAGTAACCCCTGTACCCCCCCGTCACACTGGTGGCAGCTTGTGGGATATCCAGCTTACGTGTTCAGGGTGTCTGAGGGCAACCCTGACCACTATGTGTGCTAGTTGTGCCAGCTCAGTAGCGTGGTCACTTTAGCACCCAGACAAAAAGACACGGCCAAGGACAACAGTATGGGAACCCTTCCTGTTATTTTTGTTTTGCCTTAGAGTTAGCCTAAGGGACATGTGAGCAAGTACCCTATCAGCACTGCCAGACAAAATGGGACTAGGGGTGTAGTCTGCATCCAGCACCCACTATGCCCTAGCAATGCAGTGATCTACAGCTTTACAGACTTGCCTGGTTGATCCAGTACCTCAAAGCAAAGTGGTCAAACATCAAAAGACAGAGCTCCAAGCCACCAGATCCAGAGTGGAAATTCAGAATGTGCTAAACCAGTGTTGGGTGCCACAGAATCCAAGCATGGGAGTAATGTGACACAGAGACCAGAAGGATAATCCAGAGAGACCATTGCAATACCTTCTCAGCCTAAAGGAAAATCCAGTGGAGGATGATCTATTCAGAAACCAGTTACAGTGGGAATTTTAATGGAAAAGTTAATCCACCCCAAAAGCAATGTTGGAAGTCTTTGCAGGGGTAAGTGACACTCCTGCGGGGACTGATTGTGATGGGACTGGTTCTGATTATTTATGTAGGACTGATTAAGGTGGGATGGTGTTCTGGGATGGTCTCTTAATTTTGATGGCAGTAAGCTATTGTGTGTGGTGAGGAAAATGCATTGCCACACCAGAAGATCTGCCTATTTGAAATGTTTTGGGCCTGCTTTTTTCCTGCACCCTAATTGGATATTTCTTGCCCTGGGAAGTATCCTGAATCACTGGACTTTGTTTTGGAACTATCGTCACTTAATATAAAAATTGTGTATTGCATATAAAAATGCTTTGTAGGCTTGATGTCTGTATTGATAGAAGTATAGGATTAGTTAATATGTGGGGACCCAGTGATCTGTCCGTGTGGACTGAACTCTGGGGTCCCCATCTGAAAGGGGGGACAGACTGTGACGGAATGGGTGTCACCCAGAGAATGAAATGTGTCTGTTTTCAGTGATTGCCATTGTCTTAACGTGTTCCCATTCTTGAAACCTTAATGTCCCCTGTGTGTGCATGCATTAGAGAGGGTTGTCCAGTTACCAGCAGTGAATGGGTTAGTTAGTGTGTAGGATGTACAAAGGAATGGTGCCATGCAGTCTAGCTAAACCCAGAAATTGTGCTATGAGATAACCAGTGTTGGTTAGATGGAGGGGGGATGTGCATCTTCCCCCCTCACATTAGGCTAAGCAGAAAGAGACCTGGTAGATGGGAACTGTGACAACACATCCTGTAGGGGGTGGGTAGAGAGAACCTGGGAGAGAGAAAGTGAGAGACAGAGAGAGAGTTGCAAAATGTAGGACCAGGAGAAAGGGCCTCTCCATAATGGTGGGAGGCCTAGGGTCCCTGGGCATCCTAAAGCAGCACTGCAGAAACTGGGATGCCTACTCTTGCCTCTAGTGGGACTATGAATAAGCTCCAGCATTAAGCTAAAATGGACTGTGAGTATTATTTGTAACCCCTGGCAAGTTATGCAACTAAGAAGAGAACAGCAGAAGTGTTTAGTTTTTATGTTTCACCCCTGTTTGTTTGCCTGTAATTGTTGTCCTATGTTTTGTGCCGTGATGACCCTAATAAATGCAATTTATTATCTTTTTGTCTGGCTGGATAATTCGCTTAACCCTCGGCCTACCAATAAGTAACCCCTGTACCCCCCCGTCACAAAAAGTAATAAATAAATTAGGTGACAGACAGCTGTCTGGGAGCGTGAGCTGTAAGACTGAGACAGACTTGATAGATAGCAGATGACATTGAACATTTTGTTGAGGGCTAAGGCAAGATTTCACACTCCATCAATTGTGTACGGCAGAGTAAAAACACATACAGTAGCTGAGTGATGTCCAGCTAATGCACAAAGGGCAGGGGAAGGGGGAAAGGTGGAGCATTTCAGGGACTTGGGAGTAAAGTGATAATTTAAAAACTAACTGCAGACAAGGTTGCTGCAATGTGTACAATTAATAATGATGATACCTCTCTCCTCCTGGGGACAATGCAGTTGATCAAGGTCCCACCCAAGGTTCTGCCACCTCCAGTGCAAAAAAGAAACATATAAGAAGAACAATGAAGATGATGAGTGCATTCTAGTGTTGGTGATAGCAATGACGTAATGAAGGAATATGTAGCAGCAGAACCAACTGCTGCATCTGACAGTGAGTCAAACAAGCAGGAAAACATCTGTCTTCAAAGTAGTAGTGATCTTTGTAAAAATAAGGGATATGAAGGAAGTAGTGGTGTTGATAAATGTAAAATAATGCACTTGGGACATAAAAATTCAAAGGAAAAATATACTGTTAAGAGTACTGTGCTGTCAGAGACAAGAGAGGAAAGGGATTTGGGAGTAATTATTTCTAATTACTAAAAGGTAGGCAGGCAATGTAATAAATCAGCAGGGAATGCAACAGGGTGCTGGGTTGAAGAGCTAGGGGCATTAGTAGCATAAAAAGGGAAGTGGTCATGCCACTCTACAGATCTCTAGTTAGACCTCACCTAGAGTATTGTGTACACTACTAGAGACCCCATCTCCAGAAGGATATAGATACTCTAGAGAAAATTCAGAAAAGGGCTACTAAAATGGTGACTGGTTTACAGGAAAAGACATATCAGGAAAGACTAAAGGATCTGAATATGTATAGCTTTGAAGAGAGAAGAGAGAGAGAGAGGATATGATAGAAACATTCAAATACATGAAGGGATTCAACAGAGTGCAGGATGGAAGTACATTTCAAAGGAGTAAAAATGTTAGGACAAGAGGGCATTGTCTAAAACTAGAGGGACACAGGTTTAGACGTAATGTAAGAAAGTTTTACTTCACTGAGAATGTAGTAGATAAGTGGAATAGCCTACCAGCAGAAGTGGTAGAAGTTAATGCAGTGACAGAATTTAAGCATGCGTGAGATAGGCATAAGAATGTCCTTAAAATAAGAAAAGACAAAGGACCAAAAAAAAAAAGGTTTTAGGTATTTACAGTAGGAAAATGGGCAGACTAGATTGGCTGAATGGTTCTTATCTGCCTTCAGGTTCTATGTTTCTATGTTATTTATGCATCAGAAAGTGTTCCACTGACAATAGTTCATTCCAAATAACACCTATGGCTCCAGCTGCAGAGGAGTATGATGAATCTGGGTTTGCTCCAGGAGATGTCAAGAGTCATAGATTGCCCACACATGCTGCCTCCACCTCCACCACCTACTCTAATCATGTTGTTAAAACAATAAAGTACTGGGTTGTTCTAGCATGCCCTGCCAACCCACACTGACTGATTTCCTGGAAAGGAGTAAAAAACTTCCAAAAGTATGCACGTGGAATGGCAATGTTACCAGTATGTTGGCAGTGGACATGCTGCTGTTTTCTTATGTAGAAAACCATGGTTTCAGAGAACTGATGTCTTTTGTAGCTCCATGCTGATATATCCGAAGATGCAGTTATTTTTCCAGGGTGGCTGTGCCTCAGTTGTACAAGTAGAAAGCCAGGCCAAATGAATTAAAAGTAGAATAGATGAGGAGGAGGAGGAATGTGAAGAGGGGTTGCTATCATCTACCACACTTGGGGCCACTTCTATGACCAATAAGTAATGTGCATCACTAATCTGAGAAGAAGGATAGCTTACATTGGAAGCAAACTTCATTTTAAAAACTTCTGTGGAGGTATAGAGCGCTAGACAGAAAGAGAAAGCTAGAGAGAGCGAGCTAGAGTGAGCAAGCTAGAGAGAGCGAGAGCTAGAGAGAGAGAGCGAGAGAGAGAGCGAGTGAGAGCACTGTGCAAAAGTTTAGGCAGATGTGAAAAAAGCTGTAAACTAAGAATGCTTTAAAAAATACACGTTAACAGTTTATTTTAATCAATTAACAAAATGATAGTGAGCCAACAGAAGAAAAATCTAAATCATATCAATATTTGGTTTGACCACACTTTGTCTTCAAAACAGTATCAATTCTTCTAGGTACACTTACACAAAATCAAGGATTTTGTAGGCATATAGTCAGGTGTATGATTAAACAATTATACCAAACAGGTGCTAATGATCATCAATTTAATATGTGGGTTGAAACACAATCATTAACTGAAACAGAAACAGCTGTGTAGGAGGTATAAAACTGGGTGAGGAAAAGCCAAACTCAGTTAATAAGATGAGGTTGCTGAAGACAGTTTAATGTCAAAAGTCATACATCATGGCAAGACTGAGCACAGCAACAAGATACAAGATAGAGACCTTGCTGATGCAGTATAACTCCCTGGCAGAAATTTCAATGCAGACTTACAAAACGTGAGAAGCTTCTGAGGACAAACAAACAGCACAATGGCCTGTTCTACGGCTAGTCGCTGCTCAGAAGCATCATGTTTTAGCTCTCTAGTGCCATTACAGAGGAGAAATTTCCACATTCATTTTAGACTAATCCCACCCAAAAGGGCTGTCCAGTTTCACAATAATGGGCAATTCCCCCCCGCACGGGAACACCAGTTAACCCCAGATATAAGTTTCGGCCTGTCACGGTAATCAGTACAAATGAAGGTCAGACACAGGTATATGGAAGTAAACCCACCTTTATTAAAGATACACAATACTAGTAAATCCCCAGCAAAGCCCCAGAACATAAAACGGACAGGCCACAGTCCACTACGCAAACTAATACTGAGCCGAGGCCTGTACTACTCAGAGAGGAGTAGAGAACCTGCCTATGGTTCTATCTCCTAAGGATGTATAAGGTGCCCAATGTAATTGGAGTACTACAGCGCGGTACAGAATGGGGACAGTGGCAAACGGAGCGGAGGACAGTACAAGCCACAGTACCGCTAATGCAAATAGCCCAATGAGTATAGGATACACAGAGCGAGTAGACAGAGTCACAGTTCAGAACCGGAGTGGATAGTCAGACAAGCCCAGGTTAACACGGAGTCAGTAGTCAGCCAGAGCCACAGTTCAGAACCGGTGTGGATAGTCAGACAAGCCGGGGTCATACACAGAGAGATTAGTCAACCAGAGCCACAAGTGAGAACACGGCGCAAGGGATAACTAGAGCCACAGGTCAGAACCTGTGTGGATGTTCAGACAGGCCGGGGTCATACACGGAGCAAGAACGGAAGTCAAACCAGGGTCACAACGAGGAGCAAACGAAACAAGTAATCACAAGAACAGCGCGTAAGGGCAACTGACCTTAGGCCCTGGGAAGATAATATAGGCCTACACAGAGGAGGGACTCAATTAGTCATATTGAATGTGTGTGTATAAACATGCGCCACATTCAGAGACAGAAAAGCATGCCTGTACCAGTGACCACCAGACAGAGCAGCGAAATAGCACAAGGGTAACTGGCAGCATGGATGCCAAGGTACACTGTGATATGGCCTTGTTGGGCCTTGTCAGTGCAGCTTTCTTGCAAAACTCAGTCTTTAACCAAACTCATATCCTTTCTCCCAGGAAGAGTCTCACAATGCCTGCAGGTTGAACCACTCGATTCCCACCAATTCTTCTTTTTTTAGTCTCCTTTTTATAATAGCTTAACTTATTGTTATGTAAATTGGGTCACACGTATTCAGTAACCTTCCTAACAACAGTAAAGGAGGGTTTAATATCACATCTTTTTGTAGTATTAACACATCAAATGGGTTTAGCCAACAATCAGTTGTAGTGATAGGTTTTTCACACTTAGCACGCAAGTTATACATTGTTGCACAGGAATCACTGTGAAACATGATTATGGATCTTTAAATATGTGCTACTTCTTTTTGTAGCAAAATCACCCTATTTTTTATTTTCATGGTTATCTCTTATGAGTTAAGGTCACTTTGTATAGCTGCATTACCTTAAAGAGATTCATACTGAACAACATAGAAAAATTTGGGATATGTATATGTGAAAAATTGGAGAACAAACAATGTTGAATTAAAATGGAGAAAGAAGATCATGGGAGCACTATATGTCGAATTTCTAAGGGGGGACTAATATGTCCAAGGGGGGCAATAATTGTCAAATTAAAATGGAGAAAGGTCATGGTAGCACTATATGTCAAATTTCAAAGGGGGGTTAATATGTCAAGGGGGGCACTCTATGTCAGATTTCTATGATGTATACTGTATTCTGTGCTGCTTTTATTCGAACAATGATGGTTTTGAAACCATCGTGGCTTTTACACCTCAACTCTCTGGAGCATGATTACCGACAGAAAATGTAACCACAAAACATGCAGTAATACTGAGTGTGGGTAACAGAATGCTACTTGCACATTGTTTTTAGTTGTTTCCTATGGGCTTTTTTTGACTGACGGTGTGTATAATTACCGCTGATTTTGTTTTCACAAGTCGGGTAATAGGATACTAAAACCTGACTTAAAAAAACACAACGCCTCTTTTTTTTAGTGTTGGTTTTAGTATCGAGGCCATTAACCCTTGCAATGAGCATCTTCCTTTTTGTTTTGTGTGTTTTCTGTACAGGCAACCAACATTACTTATAATGAGGCTATTGTACGGATATGAAATTGAATAATTTTGGAACAAATTATGTGCAGAATAGGGGACAAATGAAAATTCCAAGATCCCAACTGATTTAAATATTGGTTTTAACAGTTTCTCCATAATTCTGCCGCCACCACTTGACTCAGATGCAAGTCATCCTGGATCAGTCAGATATGTGGACTCTTATCCCGCTCGCTGTCTCTTAGCCTGGTGGTATGACCTGAGCTGCCATCCTAATCCCCTGCCTTTTCCAATTTGTTCCTGTCTCTTTTGCTTCCTCTACGCTTCCCTCTACTATTTGTTCACTCCCATATCTTTTTTTCTTACTGTTTTTTCTTCTTCTTTTCTTTCGCTACTATCCTCAAGTGGAATCCTAAGCTTTCCTGAATCTTTGAGGTGTGACCTGTTTGACACCAACAGTGACTCACCTCTGCACATATCTGATGTATGCAAGATTGTCTGAGTACTCTGTTTCCTGATTTGCTTTTTATGCAATATGTATTTTCTCCCATTTGTAACCAATATTTGCATAATGTGTTATATCTACTGTTCCTTTTCTATGTACTGTTCGAATTTTCAATAAAATTTGAAAAAAAGAAATAAGTATATATTGGTTTTAACCGATTTTAACTCCTTGAATGTTAGGAAGGTCTCCAATGCAGTGCAAATCAATGTTTCACAGAGGTCTAGCATTCAAGAAATTAAAGTCCCATTGAAATCAGTGACACTTAATATGTGCCCCCTATGGTACAGTTGATTAGCTCCAAAATTACTCAAGTTCTTTTTATTATATCAACATCATTCTATGTGAACTGGGACTCTAACATGAGGCTCAAGAGGCATTACGATTGAAAAAAATAATTAAACAAACACCATCTCCGCAATGACCTTGCTAATTAATTAATTAATGCAGCTGCTGAATACCAACGTTTTGGTCATGGAATCTCTTCTTATTCATCATTCCCAAGAATGGCCCCTGAGGAGGAGGTGATATTGGTGCATTGTGGGATAGGCACAATTAATTAAATAAAGCAATTAACAGGGATGTAGATGACTCTGTGTTTCACATTTTCTCAGTTTGACAAATTATTTCAATTTCTTCTCATAGGAAGTCTACAGAAAGCCAGGTCCTCTGTGTGTGTGTTTTTATTATGCTCATTATGTATTATACCATAAATAAAGAAAAAAATAAATGTGTTTGTTCTATTCATAGGAATTTAGGACTCGATTCAAACTGACGACAGTGGTTTTTTAACTCAATTATGCGTCGCAAATGTTCCCACTAGTAAGAAATAACGGCAGTTCTGAAACACACGACGCCCGTCGCCAAAACATTAAAATCTCGCCCACTGAGGACAATGTAGAAGCGAAGCCCAGAGCCATTCAAATGTTGGAGTTAGGGATAACGCGAGTTAAATTGCAACATTTTCCTCCAGAAATCAAACACATTTTTTTTGGCGAACATCACACAACTCAGAGTAGAAAACCACCGTTGTGGAAAATAAAACAGAGAAGCAGGTCATTCAAGGACATAACCCAAGCATACGGAGGTCAGATATTAACCCCTGAAATGCCTAGCAAATACAACAGCAAGGCCTACAACAGTGGTTCACAATCCCCCCAACTAAGACACCCCTAACATGCAATCTGGATGTTCCAGGGCACCCCTTGCAGTTGTTAGAAAGGGCTCAGTGAAAGGAACAATCAATGGATACATACTTATTAGTAGGTCTCACAGTGGGGATGACAAGAAGGAGATAATTGAGCAGAATGACCACTACAAACATACATCACAGAACACATGTCCACAAACCAGTTGTAACCTGTATGGGAATAGTCAGGCAACCTGAGCTTGCACTCATAGCACACTAAAGAGCCACGGCACAAAGGCTGTGAAACACTGACCTAAACCATATAAACAAGTCACAGACAAACAAGTCTACAGCAACCCCACAGGGACAAGGGGAACACAAAGCAGCACAACATAAGCCATCCCAACACACCTTTGAACAACAGGGTTTAACCCACAACACAGTATGCACACCTGTCACTCCAAGAACAAATTAAGCTCACCTATGTAACCTCAGCAGTCAATGGAGACAAAACACACACCTGACAGGTACATACCAATTACACATAACCACACCACTAACCACAGACACACCAGAAAACAATTACCTGGATAACACACACCTTACCATTAGTCCATTATGACCACATGATACCGAAGAAAGGAAGGGGAAAACCAACTGGAAGAGAACCACCAGGTGGTGCCCTCCTTCCCCCCAAAAAAAGAAACCTAATAACTGACGCACACTCCAGGAGTATACAAAAAATAGAAATAAGCTTTATTAGACAATACAAAATCAATCAAGTGAGTACATAAAATCAATTAAAAACTATCCAGCACTGGAATATTAAATCATGAAGATATTTCCCTATAGATTAATGCCCCTATAGACTGAGAGCAAGTATATGTAAAGCAAACGTGCAATACCAAGTGGACTGTTAGCAATGTGCAATATTTCCATACATATAAAGTACAAAGTGACAATAATAAACAAAGTATGAATACACATATACTTATTTCTATGACTCCAGGAGTCACACTGTTTGATCTTTCCCTCGTGCTCTTACTTATATTCATAGAGATAAGTATATGTGTATTCATACTTTATTATTGTCACTTTGTACTTTATATGTATGATAATATTGCACATTGCTAATAGTCCACTTTGGATTTTTTGCAGGTACTTGGTATTTCACGTTTGCTTTACATATACTTGCTCTCAGTCTATAGGGGCATTATTCTATAGCAAAATATCTTTATGACTTAATATTCCAGTGCTGGATGGTTTTTAATTGATTTTATGTACTCACTTGATTGATTTTGTATTGTCTAATAAAGCTTATTTCTATTTTTTGTATACTCCGTCAGTTATTAGGTGTTTTTTTTGGGGGGGCACTGCTTGGTGGTTCTCTTCCGGTTGGTTTCCCCCTTCTTTTCTTCCATTTCTTCGGTATCATTGTTTATTCCTATGAGTGCACCTCAGCTGATTACAGTTTTATCTCGAGTAAGGAGTTATGTACAGAGCTGGTGCAATTCCTCCCCTTTGTTTTGGTTCATCATTATGACCACATGAACAACACCTTACTGCTATATAAAAGTGACAGCCCACGCTCCTCAGATGTAGTGTGAGAGAGACACTGACAGAGAGACAGACCAACACCAGTATGTACACATGCTTGTACCCAAGACGACAATGGAGGCGAAGGTGTAAGAGGGCTAGGGCTCATCCTCCTACAAGCACCCCTGTCCAACAGTTGTCACCTGCTGCAACTGTTCATGCTCCGGCTGAAGGCCTGCCATGCTGACTTGTTTGTGTGTGTGTAGCACAGTGAATATGCCACTCCATTGCTTGTCAATGTCTTGTATAGGCATCAGGACCATGTGAGGTGTCCATCAAGGGGATAGCAAGCAGACATATGTATGTGTGTGACACGGACCCTGATCACACACTTCATCAGTATGTAGATCGAGATCCATGAAATAGCTCCTCTGTTTCATGGGTCTTGGGTTACACTATGATATGTGTGCCCACTCACATATACATATGTCTGTTTGCCATACCATGATACAAACCCCATAAGGTCATGATGGCTAGACAACACCCTGACAAGCAATAGATTGTGCACTCTGTGTCAAATAACCAAGCTGTACCCATGGAGAGCCAGTAAGGTCTCCAAGGCATTTCCAAGCAATGTGTTGTGTACACCTCTGGCACTCAAGGGTATGATGATGGGTCAGCAATATCATGACTGTTGCGTTCGTAGTGCACCTTCCAGTCTTGATTTCCCCCTCTGCAGGCATCCATGGCATGACCCCTCATGGTCCAGAAATTTGTTCCGGTGACACATTGAATCCATGTCTATGAGGATCACCTGTTGGTGTCCATGTCAATTACACATCTGATCACATATTATTATTATTATTCTTTATTTATATATATATACATATGACTATCTTGTGTCATTATCACCTCTCCCTTGTCAGGGTTTAAAGGGCTAGTTATACTAAGCATGTTTTAGAAACCTCTCTAGTAGGGTTCATCCACCTGAGAAAAACAAGGGAACACCCCCTGCTGAAAGGTGTTTCATCCCAAAGTTATTTCAGCTCAAAGTTGAATATCATATATCAAATCTCACAGTGGCCTGAAATTGTACAGTGGCACTGTTGCTACACCAACAGTTGTGTTGGGTTGGGTTGTGAAACCCAACAACACAATCAGCTGGAGGACACACAAACACACCCCAGGACAGCTAAAATCCTAACACACAGCAAACATGTGCATGGTTATACTGTACTACTGGAGTTTACTTCCACCTTTCCCTATGTTATCCTATGGAGCCTAAACACTGTTATGTCACGAATTGTTTAGATCTCGGTGCATTGGCTCCACAGAATAACACAGGGATTGCAGGTGTGATGACACTGCAGTTGTCATGTACACATTGTCACCTCTTTCTGGCACCCTAGTGAATGCCCCCTCCCCAGTCATGATTGAGCCTTGTGAATCACATATGTCCTGTAGAGTGGTGATGGTGGTGAATGCCCCCTGGCCATCCACACTCTGCAGGCTACATTTGATGCAGAAAGCTGAACCTTGGCTATTCCACTTGGACTAACTACCTACATGTACAACACCTAGCCCTGACATTCAGTAACAATACAATATGAAACACACCAATTATCCTCCTTGCTATTCTCTGGTAACCCTTTGGGTGCCAGGAGACTAGCCAATGCATTGTCAAACAATGCATTACTTATCCCTGTGGCACTCAAGGGGTTGTGTGCTGACCTCTTTGTCACTCTATGACATTGTGATACACATAACAGTTAGATCTGTGACTGACACATGACGGTGTGCATTGTTTTTGTGCTGTGCATGATGTTGTTGTCGACAACATGAAGGGGGTTCAAAAAGGACTTGACCATTACCATTCAGGCTGGGTTTGTCAAGTATTCTGTCCTTGTTTGACATTCCTCCAAGCTGTGTTGCTGAATTGTGGTGTGGAATGTTGTCCATGTGTTCATGTGTCACTGTGTTGGCCTCTCTCTGGTAGGTGTCGAGATTTGTGTGATGTGTGTGTGCTGTGTGGGCATTGATGCATTTACTGGTGGACTGAAGGCTCCTTTCATCCCCGGTGTCACTCCATCCAGGGATCCCGTGCACTGATATGGAGGAGATCATCCTGCGCACAGCCTCCTCCCACTGGCTGTACTCCACGCACAGGAGTGGACAACCCCCTGTGCCAGCAGCATGCAAGGCCTGCTCTCTCATCTTCTTCTTCACCTTCACTATGGTAAACAGGAATAGGAAAAGGGTTGAACTACATGGATGCAAGTCTTTTTTCAACCTAAATTACTATGTTACTATGTTACCTTGGCCTTGCAGTCTGTCCACCTTTTTTTATGGACTCCAGTGACTGGCTGTGGCTGGAAACTGCATTCAGCGCAACCAGGACCTCCTTCCAGGCAGCCTTTCTTGTTGACCCCATACCGATGACCTTCCCTTTGTGGAACAGGAGCATCTCCCTGGCGATGACTGCCTCACGGAGGATGAGGTTCTCCTCCTTGGAGAACTTGGGGTCTCTCGCCCTGTCCTCCTCCTCACCCCCAGAGGTTCTTTGAGAGCCTTGGCTCTCAGTCTCTGCCTGCGATGGCCCTGGCTGTGCGTGGTGCTCCCCAATCCGTACTCTTCATCCCACTGCCATCTCTTGCCCTGCACTCTGTGTGTCTCTTCTACTGGTGGTACTCCCCCTCCTCCCCAGGGCTCTCCCTCCCCTACCCTGACCAGGGATGCCCACCTGCACCTCTTCCTCCTCTCCTCGTACACTCCCCATCCCCCTCTCCTGTTCTCCTCTCCATTTCACTCACCGACTCACACAAAAGCACTCACTCAGGCCCTCACACACACCCCCACTCACTCACTCTCTGTCACTCACGGACTCACACTGTCAAATAAAATATAAAAGTATATGTGATGTATTATCAAAATAAAAATAAGCTGTGTGTGTGTATGAGTGTTTGTGTTTCGATGTGTGTGATGGATATGTGCAAAAGTGTTTTATGTGTATTATTATGTTGTACCAATGCTCTCCATCTCCTAACTGTGTGCTGTGCTTCTCTCTTCCTCACTCTCTATAACTAACCTCCACTCCTTGGGTCCTGAGATCTAGCTCTTTGAACTCGATAAAAGACAAAGGTGCGTAGGTGATTTTGGGTCTATTTATAGTTTATTCGACTCAACTTGATACTTTGGGATGCTGTGATTGGCTGGGACATTTCTTGCGTTTATCGTGTGTTTTGCATCGACGATGAGGTCAGATTTTAGGCAACTGCAGTTTTGTGGTTTTCGTGTGTTTTGTAGGCCGTCGCTTGTTATCACGTTGCCCAGTCTTGGTTACCTCGCAAAGGCAGTTTTTTTCTTCACTCTGGTTTTAACAACAACATTTGGCTAGAGCCCTTAAGCCTTCACATTTTCCAAAGCATCAATCTCACTGTGCACTGGGCAAGTGTATCCATAAAAATAACTTAGGCTTAATTAACTTTGAATAGTATATTCTAAATTCGCAATATTCATTTTGTCCTGGCATGATAAGCTTTTCTTAAATATTTGCCATAATGAGATAGAGAGGGTCTTGCATTTGATTCCTTAAAGAGGACCTGTCACCTTTGAAGAGAATTAAAAAGCGCCAATATGTTTGTATTTTAAACTGTGTTTGAGAAATTAACCTTTATTATTTGGAGGCTCATTGTGGCAATTTATGCTAATTATTTAATGTGTTGGCCCAATAGTAACACACATTGTGCTATGAATAATTCTAGGCAGAACGCACACATTTGGGATGTGTCTAGTAGCACAGGGCGTGGTCAGTTTGGTCTCAATCATAACTAATTGCCATACTGTGTAGGGAATTAGCATAAAGTTCCATACTGTGCCACCATAACATAAAGATGAATTTCCCTAGAACAATTTATATTACAGGAAAATGGCTGTTACGACATGTAGGCAGATTTGAATTCTCTGTCAAAAAACTAAACTTATACAAGAAAATGGAGGGAGACTAAAGAGAAGCCACTCCTCCATATAGCAGAACTCTACAAATAAGGCACTGAATACCGAGGTATACAAATGTACAAAATGTATTATTGGTAGACAAAAATACATAAATAGGTGAAATTAAAAACAAACTTCACCCATTTATGTATTTTTGCCTACCAATAATACATTGTGTACATTTGTATACCTCGGTATCGAGTATTAGTATTTGTCTTTTGGGTCTTAGAGTGCACCATACTATTTAGTGACTTTTACCTAGGAGTTGTATATATATATATATATATATATATATATATATATATATATATATATACCAGTGCCGGCTCTACCTTTTTTTCCATATAAATAAACTAAATTTGACTTAGGGTGACAGGGCCACTTTAATGAACGGGATGCTAAATATGTGTCTAGAATCAAAAAGAGAACATTTGCACCAGAACAAATTTTTGTGTGATGTGCCTGACTAACACCTGTTTATTACACTATCTGTGCTGAAAATTCTCCTCTTTGTCTGTTCCAAATGGCAGACAGTGGGAGAGTATGATGGATTTCGGTTGTTCTGTTTTTCTGCACCTTGTTTATCTTGTAATCTCCTCCATACTGCCTCTCCAGAATATACAGGTGTGTGTGTGTGATTTTGATCAAGGAGCTGGCCCACCCTCTGTATCTCTTGTTCACAACATGGCCGACACATGCCACTCAACCACCACACACATCTCCTCCAAACAATGTAAATGTTCAAATACACAATTACACTACCAGTCTCATAAACATGCAGCACACACCATGACGGCTTCCTCCTCCCTTTCACCCTGGCCACATACATTCAGCCTCACCCCTATGCTAGGTTAAAATGAAGAAGATCCCGTACCCCCACCCCACCCCCATCAGCAAGAACAACTCCTCTTAAGCATGTGAGGGCAAGAAAGGTATCCAATGCATTGAGCTGCAATGCATTGGATACCTCTGTGTCAATCAGGGGGTTAACACTTACAGTGCCAGAGGCTAGCAATGCAATGTGTTCTCCTCTGGCTTTCAAAGGATTAAACTTAGTGATAACTATCATGAATGAAATGTAGAAAAAAAATTCAGACCTCCTAAGATGTTGAAGAGTTAATATCACCAGGCACGCCCCCACCCCCACCCCCCCAGGAAGCAGAAGCCTGCAGGCTTGAATCATTGATGGCTTCCTCTGCTGCTTTGGCTCCCTTGTGGGACCTCTTCCACTCAACATAGGTTTGTTCAATGTGAGGACCTTGAGGTCCTGACAGGGAACTGCTACACTTTCAATGAACAACATCCAATATAAGAGTAAAAAATGATGATGTTTAACGTAGTGTGGACGAGTACATTTTCATCTTCTGACTAGTAAGGATGAGAAAAACCTCAATGATTCATTTCATGGATCGGAGGAAAAATCTGGATCCATCCAAATTGCTCTTTAGTGGTATAGAGAATGGGGACAGGGTAAGAAAGGGACATACAGGAAATAAGTGGAGGTGAGCAGGCCAGAAGACATGGAAGAGAGGTGAAAGGGTTGGAGGAGATGGAAGAGGGAAGGCAGACACAAGGAGATGAAAGGCAGGAGTGGACTGGAAGAAAATGGATACTGGGGAGTGAGCCAAGGATATCGAAGGGAAGAGAGCAGGCTGGATGAGATAGAATGAAGGGTAGTGAGTTGAGGAGATGGAAGGGGAGCAGGACTGGAGTTAAGACACAGATACTACAAACATGATGGGTTAGAGTAGCAGGGGAGAGGCTTTCCCTTCCTTAATCAGATGACTGTCCTGGATGAAACATGCTGTGAATACTATCTAAAGGCAAGGGAACCTTTTTTTAAAAAAAAAAACAAAAAAAAACAACAGCTGTTTTGCAAAACAGTCTTACGAAACAACCTTTTTTGGATGAATACAAATTTACAGACTGATTTCACTAAACTTGGTTATTCTCTGTCAAGGAAACCTATTTGATATTTTTCCAGCCCAGTGAATGGAATATTTGTACTCAGACAAGTACATAAATATATAACTTATGAGCAAATCCACCACTGGGAATTGAATCATTGAGATTTCTATAAACAGGACAAGCTACTTACAGAGGCATCATTTGGATTTCTCTAGGTAGGAAGACTCTCCTGTCTCTTCCTCTCTTTTCTCAATACTATCATTTTAAAATTAAATAACTGAATTACTGTTGTAGAATTTTTATTCATTTAAAGACTTTCTTTGAGGATGAAATACTAAACAAAAGTGGTCATTCTGGAGCAAACCAGTTTCATTTACATAAAAGAGACTCTTAAAAGGGATAGTAATGTTTCATAACAAAAGCAGCTCTAATTAATCATCATAGTATTTGGACTTTGGAGAGTGTTATTTCAATTCTGTCAGACTTGTAGTTCAAGAGTAATTGAATGATAAAGTATCCCCCTCCCGCCCCTTTTACTGATGTAACACTGTTCAGCCAGAGAAGAAGGGAGGTGCCCAGGTAGACTGCAGAGAGGGACAATCTTCAATTAAGATAAGGGAAAAACCTGAAAAACTTGTCAAGAGGGGCAGGGTTTTCATTGTTCTCATAGGAAGAAGATTGTCCCCTTCTGTTATCTGTCTGGTCTATGGACTGTATTCCACATCTGAGAAGAGATGGCTGACACTAGGAAAAAAGGGGAGGGAGGGGAAACTTTTCTTGTGAATATCTCTCAAACCATAAAGGTTTGAGAGATAAGACTTATATCGTTCTTCATGATTTTTTAATGCCTACAAAATAAAATAAAGATAAAATGAAATATTACTATCCCTTTAAATCAATGGTAATGTTTATTTGTCCCCTATGATGAAGTTGGTTTAACCCAATTAAAGGGCTACATATAAGGATGATTTAATCAGGGGTCATCTTTGGTCAAACAGAGAGTAAACAGAAAGTAAACACACACACAGACACACACAAAATGTGTGCATTTTCAGTGTATTTTTGATCAACTGCAAGAGAATCTATGAAGAAAAAAAAAGTCTAGCTACAAATCGCATTTAAATTACATAGAAAATACAGTAAAACAGATGGAAAATGCTGTCACAAAGTACCTTTTTCCATATGATTTCTCTGCTACAAATTGGTCACCCATGTAAGTCTTAGGGTCACTGCAGACAACTGCTGATATACAACACTAGGAAGCTGATGTACTAAGCAGATCTGGTGCAATCTTGGATCAAATCAATAGCAATAAATGGGTCCAGTAAAAATTCTCATTTGTATTAATGTAATGTAATCTTCTTGCATGCTAGTGAGATCTCCAATACACAAAAAAGACAATGAATTGGAGCTGAAGACCTCGTTAGCATTGAATTAATCAAAAACACAATTTAAATCAATGGGAATTTGGGAAGATGTTATTTTTCTCCTATGATGCAATTGGTTTGCTCAATAATTCCTCCAGTTGTTCTTAGTACATCAGCCTTTAGAATATATAGTTATATCTACTGATAAATCCACGTTACCCCTTGGGATGTTATCAATGCCAGTGAGACCACTTTATCATCTAAGGACTGAACAACTAACTCTAAAGACCTGTAGAAGTATAGGGGTGTCTGAGACTGGTCTACTAAGAACTAGGGAAGTTCCATAATGGTCCAGCTTGTTGATTATGGTGTCAAACTGGACCCAAATACATCTTGTAGAATGCACTAACGTGTCTTCTCCATCTCATCCCTGTTGTTACACCTCAGCTACGCCTATATCACTATGCTTTTGCCATCCAATTTGGCAGGCTACAATGTTGTAGGTTTTCCTTTGACCAATACTCATTTTATGTTGAAATGCAGTTTAACGACCCATTGTCATATACTTGGTGGTGTGTTTATATGTTAATGTGGCTATTCGCCAGTTCCAATAGCTGGGTATGCTATCAGAGTTTGTAGACACAAATTCACCAGCCTGAAGACAGCGAATTTGGAATCTTTCCCATAGCTTTCTATTCAGCCACAGAGGATAGATTCCTGCTGGAGAGCAGAGAAAGCAACTGCCCTTCCTTAACCCTTTGAGTGGCAGAGGGACGTTCAACTAATTTCTCTGCAGTGCTTTGAGCAACACTGTGACACTCAAAGGGTTATAACACCTACAGTCCCTTACCCCTCTGAGCAGCAGATTCAAGTACACAATGCAGATCAGCCAGTTCAGTTTGTACATGAACCAGTTGTTATTCACCATCAAGGTTTGAGAGATAAAATTGGCCTCAATTACTTTATTTTTTCAATAGCTATAATATTAAATTAAGTTTATATGATCCATGACTATCCCTTTAAGGAGAGCTGTTGGTGTTCTTGGAGCTGAAGTCTGGGACCAGCCTCTTTGCTGCCCCATTGATCCTCCTCAAAGCATCTCCAGCATTACTCCAACCTCATTTGCTAATGATCAAAGTCCCCCCCTTTTTGTATACCACATTTTTAGTTCATATGGCAAAAACATGCAATGTTCTCCATGTTTCACTGATCTCCACTCATTACCAGACACACTTCACCATTACATCATACCTGTAAAGTGGTTTACAGTTCATTGCTATATAATGTGTTGAAGATTTCTGCATGATGCAAGAGGTTAAAAGCCAATTCAAAGGGAATTTTCCCCCTGCATTGGTCTGTCCCAGAAGTAGTCCGGGGGGAGATTCACTAAGCGGTGATAAAGAGGTGACAAAGTGGAGTTTAGTATGTTATTCCATGGAGCCTATGCACTAAGATTTCTTCAACTTTGGAGATCTTAGTGCATAGGCTCCATCAAATAACAAAGGAACTGGAGAAGCCATAAACTGGAGGAGTCATCTCAACTTCATCATCTCTACATCACCGCTCAGTGAATTTCCCTCCAGTTCTTCTTAGGACAACAGAGTAGCTATTTTGATACATAAGCAGATAAAAGGAAATAGTTGAATTCAGCCACTGCAGCCATTAAAATGATGTCTCTGATCCCGACAGCAACAGTAAAATGTTAGGCTTTGTAGCAGGTCTACAAGGGCAAGCTTTGAATTGTGTTCCCTGTAATGACATACATTATCTGCTCTGTTAGTATGAAAGCTTTCTGGTTAGAAAGAATGAAGAAGGTAGAATTGCAGACATCTTATATTTCATGGTATGGCTAAAAAATGTAAACAATATATATATTGTCTCCTTGAAAACAATATATAATTATATAGTATCTCAATTAAAAACTAAATACTCCATATATAGTTCAATTGTTGAAAAGTAAAGTTTAATGGTGTACAAAACCCTAAATCAGAAAACTGCAGAGTAAAACCAGGATGTTGCTACTAGTGCAAGATGTTTCATTCCAAAGTGCACTTTTTTAGAGTTTGAATTTCAGATTTTTCTCTAGCAAGGTCACACTGTTGCTATTGCTTTCTATGAAGTACTGAGTATTGTAAACATTATTTGCAATAGCAACAGCTTCATCTGGCCCCCGAAAAATCAGTAACTCAATTTTTATTGAATCACCTACTAGCAGTAGAAGTAAATAAATCTATATGGTTCACTTGGTGTGCCCCAAAATTGCTTCTATTTCTTCTTCTATGTGCCACAAATATGAAGCAGGTACACTTTGTTGTCCTTTCACCTTCCCGCTAAAGCTTTGCTGCTTTTAAGACAATGGAATTAAATGTTTAATTTATTTAAAAATCTAACTGATTGGCTCCTCTTTTTACAAGACTGGACCTTGATGTTCACTGTGGATTAATGGCCTAATTCAGCAAACTAAAGTGGTGGAATTTTGGAGAACACCAACTGCACCAGGGGTCAAATGGACATCCCCCATATTGCAATTGATCTCAATGGGGTTTTGAATACTTTGAATGCTAGAGAAGTCTCCAAAGCATAAAAGCCACATTTCATTCAAAGGAGAAGTGCCCTGTGTCCCATCTGGTCATCTATAATAAAAGTCTGCACATCAAGGAATTAATTGCAGATAAAAAACATATTAAAGTAATATATATATATATATATATATATATATATATATATATATATATATATAAATATGACTACTGTGTGCCTGGCACACACACCCACGGGTGGCATTAAGAAGAAGTTGTGCAAATCTCCTCTATACTGCCTGTCCCATAGGTCCATTTATGGGCCACTCCTGTAAAAATCTCTGCAAGTAATTGCTGGGTCATCTATACACAAATAACACGCAAAGCACACAAACAAAACACACAGTACACACATACACCACAACACGCAATACACATATACACAATACATACAATACACACACTAAGCACAATACACAATACACACATACATGGCTTGATTTACATCTCAAGTGCACCAAGGCACAGCACCCTCTCGTGCCCTTAGTCCTGCCTTGGTACTACTACTAACCACACACCCTCATCTAACCAAATCTGGCACTCAAGGGATTAAGCATATATAACCAATGTTCATGTTTAGATGTTGTTCCTTTAACTCTTTGGAGATGCTCTAAGGCGTGATAAAGAGGTGATAAAGCAGTGATGACTTCTCCAGTGATATCCCTTCTCTGGGTCCTATGCTATTCTATGCAGCTAATGCACTAAGATTTCTCCAACTTCTGAGATATTGGTTCCTAGGATCTATGGAGTAAATTAGGAACTGCAGAAGTAAGTGACATGACTGGAGAAGTCATGTCTGCTTTATAATCTCTTTATCACACCTTTGTACATAAACCCTCTTGAGTGCTGCAATTGCCTTGAACTTGTTTGATATGTAGGTCTACAGGAAGGTGATCCTTTACACTTTTCTGTATTAACTCCTTGGAGGTTAGAGATGTCTCCTGTAGATTGCACTAAAATCCAAGGGGTTAATCAAGAGAACTATAATACGTGGTATTTGGTATTTGGTTTACCCCTTGAGGACCAATTGAAAATCATTTAGAGCAGTGGAAAGGGTGATAATGGCTGCTCCCCCATAGCATACGTACGGCTGGATTCTAAGTCACAGAGAACAAAAGAATCATGACATCCATGACAATTAAATGTATATGACCCCAGGCATGTTCATTTCTAGATGTTGTTGTCCCTTTAACTTGAATGCTATAAATCAATTCATAATGTAAGAAATACTAGTAATGTGCAAGTTTTTAATTTTGGAAATGACCTCTGGACAATTTGCATTCTCTTGCGATTGCACTTTGCTAATTTATAGCCTATGTAAGTAATTATGTTTTTAAAACCTCTACATATTTGATATATGTGTACTAAAGAAATTTAGATCATTCTTACTCTTCTTTGTGTTGTTATTTGTCATGGGTGGGGAATTTGGGGGTAGAGCGTAATTTGGGGAGGCCAGGGGGGCCCCTGCATTTTGTTTTACGTTTCTGATTGGTTTGCTCATTATAATTTACTTACTTGTACACAATCTTGCTTTTCTGTACAATCAGGCTGTTCATGATATTTGGACACCAAAGTTTCCTGCCCCTGTTTTAGGGCCTTTCACCTAAACAATGCCTGTGATATATTAGCCATTAAAGGGATGTGCTATTCACCTAAACTGTGCATTGTGGCCACTGTTATTAGCAGACAGCAAATTGCTTTGTGGTACATATAGGTCAAGAGTTAGCAGGAAAATAAAAACAGACTACCGTAGTGTAGATTATTTGTATTAAAATCATATATAGATAAATGTGCACTCACAGGTAATGAACAGGAATGAATAGACAGGGCACTGGCATGTTAATCAAACAGAGAGAGGTCTCCCTGCCACCTAGGTAAAACAGGTCCCCCAGGATCTGGTACTCTAGGATAATTGTCCATGACCTTCTCTATGGACAGATAGCCCCAGCTATGTCTGTGTATTATATCCTAATCAGTCCCTCGGAGAGATAGTTGCTGTTCAAATGTAAAGGATCCCTGCCAACATTGATTCTCTGAGAGCATCCTTTGTTTGCGTCCTTCCAGCTGGGGGAAGACACAAATGTAAAACAATGAAAGCTTAGGTCCTATGACATAGGTGGCTTCACTTCACTTAGGGACTCTGATATGTATGATTTTAATAGAAATATAATACACCAGTGATTCTCAACTCAAATCCTTAGGTCACACCAATATATCAAGTTTTAAGGATATGTTGATTAAGCACAAGTAGAGCAATCACAATGATTGAGACTGATTACTCGCCTATTAACATGCAGGGTTACCTTGAAAACCTCACTGTTTATGATCTCTGAGGACTAAAGTTAACAAACCAAAAGAATGTGACGAGAGTAGTGATGAGCGAGCACCCCAATGCTCGGGTGTTCGGGTGTTCTGACCGAGCACCCCCTGAGGCTCGAGTGCTCGGCCGAGCACCCGAGCCCCATTGAAGTCAATGGGAGGACTCGAGCATTACACCAGGCACCCCCTGCTCTGATGAGGGGAGGGTGCCTGGTCCATAGGAAAAGGGCAGAAAAGGATGGAAACACCACAGAAATGGTTCAGGGACAGCATAGGGAGGATGTCTGGATGCATCTTGGACTCCAACATCGCTGCTGGGAACGATCTTTCGCCCGTAGTACGCCATTTTTACAGACTGACCGTAAAACACACAAAAAGGCAGATAAAAACGACTTTAGGCGAAAAATTGTTACCAAACAGTATTTGCTGTATATTTACTTGTATATCATCTGCAAATTCTCCCAAAAATTTCCTCGATTTTTCTGAACTGAGGCCATGATTAAGAGGGAAACGTGCACAGAGGCAAATTCTCCCAAAAATTTCCTTGATTTTCAGAACTGAGGCCATGATTAAGAGGGAAACGTGCACAGAGGCAAATTCTCCCAAAAATTTCCTTGATTTTCAGAACTGAGGCCATGATTAAGAGGGAAACGTGCGCAGAGGCAAATTCTCCCAAAAATTTCCTTGATTTTCAGAACTGAGGCCATGATTAAGAGGGAAACGTGCGCAGAGGCAAATTCTCCCAAAAATTTCCTTGATTTTATTGAACTGAGGCCATGATTAAGAGGGAAACGTGTGCTGAGCTGACCATCTAAAACATTATGGGTAAGGGTCTGCTGCAGAGCTGACCATCCTAAACATTATATGCGAAGGCCCGCTAGTGAGCTGACGCTATAAAACATTATATGAGAGGGCCCGCTAGAGAGCTGACCCAATAAAACATTATATGAGAAGGCCCGCTGGTGAGCTGACCTATATAAAAATTGTCAAACAGGGCCCGCTGGTGAGCTGGCCCTATATAAAAATTATATCACAGGGCACGCTGGTGAGCTGGCCCTATATAAAAATTATAGCACAGGGCCCGCTGGTGAGCTGGCCCTATATAAAAATTATATCCCAGGGCATATGGAAGAGGAGGAGGAGGATGAGAAGATTAAGAGTCAACCATATAACCGTTTTTTGGGTGGAAGGGGTGAATGGGAATACAGAGTATTCCCATCATTGTAAATAACATATCTAAAGTGACTTTATGTTCCCCCGGGGCTTTCCTCCAGTGGAGTGGAGAAGTCAGGGGAAATCCAGGCCTTGTTCATTTTTATAAGTGTCAACCTATCAGCATTGTCGGTGGAAAGGCGGATACGCTTATCTGTTATGATGCCACCAGCAGCACTAAATACTCGCTCAGACAGAACGCTGGCGGCAGGGCAGGCCAGCACCTCCAAGGCGTAGAGTGCCAGTTCATACCACGTGTCCAGCTTGGACACCCAGTAGTTGTAAGGCACAGAGGGATCATTGAGGACGCTGACACGGTCTGCTACGTACTCCTTCACCATCTTCCAAAACTTTTCCCTCCTTGTGACACTAGGCTGCGCATCAGGGTGAGGGTGCTGGCGGGGTGTCATGAAGGTGTCCCACGCCTTGGAGAGTGTTGCCCTGCCTTTCTCGGAACTGCTGTGTGCTCCCCTTTTCTCCCCTTCTCTGTTGGCCAAGGTAGCACGTACTCTGCCGCCAGCGTTGTCAGATGGAAAATTTTGGAGCAATTTTTCAACAAGAACCTTCTGGTATTGCACCATTTTGCTTGTCCTCTCCACCGGAGGAATGAGAGATGAGAAATTCTCTTTGTAGCGGGGGTCCAGAAGGGTGAACACCCAGTAATCCGTGTTGTTTAAAATGCGTATAACGCGTGGGTCACGGGAAAGGCAGCCTAACATAAAGTCAGCCATGTGTGCCAGAGTACCAACAGTCAAGATTTCGCTGTCCTCACCAGGAGGATGACTCTCAATATCCTCATCCTCTTCCTCCTCTTCTGCCCACCCACGCTGAAGAGATGGAACTAAAGTTCCATGGCTACCCTCTGTAGCGGAGGCAACCGTGTCTTCCTCCTCCTCCTCCTCCTCCTCCTCCTCCGCCTCCTCCAATTGTCGCTGAGAAGACGAAGTGAGGGTGCTCTGGCTATCACCTTGTGCAAGCTCTTCCTCCCCCATTTCCACCTCTTCCACATGCAAAGCGTCGGTTTTAATTGTGAGCAGCGAGCGTTTCAGTAGACACAGAAGTGGGATGGTTACACTGATAATAGCGTTATCGCCGCTCACCATCTGTGTCGATTCCTCAAAATTGCGTAAAACCTCGCAGAGGTCTGACATCCATTCCCACTCCTCACTTCTGATTACAGGAAGTTGAACGGAGAGGCGACGACCGTGTAACAGCTGGTACTCCACTACTGCCCTCTGCTGCTCACAAAGCCGGGCCAACATGTGGAAGGTGGAGTTCCAGCGCGTGCTCACGTCACACAGCAGCCGGTGAGCTGGCAATTGTAAGCGCTGCTGCAGCTTCAACAGGCCGGCCGAAGCTGTAGATGACTTACGGAAATGTGCACACACGCGGCGCACCTTGGTCAAGAGATCATGCACATTGGGGTAGGTTTTTAGAAATCGCTGCACCACTAAATTAAATACATGCGCTAGGCATGGTACGTGTGTGAGCTTGCCGAGCTCCAAAGCCGCCACCAAGTTACGCCCATTATCACACACAACCATGCCTGGTTGCAGGTTGAGTGGCGAGAGCCACTGCTCGGTCTGGTGACTAATCCCCTGCAACAGCTCTGAGGCCGTGTGCTGTTTGTCCCCAAGGCAGATCAGCTTCAGCACGGCCTGTTGACGCTTCCCCACTGCAGTGCTACACTGCTTCCAGCTACTGGCTGATGGGGGAGTGGCGCTGCGTGTAGAGAATTCGGAGGTGGAAACGGAGGAGGAGGAGCCAATAACGTAGGTGCTGGCGGAAACCCTGATGGAGGTAGGGCCCGCAATCCTCGGCGTGGGTAGCACCCGTGCCATCCCAGGGTCCGAGTCGCTCCCAGCCTCCACGACATTCACCCAGTGTGCCGTCAGGGAAATGTAGCGTCCCTGGCCACAAGCACTTGTCCATGTGTCAGTCGTTAAGTGGACCTTCCCAGTAACTGCGTTGGTCAGGGCACGGGTGATGTTACGGGACACATGGTGGTGTAATGCGGGGATGGCACACCGGGAAAAGTAGTGGCGGCTGGGGACCGCGTACCGAGGGACAGCTGCTGCCATCAGGCTGCGGAAGGACTCAGTTTCCACAAGCCTAAATGGCAGCATTTCGATGGCCAGTAATTTGGAAAGGTGTGAGGTTAGTGCTATGGCCTGTGGGTGGGTGGCTGGGTATTTTCGCTTGCGCTCAAATGCCTGGGGTAACGACATTTGGACGCTGTGCTGGGACAGGGAAGTGGATGTGGTCGCTGATGGTGCTTCAGATGGTACAGGTGCAGGGCGGGAGGTATGCGGGCCTGCGCCTTCGACAGGCGATTGGCCGGCACCGAAAACAGGGGAAGAGGAGGCAGTGGTGTGGCCTGCAGACACAGATGGGCGATCCAGGCGTTCCTCCCACTTACTACGGTGCTTGGATGCCATGTGTCGGATCATGCTGGTGGTGGTGAGGTTTCTAGTGTTCATGCCTCGGCTCATTCTGGTGTGGCACAGGTTGCAAACTACAATTCTTTTGTCGTCCGCACTTTCCTTAAAAAAACGCCATACCGCGGAACACCTACCCTTTGGCAAGGTAGATTTACGCAAGGGGGTGCTCCGTGGAACATTTGCGGGCCGGTTTGGTGCGGTCCGCCTTCTTTCTGTAGCCACACCACTGCCTCTTCCTGCCTGTTGCGGTGCTGCAGATGGCTCACCCTCAGGACTGCTGTCATCGCTCGGCTCTACACCTTCCCAGGTGGGGTCAGTCACCTCATCGTCCACCAAGTCCTCCTCCACTTCCTCACTCTGATCATCCTCCTCAAGTCTTGATCCCACCACATACTCAGTCATTGACAACTGTATAACATTCTCCTCAACAAGGTCTTGAGACGGAAATAGTGGTTGATTTAATGGCAACTGTGTCTCATCATCATCATCATCATCCACTACTTCCTTTGACCTTAAATGCCGTTCACATCTGTCATCTTCTTGTGATTGGGTAGCCTCTAGAGGTTGTGAATCAGGGCACAAGATGTCATGTTCCTCTACAAGCGTGCTTGGAGAGAGGGTCAAATGAAGGATTGGTGATGAGACGAGCTCCTCACTATATCCCAGTGTGGGATCACTTCTTTGACCAGACCGTGTATGGTGGGAGGAAGGATGATCAGAGTGAGGATTATGTTGACCAGACTCTTGGCTACTGAGAGTGGACTTGGTGGAAGACAGGGTGGTGCTTAACCGACTGGAAGCAGTATCAGCTGTCATCCAACCGACCACCTGTTCGCAGTGGTCGGACCTCGAGAGTGATGTCCTGCGACGCCCTGTAAAATTAGACATGAAGCTAGGTATGGTGGATGTCTTTCTTTCTTGTGCTCTGGCACCAGGCACAGTTTCTCCGCGTCCTGACCCGCGCCCTGAACTATCAGGATCACGTTCACTTCCCCGTCCCTTTTTACCCGCCTTCTTCATCTTACACGGAATATGTGACTTTAATATTTGAGTTTGAAAACTTAACAGTATTTCTTCCTATTCTGCAACTGTGCAGAGTACACAGAATAGGCTGCTAAACGGCGGTGACACACACTGAATGGAATATGTGACTTTAATATTTGAGTTTGAAAACTTAACAGTATTTCTTCCTATTCTGCAACTGTGCAGAGTACACAGAATAGGCTGCTAAACGGCGGTGACACACACTGAATGGAATATGTGACTTTAATATTTGAGTTTGAAAACTTAACAGTATTTCTTCCTAGTCTGCAACTGTGCAGAGTACACAGAATAGGCTGCTAAACGGCGGTGACACACACTGAATGGAATATGTGACTTTAATATTTGAGTTTGAAAACTTAACAGTATTTCTTCCTAGTCTGCAACTGTGCAGAGTACACAGAATAGGCTGCTAAACGGCGGTGACACACACTGAATGGAATATGTGACTTTAATATTTGAGTTTGAAAACTTAACAGTATTTCTTACTATTCTGCAACTGTGCAGAGTACACAGAATAGGCTGCTAAACGGCGGTGACACACACTGAATGGAATATGTGACTTTAATATTTGAGTTTGAAAACTTAACAGTATTTCTTCCTAGTCTGCAACTGTGCAGAGTACACAGAATAGGCTGCTAAACGGCGGTGACACACACTGAATGGAATATGTGACTTTAATATTTGAGTTTGAAAACTTAACAGTATTTCTTACTATTCTGCAACTGTGCAGAGTACACAGAATAGGCTGCTAAACGGCGGTGACACACACTGAATGGAATATGTGACTTTAATATTTGAGTTTGAAAACTTAACAGTATTTCTTCCTAGTCTGCAACTGTGCAGAGTACACAGAATAGGCTGCTAAACGGCGGTGACACACACTGAATGGAATATGTGACTTTAATATTTGAGTTTGAAAACTTAACTGTATTTCTTACTATTCTGCAACTGTGCAGAGTACACAGAATAGGCTGCTAAACGGCGGTGACACACACTGAATGGAATATGTGACTTTAATATTTGAGTTTGAAAACTTAACAGTATTTCTTCCTAGTCTGCAACTGTGCAGAGTACACAGAATAGGCTGCTAAACGGCGGTGACACACACTGAATGGAATATGTGACTTTAATATTTGAGTTTGAAAACTTAACAGTATTTCTTACTATTCTGCAACTGTGCAGAGTACACAGAATAGGCTGCTAAACGGTGGTGACACACACTGAATGGAATATGTGACTTTAATATTTGAGTTTGAAAACTTAACAGTATTTCTTCCTAGTCTGCAACTGTGCAGAGTACACAGAATAGGCTGCTAAACTGCGGTGACACACACTGAATGGAAAATGTGACTTTAATATTTGAGTTTGAAAACTTAACAGTATTTCTTCCTAGTCTGCAACTGTGCAGAGTACACAGAATAGGCTGCTAAACGGCGGTGACACACACTGAATGGAATATGTGACTTTAATATTTGAGTTTGAAAACTTAACAGTATTTCTTCCTAGTCTGCAACTGTGCAGAGTACACAGAATAGGCTGCTAAACGGCGGTGACACACACTGAATGGAATATGTGACTTTAATATTTGAGTTTGAAAACTTAACAGTATTTCTTACTATTCTGCAACTGTGCAGAGTACACAGAATAGGCTGCTAAACGGCGGTAACACACACTGAATGGAATATGTGACTTTAATATTTGAGTTTGAAAACTTAACAGTATTTCTTCCTAGTCTGCAACTGTGCAGAGTACACAGAATAGGCTGCTAAACTGCGGTGACACACACTGAATGGAAAATGTGACTTTAATATTTGAGTTTGAAAACTTAACAGTATTTCTTCCTAGTCTGCAACTGTGCAGAGTACACAGAATAGGCTGCTAAACGGCGGTGACACACACTGAATGGAATATGTGACTTTAATATTTGAGTTTGAAAACTTAACAGTATTTCTTCCTAGTCTGCAACTGTGCAGAGTACACAGAATAGGCTGCTAAACGGCGGTAACACACACTGAATGGAATATGTGACTTTAATATTTGAGTTTGAAGACTTAACAGTATTTCTTCCTATTCTGCAACTCTGCACACTACACAGAATGTGCTGCTAAACTGCGGCGAAGCACACTGAATGGAATATGTGACTTTGATATTTTAGTTTGAAGACTTAACAGTATTTCTTCCTATTCTGCAACTCTGCACAGTACACAGAATGTGCTGCTAAACTGCGGCGAAGCACACTGAATGGAATATGTGACTTTGATATTTTAGTTTGAAGACTTAACAGAATGTGCTCTAATCTGCAACTTTGCACACTAAACAGAATGTGCTCTAATCTGCAACTTTGCACACTAAACAGAATGTGCTCTAATCTGCAACTTTGCACACTAAACAGAATGTGCTCTAATCTGCAACTGTGCACACTAAACAGAATGTGCTCTAATCTGCAACTTTTCACACTAAACAGAATATTTTTTTTTTTTGTTTTTTTGTTTTTTTCCCCCCACACAAAATAACCTGCTGCCCCCACACACAGTAGTCCTAAAAAGGACTTTTGGTTCTTTTTTTTCACAATTTTGGTTTTTTTCCTCCCTACACTGCCTTTCCCTTCCTATCCTCAGCTCTCCCTGGCTAAGACTGAGCCGAACTCGATGGTCAGGTGCTATACAGCACCCGACCACGGGTTCTGGCCAGCCAATCAGTGTAATGCCAGCAGCCAACATGGCTGCTGGCATTACACCGATGTCAGAGCCTCCCTGCACGTTTATTGGCTGCGCAGCAGCCGCAAAACGTGCGGGGAGGAGACCCGAACATGGCGGGCGAGCACATGCGGTACTCGTACGAGTACCGCCATGTGCCGAGCAGAGCGATGCTCGAGCCGATCCGAGCATCGGCCGAGCATGCTCGCTCAACACTAGACGAGAGCACACCGAGAAAGAGCAACATGAAGTAGTTTGCTCAAGGCATGTGTGGCCTCTCAGGTGCTGCTCAAGTCACGTTTTTCGCTCCCATGTGCCATTGCAGAGAGAAAATTTCCATATTCATATAAGTCTGGTCCCACCCACAGGCAGTCCAGCCCCGAAATGTCAGGCAAATCCTCTCCGCACGAGAGAAACAGCACAACCCCATACGTACGTTTCGGTCTATGTGGACCTTGTCAGTGGGATGCAGCTGTTCCCCTCTAGGCGCACAGAAGCAAGGGCCCATTCCTGGGATACCCTTCCAATTAGGGAGACAACAAACCAAAAGAATGCGACGAGCGCACACCGAGAAAGAGCAAAATGAAGTAGTTTTTTCAAGGCATGTGTGGCCTCTCAGGTGCTGCTCAAGTCACGTTTTTTGCTCCCATGTGCCATTGCAGAGAGAAAATTTCCATATTCATATAAGTCTGGTCCCACCCACAGGCAGTCCAGCCCCGAAATGTCAGGCAAATCCTCTCCGCACGAGAGAAACAGCACAACCCCATACGTACGTTTCGGTCTATGTGGACCTTGTCAGTGGGATGCAGCTGTTCCCCTCTAGGCGCACAGAAGCAAGGGCCCATTCCTGGGTTAACCTTCCACTTAGGGAGACAACAAACCAAAAGAATGTGATGAGCACACACCAAGAAAGAGCAAAATGAAGTAGTTTGCTCAAGGCATGTGTGGCCTCTCAGGTGCTGCTCAAGTCACATTTTTCCACTCCCATGTGCCATTGCAGAGAGGAAATTTCCATATTCATATCAGTCTGGTCCCACCAACAGGCAGTCCAGCCCCGAAATGTCAGGCAAATCCTCTCCGCACGAAAGAAACAGCACAAACCCAGATGTACATTTCGGTCTATGTGGACCTCGTCAGTGGGATGCAGCTGTTCCCCTCTAGGGGCACAGAAGCAAGGGCCCATGCCTGGGATACCCTTCCACTTAGGGAGACAACAAACCAAAAGAATGTGACGAGTGCACACCGAGAAAGAGCAAAATGAAGTAGTTTGCTCAAGGCATGTGTGGCCTTTCAGGTGTTGCTCAAGTCACGTTTTTCGCTCCCATGTGCCATTGCAGCGAGGAAATTTCCATATTCATATCAGTCTGGTCCCACCCACAGACAGTCCAGCCCCGAAATGTCAGGCAAATCCTCTCCGCACGAGAGAAACAGCACAACCCCAGGCGTACGTTTCAGTCTACATGGACCTCGTCAGTGGGACGCAGCTGTTCCCCTCTAGGCACACAGAAGTAAGGGCCCATGCCTGGGATACCCTTCCACTTAGGGAGACAACAAACCAAAAGAACGTGACGAGCGCACACCGAGAAAAAGCAAAATGAAGTAGTTTGCTCAAGGCATGTGTGGCCTCTCAGGTGTTGCTCAAGTCACGTTTTTCGCTCCCACGTGCTATTGCAGAGAGGAAATTTCCATATTCATATCAGTCTGGTCCCACCCACAGGCAGTCCAGCCCCAAAATGTCAGGCAAATTCTTTTCACACTAGAGAAATAGCACAACCCCAGACACGTTTCAGTCTATGTGGACCTCGTCAGTAGGATGCAGCGGTTCCCCTCTAGGCACACAGAAGCAAGGGCCCATGCCTGGGATACCCTTCCACTTAGGGAGACAACAAACCAAAAGAATGTGACGAGCGCACCCCGAGAAAGAGCAAAATGAAGTAGTTTGCTCAAGGCATGTGTGGCCTCTCAGGTGCTGCTCAAGTCACGTTTTTCACTCCCATGTGCCATTGCAGAGAGGAAATTTCCATATTCATATCAGTCTGGTCCCACCCACAGGCAGTTCAGCACCGAAATGTCAGGCAAATCCTCTCCTCTCCTCTAAGTATAAGGGTATCCCAGGCATGGGCCCTTGCTTTCATGTGCCTAGAGGGATTCAGTTGCACCACACCGACGAGGCCTACATAGGCCGAAATGTACATCTATGGTTATGCTGTTTGTCTCGTGTGGAGAGGATTTGCCTGACATTTCGGAGCTGGACTGTCTGTGGGCGGGACCAATCTGATATGGATATGGATATGGATATGGATATGGATATGAAGATTTTCTCTCTGCAATGGCACATGGGAGTGAAAAACGTGAGTTGTAGCACCACTGAGGAGCTACCATGTCTAAGAGCAAGACTCTTTATCTTGTTTGTGCTCGTTGGGTGCTCCTCACAATTCTTTGTCTCTCTAAGTATAAGGGTATCCAAGGCATGGGCCCTTGCTTCCATGTGGCTAGAGGAATTCAGCTGCACCACACTGACAAGGCTCACATAGGCTGAAACGTACATCTGTGGTTATGCTGTTTCTCTTGTGTGGAGAGAATTTGCCTGACATTTCGGAGCTGGACTGTCTGTGGGCGGGACCAATTGGATATGGAGATTTCCTCTCTGCAATGGTACATGGGAGTGAAAAATGTGAGTTGTAGCACCACTGAGAGGCTACCATGCCTAAGAGCAAGACACTTTATCTTGTTCGTGCTTGATGGGTGCTCTTCACAATTCTTTGTCTCTCTGAGGACTAAAGTTAAGGAACACTACTACACTATGATATTATGCACGTCTTGTTTTCTGTTTTACGCCGCTTACAACAGACTGCCGAAGTAAAAAAAAAAAAAAACAACAACGTAAGTTTCGGTGCCCTCCCTTGGCTGCCTATTTTTTTAATGTAGCACAGCGATACCTGTTTCTCTCTCCCCCTCCGCTCCTTCAATCCTGGACCAGGATTGAAGAAGCGGAGGGGGAGAGAGAAACGGACATCGCTGTGCTTCATTAACCCTTTCAGTGGGAGAGTCACATATAGAGAATATATACTCTGTCACACTGATACACATATAGAGAAGCACACACTCATACTTACACACTGATATCTTTACAGAGAGTCACACACACTGACACACCTATATACATACAGGGAACACATACTGACACACACATACACATATAGAGAACACACACACACACAAACTGACACATATAGGGAACACACTGACACTTAAGCACGTACAGAGGCGGGGCATAAATGGGAAGGGCACAAGGGGTGGAGCCAAGGGGCGGCAAAATTAGGTTTTGCCTAGGGTGGCAAAAATCATTGCACCAGCCCTGACTATATGTATGCTTGGACTTTTAATGGAGTCCATTTGTATTTACAAGTTTCTCTTGATAGCCACTCACATGTATACATGATAGTACTTTCTCTTTAATCATGGTTTTGCACTATTTAATATGAAAAAATATATATTGTAGCATGTTTCTTGTTGAGTAAAATAATGGTACTCTTACTGCTGAGAGACGCATATTTCCAGAATTATTGCTGTTTAACCCCATGCTTTTTTACATTAGCAGCGTCCTCTAGTGGTCAAATTCTAATTAGCTATCCTGTTACATTCTAATGGAGAGAAAAGTCAGTGACTTACATCCTATATTATAATTTGCTAAGGATGTTTGTCAGAAGCCATCATGCGCAGTAGAGACAGCTGCACGCGCTGCAGTCATGCGCAGTACAGACTTCCCGACCACGGCTGATACGGGGCAAGGTGCTCCGAATTCAGACTGAAGTCCTCTCTGCACACCTTGCTGTGACCGCTTGGTCCCAGGAAGGTGCGCAGAGAGGACTACGGTCTGAATTCGGAGCACCCTGCTCTGTATCAGCTGCGGCACATTCAGGCAGTCAGTACTGCGCATGACTGCAGCGTCGCCACTGTTGGCCCATGTACATGGGCTTTAAAATAGTTTCTCCATAAAATGTGATAGAAACTGCCTGTCAGTTAGAACAATCAGGAAGTAAACACACAGTAAAGTCACTTCCTGATTATTTGAACTGTCATAACAATTGAATAAAGCAACTGACAGCAGTGGGAGTGACCTTGTTTTACTCAGCAGGAAAACTCTATAATATATAGGTTTTCATAAAAAAAGATAAATGCTCCTTTAAGTTATGGAGCTTTAGCTATTACTTAATGCTGCTTAGTTTTATTAATATGATTGCTCACTTTCAGTTCAAGCAGAGACACTGAATAGCAACACTTTATAAATGATATTGTAGTTTTTAAGGAGTCAGACATGGCTGCTGGTTATGGTTGTAAACACTGGGATTTTTCTGCATAAAAGAAAAGAGGAGCAAATCTGGAGCAAAATCAGTTGCGCCCCATGGGACAAATTAAATATCCCACTGACTTTGGTTTTAACCCCTTGAATGCTAGAGAAGTCTTAAATACCTTGGGGTCCTTTCTAGCATTCAAAGGGTTGAAAATCCCATTTAATTTAATAGGTGTTTTGGGAATTATTATGTTTTCGCTATGGTGCATTTGGTTTATTCCACAATTGCTCTTTCCTTTTACATATAATGCCCATTAATTGAAATCACTACTCTATAGGGGACTTGCCTTCTTTTGTTTTTAAATTCCACTGCACATTGGGATATTGCCACTCAGAAGGACATGATTGATTAGACAGGAAGTGAAAATTTCATGCCAGAGGCATCCCCCATGGATGGACCAGGACCTTAAGATACCTTATATTTGGCTGTATATCAAGTTATTGTTTGGATGAGTTTGAACAATGCCTGGATATTATTGCCCTGTTGAGACTGTATGTTTCTTTCAAGTATGGAGATGATGGATTATATGGACATGTCAACTGTTTGGAACATATGAATTACTTTTCAGTATTATCTATTTTGTATAAAACTTTACCCACTAAGTATATGTTGTACAACTATTAGAACTCTTATTTTTGGAAACATAACAGCTTTATGTGGAGACATACAGTGCTGTATTAATTTGAATTAAAATATTTATTATTGTTTGCATGGGTATTTTTTATATTCATTTAGTTGCTAGCTAACATGAATGCCATTAGATCCAGCGTGTGGAAGGCGTTACATCTCATATTGAACTACAGCATCTCATGCAGTAAAAGATAACACATGCGCATGTTGTTGTTACTATAGAAATGATGAAATAGCTTATTGAATATGTAAGTAGATGTTGTCATTAGTAACCTACATCAAGGGTATCCAAAATGATGCATACCGCCTTCTTTGAGAGACTTTGATGGATGATGGCATTCAATAAGGGAATTCAAGGGTGGGATTGGATGCATACACCAGCCTCGTGACAAGGAGGTTAAACCCTGCTGGTCCCTCTAGTTTTTGTTTGCTATTGCAGATGTTTTTCTTTTCGTTGAGTTTTATATTCACAGTTTAATTTTTTTTTTTTTTTTTTTTGCATGTTTTCAGACTTGTTTACATATGCCAGTGCTGCTTATGTGCATTTTTTTCTCTCTTCTTCCCTTCCCTGATTTAGCCAGTTTAGTCTGTATTTTCTTCCACTTCCTCTTTCCTATCTAGATTTACTTAATAAACATAGAATTTTATAAAGGAAATGTGTTATGAAGACAGACACTGCAGAAGGCATCATAAACAGTAGTAGCCATTATGTGTGTTATCCACCGCACTGCAACCCAATGCATTGGATACGTGTCTTGCACTAATAGGGTTAAAAAATTAAAAATTGATTTATGTGCAGGACTATTTTCCTGTGACATCCAGATGAACCCAGAAAGAAGGAAATGTTTTTAATGACAGAATTTACAATGCTAAGCCCTTTCATTTCCAAAAAGGTGCAAAGCACTGAGTTACACAACCGTCCATCGGTGAGAGTGAATATGTGTGCGAGTGTATGTGAGCGAAAGCATGTGTGGTGTGGGGGTGTGAGTGTTTTGCATGAAGTGTGTTTTGCACATACTGATGAGGGGCAATGTGAAGGCAATATGGTATATGGAGATGATGGGGGCAGTATGGAGCTGATGGGGCAATGTGAGGGCAATATGGTATATGGAGATGATGGGGGCAATGTGAGGGCAATATGGAGATGATGGTGGCAAATTGGAGCTAATTGGGGGCAATGTGGCGATGATGGGGGCAATGTGAGGGCAATATGGAGGTGATGGGGGCAATGTGGAGATTAGGAGCATTGTGGAGGTGTCCAGTGCAGATGGTCCATGGGGGGGGGGGGCGCTTCAGATTTCTGTGCCTACAGGCTCCTGAGATGTAAATCCGGCCCTGACTGTTTTGCATATTACATGTAGTGTTTTGCGTGTAGCCTATAACGTTATATGTATGCATTTTTTGGATAGCGTTTTGCATACAGTATTTTTCATATAATGTTTTGCATTTAGTGTATTTCCTCTTGCGTGTTGCATTTTGAGTATAGCATGTTGCATATTGCATTATGCATATTGCGTATAGCGAGTTGCATATTGCATATATGGTTTTGCGTATAGCACTTTGCATAATGTATATAGCATATTGCATATTGCGTATATAATTTTGCATTGTTTGTATTGTGTTGTGTGTGTGTGTGTTGTGTATATGTGTTCAGGGCCGGATTTCCCAATAGACAGAGTAGGCACCTGCCTACAGCTCCAAATTTTGAGGGGGCACCTCAGTGGTGCTAGCCACACCCACATTCTGAAATGTGGTCATAGCAATCTTAATGTCACTGAACCAGTTACATACCCCCTTACAGTCTATTATTTACTAGTGAGATCTCCAATGAATAACATAGGACTAAGTGCTTTGGCTCTATAGTCTAAATGAAAGAGCTTTATCTTATTCTATGGAGCCAATGTATTAAGATTTCTCCAAAATGATACAACAAAAAGGAGCACAAAAAATGAAGCAAAAAAATGGAGCAAAAAGTGGAGCAGGAAAATGATCAAAAAAGGAGTAAGAAAACAGAGCAAATAATGGAGCAAAATAAAATGATGCATCAAGTCCTAACAGTAGAGGTTTTAGTGCATTAGCTCCCTGGAGCATGGGTATCCAAATATGGTCCTCCAGTGCCACTAATAGGCCAGGATTTAAGATCTCTAATGTTAGCGAAATCTGGAGCTTTTTTGCACCATGTATTGCTCCACTTTCTGCTCCATTTTGCACTTTTTTGCTCCATTTTGGAGAAATCTTAATACACTGGCTCCATAGAATAACAAAGGACTTACTGCACTGGCTCCATAGAGTAAAGAAAAGATCTCCAAGTCCAATGTTATTCTATGGAGCCAATGTATTAAGATTTCTCCAAATTGGAGCAAGAAAACAGAGCTAAAAAAAGGTCTAAAAATAGAGCAAGAAAACAGAGCAAAAAATGGAGCAAGAAAACGGTACAAAAAAACAGTGCTCCAAGTCCTATGTTATTCTACAGAGCCAAAGCCTGCAGCTTTAAAGGTCTGTGAGTAAAGAGCTGTTTGGGCAAGACAACTGAGCAAAAAATAAAGCAACAAAAAAACAGCAAAAAAAAAACAAAACAAAACACAGCAAGAAAACGGAGAAAAAAATTGAGCCTGAAAATGGTGCAAAAATGAGGCTCCAATTCCAGTGTTATTCTATGGAAACAATGCTTACAGATTTCTCCAACATTAGAGGTCTTAGTGCATTGGCTCAAAACAGTAAAGAACAGATCTCCAAGTCCAATTTTATCAATATGGAGCCAATGTATTATGATTTCTCCAAAATGGAGCAAAAAAAAAAAAAAAACCCAGAGCATTTTCATCTACTTCTGGAAAATGTCACATTACTATGAAGAATAAATCTAAAAATGGATAACCTCTGGATATAACGCTGAGCACATGCACTCAACTTCTTTGGTCGATCAAGGTGAGGCCTGTTCTGTATGTATGTATGTATGTATCTTTATTTATATGGCGCCACACAGTGTACGCAGCGCCTTACAATAGACATATGTTACAATAAATAAGAGGGGATGAAATAAGTGCGACATTCATAGAAACAATGGGAGAGAATTCCCTGCCCCAAGGAGCTTACAGTCTAAATGGATAAAGGGAGACATACAATGGGGTAAGAGGGTGTTAACTGCTGAGATTACAAGTGCTGAGTGGAACCTGTCCTGTGAAACTGCTGTATGGTCTTGCCCACCGTGCTGTAGCTCAGTTTCAGAGTCTTGGCAATCTTCTTATAGCCTAGGCCATCTTTATGTAAAGCAACAATTCTTTTTTTCAGATCCTCAGAGAGTTCTTTGCCATGAGGTGCCATGTTGAACTTCCAGTGACCAGTATGAGAGAGTGTGAGAGCGATAACACCACATTTAACACACCTGCTCCCCATTCACACCTAACACTAATGAGTCACATGACACCGGGGAGGGAAAATGGCTAATTGGGCCCATTTTGGACATTTCCACTTAGGGGTGTACTCACTTTTGTTGCCAAGGTTTAGAAATTAATGGCTGTGTGTTGAGTTTTTTTGAGGGGGACAGCAAATTTACACTGTTATACAGGCTGTACACTCACTACTTTACATTGTAGCAGATTGTCATTTCTTCAGTGTTGTCACATGAGAGATAAAATAACAATATTTAAAAAATGCGAGGGGTGTACTCACTTTATGAGATACTGTATATGAGTGTACAACTGGTGTATATGTTAAAGTGTTAGTAATGTCTAAAAAAAACTTTTTTGCATTTAGAAGAGTTTAAAAAGCTGATCTAAATGCAAAAAACCATATCTCTTAAACCACTATGGTTTAAGAGATACGGGCGTTTAAAGTTTGATTTCTCCTACTGACAGCTGTAAAGCTGTCAGCAGGAGATCCGTGTCGGTCGACACGCTGGCGCTTGAGAAGTGCCGGGATCTCGTTACTTACACGGAATCCCTTCATGGGAATGGTCTAAAACGTGTGCCTAGTGTTCAGTTTTTTGCATTTGGATCAGCTTTTTAAGGTCTTCTAAATGCAAAAAAGTTTTTTTTAGACATTACTAACACTATAATGGATAAAAAAAATGTAATAGCCAGGGGCAGAAAATCATAAAAACCACATTTCTGTACTAACATACACACCAATATACTGTATATTGGTGTATAGGTTAGTACAGAAATGGGAATTTTATAATTGTTCAACCTTTGCCAATATTTTCCTAAAAATATCACCTAGCATAAACACCAATCCTGACTTTTTATAAATATTTTATTTTATGCTGAAATCAGCTTAACAAAGGATCCACTGACAGGTCTGCTTATCCATATGCACAAAACACAATTCTACTCCCTACCGGCTATACCATACAGTCATAAATTCCCCATTGATTTGTAATGCACTGTAATGTGCATTGCTTTGTAATGCCCATCATCCACTTACCTTTAAATCAGGGATGCTTATGAAAAAATACATCCTGCAGGTGTCCACTGATTCATGTGCAGTGCTAAATAATACATTTTTCAAAAGCATCCCTGACTTAAAGGAATATGTATTCACCTTAATCTCAGTGAGCCAACAATGGGAATTGTAGTCCAACAACAAATTGCACCTTTGTCCTAGAGAACAGGAGACACCACTGTGAATACTATTTGGATTCTGATCTAAATTTAAAGTCAATGTAAATGTCACTTTGTTAATAATGGAATTTGCAACTTGACAGTATTTGTACAATGGAAATATACAGTATTTGAAAATATAGAACTATATACTTATAAAGGGTATTTATACAGACCTTTAACATCCAATTTTTTTGCAATTAAAACTAGAGTACATGTAAAATCATTTTATGAATATATGATTATTTTTAGTTGATTTTTTTATCTATCATGGATGGTTCACTGCCATCTCAACTCAATATGGCTAAGACAGAACTGGTTGCATTCCCTCCTAAACACCACCCCCAAACTCTCCCTCCAACACAGTTGACAATTCTACTATCCACTCAGTAACCAAAGCTGTCTTGGTCTCTTATTCGATTTTGCCTTGACATTCTCCCCCCATATCCATCCTGTCACCAAAGCCTGTTGCTTCTTCTTGAAAAATATTGCTAAAATGCAACCCTCCATCTGTATATTGACTGCAAAAACTCTGACTGAGGCCCTCAACTCTCTAGACTAGACTAGATTATTGCAACATTCTACTCTCTGGTCTTCTTGTCTCTCAACTTTCTCCACTGCTGTCTGTTCTCAGCTGCAAGAATAACTTCCCTTGCTTCCAGATATGTCTTCACTTATCTCCATCTACATCCCTACCCGTCACCTGCCTTCTTCTCAAAGATTCTTTCTGTCCTCTCGTTACACAACCCAAGCCATCTATTGGCTGCAATCAATTTCACTGGCAGTCCCTAGACTTTGGAATACATTCCTATCACCATTCGCCAGTTATCTACACTCATCACTTTCAAGCATCTCCTAAAAACCCACCTGCTTAATGAGGCATCTCCGTAACAATATTCTCCTTGCTCACACTGACAGTCAAATTAAAATCATTCTGCACTTCCTTTACTGAAGCCTTTTAGTTGCACTTATGATCCTCATCCTACTGTCTCTGTATGTTGTCATGATTACTAATTAGACTGTAAGCTCCTTGGGGCAGTGTCCCTTTCCCAATGTATGATTCCCTTGCTGCACTCCCCCAACCCCCCACCCCGCAAATAATGCAATGATCGCACTGTAGCTTAGTGCTCTTAACCCTGTCCTGTATTTTTTATTGTACTCTTACTATTTCTATAAAGCACTATATAAATAATGATACATACATACATACATATTCTAGTAAACCCATTCAAACACACACACACAGCTATGGTCGGAAAATCTTAATGGGCTCATTTATTTTTTGCTTGCTCCTTGAATCATAAGATACAACAGATCCTAGCTGATTCACAGGACCGCTTACTCTGCTCACTCACTACATGGTGATCTTTACCCTTAAAGGAATAGAGGGGTGTGCATTGCATTGCTTAGCAATGAATTACAGACCCCTCTGGTTCTGAGGTGGTTAAGTACACTCCTGCACTCAGACTGCCACGAACTTTCACGGACTGTCATGTCTGTCTCCATGACATGGCAGCAAAAACTGAATACAGATGTTATGTCTTAAAAAAGGGTGCAAGTACAAAATTCACAGGGCCCTCAGGATTAAGTAACTTAACCCCTTAAGGACTGGCCCCCACACGCATGGTGCGGTCACTTAAGGACCAGGGACCTTTTTTTTTTTTTTCCGAATCCGATTCCGGACTTCTCGAACGGCGTGCAGCCATCATCGGTCCTTAAGTAAAAACAAGCCATGACGGTCCTGGACCGTCATGGGTCCTTAAGGGGTTAAGGAGTTATTATTAGGAGATGATAGTTCTCGTTTAAAATAATGTTTGAATATAGTATATAGTATAAAATGTGATGTTATGTCTGTGGAAATTGACAGTAAAATATTTTGACACTAATAATGACATTTTAACATTATTTTGAACACAGGACCCCTACGAGAATGGTTTGACCCTTAACAATTTGCATTATGAATATGCATTCCAATCACGGAAAAAAAAAAACGAAAAAAAAACACATCCTTAACCCAGTGCCAGAGCGATATGCAACGCATTGCTTTGCAATGCATTGCGTACTCCTCTGGCACTGAAAGTGTTAACACTCAAGAACAAACACATTTGCATTTAACACTGGAACAAAACAATTTTTTATCAATGTAGTTTCTCATTTTTATTTTGTGTTTACTTCTTTGGCTCCATCATGTCATCTGCTTCAGTAAAGACCACAACAATTAGTATTCTGTATTAGCAAAACTAATTAAAAATCTCTAACAATTAGATTTGATTGTAGAATCCAAGGCTTGTATAATTGGCAAGAAAATTACATGTTTACGGCTTTTATTTAAACAGGGTAATCAGAATTGTGATAAAGTCACAAAAACGTACACCACGAATGTCAGGCTCCAAGATTTGAGGTTGTAAAGGTTATTTTCTACCCAGCAGCATTTTCAAAATAGTGACCCTGGGTTACCTTACTGTTCAGAAAGTAAAATACTCCAAATAATAAACCTGGCTTTTGTTTTTATTTTGTTTTTTTCTGCACCTTACATGCAAAAACAATTTAATAGAATACAAACATCTCCTAATAAACCCTCACTTATCTTAAAGGGGCAGTGCTCCCTCGGACAAAATAGATAATACAGTAGTATGTAAATAAGATAAAATAAATTGGATATGTGTATTTTTTTATCCTTATTTTTATGCACATAAACTATATATATAAAAAAAACAGTGTAACAAGCTTCTTGTGCTGTTATGGTAACAAGAAAAGTCTTTGCTCTCAATTTTTTTACAGCTGTGAATATCCCACCAAGCCCTCCCCCCTTCCCCACTTAATGCTGATTTTTCAACTTTCTTGCATCGGAAATGGCTTTTAATCATCGCTGGAAAGTTTCAAGGAAAGAGAAAGTTCAGCACCTCAGATGAATTTAGAGGACCCTAGAGAAACTGAAATAATAGTAAAAATATTAAAACCCAAAAGTGCATTTGAAAGGTTTATAAAGCCATTTCGGTGTGTCGGTTACAGGCTCCCTAATGGTCTATTTATTTAAAAAATATTATGGGAAGCTTGTATCTGTGACATTCAGATTTTCACAGGCAGAACTAGCAACAGCGCCACCTAACTGCAAAACATCTTGAAATCAAACGATCAGAAAAATGATGAGTTATATTTTTAATAAAATTTTTAATATCTTTTTTAATACCTTTTAAAAGAAGCACCTCCAAACATCAGCTTACTTGCTCTTCTGGAAAACCCAACAACATATTTGTTTTCATAATTAGGGTATACGCTCCTTTAAACAGTAAATCTTCGCTTTCAAACAAATGTGTGGTTTAGCCATTCAAGCATTTCTGAACAGTGATATTTGTTTTATAATCCCAGAGGTACCCAGATATGGAACTGCTTCTGGTACTGTCTGTCTCTTAGGGCAAGTTTTTTAAAGGCACAATAACAATGAAAAAAATCAATATCTACTTCAATATCATGTACTCCTAGTACAGGCCAAACAAAAGATAGATGAAATGGCGCAAGACGTAACCTATATAGAAAATAATGAGTTAATAAATACAGTGTAACTGCTGCTACTATCTCTGTAAGCGTGAGAAAAACCTACAAATATAAACCAAGAAAAACACGAGAGAGCACTAAAAATAAAACCAAATTAAAATAGAAATAAAAATAAATAAACAATAAATAAAAATATATCTAAGGAGATAAGTAACTGAGTGCCCCCCCCCATGTTAGGGACACATGACTATTGTCATATTATATATGTGATCCCATTATATATGACCATAGTAAATGTTTTTAATGTCATTGTATACATTGAGTATTTTATGAGTGTTTAGTCACTAATAATAAATTATATAGTTTTCTATTTCCATTTGGGTTGTTTGCCTCATTGCTCTACAATTTTGTATTTGCAGGGTTATCCAGTGTGTAGGGAGGTCTTATCCAGGTGGATTGTTACTGAGTAGGTGGACTGTACTCCTGTACACGGACAAGCTCCTACATTCAAATTTGGCGGTGCGGGTGTTTTTTGGTGCGGGGGGGCACTCAGTTACCTATCTCCTTAGATATACTCCTAGTACAAGACCTGTAAAACGTTGGTGTGAGAGTTCTCAGATATGTCAGAAACAGATGTGTAAGGTGGTCAGTGGCTATCAAGCTTATAAAAAGACAATTGCTCTGAGAATACATCCCTTCAACTGTCATTTCTCCTATTTCCTATTTGTTCATTTACTACAATTTTGGCATCCATTTCACTTATCACATATTAAAGGGATAGTAATACTTCATTTTATCTTTATTTTATTTTATAGGCATTAAAAAAACATGAAGAACGATATAAGTCTTATCTCTCAAACCTTTATGGTTTGACAAATATTCTCAAGCAAAGTTTCCCCCTCCCGCCCCTTTTACCTAATGTAAGTCATCTCTTCTCAGATGTGGAATCCAGTCCATAGACCAGACAGATAACAGCAAGGGACAATATTCTTCCTATCAGAACAATGAAACTCTGCCCCCCTTGACAAGCTTTTCAGCTTTTTTCCTTATCTTAATTGAAGATTGTCCCTCTCTGCAATCTACCTGGGCACCTCCCTTCTGCTCTGGCTGAGCAGTGTTACATCAGTAAAACGGGCGGGAGGGGGACACTTTGTCATTGAATTACTCTTGAACTACAATTCTGACAGAATTGAAATAACACTCTCCAAAGACCAAATACTACGATGATTAATTAGAGCTGCTTTTATTATAAAACATTACTATCTCTTTAAAATATAGTAGGAAATGTAATAAAGTGCAAAAAATAATTTTTTTTTAGAAAAAGATTAATTATCACAAGTGGAGATTATTTACAGTTGAAGGATGTAGGCCTAAAGTAAAGATGCAGAAAACTACTTTAACCAGTTGATGACCTGGGGGATGTATAATGCATTACCTTGCGGTGTGTTGTCCTCTCCTCTGGTCCTCAAAGGTTAAATAATGTTTGATAGATACATATAAGAAGAAGTATGAGCTAGGAGCTAAAACAGTAAGTTAAAGTGGATGTATCACCTTAAAAATTGTTTTGATCATAGTTTTTGTTATTAAAGTATTATTAGGAAAGCTGTTTATTTTTTTGTAATGTAACTATTTTTATATTTAATGTTCTGTGCTGTGCACTTCAGCATAATGTGCACAGCACAGCTTGTTTTCTCTTCACACCTCCCTTCCAGCTGCCCCAGAATTGAAATAATACTTTCCAAAGTCCAACTACTATGATGATTAATTATAGCTGCTTTTATTATGAAACATTACTATCCCTTTAAGAACTTGCATAATCAGACAGAGGTCTAGATACCTACACATCCATTGGAAAAGCAAATTTTTCATACATTGTAGGCCTTATACACCTAGCAAGTATTGTTTTTATGCTGGCTAAGATACTGATGAATTTTTTTCATGACATTGCCCATTTAACTCCTTGACACAAGAAGGGTATGCAACGCATTACTCTGCAATGCATTGCACACCCCTCTGGTTCTGAAAGTGTTAAGGAGATAGGAGAGCGGCATAACTGATACACAACTCTTCTACTTACAATTACTCACATGTGCTTATTTGTAGATACACTTCAACTATTTATACACATTGAGCATGATTCCCTATGACCCACATTCCTGGGAATTAGCCAGAAATCTGAGTAAAGTAGGATTTTTTTTAGCATGAATCCAATTTGCACCTACTCCCAATTAACTTATATACCACACTGCAGCCAGAACTGGCATACAATAATTGCATATTTGCATGGTCTCCATGTACTTGCTTATTGATAAATGAAGAAGGACAAGTAACTGATATTTAATTGAATGGTAAAGGAAACTCCATCATATTTCCCAGCCTCACTACTATTTAGACACTGATAATTTAAATTTAACTCAACTGTTCCTATGAGAGAAGACTTGGTAAAAAAAAAAGGCCAAGGATGAGTTGTACAACCCTAAAATGGCTCCTGTCATCCCACTACCACCACCACCACCTTAGTTAACATGGTTGATGGACTCAAGGACTTCACTTGATGCTTGCTCAGTCTCTAGTCACTTGAACTGTATGGGAGCTGCTCATGCAGAGAGCATCAGAGGTCACTTTTCTAAAACATAAGTTCAGCTCTCCAGCTGATTCACCAGACTGAAGGCTTGATCCAAATGTTGGCGATAAAAAAGCCGGCAGGGCAAAATGGATACCGATCGACAAAAAGAAAATGTCTTGGTCGGTATTCAAATGTCCTACCAGCTAAAAGCACAACGGATGTTAGGCCACAAAAATGGTCTTGTGGCCAAAAGTCTGTTTTGTGCGTTAAGTTCCCAAAACACTGTTAAGTAATGGCAGTATTGGGAACTTAACAGTAAAAAGCTAACAATCTGTGCATTGACATACTGCCAAGCACAGATCGTTAACTCATCTGTCTTACACTTACCTGTCATCCACTCTCCTTCTCCTTCAATCTTCTCTTCAGTCTTCTATCTTCTGTCCTTTTCTTCAGTCTTCTCTTCTTTCTTCTATCTTCTTTTCCTTCTGTCTTCTGCCTGTAAAATAAAACAACAATATTATTACAAAGCATTAACAATTACATTGTTTAACCCTTTGAGTGGCAGAGGGGTAAGCAACGCATTGCAAAGCAATGTGTTGTGTACCTCACTGGCACTCAAAGGGTTAAAATATTATTGTGCCATGAATATTCCGTAAAGTAAATGCCTCTATTTAATGCTAAAGTCCATAAAAATGCCATGAAGAAATACTATAAATATACACGGTGAAGAAATGTCATGCATAAATGCTAAGTAAATGTACTTAGCTTATATCTTCATGTCTCCGCCGATTGGTGCGGCCGTGGAGACAGCGGAGGTAGAGACACAGATGAACCACACGGGTGCCCTTCACTCCTGCATGGGCCGATGCCCATAGTACACTGAGGGAATTGGAATTGAGCCTGCCTATATATATGGGCAGTCTCACTTCTATTTCCCTCACAGCCATTGGCTGGTATGTTCTTACACACATCCCAGCCAATCTGTTTAAAGGACAGCCGCTCAAATCTGATTGGCTGGGATGTGCGTAAGAACATCCCAGCCAATGGTTGTGAGGGAAATGGAAGTGAGACTGCCCATTGATAAAGGTAGGCTCACTTCCAATTCCCTCAGTGTGCTATGGGCATCGGCCCATGCAGGACTGAAGGGCACCCGTGCGGCTTATCTGTGTCTCCGCCGCCTCCACCTCCCCGGCCGCACCAAGCGCTGGAGTCATGAATATATTAGCTAAGTACATTAAGTGTATTTACTGGGTTACAAGTTCTGTGTGTAAGCCCTCTTACTCTAGCAATGCTTTGCAGGCTGCAATGTCATCTTCATGTGGAAGTATGGTGTAGAGTGAGTCCACATCCATAGTGCCTAGAATGGTTTCCCTTGGGATGAAGCCAAGGTCACACAATTTGTTTAAGATATTGGTTTTGGCCTGTTTGCAGCTGGGTGTTTTTTGGCCATTGTTTTTATAATCATCTCTACCCAGCCAGATATATTTTCTTTCATTGCTGTACCAAAATTATATCTGTGTCTTGATCCATCTAGTCTTCTTGTTTCCTAGTTAATTTATTCCTATCAGTGCCAGATTGACATCCAAAACTTTTTTTAAAATGCATTGGTCATCTCCTGGTTTTCAAAGAGTTAAAACCCTCAGATGATCTTTGTACCCAGTTACCCCTTTATTAATTCTGAATATAGCCAAATAACTTTAATGATCATCAAAGATAACCATTACCATTGCCCCTATACAAAGTCAAGGTTAGAACAATTCTGGAGCAAGCCAAACGCATCATAGAGAATACATATAATTTCCCTAAATTTGTTTTGATTTAAATGTGCTTATAACCAATTGAATGCTAGCAAGTTCTCTAACAAATTGTAAAGCAACATGTGGAGAAATCTCACAAATTCAAAGGGTTAAAAGCCCAATGAAATCAATGGCAATTATTATTTGTTGTCTGTGGTGCTGCTGGTTTTCCCCAGAATTGCTCCCCCTCTGTATAGCTCATATGACCCAGTGCTGCATTATGATACTGCATGTTTTGTTTTAAAGGGGAATTATGCCCTGGAAATAAATGGCTCTTAATTTGAGTAACAAATTTGACATGTTTACACGGCAGTCAGTTATTTCAATCAATATACATTTTGCATTATATCTGTCGTTTCTGCATATAGTGATCTCTTTTGAAGTCTTCCTCCATTTCACACCTCCTCGCAACAAAAAATGGGCTTCCTTAGTCCGTAATGTCTTAAAGGTCATGCGCCTTTATCCGTTTGTAAACTGAAGCAACTAGCAATAGACCTGACTGCTTAGGGAGGACACCTGCCTAGGAATGTCCTGTTGGGCAACTTTACCCTTTTGAGTGCTAGTGGAGTATTTGCAATGCACTTGACACCCATTTGGCACTCACAGGGTTAATTACCACTTAGTCCTTGGGCACACTATCCCTTTAAAGAGTATGGTTTAGATCTTCCACAGCAGATTTTATTTGAAATAAATTGTGTCAGTTGAAACGTATTAGTGGAAAAGAACAACTTTGATGGAATATAGCACTAGCAACACATAGACTGATAGACTTCACTGGAGAGGAAGATAGATCATGTTTCCATGAATACGGATTAGACATCCACGCTGGCTGGAAAACCGCCATACTTGGTTCCCCATCTGTGAGTTCAAACAGACCAGTGTAAACCTCTGATAAACTCCTTTAAAGTAAAAATTGTCCTACTAGGCTACTAAGAGAATCTCATTTTATGATACTGTGTTAATCTACAATCTTGAATTAAGAACATCTTTACAATATGGAGATATACAATACGGAAAGAAAAGGAGCAGTTCTGCAGCAAACCAACTGTACCATAAAGGACAGGTGAAATGCCCTTTGATTTAAATTGGGCTTTTAACCCCTTAAATGCTATAGATACCACCAGAGCATTGCTTTGTAATGAATTAGAGACCTCGCTAATAACAAAGACCCATTTAATCAATCAAAATTTGGAAGAATGTTTATGTATAGCCAATAGTGTAGTTGGTTTGCTCCAGGACTGCTGTACTTTTCTTTATTCATGTGGCCCAATGTGTAGTCTCTGTTTCCTCTGGAATGCACTGAATCTTATGTATTAAGAACAGTGGGTTATGTACTAAGGTATGATAAAAAGTTCATGGATTGCAGATAACTTCTCCTATGCACTAAGATCTCTTCCTGCAACAATACAGATAAACGACCTGCCCTAATGAGCTGGGGAGTACTGAACAAAATCAGACTCCTCCAACAAGGGATAGCTGTGCAAGATGCTAGGGTGCAATGCTAGGGAGCGGTGGTTACCTAAAGAGAATTGTACTGCTGCCTAGCTGGATGAAGGTGCTAGACACGAAGCTAGATTGGCCCCTTCAGTTGAGCCCTCTAGGCAAACTATACAACCATTATTGCCAGGGAGAAACAGTCTGCAACAGGAACAATGGTACTCACTCAAGAGAGCAGAAGGGAAACTCAGAAATCCGAGAAGCAGATATAAAGTCAGAGACTGGAGAGATGTCTAAGCCAAGAAGGGTCGTACACAGGAAATCTCTGGAACAGGTGCCAAACCTTCAGAGAGTAGAGTGGTCAGGAGCCAAGCAGGGTCATTCACAATGGATCTCTGGAGCAGGTACCAATTCTTGAAGCAGAAGAGTGGTCTAGCCAGGAAGGTCATACACAGAAATGCACTATCAGAGGCAAAATTGGAAGGCAAGGACTAGATCAAGGATAGCTGGATCATACACGGGCAACGAAGGAAAAATTAAACACTACACTAACTCACTACTAGAGAATCTATATTAACATGTACCAAGAGGAAAACCTCCATCTCTTTATAGCCGTGACCCGGAAGTGATGGGAACATGCATGGCAACAGAGGAGCAAGGACCAAGATGAACGCAAAGTCAGACCATGGGGAAAAACAGGAAACAGAGACAGAACGCAAGAGAGAGTCAGAGAACAAAGGCAGCAGGACTGGGGTATGGCTGTGACACTTCCACATGAAAAATGTTAGTGCATAAGCTCCACAGAATAATAAGATATGGAGAATTGATCTCACTGGAGAAGTCATCTCTACCTTATCACCTCTTTATCATGCTTTAGTGCATAACCCCTGTGAAGTCCTAAAGCCTAAAGGAAAACATTTGCTCTACTTCCTGATGCCAAACAAGTGCTACAGTGTCGTTTTCTACTACTGCAAAGCTGCTGCACATTCATTCCCTATCGCTGTCATAAAAGCACTGTATTAGGATTTTTTTTATATTCAAAGGCAAAAACTTACATCAAAGCTGATGTTTTAAGTTCTCACCCAAAAGATCAAAAGCCAGAAAATATCGGTTACAGTTCATCAAGAACTGTCCAGGGTTACAGAAGACCAGGGCCTTGTAGGAACTTGGAGTGGTAGCAAAAGTTCCAAAGAATGGACCTTTGGCTCTGGAGCAGGTGTCACAAGATGTAGCATACTTAGAAATGGAGTGTGCCAAACTGAGCCACCATAATATGAAGTCCACAGTTTTGTGAACTCACAAGTGGTCAGCCAAGGGAGATTTACACATGAACCCCAATACTACACACAGGGACTCTAAAAAATACTTGCACCTTCCAATAATAGATACTGCCATTCGAATCAATTGCAGGTGTGACTGTTCAGAGAACATTCTTTTGACCTGGTGCAGTAGGGAAGGTTTAGTAAGCAGGAAATGGCCAGGCTGAAGAATGGCATCGGACTTAGGACTAGCTGTTGAATCTACAGAGTGTATGTGAGAATTGATATCTTTCTTTGTATTCTTTGAACAAGGGCCATAGGTAATATGAAAGGACAACCTGGCAAAAAAAAACAAAGCCCAACAAGCCTGATGGGATTGGAGACTTTTAGATGAACAAAGATACTCTAAATTTTTATGGTCCAAAAATATGGTGATGGGGTGATTAGCAGCTTCCAGAAGGTGGATCCACTCTTTCCAAGACCATTTGAAAGCTAACAATTCTCTATCTCCCATGTCATAGTTGATGTTGATTTTTGAAGTTGATTTTTGAAGGAGATAATTTCCATGAGAAAGATCTTTAAGGCTTCTCCACCAGGACATGAATGCTCTTGCAGCCAGATTTAACGTGTCCACTTCCAGAATTATCTGGGCATAAGCTATAGGGGAAGGTGAAAGGTCCTGTTGTGTTCCCATGAAAAAAAATCTATAAAAATTTCACACTTTTCCACTTTTTCACTTGAAAATCCATCTGCTTTTTCACTTACTGCCAAAATGTTTTCACTTTTTTTTCAAAGGTTCTAAAGTTACCCCCGTTTACTTACGTTCACTTTGCATTTCTGAACCAAAAACAGGAGGTTTCCAGGACGTGTAACACAAAATTAAGCAGATAGAGAGCTAGAGAAGGTGCTAGGCAATTTTGTAGCTAGTTATATAGTGAAATAAGGACAGCAGAGGCTCAGACTGATGGCTAAGAGTATGAGTACTCATCTGAAAAAGAGGAGGAGCTGGAAGGACTCTGATGTGTCCAGTGAGTCAGAAGAGGAGGAGGAGGAAGTGACGACCACCACCATGGAAGGGTCTGAGAGCCCTGATTCCCAGGCCCAATGATGCCCAGTCCCCCTACATCATCCCTTGGGATTTGGGGGAAAATTGTGTGATCTTCAGCAAAGGCACATGAAGTAGTGGGTAGCAGTGTGAGCAGGACAGGTCAGCTAAAAGAAGGAGGAGTATGATAAGTTGATGGCAAGTTTGACAGAAGGGGACTTTAAGTCACACTTGCCATCTGTAGCAGTATCACTACTACCACGCAGCAGCTAGACAGTGTTGGGGGTGACTCTCATAGAGCAGCAGCAAGGGCGGAACCAGTCTGATGTGAATATGGAAATTTCCTCTCTGCAATGACACATGGAGTGAAAAATGTGACTTGTAGCAGCATTGAGGGGCCACTATGCCTAAGAACAAGACACTTTATCTTGTTCATTCTCAATAGGTGATTGTCACAATATTTGTTTCTTAGTCTCCCTAAGTGGAAGGAGATCCCAGGCATGGGCCCTTGCTCTTCATGTGCTTAGGGGGAATCAGCTGTACTTTACCACCAAGGTCCACATAGGCCGAAATGCACATCTGAGGTTTTGCTGATTCTCTTGTGTGGAGAGGGTTTACCTGACATTTCTGAGCTGGACTGTCTGAGGGTGGGACTAGTCTGATGTGAATATGGAAATTTCTACTCTGCAATGGCTCATGGGGGTGAAAAACATAACTTGTAGCACCACTGAGGTGTTATCCTTATAGTTATCTGATATATTTTGTCGTACTGTAGTTTCATTATATCTATATATCGTAGTCTAGAGTTTTGTATACCCTTATATCCCAATTCACTTATTATTTATATTTTATATATCATGGTTTATTTATCCTTAAATAAAATTACATACATATATTGTTTCATGAGTATGAGTAATTGATTCTTTTTAATCAATTCTTTTCACTGTGAAAAAAGTGTGCCATACCAAGAATGTATTTATTTATATTTTTGTTTATTTTATGCAAGATATACAGTGCATGGTCTTCTGTTTCTTTTTTTATACGCAACAGTGTTAATACTTTTTTGATAATAAATCTTTAATATACTCCTCGACTCCAGACCTCCTGGCTCCTTTAAATGCTTTCCTCATAGATTTCTACTGTAAGCTGGATGACACTGGTGTATGGATACAGATGCAACTGAGTAAATGGTGAACCGGAGGTATACCAGTCTACAATCTTAGAACATGTGAGGGTACCTAGTGGATTTTAAGTCAGCAGGTGAGAATCTGTAGTTTATTTCTCCAATGAACTGTTGTCCATAATGACAATAATACTACATGTATATACCTGAGAAGAAACAATTATGTACTCAATCTGATTATCTCCTGTATTTTGAGTCCTGGAGGGTTTGCCTGTACATTCAGTTTTCCCATTTATTTCATTGGAAAGATCTAGGTGATAAAAGTGGAAAAACAGAACTGTTCACAGGAAATCTCCTGCTATGTGGGAAGTGCTGTTGTTTGCCTATTTTAGTGTTGAGGCCAAAACTTTTGTCCATCTCTAGTATGCTTTAAACAGGATCAGAAGTGAACTTTGCTTTAAGCTTGTTGAATGCTTCTTCTACTTAGACAAAATGTGTATTTTTATTCATGAGAGAGGTAATAGGTAGAATTATATTTGAATTACCATTGATGAATCTTCTGTAGAATTTAGCAAAGTCAATGAATCACTGAGTTTCTTAAAGTTTTGTAGAGACACGTCATTCTAATTTAACTGAGACATTAGAATAGTACATGCTAATCCCAGTTGTACAGATAGTAAACCCAAATAAGCTGATGGAATTTGTTCAAATATACATTTCTTGGCTTTAATGAAATGTGGATGATTTTTGAGGGAGTTGACTTCTTTCAGAGGATTCTGATGTTCCTCCAAAGAAAAAGTACTCAAAGTGGTAGAAACGAATGTAAAAGCTGTTTTCCACTCATCTTCCTTCCAGATATGGACCAAATTATATCAGCCATGTAGTCTCTTTTGGAAAAAAGTTGATGTATGTAATTTTCAAAGAGTTGTGTTCTTAAAGGTAATGGGTGTCTGTTCTTCACTGTCACCTTATTGAGTTACTGATAATTTATTCAGGGTCGGAGTGATGATCTTTTTTCTTCACAATAAAGATTCCTATGCCAGCAGGTGAAATGGAGTGTTAATAAAGCTTTTTCTGGGGTTATCCTATAGTCATACAGGGCTTTAAGTTCAGGTTTAGAGAGTTTAAATATGCATCCAGAAGGATCGTTGGCTCCTGGTAATAACTCAACAGGACAAACATAATAACGATGCTGAGGGAGTGAGTCTGCATCCTTTTTGATGAAGACACCTCCATGGATTCATTGTAGAACTCAGGGATGTTAGTACCTTCAAGTGTGATTGTTTCAGCTTGAATGAAATATTCCATGGTGAAGAAGCAATGGAATGTAAAGTTACATCTTCAGAAAGCATATTGAACACTTCTGGGAACATCGGGGACAGAACCACATCAAATAGGATCCATTCTTGATGGTGGGATTGTGGTCACATGAAAAAGCACAGTGCCTTGGATTATATGTCCAGACTGCAATCAGCTGCAATGACATAGTCAGCAGAGTATGCCATGAATTATGATTAGGTGGGCATTGATGGAACAGCTGCTAGCTCCAGAGACAATAATGGCCTTAGTTGTTATGCTATGTTGGTTCCACTCTAAAGAAACAGGAATAGAACAACAAGAGACAAAATTCAAAGGCAGTCTAGAATCAATAGTATGAAAGGTGGAGAAGATTTTATACTTAGATTGTTGAGGCCAGATAGGGCAAGAACGGGGGAAGCGTTTGAAGCTTCCACAAAACAGACAGGGGTTCTTGGCACTTATTCAAGCTCTTCAGGGGAGAGGGAACCTCTATTCAAAAAAACGTTTGCCAAACCCAGCTTCCTCTGTCTTCCAAGTGGGGCATGTACACCAGACCTTCACTGAGTATGACAGACTGCTCATTTGTCAAGTCTACTGTCATCTTTCAAGGAATCACCATCAATGCTCATCAGTAGGGCTCTCATTCGTACACCAGAATAACAAGACACATTCAGGGAAGGTAGCATGCACAATGGAGTCAGGTAGCAAGCCAAGGTCGAACTCTGGAGCGCTCAGGATAAGTTCATGAAAAAGCCAAGGTCAAAACACAGGTGCAGGCATAGAACTGAAGCTCCAAGTATCTGCAAGTCAAAGAACTAAGCACAGAGTGCAGAAATTATCGGTATTTAAGGACACATGAAAGGATGGCAAGCTCAGTCTGCTATGTCTCTGTATTTTTAGAGATTAGAAACTGCAGAAGTACACACATTCTTGAGTAGTCATACTTGCAAGAGAAATCATATTGGATTATTCACCCACTTGAGACATTTACATAGTAACATAGTAACATAGTAGATAAGGCTGAAAAAAGACATGCGTCCATCAAGTCCAGCCCATGCCAATAACACCCCTGTTGATCCAGAGGAAGGCAACAAAAAAGCCCTCTGGAGCAATTTCCAATGTAGGTGTGTGTGTGAGTGTGTCAAATAGTTCCCCGGCTCAATATCCTATTTGCTTTGAAGCCATCTGTCATAACTGTCAATATTGTTCTGTGCTAGATAGGCATCCATTGCTTTTTTGAATGCAGTTACATTATCTGCAAGCACAGCATCCCGAGGCAAAGAATTCCATAGCCTTACCGCCCTTACTGTAAAGAATCCCTGCCTGTGTTTTAGTCGAAAGCGCCTTTCCTCAAGTCTTAATGGATGACCTCTTGTTCTTAGCTCAGCTCTTTGCATAAATAATTCATTGGATAGTTCTTTGTATTGGCCTTGAATGTATTTGTAAATGGTAATCATATCACCCCTTAGACGTCTCTTTTCTAATGTAAACAAACCCAGTTTGGCTAGTCTCTCTTTGTAACTCAGATCCTCCAATCCCTTTATCAGTTTTGTTGCACGTCTCTGCACCTTTTCCAGTTCAGTAATGTCTTTTTTTAGAACAGGCGCCCAAAATTGTACTCCATATTCTAGATGAGGCCTAACCAAGGATTTATACAGAGGTAGGATAATATTAACATCCCTTGCTTCTACACCTCTTTTTATGCAGGCTAGTACTCTATTTGCTCTTGCAGCAGCTGAGTGACTCTGCACACTGCTGTGAAGACTATTGTCTATCAGTACACCTAAATCTTTCTCTAATGAGGATTTCCCAAGTTGTTTCCCATTTAGAGTATATGTAGCAAGTTTGTTTCTACAGCCCAAATGCATAACCTTACATTTATCCACATTAAATGACATTTGCCACTTTTCTGCCCATTCACTTAGTTTATCTAAATCCTTCTGTAGGGAAAAAACATCGAGCTCTGTATGTATTTCCTTACATAGCTTAGTGTCATCAGCAAAGATTGAGATGCTACTTTCAATTCCCACTTCTAGATCATTAATAAACAAATTAAAAAGCAATGGGCCCAGGACTGAACCCTGCGGTACCCCACTTATAACCCTAGACCAATTTGAAAAAGTTCCATTTACAACAACTCTCTGCCATCTATCATTTAACCAGTTCTCAATCCATGTACAGATACCACCACCCAAACCGAAGCCTTTTAATTTATGCAGTAACCTGTTGTGAGGCACTGTGTCAAAGGCTTTTGCAAAATCCAAGTATACTACATCAACCGCAATTCCCCTGTCCAAAATTACTACTCACTCTTTCATAAAATGCAAGTAAATTAGTCTGACATGATCTGTTCTTCATGAAACCATGCTGATTCCTACTAATGATATTGTTTGTCTTCACATAGTTCTGAATACTATCAGTTAATAACCCTTCTAGTATCTTACCCACTATGGAAGTCAAGCTCACAGGTCTATAATTTCCTGGTTTGGATCTTGCTCCCTTTTTAAACAATGGAACTACATCAGCTTTCCTCCAATCACAGGGCACTATGCCTGATGAAAGCGAATCAATAAATATTAAGTATAATGGTTTTGCTATTACTGAACTAAGTTCCTTAAGTACCCTTGGGTGTATACCGTCCGGTCCAGGCGCTTTATTCACTATAACCCTTTCCAGTCTCTTTTGGACCTTGTCCTCAGTAAGCCATGTAGATGTTGGAGGAAATTCCATGGTTTTGTCTGTTTGCCCATAGCTTGTCATTTCTGCTTCCTTTGTATATACTGAAGCAAAGAACGTATTTAGGGTCTCAGCCATAGCTTTATCCTCACTAATCAATTCACCTGTTTCAGTCCTAAGAGGACCAATATCAACCTTAACTTTTTTGTTGTTAATATACTTGTAGAATTGTTTAGGGTTTTTCTTGCTCTCGTTTGCAATGTTTCGCTCATTTTCTATTTTAGCTAGCTTAATTGCTTGTTTGCAGATTTTATTACATTCTTTATATTTTTTAAATGATGCATCTGACCCATTTGACTTAAACACCTTAAAAGCCTGCTTTTTATTTCTCATTTCCCTGCTAACCACATTATTAATCCACATTGGTTTTGCTTTACTTCTCTTGTGCTTATTCCCCAATGGTATATATTGACGTGTATATTTGCCCAAGAGCATTTTAAATACATTCCATGACTCTTGTGCATTTTTATCTTTGAAAATTACATCCCACTGGATATCCTTTAAAGCTTCTTTTAACTTTGTAAAATTAGCCTTTTTGAAATTGAATGTTTTGGTTAAACTCTTGCTATTGGGTTTCTCATAACAAACTTCAAAGGATACAATATTAAGGTCACTGCTGCCCAAATGTTCCCTTACCTGCACACTGTTTACAATGTCAGAATCGTTTGAGAGCACTAGGTCAAGCAAGGCCTCTTTTCTAGTTGGCTCCTCTACTAGTTGGGACATAAAATTATCATTTATCATACTTAGAAAAATATTTCCCTTTGTTGTGCCTGAAGTCATATTGCTCCAGTCAATTTGAACAAAGTGGGGGCAGAGAGAAATCTGTGGGCATCTCAGTGCATTCCTTTCCTCTATACCTTGTTAAACACTATATACTAAACAAGTTGCAGAGGAAATGGGGGAGCACACACATTCTTGAGTAGTCATACTTGCAAGAGGATTTTGCTGGAGAATTCCTAGGCATTCTATGGGGCAGGCATAAGAGGTTTATTGGCATTAAAGTCTTAATGACAGCAAAGTGTGTCCACCAGTATGCACTACTGCTATAGCACATACCCTAAAGGGCAGACAATGGGTGTTGCAGGCTAACACCACTGGAGCTGCACTGAGGTATACATACATTGACCTCAACATCTCACCACTAGCACTGAATTTAGTCCCAATAAAGTCTCCTTTGTGGGGAGAGAGACTTCAGTGAAAGGAATATGGAGTACAGCAACAAAGAATAATATCCACCTTTGCATACATGATACATGATACATGATACATTATTTGACTGTATTGCTTATACTTGCATAATATGTAAATTGAAAATAAAGTGTTACTATATGTTAAATCATACATAACTGTTTGATGCCTTAACATTCATTGGATATTTTGTACATCATTCAGATCATATGCGTGAACAATCTGCTACAGCCTTCTTGCATCCTACATTGAACATAAGAAATGGCTAATAAGCTGTACTGGGCTACTTCATCACAAGTGACACCTGCATATGTGTTCAACCCAATCTAATAGACTTGTTATGTTCTGAATGGGAGACATCTTGTTGACGTCATATCTGTACCACAAAGGATTTATGGGTACAAGAAGACTCTCACTGACAAACTCAGGTTTGGCGGTTGGAGGTTGAATGGTGATATGAAGGAAACCTTAAAGGGATAGTAATACTTCGTTTTATCTTTATTTTATTTTGTAGGCATTAAAAAAGCATGAAGAATGATATAAGTCTTATCTCTCAAACCTTTATGATTTGAGAGATATTCACAAGCAAAGTTTCCCCTCCTGCCCCTTTTACCTAGTGTAAGCCATCTCTTCTCAGATGTGGAATGCAGTCCATAGACCAGACAGATAACAGAAGCGGACAATCTTCTTCCTATGAAAACAATGAAGGCCCTGCCGCCCATGACAAGTTTTTCAGGTTTTTCCCTTATCTTAATTGAAGATTGTCCCTCTCTGCAATCTACCTGAGCACCTCCCTTCTGATCTGGCTGAACAGTGTTACATCAGTAAAAGGGGCGGGAGGGGCATACTTTGTCATTGAATTACTCTTGAACTACAGTTCTGACAGAATTGAAATAACACTCTCCAAATACTATGATGATTAATTAGAGCTGCTTTTATTATAAAACATTACTATCCCTGTAATAGGAAATGTAATAAAGTGCAAAAAATATTTTTTTTTAGAAAAAGATTAATTATCACAAGTGGAGATTATTTACAGTTGAAGGATGTAGGCCTAAAGGAAAGATGCAGAAAACTACTTTAACCAGTTGATGACCTGGGGGATGTATAATGCATTACCTTACAGTGTGTTATCCTCTCCTCTGGTCCTCAAAGGTTAAATAATGTTTGATAGATACATATAAGAAGAAGTATGAGCTAGGAGCTAAAACAGTAAGTTAAAGTGGATGTATCACCTTAAAAATTGTTTTGACCATAGGTTTTGTTATTAAAGTATTATTAGGAAAGCTATTTATTTTTTTGTAATGTAACTACCTTTGCAGATATTTAATGTTCTGTGCTGTGCACTTCAGCATAATGTGCACAGCACAGCTTGTTTTCTATTCACACCTCCCTTCCAGCTGCCCCAGGGAACATGTTCACGTTTCCCTTCGATGAGCTGTGAACGGCTTCTATCATTATATCAGCATCCGGTTCGCTAATGCTTACCATAACTTCCTATAACGATAGAAGACATTCACAGCACACTGAAAGGTATAGTAATGTTTCACAAAAACAGCAGCTCCAATTAATCTTCATAGCATTTGGGCCATAGAGAGTGTTATTTCAATACTGTCAGAGTTGTGGTTTAAGAGTAATTGAAGGATAAAGTTCCCCCCTCCCGCCCCTTTTACCTAGTGTAAGCCATCTCTTCACAGATGTGGAATCCAGTCCATAGACCAGACAGATAACAGCAGGGGACAATCTTCTTCCTATGAGAACAATGAAAGCCCTGCCCCCCTTGACAAGTTTTTCAGGTTTTTCCCTTATCCTAATTGAAGATTGTCCCTCTCTGCAATCTACCTGGGCACCTCTCTTCTGCTCTGTCTGAACAGTGTGACATCAGTAAAAAGGGTGGGAGGGGGATACTTTGTCATTGAATTACTCTTAAACTACAACTCTGACAAAATTGAAATAACACTCTCCAAGGTCCAAATACTATGATGATTAATTAGAGCTGCTTTTATTATGAAACATTACTATCCCTTGAAGGGAAGCGTGAAGTGCTCCCTGGGGCATCTGGGAGGGAGTTGGGAGGAGAATTAGGTAGTCAGATAGAGCTGTGATAGAGCTGTGCCGTATGCTGATTCTTCACCACAGCTCTGTCTGACTTAAAATAGAATATCTGCAAAAGTTACATGACAAAAAAAAAAACAAAAAAAAAAAAAACAGCTTCCCTAATAATACTTTAGTAACAAAACCTATGGTCACATTTTTTTAAGGTGATACATCCCCTTTAATTTAACTACACTTAGAAAACATATAAGGCTATCCTAATTGGTAAATAAGTCTAATCTTTTTAAATAGACCATATGGTAGTGGTGTAATTAGTAATTGCAGGGACCTATGCAAACATTTTTTTGCGCCTACCCCCCCAAAAAATGTATATATATTTTCACTAGAACCTTTTGGACCCTTTGTATGCTGGGTCCTGGCACTCTCTGTTCTTATGCCCTTGATAGATAGCCAGTTGGTTCTTATCCTTTGTCAAATTCTGTTTCTATGAATTTAGTTAGTCACACTATGTCACTAAGCCAATGCAGCACAGTATCTTATCAGACTATCTTCAGCATTTTGGCTCAGAAAAAGGTATCATCATACTTTATATATCTGCATTTCTTTTAGTATAAAAATTACCTCTTCCACATGCTAAATAATTCAGCAGATTTTATGGCCTTGTGTATACAATTATAGGAGACACAAGGGACACTTTTAAAGTGAATTGAAAATTCAGTGTGGGGGTGAACCAATGAATGAATCAACCTGGTATCTAATATTCTGCTGTGGAATGTTGACTTCCAACTCATGTTCCTCATATACTGGTCATGTACTACAGCATATGAAAGATTTAGTGCATTCCAGCGCACACACTCCTCTGTCAATAAGACTTCAACATGTGAACAATCCATTGATGTCTCCCCTTTAGCGTGCATAGCAAAATAAACTTACACCACTTTCCTTTGCTCTTTGTTAGGTCATAGCGTTTAAGGGGTTAAACTCAGGGCCGGATTTATAATTAGGCAGAGTAGGCATCTGCCTACAGGCGCACCCCACAGAGGGGCGTCTGTCATTGGGTTCATATTGTGTTTTGTTTTTTTTTGTTTCGTTTTTTTAATACGCCTCCCCCGTTGCCCACCACCGCAACATGGTGAAGACAGGTTTGTGCCTTCTTAGGCACAGACCTGTAGCTGCTGAGCTCCTTCGTTGGGTCTTTAGTAATACTCTGCTTTACTGAAGATTAGACCGCGCAGGAGCTCCAGCAGCTACAGGTCTGTGCAAAAGGAGGAGGCACAGACCTTTTGTACAGTTGGACCACCAGGGAAGAGGTAGGAAACGGACACTGGGTGGGGGACAATGTGTAATATAGAGCTGATGGGGGACACGTTGGAGCTAATGGGGCAATATGGAGCTGATGGGGGGGCAATGTGAGGGCAATATGGAGCTGATGGGGGCAATGTGGAGATGATGGGGGCAATATTGGGTTGATGGAGGGCAATGTGAGGGCAATATGGTATATGGAGATGATGGGGGCAATGTGGAGATGATGGAGGCAATATGGAGCTGATGGGGGGGCAATGTGAGGGCAATATGGTATATGGAGATGATTGGGGCAATGTGGAGGTGATGGGGTCAATATGGAGCTGATGGGGGCAATGTGGAGATAAGGAGCATTGTGGAGGTGTCCATTGGAGATGGTCAATGGGGGGGTGCTTCAGATTTCTGTGCCTACAGGCTCCTGAGATGTAAATCCAGCCCTGGTTAAACTTTGTAGCAATGGACACATGAGGTTTTCTAAGTGTTAATATACTTTAGAGCAGCATACTCATTGCTTTATATATAGTCTATCAGTTGTCTTTAGCTCAATGTCACCTTCATACTGACTGCAAATGTGTGATAGTGCTGATAGAGTATCAGAGATACAAGTCAGATTGTCTGTACAACAGACCCAGATAGCTGATAAGCAATATCTTGTGCACTTGATCTTTTATGTGGTTTATCTTCAAGTGAAGATTCAGTTACATGTCAAGATAGAAAACCTTATGCTAAAACTGTTGGTTTTAGTTGGTTTTTAGCTCCTAGGCTCCTAGGCTCCTACCCACTGATACATCTGACATTGTCAGGATTAGTGAGTATCTAAATCATCTCTCTTTATACCACCTACTTAAACACAGGTTAAAATTCCTAATGGAAAACACCCTACACTCCTGCCAGTACACTGGTAAAATAGCAGAAAAATACACAGATGATGCCACCCGGCCACAATAATTTCCAAGCTGACAAAATTCTTCCTGTACTGCCATGATTTCACTAGTGGCTACAGTATGAGTCTGAAGATGGACAACCTATATCCAATAGAAAACCAATAGAAAACACAGAATTATTTACCTCAGTACAACTATTCGGAGCAATTAGTGCAGTAAAGGAATTGTGCCACACTGGTTGTGCAACATGTCTACAATCCAAAACCTTCAACCTATCAGAGCCAACAGTTATCCAGACCACCTTCCATCTACCTGTGGCATGGATCCTGAAACTAGTGGTAGCTGTGCACAGGAAAAAATCATGCACAACCTCTCAGTCTTGTTCTTCAGTTTATCATTCTTATTAGTTACCCAACTGAGAAAATAGCCTAGATATTGGACAAAACCAGAACTTCCACAGAGTCTCACAGAAAACAGATGCAAAACATCCACTGAACTGCATCAAACCATACTTCATTGAGATACAATATACAATAAATGGCTATCAGAAGACTCCTACCATTTCTTGACATTTTAAAGGGCTAGTAATGTTTCATAACAAAAGCAGCTCTAATTAATCACCATAGTATTTGGACTTTGAAGAGTGTTATTTCATTTCTGTCAGAGTTGCAGTTCAAGAGTAATTCAATGAAAAGTATCCCCCTTCCGCCCCTTTTACTGATGTAACACTGTTCAGCCAGATCAGAAGGGAGGTGCCCAGGTAGACTGCAGAGAGGGACAATCTTCAATTAAGATAAGGGAAAAACCTGAAAAACTTGCCAAGGTGGGCAGGGCTTTCATTGTTCTCATAGGAAGATTGTCCCCTTCTGTTATCTGTCTGGTCTATAGACTGCATTCCACATCTGAGAAGAGATGGCTTACACTAGGTAAAAGGGGCAGGAGGGGAAACTTTGCTTGTGACTATCTCTCAAATCAAAAAGGTTTGAGAGATAAGACTTATATCGTTCTTCATGTTTTTTAATGCCTACAAAATAAAATAAAGATAAAACGCAGTATTACTATCCCTTTAAACACACATGCCATATAATATTATGTTGCCTTGTTGATCACATGCGATAGTCTTATTTAATGGTGTATTACTTTTCTGGTTTCAGTTACCTATATTCTGCACTACTCTCATTTCCACCTGTCATTCCCTGCTGGTCAGAACTAACTAATTTACATACATTAAACTAAATAAAGCTGTCTTGTAACATGCTGTTTTAAATTGAAAATGGCTTCTATAAAATATTGATTTTAAAGCTCTTTAAAAATAAATCAAGTTGTTATAAGATTTCAGTTCCGCTTTAATTGTCAGGAATTAAAGGAGAAGTAGCACCACCTAATAGTAACACCACACTTACCAATGGCCAGAAATGCCTAAAGACTCCCAGGAATCTTCATTGAGTTTAGATGTCATGTCCATGGGGGAAGACATAAAAAAAGAAACACCCCTCAAAACAAAAACAAGGAAATACACACAAGATGATGTTGGGTAGTGGGCTCACAAGCGCCTTTTGTGGAGAGGATTAGAACTGCCTTCACTCAGTTGCACACAACAAAGATATGTTTATACTGTTATCCATTGTGTGCTGTACGCTGTTTTCATGAGCATTTTACACCTCTAAATGAAAAAAAAAACGTGAAGCAATTCTGGGGCAAACCAACTGCATCTTAGGGATTTTATTAAAATTCCCATAGATTACAAAGGGACTTTTACCTCTACCCTTTCACAGAGCCTTGGACAATGTTCAGAGGGGTAAAAGTCATATTTAAATCAATGGGAATTTTCTGAGTTTTTATGGTTCTCTACCCCCCCCCCCATGGTGCATTGGGTTCCCCCCAGAATTGCTTATCTTTAGTCCGATGAATAAGGCTTATCTTATTTTGGGGAGTGTGAAAGTCCAAAAGTAGTGCAGTCCTGGGGCAAAAGATGCTCACCAAAGTCAACAAATAAAAATGCCTGCTGCTTTATACAGAATTAAATTGCATTGTGGGACATTTCTAGCATTACGGGGGCAGGAACCAAAAAGCTTGACAGGTACATAGTTGCACAGCATTTAAATGCTTTCTATCTATGAAGGGCCTCACATGTCTAAGAACACGACAATGAGTAACCCACAAATACAATCAATAAGACAGACTACAAAATTCAAAGAACAATTCATAAATTCAGGTCTCAAATGTTTGATATGTAACTGTTCATCCAAAAACTGATCACTGATCACCAGCAAATGTATTGTTAAGGAGACAGTCACAATTTATACCATATGCTAATATATGCTAATTATGGTACCCGTACAGTACCAGTGACATTTTCATATGTTAATCAATCATGTCAGTGATATTTCATATGTTAATTAAGTATGTTCAGTGATATGATATATGATAATAAAGGTTTCAATGACATTTCATATGCTAATGATACTCTGTGCAGTACCAGGAAAAGTTCACTTTTACTTTGCCCAGAAATAAAAGTGGTAATATCTCCTAAACTATACATATGCTGAACTTTTGACTAAGATGACATATAGGCAGTTTTAATGCAGTTTTCAAATATTCAAACTTAAATGAAGGTGAAAGTTCCACTTTAAGAATAGGTCTGGACCCTATTGAATCAATCTCTTACATACTTGAGATGTAGCCAAGGTATTGTAGAGACACCTCTACCATTCAAGGGGTTAAGATTCTGTTTAACGTTAAATAGGATTTTTAAAAATGTCATGGCAATTTCCCTTTAAGTTTAAAATACAGAAAATATTAATTTAACCAAAGTGTTGAATTCAACAATTTATTAGGGTTATGGAGTTAAAGGGATAGTAATACTTTGTTTTATCTTAATTTTATTTTGTAGGCATTAAAAAAACACGAAGAACGATATAAGTCTTATCTCTCAAACCTTTATGGTTTGAGAGATATTCACAAGCAAAGTTTCCCCTCCTGCCCCTTTTACCTAGTGTAAGCCATTTCTTTTCAGATGTGGAATGCAGTCCATAGACCAGACAGATAACAGAAGGGGACAATCTTCTTCCTATGAGAACAATGAAAGCCCTGCCCCCTTTGACAAGTTTTTCAGGTTTTTCGCTTATCTTAATTGAAGATTGTCCCTCTCTGCAGTCTACCTGGGCACCTCCCTTCTGCTCTGGCTGAGCAGTGTTACAGCAATAAAAGGGGTGGGAGGGGGATACTTTGTCATTGAATTATCTTGAACTACAACTCTGACAGAATTGAAATAACACTCTCCAAGGCCCAAATACTATGATGATTAATTAGAGCTGCTTTTATTATGAAACATTACTATCCCTTTAAGTTAAATTCCCTAGAGTCACTACAGCAGTAAGCATTGCTTTATTTAGTTCTGTTTAAATGCAATTTTTAGAGCTAAATTCTCTCTGGTCAAAGACCATCAGCTTTAAGAATTTAATAGAATAAATGTATTTCAAGTCAAATCTTTTGTGCAAAGTCAGGTAAAGAAAATATATCTTATTATTTCTTGCTTTAAAAAGTCACATGGGAAATAGCAGACCAAAGTAATCCCTAGAAAAGAATATTGTTTGACTGCTGATAAGCTTATCACTGTAACACAAAAGTCTGTTGGTTCAACAGTCAGAAAAAAGCAGATTTTCCTGATTTCATTCTCCTGTCTTTCAAACTCTCTGAGGCTGATTTTTTTAATAGTTTTCATTTTCTGTTTTTCAAAACAGAATTTAGTTAAAGCAAAAAAGAGGTGCAATAAACAATAAAGAATAGAAAAAAGGTAGAATAACAGAAAAGATAAAGATAGCAGGCAAGGCACAAAGTATTTGGTCTTGAGTATGGTCACATGACACTTACATGTTGGGATCCAGACTTAAAGGGATAGAAATACTTTGTTTTATATTTATTTTATTTTGTAGGCATTAACAAAACATGAAGAACGATATAAGTCATCTCTCAAACCTTTATGATTTGAGAGATATTCACAAGCAAAGTTTCCCCTCCTGCCCCTTTTACCTAGTGTAAGCCATCTCTTCTCTGATGTGAAATGCAGTCCATAGACCAGACAGATAACAGCAGGGGACAATCTTCTTCCTATGAGAACAATGATAGCTCTGCCCCCCTTGACAAGTTTTTCAGGTTTTTCCCTTATCTTAATTGAAGATTGTCCCTCTCTGCAATCTACCTGGGCACCTCCCTTCTGCTCTGGCTGAGCAGTGTTACAGCAATAAAAGGGGCGGAAGGGGGATACTTTATCATTCAATTACTCTTGAACTACAACAAAATAAAGTGTTACTATATGTTAAATCATACATAACTGTTTGATGCCTTAACATTCATTGGATATTTTGTACATCATTCAGATCATATGCGTGAACAATCTGCTACAGCCTTCTTGCATCCTACATTGAACATAAGAAATGGCTAATAAGCTGTACTGGGCTACTTCATCACAAGTGACACCTGCATATGTGTTCAACCCAATCTAATAGACTTGTTATGTTCTGAATGGGAGACATCTTGTTGACGTCATATCTGTACCACAAAGGATTTATGGGTACAAGAAGACTCTCACTGACAAACTCGGGTTTGGCGGTTGGAGGTTGAATGGTGATATGAAGGAAACCTTAAAGGGATAGTAATACTTCGTTTTATCTTTATTTTATTTTGTAGGCATTAAAAAAGCATGAAGAATGATATAAGTCGTATCTCTCAAACCTTTATGATTTGAGAGATATTCACAAGCAAAGTTTCCCCTCCTGCCCCTTTTACCTAGTGTAAGCCATCTCTTCTCAGATGTGGAATGCAGTCCATAGACCAGACAGATAACAGAAGCGGACAATCTTCTTCCTATGAAAACAATGAAGGCCCTGCCGCCCTTGACAAGTTTTTCAGGTTTTTCCCTTATCGTAATTGAAGATTGTCCCTCTCTGCAATCTACCTGGGCACCTCCCTTCTGCTCTGGCTGAGCAGTGTTACAGCAATAAAAGGGGCGGAAGGGGGATACTTTATCATTCAATTACTCTTGAACTACAACTCTGACAGAATTGAAATAACACTCTCCAAAGTCCAAATACTATGATGATTAATTAGAGCTGCTTTTATTATGAAACATTACTATCCCTTTAAGTGAAGTGGAGGACAGCAGTGTACCACTGATGTGTACAAAAAGTAAGTTTATAAAACAAATTACTGATTTATTCACCAAAGAAAACCATTGACTAAATGAGTGTCGATTGGACAGCTTCCATTTAAATAAGTTTGCCTTTAAAGTTTAAAAAAAATATATATGAAGAATCTCCTAGGAGCCATTCTCCTAGGAGCCAACACATCCACTATGCCAAAAATAGTGAATAAGGGATTATGAATAATAGATATATACAAAAAAAGAAAGAAAATCATGCCTAAATAGCACTCAAACCATGTTCAAAAGTGTTGCATGAACATAGGAAATGGCATATATGGAAAAAAAAACTTACCCTTTATTGAGTAAATGCTAAAATGAAAGAAAATAAAGATAAAACAAAGCCAAATAAATTGTAAATACATATGTACTGCTGCTGGCACATATCCAGCTTGCCTCCTAACTGTTAAAAAACTGTCTAGTAGACATAAGCTACAGTTACACTGCTGGGGCATATCCGGCTTACCATATCACATGTGTGGTCTTACCACGGCATCAACCGGTACGAAAGGTACTGATCAAAAGTATCAGGTTAATTATGTGAAAATGCCAGGGCACAACCAGCTAAAGGGTAGCTCTCATATAGGTAAAAGTATATACAACAGTTGAGTGACTGCAAGTTGCAATGTATTGCCGGGGCACAACCTGCTAACATGACATACAGTGGTAGAAAATACCAGAGCACTGCTGGTTAAAGATGTCTAGTGAGGTGTCAGGAGCCTAACGCATGTTTAGCAACAATGGCTTCTTCAAAAGCAACTATTTAAAATGAAAGGACCACCCAACCCAAATGATTGGCAGTAGATCTGAAGTCAGTAAAAATGATTCATGATGTAAATGCGAGACTTGAGATAGTAATAAAGTTAAACGGCAAGGTATGATCTTTTGAAAATCGGCTTTAAGGAAGGTGAGATCATACTGGACTGTGACAATTTTGTAGGTAGGAGTAGCCTGGCAGGCAGATACGGCTTTCAAGACACCTTGAAACCTTGACTCTTCAACAGCTGTAGTAATCGCCTCCCAAAAACGGGTGATGAAGGAAGTTCAGATTGAGAACTAGATTGACTGGACGATTACCTAAGAAATGTATCCATCTTACTATTATTGTCTGACTTTTGCTTACTTTCAACCATTGTAAAGAATGCTGTAGAGAACAGTAACATGGAATCCAGTAATAACTGAAGTGTATCCACAGGGATAAGAACACTACACTAGCATAAGCTAAACAGTAACAAGTACAATTAAATTAGAATAATATATTGTATAGTAACATGGAAACATGAATTACTGTGCAAATGAGGTATAAAACAGTACAGCCAAGTAAAAGGAATAATATGAGCAGTAGCATGATGGTCCATTTAATGCAATGCCCAAGCTGCCACCTGTTTGCATACCTGGAACAACCATTCAAGGATGTGTACATCTGTGGCAGATGTAACCTAGCAGCCTTTTTGGAAGCTCAAATTAGAAAACTGGAGAAGGAAATTGCAACACTGTGGGACATGGACAATTTAGAGGGGGCTGTTGTTCATTGAGCAGAAGGAAGCTTGCATAGGAAGTACAGGGGCATGGAGATTGCAAAAATAAGAAGCAAGTGCTTGACAGGTTATACTTACATTCAGAAAGGGAAGGGCAGAGGAATAGGGAAGACAATCCTGTATTTAATCACCCTAACAGATTAGCTACATTGAGATATGAGGTTGGGAATGTTGGCACAGGAATGCCTTTGCTGGAGAGGACTGTCCTTTCTAACGCTGGGAGAACAGCCTCTCTAGTGCTGATGGGATACAGGACTCTGTGGTGGTAGAGGAATTCCACAATTAGGAAGACAAACATGGTAATCTGTCACAAGGATCACTACAATCAAACAGTCTGCTGTCTCCTGAGTACTTGGATTCAACATGTGGCAAATCGGGTTGATAGATACTTGGGAGGGGCTGGGCATGACCCGGCTGACATGGTACATTTTGGTACCGATGACAAAGTCGGTCAGAACTGGAAGTCTGTTAAAAAGGATTTAAGGGATTAAGGTTATAAGCTTAAGCAAAGGACCTCTAAAGTAGTAAAGCAAGCTATGGAATTCTTTGCCACGGGATGTTGTGCTTGCAGATACTGTAACTGCTTTCAAAAAAGCAATGGATGGCTATCTAGCACAAAACAATATTTAGAATTATGACAGATGGCTTCAATGCAGATAGGTTGTTGATCCAGGGATCTATCTGACTGCCATTTGGATTCAGGGAGGAATTTTTTACCCACTTGGGGCTTAATTGGAAATGGCTTCAGTGAGGTTTTTTGCCGTCCTCTGGATCAACAATGGTGTTTTTGCATGGGCTGGACTTGATGTCTTTTTTCAGCCTTATCAACTATGTTACTATATTAATAAATAGTATTATGTGAATCACTACCTATATTACTAGCTGGTGGTGGCACCCATCTGAAAGCACTAGGCCTATACAACCAAAAGTGTAGCCAAAGGTGTGTTAAGAAAAGCGGTATCAGGATATCATGGCAGAGGGGTTAGTACCTCCATGGGGGAGATATTGGAGTTGAGGAGATGCTATCTCTCCAATCACATAGCAGAGGGATAAGTGTCTGCTAATTGGAGTCCTTGTAGTACAGGGAACTATACCTGCTCCAGAGCAGCCAGCAATGCAGAGGGGCTAGTGCCTGCCTGGTAGAGCCAGAGCAGTGGGATGATACCTACTCAGTGGCAACAGGACAGAGGGGTCAGTGCCTGTCTGGTAGGGGTGTTGGAGCTGAAGGGATGATACCTTCTCTACAGTGACCTGCTCCAGTAAGTAGAAGTATGAGCCTTAATATAGGTCACTGCCCTTAAATATCTGCTGAAGGCTGGCTACACCTGAAGATTTTCCAATAAAGCTGACATCTTCTTCTCAGTGTGGTGCAGCAGGATCCAGGAGTTTCACAGTTACGCCTGTCCAGTGGTCCCTTGAAGTCAGTCTAGTGTAAATGACCTGGTAAGTAGCCCCAATCTAGAAAGTTGGATACCAAGTCATTACATTGGAAAAAATGGGCAGGGGCAGTTAATCTAATAAGGTGGGGCCTATATTACAGACTAATAAAAATCTAATAAATATTTCAAAGAATGCAATTCTTCACTGTCACCATCTATTGTTTGAGCTCTGGTTGTGAAGCACAGATATTTTCTCAAATACAAAGTTCTGTGTAATCGCTGTAGCCATCTGTTGGTTGAGCCCTGGTTGTGAAGCAAAGGTATTAGGTTACTGAGAACAGTGCTTCCACCTATTGCTAGAGCACATTACGACCTGTGCACTAACTGTCACCATCTATTGGTTGTTGCCATGCATAGCAGTATGTGTTGCCTATGAGTCTAATGCTAGTGGCCAATAACCAGGCGGTATGCAAATCCGTTACTGTTGTCATTTCCTTTCCTCCACAGGGTTATGTCTGTGTTATGTCACATCCTACACCCCACTAGTATTATACCCTGTTATGTTTGCTTTAAGCTCAGCATTTTACATATTATGGTATTTTTATATGCATGTAGTGTCACCTTAAATTAAATATAGACTGTAAAAGCCAAGGTGTTCTTCTTAAGAAAGCTTAGTTGTGTGGCTTCTTTTTCTGAAGCCCAGTCCCAGTCCTAGTCGCAACTTATTAATGGTTGTGTCAGGATATTGTGGCAAAAGAGATAGTGCTTGCCTGCTTGGTGTGTTGGATCAGTGGGGATGATACCTCCTCTGCAGTGACAGTGTAGCGATGTCAGTGCCAGCCAGGTGGGGTTGTTGGAACATAGGGGATGATACCTGATCTACAGTAAGAGGATGGAGGGGTTATGCCTGCTGGGGATGTTATAATAGAGGGGATGATATCTGCTCTAGAATGTCCTGTTCCAGGGGGTAGAAGTGTGAGTACCTAACCAGGGTACTGACTTAAAATAGCTGCTTTGAGTTGCTGTACCTGAAGGTCTTCCAATCCAGTTGCCAGCCTCTCCTCCAAGTGGTGCAACAGGATCTAGGAGTATCACGGTCCAGCCTGTCCGGTGGTCCCTTAATGTCAATCCAGTGTAAATGCAAGGTAAGTAGTCCCAATCTAGAAGTGTGATACCAAGCCATTACATGAGTGGAAATGGGGAGATGGGCTAGTTAATCTAATAGGGAGATGTTTATTTTACAGTCTGATAAAAAGCTAATACTTTCAAAGAATGCAATCCTTCACTGTTGTCATTTATCGTTTGAGCCCTAGTTGTGAACACACAGGTATTATTTCAAATGCAAAGTTCTGTGTATTTGCTGTTGCCATCTATTGGATAAGCCCTGTTTGTGAAGCACAGATATTATTCCAAATCCAAAGCACTAATTCACTGTCCATATCTATCGGTTGAGCCCTGGTTATGAAGCACAGGCATTGGGTTACTGAGAACAGTGCTGCCACCTATTGCTAGAACACATTATGACCTGTGTACTTACTTCACCATCTATTGGTTGATGCCTTGCATAGCAGCATTGTATTGTCCATGAGTCTAATGCTAGTGGCCAATATCCAGGCAGTATGCAAATCCATTAGTGTTGCCATTTCTGTATCTCCATAGGGTTATGTCTGTACTGCCTTAACTCTTTCCTCATCCTACACCCCACTAGTGTTAGACTCTGTTATGTCTGTTTTAAGGTTAGGGTTAGGGTTAGGGTTACGGTTACAGATGTGACACTTACACATGTATAGGGAATACACACATTGATACTTATACACATACAGGGATGGGGCATAAAGGGGAGGGACCAGGGGCAGCAAATTGAGGTTTTGCCTAGGGTGTTAAAAATCCTTGCACCAGCCCTGACCAGGTGGATGTAAATGATGCAATTCATGAAGCAGGTGTGGTTTAATTAGGTAGGTGGGGCTTATCATCCTTGTGCCTTGTGATATAAAGTGGGCAGGAAGTTGGAGGGAAGTGGGCAAAGGAGGAGGAGTGGGTGGGAAGTGGGAGGAACAGAGTGAAAAGGAGGAGAAATGGGCAGAGTTTCAGAGGAAACTCACCACTGCCAGAAAATGTTTATAATATATTTGGGGTTTATGAGTTCACTCCAGCCAGCAGGAGCAAGAGTAGTGAAACACACTTAGTTGTAGAGAAGCAACAGGAAACAAAGTTAATCCAGTAAGTGAGACTCAGTCTCTTTTATTGCATTATTTTTAGTAGACCTTTTTTGAGGTGGTACATGTGGCCCAAGAACATGCAGTTCTGTGACGACAAGGTTCCCATATCTTTCCATACCAGACTACCCAACCCCTGGAGCAATTGTGTAGCTGTTTGCCCAAGTCAGCAGCCATTTGAAGTCAGTAGTCCAAGGGGTGTGCATTAGAGAATGAAGTGAACAATTCTGAAACCCTTCAGTGCCTTTTACTTAATTAATAATATCAAAGTCATTCTGAGTCACTCAGGCTTTTGGTGACTGTAATGGAGGAATGCAGGGGCACCAATAAAGGGAGGGGCACAATGGTCTTCAGATCTAGCTATTCTTCAGTCTGCAAGGCTCTCTAGGGAGGGGGGAACGGTAGGCTCAAGATCTACAGCGAAGGTGTGTCAAACTGTTTTCCTTCCATGCACAAGCCACAGCAAATGATTCCAGCAAGATTTCCATGAGGACTTTCTTTTTCCTGTTTGCTAGAATCTGTACAAGCGGGAAGAGATGCTTGAATTAAAGCAAGAACAAAAGCACTCGAAACAGTGTCGCAAAATAAATAATTATTATGTGAAAAAATAGAGAGAAACAGAGGCCCAATAGTGATGAGATAACTCCAGAAGATAATATTCAGAGTGGTACTGCTCTTTTACTCTCTCCTGCTCATCACTTTCATTGTAGTCAAAGAAAAGAAAAAAGTGCACCCGCTAAACATAAAAGTTTCCAATAAAGATGAAACACCTGCACCTTCAATTATTAGAGAGGTGTATACGGCATTGTAAACATAGACACTGGCTCAAATCCCATTGTGGTCAAGCGGTTTCATGATGGTCAACTCAATACAACTTGAGTTGAAAGTACATAGAAAGGGAAGAAAACATAAACATATACCCACTAAGTGTAGCAGCACTGGAAAATCATATGAACCTTCACCACAAAACACCACTCTTCAAACTAGGCACTCACATGGGAGGGAGACAAACACTGTCTGGTGAAGCTTAAATACTGGCTTACAAACCCAGGCTGGATGACTCCTGGGAAAGTCAACTCCCTTCTCCAGCATCCCAACAGTGGAGTGAAAATATCCTAAAAATAAAAAACAAGAAAAAAACTACCTCCAGATAAAGATAAAATGTAATATAAAAATATATAAATATGGAGGTTAACATAATACAAATATAAAAACAAACACCCAATGCATTTCATAACCAAATGTTACTTAATCGGGGTGAAAAAAGGAATGATCATCTGTATTTTCCTCCAACAACATACAGAATTTGAACAGATCTAAACTATAATATATAAGCATGTGACCATTAATGTGCCCTTGCCATTCTTTCCTTATCCCTCCTGCAATGCCCAATGCCACTCACTAGTTTATGCCCACAGCAGTTTCCCCCAGCCACCCTCATCCAACCTCTACTTTAATAGGAGAGATTAGAAAAGTGAATTAGAATCTACCATTATGTTGCACTGGCTATTTTTCTGTAAATAAAGTTCCTGATAAACAAACCTTTAAGTACTGATGGCACGGTGTGGTTCTCTATGCTAATTATAAGGAATTAATTATAAGGAAAATATGCTAATTCAGGCCAAATTTCCCATTAGACAGAGTAGGAAACTGACTAGAGCTCCAAATTTTGAGGGGAACCTAGCTGTGCTGGTCACACCCACATTCTGAGTAGTGGGTGTGGTCAGATAATCTCAATGTCCTTTCATCAGTCTTATACTCCTTTACAGATTATTATTTAAACCCTTGGAAGCTAGAGATCTCCAGCGCTTCGTGGAGCTATGTATTAGAGCTCTCTCTAGCAACCAATAAGTTAAAGCAATTTTTTGTATCTTTGCTTGGTATAGGCCAAGGGTATTTTCAGTGCCAAAAAATAGTGAATAGGATTACTAGTGTGTTGTATTGTCATAAGATACTGAGAAATCATTAAGGAGCTTAACCAGGAGAGTCTTTATTCAGACCTAGATTCTTACAACAGACTACTTCCTGTCCTGCAACTAGATCCTCCTCCAGGTCACATGACAGCATTTAAGGTAGACATACACATTAACTATTTAAGGTAGAACAGTGGAATTCAACACATAACATTACTGTAGTCACAAAGCAAATGACATATCATCACATATTCCCCCTCAAGCATGAACACATTCAATGTGAAACAAAGTCCTTCCATATTTTTGGTTTCAGTTGCGACCATAACTGGAGAAGGTGCCCCTTGAGTCAACAGGAGTATTTGGAGAATCTTCTCCAATTGGAACCTCAGCAGTTGCACATGAGAAATCCAGTGTGTCCTCAGTATTATTTGGTTCAGTGTTGCACGCAGCATGCAAGTCAAGTTTTTCTTTGATGATGGGTGGGCTGGGCACTTCATCATCATTTGAATTACGTGTGGTCGAACTTGTAAAGTCAGGGCGTAGATGCCATCTGTTTCGTCTGAGTTCCTGACCCTGATGATTCTGAATCACAAATGACCTCGGGGATTCAGATACACATACAATACGTGCAGGTTCCCATGTCTTTCCATGGGTCCTGTGTCTCGCAGCTTGTCCTAATGTCATAATATTGCTTTTGTTTAGAAATGTTCTTGTCTCAATAAGCTGCTATACGCTCGTGCGAAACTCTGTGGCTGAAGTTTCTTTAGAGAAATGGGCACTGTGTTTCTCAGCGTCCTGCCCATAAGTAGCTGTGCAGGAGAACAAAACCTTCCAGTGGTTTTGCATGATAGTTCAGCAGACCCAAATGTACATCTTGCCCAGATGATTGTGCTTTCAATAGAATGGATTTAGCTATGCCTACATATTTTTCAGCCAATCCAATAGCCTATGGTAGATATGGATTAACAGGTTTATTCTTGATGCCCCATTCCTGGAGGAAGGTCTGAAACTCAGTACTGGAATATTGTGGACCATTGTCTGAGACAGGTTCCTTACACACTATGTCTAGCAAGTACTGATTTGAAGGCCAATACAATAGTGGATGATTTTAGATCCTTCAGTTGTACTATTTCAAAGTATTTGCTGTAATAGTCAACAATGATCAGGTAGTTGTTCTCTTCATTATGGAAAATATCTGTGGCTAGTCTCTGCCATGCATAAGAAGGGATACTCCAGGGGATAAGTGGTTCTTTTATGTTATGTCTTTGAAATTCACTGCAGGTATCACAAAATTTCACAAACCTCTCAATGTCAGAGTCTATATTAGGCCAGTACACCAATTCACATGCCCGTCATTTGCACAGAGCAATTCCTAAGTGTTCTTAGTGAATTTGTTCCAAAACCAGCTTCTGTTGACCTTTAGGAATAAGTATACATTCAGTCATAAAGAGGATGCCCTCGTTATTCGACAACTGATGACTCAGGGGCCAGAATACCTGTATTTTTGGTGGTAGTTTCTTGCATTTCTCCAGCCAGCCATTGCATGTGACTTGACACAGTTTTTCTAGTTGTTTGTCTTGTATTGTTTCCTGACGTACTGTTTCCAATCTGACATCTGATACTGATACATGTCCTAAGACCGTATGCACTTGTTCCTCCAGATCAGGTTCCTCCCGTGCTTCATGTCCTGCTGGAAACACGCTGGATAGTGTGTCTACCATTGGGATTTCCTTCCCTGGCTTGTATTTTACAGTAAGATCATATGGTTGCAGTTTCGTTACCATTCTTTGTAAGCGTGGAGGAACTGAGTTGAGTGGCTTCAGCATTATGTGCTCTAAAAGCTTGTGGTCGGTTTCCACTAATGGCGGACATCCATAGATATATTTATGACATTTTTCACACCCATTTACAATGGCTAGCATTTTTTTTTTCAATTTGGGCATAATTGGATTGAGCTTTTGTGTGTGCTCCTGAGGCACAGGCCACTGGGTGACCTCTTTGTATCAGTACTGCACCCAACCCATACTGGGTTGCTTCTACTTGAAGAACCGTGTCGCAGTTCACATAAAAAAATTTCAAAACTGGTCCAGGCTGTTTACTGATTGTTGCCTTTACCTTCTCAAATGTTTTTTCATAGTTGTATCCCAAGACCAGCATGCGTTCTTCTGCAGCAGAGCTTGTAGGGTGCTGTTTGTTGAAATAAGCCCTGTGAGAATTTTGATAGTTGAAAATACCAAGTGCTGTTTCTAGCTCTTTCCTGGAGGTTGGTGCTTGCATTTTAGTAATTGTTTGTAGTTTGTTGGGATCAGGTTTCAAATCTTCTTTACTGATGATGTGACCAAAGTACCTTACCTCCTCAAGGCCATTCTGAAGTTTGTTTGGGTTTAATTTCAGGTTTTTCTCATGACATTTCTCAAGTAATGCAATTAGGTTTTTGTCATGTTCAACACAGTCTTTGCCATAGACCATTAATTATTTAAGGTAGAATAGTGGAATTCAACAAATAACATTACTGTAGTCACAAAGCAAATTACATATTATCACACTAGCATGGTCATGTGAAGACTGTGGGTTTGGCCATAGGTACAGTTAGAGGTGTCTAGAGTGCATTTCCCAGGGGTGAATGGGATGTAAATCTGGCTCTGGGCCAAACTTAGCTCCCTCTTTAGTATTAGAAATGCTCCCAGTGTGTGGTTCATGCCTAAAGTTATGGATAGCACAGTGTGTATAAATACTGGCCCAGCACAGCAACAAATTAGCATAATGCACCAGACTGTACCATCAATAAATAAAAGTTAATTTCTCAAAAAATATTTAGAATGCAAACAAATCGCTAACAAAACATATAGGTGCTTTTTAGTTATCTTTAAAATTAAATAACGTATCTTAAAGGAATAGTAATGTTTCAAAATAAAAGCAGCTCAAATTAATCATCATAGTATTTGGGCCATGGGGAGTGTTATTTCAGTTCTGTCAGAGTTGTAGTTCATGAGTAATTGAATGATAAAGTATCCCCCTCCAGCCCCTTTTACCTAGTGTGACACCTCCCCTCAGATGTGGAATCTGGTCCACAGACCAGACAGCTCACAGCAAGGGACAGTCTTCTTACTGTGAGTATAAGGAAACCCCTGCCCCCCTTGACAGATTTTTCAGGTTTTTCCCTTAAGCTAAGTGAAGATGGTTCCTCTCTGCGATCAACCTGGACACCACCTTGCTGCTCTGAGCTGAGAAGTGTTACATCAGTAAAAGGGACGGGGAGGGGATACTTTATCATTCAACTAGTTGAACAGCCCGTTACACGGGTCACAGTGCCTCTGGCAGCTGGTCGCGGGGCAGTCACGCGCAGTACAGACTGCCCGCGCCACTGCTGATACAGAGCTGGACGCTCCTTCGGAGAGCCCAGCTCTGTATCAGCCGCGGTGCAGCCAGTCTGTATTGCGCATGACTGCCGCACGCGCAGCAGTGTCTACTGCGCATGTCGGGCGTTACACACAACTTAGCGAATTATTATATAGGATTACTCTTGAACTACAGCTCTGACAGTACTGAAATAACACTCTCCATGGCCCAAATACTATGAAGATTAATTGGAACTGCTTTTTTTTAAACATGACTATCCCTTTAAGGTAATAGATCCACTTTATTTCCTCCAGTGCAGATGGGAAAGAGATGTGCCAATTACTGGGAAATCATATTAACACACAGCCTTCAGCTATATATGTCTGCTATTAATGACAATAACATGTTTACGGGTCGCTTCTTCCTAATTCCCGAAGTGTATTAATGACAGTATAAGCGTAATAATGACAGTGACATGTTTATGAGCCAGTCATTCCTAGAACCAACGCTTACTAATGGCAGTGACATTTTTATGGGTGAATCATAACAATGGCAGTGACATGTCTGTGGGTCAATTCTTCATGCATTGAAGTGTACTACTTATAGGAAACTCGTCCGGTAGGCATCCATGTCAGCCACTCAGCCCCATGAATAGCTTCAATACTTCATACTACTTTAGACTCAAAATATGCCAATGTGGCAGCTGATTGTGAAAACTAGGCATGGGTGAAAAGTAAGATAAATTTTTTTACAGCAATTTTCATGAAAAACAGTGAATACTCGCTTTTTTTTATGAAAATTCCCACTCATATACAATATATTAACATTTACACCTTTTCCCCACTGCTAATAAGTTTCCCTCTAATAATTTGCCATATTTCTCCTATGTATTCTATGACTGCAAGATTTCCTGAAGCAATATTAATTTTTCTGGGGGCTAAAGTGGAGAAATAAATAGGCAACATATGCCTTGAAAAAATGTTAGCAGGCTGAGTGCCTTTGTCCTTTGCCCACAACACTAATTTCCTGCTTAAGTAGCATTGGCACAGCCATGGTTGAAAAATAACGGTGGCAAGGTGCAACACAAAACATCAGTTCTTTAAAGCCTCTGTTTTCGACAAAAGAAAAGGGCAACATGTCAACCACCAACATTTTGGCAAGTTTACTATTCCTAAGGTGTACTTTTGCATTCTTTTTGTGTAGTTTTGACATCTTTCGAAGAACTTAATATGTGTGGGATGGCAGTACATAGTAGAAGAACTGTGTAACTTTATTGCTTTGATGACATGGCTTGTGGAGGGTGTTGGGGTGCTGGTGGTATGCGTAGGAAGTGTCACTCTATGAACCTTGTCTTGCCTGCTTCTATGCTGGTTAACCATTCTTTTTAAAAAATATTTAAAGCGGAACTATTATACAAGTAATATTTGCACCCAATATATTCATAACCTAGCGATTTGCAAATCCTTCCTATTTTTAAAGTCAATATGTCCGCGTTATTGATGATACGCCACTTCTTTCTAAGGCAACGGGCTGCACAGAGCTTACAAGGGAAGCTCTGTGCTCCTTTGCATTCAGGAACCTCTGGTTACCTTAAGATAACCAACTAACATCACTACCAATGCTGGCAGTGAACGGGACAGACAGCACTGTCATTTCCTGTAAGATGTCTGCGCTGTCTGTCCTCTCGTTCCTGCTGAAGAAACGGTGTATCAGCATTAATGCGTATATATTGAATTTAAAAACAGTATGGATTTGCAAATTGCTACGTTACAAATATATTGGGTGCCAATATTATTTGTATTATAGTTCCGCTTTAAAAAAAAAGGGTAGAACCTACAATTTGGCAGATGTGTATAGTGGTGGAGGTGGTACATCTATCCTTCTCTCTCTCTATATATATATATATATATATAGATTCCTACAGCAGTTATTATTACCATTATTATGTTTGTGTGAAATGTAATCTATCCCTTATTCTCAGATTATTGACACACATTAATTATTTGTCATAGCAGTGGTTCCAAGTGTGGTAGACAGTAGCAACCATTCACATCCCTCATCATCATCATCTGTGCTGCTGTTAATACATTTGCCCTGGCTTTCTCTGTCATGCATGGTTTCTGCTACCTGATATTCAGATGGTATGAGATGTTGGTTCATTGCTTGTTAGCTGCATCCTACGGTCATTCACAGTATTACCAGCTGCACTGAGAACTCAATGCTTGCTGGAGGGCATGTAAGGTTTTCCACTACAGTTCTAGTCAGTGCTGGCCCCACACACTGTTTTGTTTGACAGTAGTCCATTGTGGTCATTGTTTCTGCCTACAACCTAGCTATCCTGCAATGTGCTGAAACCGTCTCACATGCAGTGAGACCACTCCTAGGAGCTACACTGTGTTCCTGTGTATCAATCCATACTCAGGGAGCAAATATCACTGAGATGTGCCGCCACCTGTGCTACCCCCACCAATGGATATTTGCCTCCACTACTGAAACATATTAATTGCCGTGTGTTCTGAATGGGAAGCTTTGGTTGATGATGTAGCTGGTCCTGCTGCTGTTGCTGCTGCTGGACTAAATGCTTTGCTGCCTTCATTTTCACTATGCTGTCTAGAAGTTCTTTGAGCCCTAACTTTCTCCCTCTCATCCTCCACAATGCAACCCTCCACTCGATCAATAATCATATCTCTATATTCCATGACAGAATCCAATTCCTCAGAGAGATGCTGCTGACCATCATGACTCCTTGTTGTCACAAACTGCTGCTGATGACACTTTGACAGAAATGTTGTGTTTAAAGCAGGGGTCCAGCAAAGTGGCAAGAATGCTTTTAGTGGGCACTATGGGAGGATCTTGTTCAAAGCATGATACCATGTCCTTGACCAGCTGGTGCATGTCTGTGTTGTCATTACAGTAAGATTTCTCAGCCATACTACTCATTTTTTCGGCAATAAATAGATCAGTTGTAGAATTTTCCGAAGTCCTTCCCTTATGCAACTCACCAGCATGGTTGCCTCCTCAAAGGGTTTCAGCAGCACACATACATTGCTCATTATCGGCCATTGCCCAGATGACAAAGAGGCTCCCACCAAAGCCTTTTTGTTTTGCATTGTGTACTCAATAATGGTCTTATTCTGCTGATACAAAAGTTGTAGCATGTACTAAGTGGAATTCCATCTGGTAGGGATCTTCATTTCCAGCTGGTAATGGGACAGGTTTCTATATTCCATACACCCTTGTATGGAATATAGAAAATTGCATGAACTGCAGGAGAGGCTAAAATGGGCACAGATTTTGCTGGGGTATTTAGTATCTGTCTGAGGTTTTACGAGTCTACCAAGAATCTGGTCACTATTAAATTTAGCACATAGGCAAAGCAGGACACATGCACCATATTACCTATTGTCAATGTAGCTATTATGTTGGATCCTTTATCAGCAGACACAAAACCAGCTTTTAAGGAACAGGGTATGAGCCATTCGTCTATCACCCACTCTAGTTTCCTTAATACATCTATGGATTTGTGGGACTGTCTCTCAAAACTCTGAATGCACAAGGTGGCATGCACATGGTATGGGGCTTTTAATCACACTGCCAGGACCAGAGGCACAATTACTGGCTGTCATGTGATACTGTAACCTAGTGTTACACACTGATGGTGGTGGGAGGGAAACTCAGTGAACAGTGACAGTTGTATAGTCTGTGCTCTGACCACGTGTCCACATATCTGTTGTCAGGAGGATTTTCTTGCCTTACGAGCTTTCCAGCACTTTGATCACCACACTAACCACCTGCTTGTACAATTGTGGCACAGCCATCCTGGAAAAATTACTGCTGCTTTGGATATGCCAGCTTGGGGATACACATGATATCAGTTCTCTAAAACCTTGATTTCCCGCAAAAGAATATGGCAATATGTCCACTGCCAACATCATGGAAACCTTGCCATTCCACGGGCATACTTTGAGATTGTTTTTGTGATGTTTTTGACTCCTTCCCAAGAACTCAGTAATGGTGGGTTGGCAAGTTACCCTTGGGACTAGTCACCCTAAGGGTAACAGGGTAATCCAGACGTGGACCCCTTGCTCACAGAGAGATCAGCTACACCTCACTAACAAGGCCCAACAAGGCTGAAATGTACATCTGGGGTTGACTGCTTCTCTTGTTCAGAGAGGAATTTCTTGGCACTGTGTGGCTGGACTGCCTTTTGGTAGGATCAGTATGATGTGCTTTAGGATATTTTCTCTCTGTGAAAGGCGCTAGTGAGCTAAAAGAGATTGCACCCTGGGTAGGATACTTATCCTATAGAACCTCATCAATTTCGAGAGCAGGCTTGTTCCTAGTTGAGCATCTCTGACTAGCTCTTTAAAAGTCAGAAGAACCCTGCAACTTGATAGGCTTAACAACATGACTAGAGAAGGGGTAGAGGTGGAGGCAGCATGTGTGGGCAGTCTATAACTCTTGCCATCTCCTACAGCAAACCCAGAGTCATCATACTCATCTGCAACAGGAGCCATAGCATGATCAGAATGAACTAACTGTTGGCAGTTGCACAATATCTGACACTTTTTGGAGTGAGAACTATTTGGAATGCTTCTACTAATTGTGGCATCTCTGACCTCTTGATAGTGTGTCTGCCAGGCATACTTCTGGTTCTGCTTCAGTTGGGATCTTATGGAGAAGATGCCTAGGTGTGAGCATGCTCACATGCTTTTTTCACAGGCAACATGCTTAGCTTTTGAATCCTGAATGAAGTATGTCCATAATGTGGACTTCATGCACTGAGGGGTTCATGAGCTGCTAATCCTACTACTGGGGCTAGATGTTGATGCAGTTCTACTGCTACTACTACAAGGTGTCAAAAGGTGCAGCACTTCCAGCAGCAGCAGAGGCACTCCTCAGAACTAAGGTTGTGGATGTTAATAACCTGTGTTGCTGTTGTTGTTGCTGCTGGTTACTCAACACAAGTGCGTGGCTGAGTGGGAGTTGGACTTGGAAACGGTGAAGATGCTAATGATGACCGATAGGACAACTTTGTGCTTTTTGCCATCTTTGTTTCTCCAGGGTCAGAGTTTCCAATGGTTTTCTAGACAGGCATAGTGCTCCTTTTCAGTGGTGGAAGATTGAGACTTTGTCTTTCAGCTAACTTTCTGGCCATGTCATCATCTCTCTTACTCTCAACTTCATCTGTATCTGAAGAAGAGGATGATGCTTGAAGGATGTTTTCTAGATCTACAGCATCATAATCATCAGTCTTTGCTAGGTCATCCTCAGCATCGCCCACCGATTCTTGCCCACTACCTTTATATTCCTCTAAGCTTTTAGAGTTCTCATTCAATTTCTTCATTCGTTCATCCGTTTCTTAATACGTTTACTTCCACAAATTTCGCTACTACTTTGAGAACAGGTGTTTTGGTGCTTGTTTGTCTGTCAGATGCAGCAGCTGGATCATCTGCTACACCTTCTTCCATTATGCCATTGCCATTATCAACACTAGAATGTGACTAGTGTTCCCGACAGAGAAGGTGAATGGTCTGGGTGCCAAGAAGAAGGCCACTCGGTTTTCTCGGTTTCCTCAGACAGTTTATAGACAGGCACAGTGCTCCTTTTCAGTGGTGGAAGATTGAGCCTTGCCTTTCTGCTAACTTTCTGGCCTTGCCATCATCTCTACCACTCTCAACTTCATCTGTATTTGAACAAGACCAGGATGCTGGAGGGATATATTCTAGATCAGTATCATCATCATCAGCCATCATTAGGTCATCCTCAGCATCAGCATCCTCTGACACTTCTTGCCCACTACCCTTATACGCCTCTAAGATTTTACAGTTGTCAATTTCTTTTTACTTTTACTTTCACACAGTTTGCTACTATTTTGAGGATAGGTGTTTTGGTGCTTGTTTGTCTGTCATATGCAGCAGTTGCTTTCAGCAGCTATACCTTCTTCCATTATGCTATCATCAACACTAGAATGCAACTCGTCATCATCTTCAATGTTCTTACATGGTTTTTGATAGTACTGGCCTGGTGATGCTGGAATTTTGGAAGGACCTTAACAAACTGCATACTATCTGGGACTAGGGGGATCATCATCATTTACTGCACACTCTGCAGCAAACATGGCTGCAGTCAGTTTTTGAACTTCCATCTTTCTCCCAGGTCACTGCACTACTCCTACTCCTTAACTCCCTCCCCTACCCCATGTGCGTTTTCTTGACATTACTCAACTAATATGTGTGTTTTTTACTGTAAAGTACTCAACACAACTGACAGAGTGTGTGTCACAGTACCTTGTAGCACCGCCGCTTCTGGCGATGCTTACAATAATGCTCCAGCATCATTTCCACGAGCAGTTGGACGCATCAATGCTAGATGCGTCATCTGCAGGCACTAGGCTTCAGCATGCTGCAGGCCTCTGTTTTATGTGTTTGAGGCCTGTAGTCTCCTCCTACCTACTTCCTTCACCTGAGCTGCTCCTCCTACCTACTTCCTGAGGAGGGGTTCAAAGGGCAGACTGATTCCTGACTCAGTTACCCTTAAATTGTTGTTCTGAGCAGTTCATTATCTTGTATTCCTGATTCCTATGTATGATCCAGTTTGTCTGTCCATCCATTCTGGTGTTGACCTGTGGCTCTGTCTGACTATTCTCCTTGTGCGCTCCGATCTGGCTCAGATATCCTACCTGGTGCAAACCTGTGGCTCTGGCTGACTACTCGCTCCGTGTATGACCTAGGCTTGTCCGACTACCCACTCTGGTGTTGACCTGGGGTTCTGTCCACTGCGCATCCAGCATTCTATTGCTTCAGTGGATATCCTGTCTGGTGCAAATCTGTGGCTCTGGCTGACTACCTGCTCAGTATATGACCTTGGCTCGTCTGACTATCCTATCTGGTACTTACTAGAAGGCCCTGTCTGTTCGCTTCGTGTATTGGTTCCGTTCCTCAGACATCCTTCCTAGTACTGACCTGGGGCTCTAGCAGACTCCTAGCTACTGACTGCAGGCTTGAGTCAGTAGCCTCAGTGTTGCATACGATATATAGACTCCGCTCCTAGACTGTCTGCAGGTTGAGTCAGTGCTAGATCTGGTCGTTACCGAACCTCGAGACTCCAATAGGCTGACGCCTTGTCTCGGACAGTGTGGTGGAGATATTGTGAGACTGCTATTCCTGATACAGTACTCGCCTCTTCGATCACCCATTGTGTGTGTGTGTGTGTATATATATATATATATATATATTGTATTACTGTTATTATTCTCAAAATAAAGGTTATCTCAACTATACCATCTGACTCCTGGATTTGCTTGCCAATTGTAACAGTATGATATCTTGCCTTGGCCTTCAATAAAATTTTGGCCCTTGACCCTCAATCTTGCCTGGTATCAATCAGCTGCACTTGGTCATCAAGAGGTAAATACCCGGGTGCACAATCCTAATAAATTGATAAATAAATTAAATATGCAGGTTTTTATTGAAACTAACTTTAATATTCAGTTCTGTTGGCTATGATCCAGCTTATCAGATTTGAAGGTGCTGAGATATAGGGATGTCCCACTTACCAAGAAGAGATTGGGCATAGATCCCAGGACAGGTCCCTACTGGGTTTTGCTATATTAGATTCTCTACATACTAGTGGTATTACCCCAGGACCCTGGCACATGTCTTGCTCCCCATGGATTAACGTACGTCTACAGAATCCATTAGACTTTGAATGTGCTATTATACCTGTGTTTCTTCCATAATCCTGTATATCCTCAAAAACCAATATTGATCACCATAGTCTACATCTACTGGTTGCACCGGTCTGTCTTTAGGGATTGGTATCTCGTAATGAGTTCTTATTGTACCTGTGGTTATATTTATACATAAGAACGTCACTCTAAGAGGTCTTCCCGTGGACTCATTATATGATGATTTATCTGGAGGTTTATAACTTCTTACTGATGGACTAACTTTTAAAAAGTATTCCTGGAAAGGACATTCATCATCCTTATCTAACTCTCATTAAAAAATTATTTTGGACAGTTTACAAATAACTTCCAGTACCATAATCTGCTTTGCTGAATAACATGACTCCTATTGAACATTTTAATTATATTTGTCCTTGAAGTAATTTGTCTATGATAGCTCCGATATATCTCTCCCCTTGTAAATATTAATTGTTTCAACATCAGTAGTCTATCCCCATAGTTCCAATAATTCCTTGTTTCATAACATTGATCTTCTAGATACATGGGGACCATACAGAGCGAGTTATTTCCCAGCGTGCTGGACTTGCGGAGCAACGATCTGCAGCGAAGTCCTACTTACTGCAAAATAACACATTATTAGCCATCTAACAGTAGTTATCTTTTTTTTTCACCTGTTTTGCTTTTGTGTCGAAAACTTTCACCCATCCCTAGTGAAAGCTCAGCATGATGTGAAAGCTCTGTATTTTGCCAAGCTACTGTAGGTGTAAATGCTACGCATTGTGAGTATACTACATTCACTGAAGTTAATTGAATGTCATCCCAAAACTGTGCGAAACTAATACTTAAATGGATAGTAACATGTAATATGTAAATATAAATATATATATATATAGATATATATATAGATATATAGTTTTAGAAGCTGAAGAACCCCACTCACAGGACTTTCAAATTATGAACATGTGCAGTTTTATTATATCAACGTTTCAGCCCTACTTTGGGCCTTTGTCAAGATATATATATATAGGTATATATATATATATATATATATAGATATATATATATATATATATATATATATATAGCAATCCAAAATCTGAGTAAGCACACACAGGACTTCAACGGAATAGTGATGAATAAAGTAATTTAATTATTCAAAGTTTCGGCTGTCAACCTTGACAAAGGCCCAAGGCAGGGCTGAAACGTTGATAATAAACTTTGCACAATCTTGAAGCATTTGGAAGTCCTGTGAGTGCGGTCCTTGAACAACAAAACAATATATATATATATATAAATATATATCCAAGAATGTAAGAAAGCACTTGCAGGACTTCAAAAGGATGTGATACATCAAGTGTTTAATTGATACAACGTTTTGGCTGTTAAATGTACAGCCTTCGTCAGGACCAGACGAAGGCTGTGCGTTTAACAGCCGAAAGGCTGTATCAATTAACCACTTTATGTATCACATCCTTTTGAAGTCCTACGAGTGCTTTCTTATATTCTTGGATATACATGTTTAGCCAAAAGTGTAGCACTCAGGCAGCTGGCTACTTTAAACGTGAGTGCTTCCCTCTCTGGTATATATATATATATATATATATATATATATATATATATATGTGTGTGTGTGTGTGTGTGTGTGTGTGTGTGTGGGACAGGGCACTCCTTATAAAGAATAAAGAAAAAGAGACCTGGGTACTGCTTAAAAAAAGTATATATGGTGTAGGTTATGAAGCATCACAACCAGGAGAAGAGCACTATACAGGATTTACAAAGAAAAATCTTAACGTTTATTGAGTCAACGTTTCGGCCTCAGATGGGTCTTCCTCAAGAGATGATGCCATCCAGTCTAGCTAACCAAAGAGACTGTGTTATGAGATAGCTCACTAGTGGTCAGATGGGGTGGGAGGTGGAACAAATCTGTGAGTAGAATGTGTGTCCCTTCCCCCTTACATCTGACTAAGCAAAAAGAGACCTTGTAAATGTTACCTGTGACATCAGATCCTGTAGAGGTTGGGTAGAAGGAAAAAGAAAAGAGAGAGATGGGAGAGAAGAGAATGGAGTAGCAGGGGAGCAGGCCTCCCTAAAATGGAGGGAGGCCTGGGCCCAGTCTGGAGTTGGACTGGTCCATGTGCTTTCTAAATGAGTACTGGGGAAGCTGGGACTGTTGAGTGCCCTCACCGGAAGAGTTAGAGTGAGTGGGCACTGAAGTGGCTAGATGCCCCTTTCAGTTGTGGGCTGTAAGCTAAGCTGAGGCTAGGGTTGCAGCCCAGACGGTATTTTACTGGCAGGCCGGTAAAAAATTGCTTCTGTCCAACCTTAAGTCTATGGAGGGAATGCCATGGCCAGTATTTTTTTGAAGAAAAGGTGGCAACCCTAGCTGAGGCTGATGCAGCCACAGAAAGTACCCTGATGTTCCCATAACAAGGATGGTGGACATTAAGCTATACTTCGGTGGCTATGGCCCAAGAATATGGAAAATGACTGTGAATATAATCTCTTAGGACACCTTCACCAAAACCACTATCAGGACTAAAAGGTACAAAGTAACTTCATGCAGTCCAGCACCATGTGTAGTGGGAGGGGTGCCCACTCTTGACTCTAGTGGGACTAAGTGTAAACTACAATAAAAAGCAAAATGGACTGTGAGTATTATGTGGAACCCCTGGCAAGCTGTATAACTTTGCTGGCATACCAAGAAGAGAACAGCAGAAGTGTGTAGTTTGTATGCTTTACCCCTGTTTCCTTTGCCTGTAATTGTTGTCCTGTGTTTGTGTGCCATGACCTCTCTAATAAATGCAATTTATTATCTTTTTGTCTGGCTGGATAAATCGCTTAACCCTTGGTCTACCAAGCATTAACCCCTGTACCCGTCACAAGCTGTAATAACTTTTGAATAAATACCTCTCTGCAGTAACAGTACCCTTGTTTTACTCAGGAGAATAAGTTCTACAACATGCTATATTTTTACATTTCAAGAAATACAATCCCATGAATGCTCACTCTCAACAAGAGGGAAAGGTGCAGGTACTGTTTAATCCCTTATACCAGTGATTCTGAACCAGAATGCCATTGACATCCAATTAGGACACCCTATTATTTTCTATGAGATGCAAATGTATATCTGTGGAATTTGTAATGAATTATATGATTGATTTGGGGGGTTTTATTATGAGACCTAAGAAAAACTGCTGTATACATTTATGTTTTCCTCTTCTTTATTTTCTTGACAAATTACCTTTAAAATTTTTGAAGCACCTCTAGATTTACAGACTGTATTTTAGGGGTGATCTGAAGAAAAAAAATAAAAAATTGAGAACCACTACATTAAACACTATAGAGTTCTTCAGTGCATTGCTTCACAATGTGTTGGAGACATCTATAGCATCTATGGCAGGGTGGGAAACAGGTGGCCCTTGGGCTGAATCTGGTTTCCTGTCCCTGATCCAAGAGGTTAAAAGGGCCCATTACTTTATAGTTTGTCTGGGGCCCAGCATTGGCTTACAATGGCCATGCAAATTCTTTATTATAGTAAATATGGTAAATATTTGTGGATCCTTTTGAAATTACTTTCATTTTACAACATTCAGAAGGGGATTCCTCAGCTGAAGAGCAATATGTTCAATTGTTGTGCCTCCTAGATGTAAAATGAAAGTGATTTATTTAATATATTTCCTAAATGGCAATGCATTGAATGCCTCTCTGGCACCCGAAGGGTTATAAAATTTACAGAATTTTATATTTTCACCATTATCTTATATTGTCCTGGGCCTGTTGATTCAGATGATTTTCTTGCACACCCGCTCTTTTTTCCTTTAAATCTGCCACTGATGCTGTCATGAGCAGGGGCCTCTGATTCTTCTGTTCTCCACATCTGATTGTACTGTTTAATACCTCTGTATGTCTATTCCCAATTGTATAGCACTGCGGAATTAGTTGCCGCTATATAAATAAAGAATAATAATAATAATAATCAGGGACGTGAACAGGCATTTTAGGGCGCAGGGGTTCAAATGAAAAAAAGGGCACTTTTCATAATTTTTTTTTATTTTTTTTTTTTTGTTAAAAGGGCACGAGGGCACTTTGGACAAAAAGGGCAGGTGCTCAAGCCCCCCTTCGTGTCTATGTATACACGTGCCTGATAATAATGTTCAACAGCTAGCCCAGTGATGTAAATGGTAGGAACAGCATCAGCTGAGAGGACTAGGTGGGATCTGAGCAGCTGACACCACAAGAGTAAGGGAAAATCAGAGCACAAAATCTACTAATTGCCATATCAACACAAGAAGCTTTTTTAGATGGTGTTTGAAATATTTTTAACAGCTCTGATTAGGGTTGCCACCTTTTCTTCAAAAAAATACCAGCCATGGCATTTCCTCCATAGACTTAACATTGGATAGAAGCCAATTTTTTACCGGCCTGCCGGTAAAATAAAGGCTGGGTGGCAACCCTAGCTCTGATTTATTTTGTCACAACTTGAATTCATCTCCATTTTGTCCTGGGAAGCACTGCACTGAAAGAGGTTTGTGTTTGGTCTTCTCAAGCTCTATTCTTAGAGTCTTCTTATTCCTCACCTTAACCCTCTGAGTGCCAGAGCCGTGTCCAAAGCATACCCCTCTGGCACTGAAAAGGTTAAAGCTGGGCATGTGTTGTTTATTTTATATTTGACACAGCTTTTGATTATTGACTATGCTTGGAACACACACACAGAGGATAACCCTGTAAACTGAAATTGATAGAGTACTCTTCAGTGATACAGATCACTGACAACCTGGTACACATTCTGTATATCTGGTATAGGGAAATCTGAATCACATGCATACTATCACTGACACAAGATGTCATCTTATCTGCTTCTGCCACAGTATAGCTGCTACTTGTGCATTCTGAAAGCCAAGCAAAAGACTTTTTGACTCTAGGATTAATGACTAGACTGGGAGACATTCATTTTCGGTTTTACTGTTGAGCACATTCATTAGCTCCTTGAATTTCACTTTAACTAGAATAAATGTGACTTTTTTTTGTATCGCTGTTTGTCTTCACTCATTGTTACAGCACAGAAATGTAATTTGAGCCTCACATCTGCCACAGTCATTACTACATAAACTTTGGAAGACTATCACAAGCAAAAATGTTTTCATGTCTGCAATTTTGGGTAAAATAGAATAGTGTTATTGAAAATCTGCTATAGTTTGTTCTGTTTTAAGATAATGGGGGTTATGTACTAAGGTGTGATAAAGAGGTGATAAAGCAAAGATGACTTCTCCAATTCCTATGTTATTCTATGGAGCCAATGCACCAAGATTTCCCCATCTTTGGAGATCTTAGTGCATAGGCACTATAAAATAACATAGGAACTGGGGGAGATGCAGTGAGGTGTGATAAAGAGGTGATAAAGCGGAGATGACTTCTCCAGTGATATCACTTCTCCAGTTCCTATGTTATTCTATGTATCTTATGCACTAAGATTTCTCAAGTGGGAGAGATCTTACTGCATTGGCACCATAGTTTAACATAGGACTTGGAGGAGTGATATCACTGGAGAAGTCATCTTCACTTTATCACCTCTTTATCACACCTCGGTGCATCTCCCCCGGTTCCTATGTTATTTTATAGTGCCTATGCACTAAGATCTCCAAAGATGGGGAAATCTTGGTGCATTGGCTCCATAGAATAACATAGGTATTGGAGAAGTCATCTTCACTTTATCACCTCTTTATCACACCTCGGTGTATCTCCCCCAGCTCCAATGTTATTTTATAGTGCCTATGCACTAAGATCTCCAAAGATGGGGAAATCTTGGTGCATTGGCTCCATAGAATAACATAGGTATTGGAGAAGTCATCTCTGCTTTATCACCTCTTTATCACACCTTAGTGCATCTCCCCATACAGTTGTACTGAATAAGCCAAAAAAGGAGCAATTCTGGAGCAAACCAGCTACACTATAGAGGAGTAATAATAATAATTACTCAAATCCCCATTGATTTGATTGACCCCCCTCCAACTGTCTTATTCTGATCAGATAATCTTAACCCTTTGAGTGGGCGCATTTTTCTGGCATTCAAAGGGCCAATGACAATGGAGGATAACCTGATTCTTGCTGCAGGACTACCGGACTCCAGACTCATCCCACTGAAAAATTCTTAGGAAGCCTCTAGTAGAAGGAGTCTGTGGAGGGATCTCGGTACCTTGCAACCAAATATACTTTTTGGGCAATGTGTTGCACATCCATATGGCACTTAAAGGGTTAAAAGCCTCGCTGAAAACAATGGGGATTTTCTATTAGCCCCTATAATGCAGCTGGTTTGTCCCAGAATGTTTTCACTTTTTATTGAACCTTATGAATTGTGGGTGTGGCCAGAGCACCCAGTGGCTCTGCAACAGGCACCAAGTCTTCGTTTATGGTAGTAGATTTATTAAATTCTTTGCTGACCATTATATAACCCCTTTAGATAACAGAGATGTCATCAATGCATTGAGAAGCAATATGCTGGAACCTCCCTAGCAACCACAGAGTTGATAGCTTTTTGTGTTTGTAAGTTAGAGGTTTATAGTATTTTCTTTGTCAGACAATAGTGGGAGATGCTGATGAGAGCATCTGAGGAGACGGGCATGGCTATGGTTGGGGCTAAGGATATTAAGGAAGATGTATCTAGGGGTGGCTAAGATTTATTTAGGCCCTAGAGGTGTGTTTTGGAGAGCAGCAACAGCCCCTGATACAGACTGATGGAATCTTTTGAGTACTGGTAGAGGCCCCCATCTTTGTTGTGATGTCCCTACCTCTTCTCCTGTTGCAATTCTTGACATCACAGTACATTTAGAAGGATATGAGGTAAGATACAGTGAGTTAAGTTCCCATACTCTTCCTCCATATACAGAGTGAGAGTGATAGCACTGGCAGTGTAGTTAGGCAGAAAGAACAAGGACAGCCTTAAAGGGTTAAGGCAGGAATTAAATTTCATGAGGTGCAAAGGCTATAGTTGTGACAAGGTCTGGCATCCAATGGGGTCATTGGCCCCAGAGCTCAGTAGGTTCTAATTATGCCCCTGTACCTTTTATTATGTTTGGAGGCCAAAAACTGTTTGTACAAGGGCCTCCTTGATATAGATTGTTCTGACATCTCTATTGTCTTCATCCATCATTCAGACCTGGCTTACCATACCGATTTACATAAATATTCTTCATTGATTGAAGAACACCGGGGTCTTGCATATGACTATGGCAGATCTCTTCCCCCTGTTAATGGACACTGGCTCTTCTATTTCACAAAGGCTATTTGGTGCTTTCAGATATGCTCATTCACATGCTTAGCAATTTCCCCTTTCCTATCCAATCATACTCATCAAGCTAGGAATCACTCTCGCTGGTACTGGCCTACAGTAGACTTTACACCAGTTGCCAAGCAAACTCTTGACATGTGTTAAGTTTGATCAGTCTTAAGCCAAGTAAGCCAAATGGCTTAGTATCTCTTTTCTCTCTCCAGGTCTTAACACCATTTTGAACTCAAGTTTTTATTACATCTACCCATTAGAAAAAAGTTTACCTCAACTTCTGACGTACAGAGTGGAGAACAGCCATATTAACATATAAACACATCCACATGAATATGACAAAGGCTCATTAACTTTCATTTCCATATCGAAATGAGAAATTATTGATGTGTTTAGTCAAAAAGTACAAACCTGTCAAAGGCATGGCAGATTGATGGGGATATGATGGCAAAGATATTTTCAACTGGTCCCATCCACAGGCAGTCCAGCTCTGAAACAGCACAACCACCAATGTACAATTTGGACTATGTGTGCCTCATTGTTGTGGTGCAGTTGATTACCATTAGGCATATATAGAGCAGTGGCCCATGGTTCTGATGCTCTTATAACTTAGGGACACCTACAAACAAAGATTGTGATTAAAGAAAATGTGAGTGAGTGATCCCTATATGCCCCATTCCAAAACTAGGAATATATATGAAGAGAATAAATACAAGTGCAATATTGAAAAGTGAATATAACAAAAAAAAACAAACGGAATAGTTCTCTGTCCAAAGATCTTATAGTCTAATAAGGTATAATTTATTACAATCAAGAACAATAGATATCAATATAAGTACGAATATAGATATATCATAGTCCATTCATTCATGTGAGTGGTAGCCTATGATCTCTAGATCAGCGATAGTAAATAGGTGGCAAGGCATCTGTTCAAAACAAAGGGAAAAAGGAAAAGGGGCAAAAAAACACATATAGAGGTGCTATCCTATTCTCAAAATCACAATTTATTACCAGTATATTACAGAATTAAATCATATAAATCAGACAATTAAACATCTCCCTCCATACAAAACCCAAACAATATAATACAATTAAAGACTGATTCCCCAGAGGTAGTCTATAACAGTCCTACAGCTGGGGTGAACCCTGGATCCTAGAGATAATATATGACAGCAATGCATAAATAATATAAATACTGAATAAGCAGCAAACCACACGTGACAAAAAAGCACCAGTGTTAAACCAAACATAAGGATCAAATATTGAGTCCTTCAGTCCTGTCTGAGTACATAATACTGGGGGCATATGGATAGGAGGAAACACCCAATACACATTTTGCGTCCTCCTCTGAACGCTTCAGTGCGAGTCCTGTATCAGTTCCAGAAGATCTTTATTAAGCTGTTGACTCAAATCAACAAGCAATTATCCAATCAATAGGTATTGTTATCCTCACCTAACTTTGGAGATATAAAAAGATCAGTAAACAAATAAAAGTATCTTAGCATCTTCCATGGTTATGGCCACCATTCAACAGTCACATCTCTTGTTGTCATAACAACCTAGCCAACTATATTGAATTGGTTTAATCATGAATATAGCTAAACCACATTTTGATAACTTAACCAAGCTGATATGAAGTGCTGGGATGATAAGAAAATCAAAGAATCAGACAAAGGACAGCATTTGGTAAATTTTGGAAAAAAGAGATTCATTATGGAAGTAATGAGACAATTGTCTGACACATCTACCTGTATGAGACTCTATTCTAATACACTGTTTGGATGTCAGAAACAGCAGAAGAGATTATTGCAAAATGTTTAATCACACAAGCAATATATAATTTTGTATGGGTTCCTTCACCAAAAATTGCTGTCTTTTTATATTATTTGGAAGACTCAACAGGATGCCCTGGACCTCCCAGGTAGACCAATGACATTGGTTATGATTGAACTATTATGTAAGCTTATAGACAAGTTGTTATAAGCCTATGTCTGCACTTCACCATTTTATGTGCATGACACCAGGGATGGTTTACATAAACTAGAAGATTTAGTGAGACATGATGTGGAATTTTTGTTTTCTTGTGTACAACATGTATTGGGTTTTAACTGCAGTTGTTTTTTTGTGTTTTCTCAAACACTGTTATTCTCCTACAGGGAAGATTTTAATGTATTTGTTTTACAGTTACTGAGCTTTATCATTACACATATAGTTTTTGCTTTTGGGGAACAATTTTTTATACAATTGAGAGGTACCACTACGAGGGTGGTCTGCACTCCAACGTCCCTAAATCTATACTTGGGATGTAATAGCAAGAGGTGGTCTTCCCCGATAGATTTTTGGAATACACCAGTAAGATACCCCTGTGGATTCAGTTTATTCATTAGATCCCATTTATAAGGGAAGATCCAGAGATAAATGTGACTAATTTACCTCTTTGTTGAATTTGAATGATCTAATTGGAAACTTAACATCAAAATGTTCACAAGCATATTCAGTTTTTAGACCTGACAATAATGATTGCTAATCATAGACTGATTATTATTGATTTTGTACAGGAAACCAAATGCTACAAATAATATTTGGTAGCATGGAGGTCCCATCCACAGAGTCTAATAAGAGGCATACCTAAAATTCAGTCCATCAGACTGAGGAGTAATTGTACTGAAATTGAGGATTTTAACAAAAGGGCTGGGAAACTGCCTATCCTTTAACACCGCTGGCTAGCGTTGAACATTAGCTTCTTTCCTTTGAAGCTGATGTATTTGGCATTGTTTAGTGACTGAAATAAATGCACATTAAGGTAAAAAACTGCAACGCACGTTACGAGGCTATGTGATTTTGTGCAGGCTACATTCATTGTCCATTGTGGTAGACAGCTTATTGAATAGCTGGGCTAACATTGCTTTTTGTCTTACCAACTGTTTTACCGTGCCTTATTGAATCACGCTCCAAGTCCTATGTTATTGTGTGGAGCCAAAATTTCTGAAGTGAAAGAGATCTTAGTGAATAGCCTCCATAGAAAAACACAGGAACACAGAAGTCATCTCCCCTTTATTACCTCATTATCACACCTTAGTGCATATCCCCTCTGCTCTGGTTAACTATACTTAAAGGGATAGTAATACTTTATTATTACTATCCCCCATATTGTAGATATTTGCAACATAATTTAATAGCCCCCAGGTTCATCTGTCAAACCTTTATGGTTTGAGAGATAACCAAAGGCAAAGTTCCCCCGTCCCTCCCCCTTCCCTGAAGTCAGCGTTGTACTGACTGCAGGGATATCCGGTCTGACTTTCATCAGGCAGCTCTGTAGCAGAGCCGCAATCACATTAGTGAAAAATAATAATTTCACTGAAACAGTCTTCTATGTGTGCTTGCAAACCAAGCACATGTAGAAGACCGTTTCAGTGAAATAATTATTTTTCACTAACGCAATCTCGGCTCAGCTGCAGAGCCGCAAGCCTGTCATACGACAGACTTCCCCTGCAGTCAGTACAACGCTGACTTCAGGGAAGGGGGAGGGAGGGGGGAACTTTGCCTTCGGTTATCTCTCAAACCTTTATGTTGAGCCTGGGGACTATTAAATTATTTTGCTAATATCTACAATATGGGGGATAGTAATAATAAAGTATTATTATCCCTTTAATCTCTGTATCTGGGTTATGTAACTTCTGCTCTTTGTGAGTATGCTTCCTGCTTTAACTAAGTCATCCTAGCATAACCTATGACAATCAGCTACGGTAATTTGATTGTAGTGAAGCAGTTTACTTGCTATTTGCACAGACAAAACAGTTAAAAAAAACTCGCCCTTAATAGAATCATCCCTACAGTGTCTAGTTTTTAACCCCCTGCATGCCAGAGATGTATCCGCCATATTGTGAAGCAAAACACTGCAGATGTCTCTAGCACCATGGAGTTAACCATTATTCTGAGGAAATGCAATCTTGTCTTTCTCCATGGAAAATTAATAGAACAAGTCTTAGGAAAGCTTTCATCTTTTCTACCATGCATAACTGATTTAATTAGAGGTGTGAACAAACAATGATGTTATCCCAAGTGACTTATAAATCATTTATTTTGTAACAGCATTTCTTCTGGTGTGTCGTATATAAAAGGATCTAGTTTATCTTTCTTTTTTATTTGAAGTTGTTTGACTAATAATAGCTACATAACCTAGCTGTGAACTATATTAAAGCAACCAGGCTCATCTGAAAAGGTAATGATCCATTTGAAATCAGTTCCCATTGCCTGTTTTACTGATAGGAAAAGGACATTCTAACTGTGCACATTAAAATTAATTATTACAGAAGTGGATAAACATTTGCCTATATAATTAAAGGAGCTGTAAAGACATGAAAAATTAGGTCTTTTCATGTTACGTTTTAAAATGACATGTCACCTTTCCAAATCCTACCCCCCTTCCCACAGTGGGAGCCTACATTTTGAATGGATGTTGTAACGGATCCTACCCGTTACTTGAGCCCTTGTCTGGGCTAGAGACTGGGTACCCAAACCATCCTACAAACTATGGACATTTTGCCCTATTGGGACTCTGTTCTGAGACTGATTGTATGATTCTTCGAACCAGAGTCGTACACTAAAATAGACACTGGGTGAATGGGCAGCTTGATACATAGATGTGCCCTGGGTTACATTCATGTATGAGTATATTTAATTTGGTTTTATGTATTGTCAAATACTGTATGTATTGTAGAAGAGGGTAAACGTGTTTAATTGAACTTGTCCAATTCTAAGGTTTGTGCAATCACCAACTACCAGGTATGCAAATATCTTCCATAGCCTAACATGGGGAATGGTAGGCAGATCAGTGATTGGTCAAGGTTGGAACAGGACATTCCAAATAGTCAAACAAAGGCTCCAACCTTGGGCCCTTGTCCCTAGGATGTGTATTGTAGCCACGCCAGCCATTGACTGTGTTGTACTGTATTGAGACTCCCTGTGGTGTGTTAATGTAATCACGTCTGGGTCATTGTGTTTGTTAAGAACATCTGTTGCTGGCCTTTGTCTGATGTGTTGTGATTTAATTATGTTGCCCATTGTATCTGGTTTCCCCATGAGTTTCAATGTGCTTGCTGTGTATAAATATGTGCGGTTTGGTGCAATAAAGATGAGAGTTACTTTTGGAGTGAACAAGAGTTCTGGAGTCTTATGTTCTCATGGTATTAAAGCGGCCACTCTGATGCCCATCTGAGCTGAGTATCCTGCATAATTCAACCGTCTGCTGCCAGCATCCTGCAACCCAACTTCAGATGCTGTCAGGCGTCAACGTGGACTCTTCCCTGCTTCTTCAAGTTCCTGCGATCCTTCGATTCGAGCTACGGAGTGCTCGAATCTGCTTGGCGACCGCGACCTTTGATTCTGCTACACTTTCCCTGTTTGTCGTAGCCCGGGAGTAGAGGCCTCACTCTCTACTGCCCGGTGTTCCAGTTCTGCCCTGTTGACCCCTCCTCGATCTGCATCCTTCGACGTAGAGTCGACTACACCGGGGTTCGACGCCACTTTGTGTCAACCACCGGACTGTTTATCTGCTCGACTGGTGCATCTGACGGCGCCAGTCTGGCGTCAAGAAGGAGAGACCCAGGAACAACGGCGGAAGGCGACACGGTCCCTTCTTAGCTTCCGTTACAGATGTGCATGAACATCCCTCCTTATCAATTTATTCCACCCCCTAGGTATCAGCCTAAGAAGATAGAGTGAGGCTATTTTCTAGACATGTTTGTATTTAAGTAAGCAGCATTATCACTCCAAGGGTTTGATTCAATTCGAGTCAGTAAAACAAACTGTAGGGCTAAAATGAATTCTGACCAGTACACACATAGTTGTACCATCGGAATTAATTTGTCCTAACAATATGAAGTACAACGTGCATTGGTCGCCAGAACACGACTTGCGACCCAACATTCCTCACATCTATTTGTTCCCACAAGGCACGCTAAATAGCATGAATAATGGGAACATTAAAGGAAACTAGCTAACGCTCGATGTTTGATAGTGTCACCTTCCCCCACCCTCCTAAACACTAACCCTAACAGTACCCCGCTGACCCTTCACTACACCTAACATTAACATTAACAATAAAGTTATCCCATGACCCATACCCCATAGCTGTAACACTTACCTTGAAGGTCCAGCAGGGTCTTCTACACCCTGGTCTTCCTCATTAATTTGTCTTCCTTTTTTCCTCTTCTGTAAAGTTTCTTCTGTCTCTGTAAAGCAACAATAAAAATTTACTTCAATGCCCCCATAAATGGTCTCTGCCACCACCGATAAAAAGAAATTCCCATTGCTCTGCCATCTCGTTGTGTGAGGGAAATCCAAACAGAGTCTGGCTTTTATATGGCCAGGAGCTGTTCAAATTTGTTACCAAATTTGTTACCACACTCCTATTAGATGGTAGGTGGGGTTACGCAGAGTGTGTTCCATTCCATTCAGTAAACACCTCCCAACCAATCAGCTTCTAGCTGGAGGGATCATGAATGCTCATTTTGTCATCCCTCCAGCTAGCCAATAATTGAATAACCTAGGGATGAAAAAACATGTATTCTTGACCCCTCCTGCTAGAAAACTGAATGGGTGGGTGGTGTGGTTACTGCAGGGCAGGTTCTGTGCCCTAAGTAAGCCCACATCCCAGCCAATCGGAGTGTGGAAACCATTTTAAACAGAGACTGGTCATATAAAAGCCAGTCTCTGTTCATATTTCCCTCTCTTTGGCATGGGCAACAACCCAAGAAGGTTCAGCAATGGGGATTTTTTTTTTGCAGAGGCCTAAGAAACTTTACAGAAAAATAAAGAAAAAGAAGGAGAAAGAAGCTTAGAGAAGAAGACAACAACGAATTAGAGGAAGACCAGGATGCAGAAGACCCGGCTGGACTTCCAACAAGGTAAATGTTTATTGTTAATGTTGTGGGGAATGGACTATGGGATGGTGTTAGCTTTAGGGGGATTAAAACTTTGAGTGCCAGAGGGGGATGCAACGCTCTGCAATGCGTAGCATACTCCACTGGCACTCAAAGGGTTAATTTTTTGTCTCACTCATGTTTTTGGTACCTAGGATGTATTGAAAGGGGGCGAAAGGCCCCATATCAGTACATCCACAGTTCACTAGTATAGGAATGCCTAATTGCGCATGCGTGTATTTTTTTTATCCTGTTCTATTACACGTCAGTGGTTTTTAACACACGTTGCTAACTAAAAAATGCAATAAAAGAGAGTGCGTAATGCATGTTACTTGCCACCACATGAAACTGATTTATATACTATTTTATTGTTTTCAGTGGGCGCTGTGCTTTTTTAAAGGTCTGTAGTTTGTCACAGCACAGGTAGAATACCGAACAGTGATGTAAAACTACCAAAGTTAGTTTGGGGTTACTAACGGAGGTAATTGAATTGAACCCCAAGTAAGAGAACATGGCTGCTGATATTCGATTCCCCAACTACTAAATGGAAAATGTCAAAAACCATTAAACTAAGGAAAAACAAAAGGTACAAGCAGGGGAGGGCTGGCAGCTTGTGGCCTGGAGGGCAACAACGATCAAGTGGCCCGATTTTAATATCGTTCTAGCCCACTGTCCTAGCCCACACCCTTTTGTTAATTTGGAAATTTTCATTAACCCTTTGAGTGTCAGAGGGGTATGCATACACCTCTATCACTCAAAGGGTTAGTGTTGTGAATTAAGGCAAGAAATACCACGAAGCTTACAACTGAAATGGGGTTACACTGGTGCAACTACAGTGCTTACAGTTTAAGTAAAGCTGTACTAGTGATACCATAGAACTTACAATAGAAATTGGTTATGTTACTAGTGTAGCTCCAGTTTGATTGTAGCTCCATTTCAATTGTAAGATCTGTGGTATCACTAGTGTAGCTACAGTTACAGAACAAGTGGGAGTGGCCCACCAGCACAGACATATGACTGGCCCAGGGGGCAATTGCCCCCCTGCACCCAGGCCAGCCCTCCCCTGAGTACAAGTTATAGCAGTTGAAATAGACACATTTAATGTTACTTATACCTGTGTCCACTCGTATTTTCTTTTCTATGTTTGTGGGACAGCTTGAGTTTTAGAGTCAAATTTTCCATAGAAAGGAACAGCAGCAGTGCCCCCTATTGGTCAAAATATAAATCTGGAGTTTTACATATTTAACCCTACTGTTCCTTAAGGGGTTAAATGTTTGAGGGGTAATAACTTCTGAATGAGAAATGATAAAACATTACTACATATCTACTGTTTCTTTAAGTCCTATTTATTTTGGGTATACTTTTTCAAGTTTAGACTAATTTTTATCACCTCTATGATATAACAATTAAAGCTATTTGCATTTTCTCACAGCTAAGGGTATTAAAATTGGTTACTCGACAACTGTTTTAAATGTATACTTCAGTTTCTTTAGGTAGTAATATTTGTGACTGGACAGCTGAAAATTAATAATAATAGCACTTTTGTCAAAGAACACAGCAGAAAGAAACATTCTTTGATAATATAGAATATATTTATTCATACAGTTTAACATCATGGGCTAGTAAAACCGGCAATAATAGTAAAAATACTAACGCCTAAAAAAACTCAACCATGTACCTCAGATATTCTGTTGATGGGGAGGTACATGGCAAACGGAGCACTGTTGGCCAAAACTCACGTTTTGGTAAAATGCCTGTTGTTGTTTTTTTGTTTTCACAACTCGCACTACATAGTGTGAATTGTGGGTACATCAAAGGAAAAAAGCAAACTCTCATTGTTTGACAGTGTCAAACAATGAGAGCGAGCTAAAACTACCCAGAAATGTAACATTAACCTGTTTCCCGCTATCCGGCTTCTTCATTAATCTTCTCTTCTTTCTTCTATCTTCTTTTCTTCTTTCTTGATTTAAAAAAATAAATAAATAAATAAATAAAGCCCCAAAAGTTGCTACCATTAACCCTTTGAGTGCCGGAGGGGTAGCCTTTGAGTGCCGGAGGGGTAGCCCTCCGGCACGCAAAGGTTTCCTATAGGTGGCATCTGAAAGTCCGCACAAAATAAATATATGAAATGTGTTTAAAATTGACTATTTTGAGTAAATGTTGAAATTAATTTACCCACTTTGCCTCCACCGCCAAACATATATGTTATTACTTTAGCGTATTTTATTATTTTTTGGGGGGATTTATATTTTTTAGGGAGGTTGACTAAGAGTATATGTATCGGTTCTATTATTTTACTGTATTTTATTATTATTGTTTATGGGATTTACATTTTTTAGGGAGGGTGACTCAGAGTATATGTATTAGTTCCACCGATAAAGAGTGTTCCAGCATTGTACGGGCATTTTTCCATTGCACCGTTGACACTAAGCCTACCACCAGGTGATTTAGTGGTGTGGCTTGGCATAGGGTGTTTTTTTCAGATGAGCCTGAAATGCTGGATGTCTGTCTTTGAGGGGAACGGGATAATTACTCTGAGGTAGGTTTTTACATATGTTTGAATAGTTACTATTGAGTAACATAATATTATGATGTGATAATTATCCAGATATCTTTTTCGACATCTGAAATCTGCTACATTGTGCTATTTTGTTTGATAATAAATCAGCCTTCTTTTTAATTATATTGATAATAATTTCTGTGTTCTGTATTCTAATAGGAAGTCTTAGCGCTAATCTTTTTGTTTTATTTTATATAGAATTTTAACCATTGGAAGTGAGGTTGATTAGATTTGGCTGTTTGCCTTCTGCCAGATTGTTAGTGACAGCCGCCACAAATAGTTTTTTCTTTTTGTAGATCTAGAAGTGGACTCCTTGCTCACAGTGCCCAGTGAAACCAGCTACACTTCACAGATGAAGGCCCAACCAAGGCTGAAATGTATATTTGGGGTTAGCTGGTATGTCCCATGCAGAGAATTCTTGCCTGGCATTTTGGAACTGGACTGCCCTTTTTCGCTTTATATTGAGCCTTTCACATATTTTAGCTTGCGTTTTTGAACTGGGCTGCTAGCTGGTATTCCATTCCGTATGTGTGTGTCTGTATGTCTTTGTGTGTATATATATATTAAGTACAACCATAGCAACTCACAACGTTTTCTCCCACCCTCTGTCTTACCCCAGTCCTTTGTAAAACTCATTCTCTCACCTACAACTTATTACTCCCCCTTTTCTACCTGTAGCCCCTTGGCTGCTTCCTCTCCCCCTTTCTCCTCCAGTCTTTCATCCTTCTCATTTCCTCAGTCTCCCCTCCTCTCTCTTCCCATGCTCCCTCACTTTCCTAATATTTTTTTCTCAGTCCCCCCTCAGTCCCCTGCCTCCATACCCGATCAAAACTGGCATAAAATGCTACATAATTTGCTTACCATTTCTAGAAATGTATTGGCAGTGGAAACTAATTTCAAACTAATAACTAGGTGGTATACAACAGAGAATGACTGTGCTAATTTTTTTAGACTGTAGACAGTACTTGCCAGAGGTACAATAGGGACGTAGGAGAAGATTAAACAGATTATGAACATCAAATTTTCAAAAAAAAATCTATCTTCCTCAATTTGAACCATAAAAATCTGAGAAGATGGACAAGGACATACAATCTGTATGTACATTTTATTAGTGTGGCAAAGATCAAAGATGCGCACATTGGCTATCTGGAGATGTCCAGTTTCACAACCCTGTCTGACTGGGAGGAAAGAGTAGGCCACATTATGACCATGGAGAAACTTACATGTAGATGTAATAACAAATACCTCCTATTTTCAATATATTTGGAAACTCTGGCTGAACTACATGTCATCTAATTGATCAAAGACTTTTTGCGACAGGAAATAATGTTTTTACCACCTTGGGACTTATTTGGAAATGGCTTCAATGGGTTGTTTGTTTTTTGTCCTCTGTATCAACAGGAGGTGATATGGCATGGGCTGAATTTGATGGAGACATGTCTTTTTCAGACTCATCAGCCTTGTTATGGTGTTACTATGGAGTTGCTTGATGTAAGAAGCTCGGGGAGCCCTGAATTGGATTTACAAAAAAATGCCATGTGGTCCTCAAGTGCCTGCTGCATGTGTGCTCGCCGGTCGTTAAGGGGTTAAGGACATCATATACCTGGAGTTAAGATTGTGGTGAAAATTCAGTTGCACAATTGTCGCATACAGCAACATTTCTTTATAAATTTGCTGAGCAATGTTTTACAAACATCATTACTCCATTTTTTTTAAACATACTACATGGCATACAGCCTTCCTAAACTGGAGATCTTACATTTATAACTATCGAAGATACAGCCATTTTAATGCTTCTTTTTGCTTAACTTCACATTTATAAATCTCACCCATTGATTCTTGGTGGCAATGACTTGCTGTTATTGACAACTGCAATGTGTAAAGTGTGCAAAAAGTATGTGTAGAGGGGAGAAGGAGGGAACAAACCTTCACATGTCTGCTCTAATTAACTACATCCTACATAAGCAATTTGAGGTTTTGTTCACAATGTTAAACTTCCCCCAAAAAATCAGGTGCTGCCACTGTGTCCCTTGTATGTCTCTAATAAAAACAACAACAACAATAATAATAATTATAATAAACTATGACACCTCCCACCCTTCAATTTGCCACATATCAGTCCTCCCATTCACCGCATCTGTGTGCTCTCCTGCCTCCCTGTTTGCCCATCTGGGTTACAGTCTGCCCTGAATGCTTTCTCTATTCCCTCCTTGCTGATCCCCTCCCAGTCCAGTGCTACTGTGTTTGTGATGGGAAGGGAGACACCGAAGTGGTGACTGACTATGAGGTAACCTACTTCCTGTGGCTTACTTCACCATTGGACAGCATTACAGTGTCTCCCCTACCTTGAGCAGAGATGCTATCATCAGACAGGGAGCCTAGCATCATGAAGGAGACAAAAAAGCATTAAGGCCACACTTTAAGACTTTATGTGTCACAGAGGTGTGCAATGCATTGCTCAAGAGATAACATCTACTGCTAGTGTGAAAGGTCTGCATGTGCCCCATAGGCAACCATGCAGAATTTTCTTACTGAGGCAACACAGTAAAGTTGCTGCATGCTGGACTTTGGTGCATTTACTTGGACGATAGTCACCTGAGTGAAAGGTACCATTGTGCAGATCCAGTGCAGCATCACTGCCTTGATGTTATCTGTGTGAACAGGGCCTTAGTGCATATCCCTCCTGTTTTATAAAAATAATATATATTCATGGCGCAGCTTTGCACTTTCTGATTACTAAGAAAGTACATACCAATTAATAAAAATTCAAATGGCAACAAGCAGTAAAATGCAAGAATACCTCACTTCCTATCTGACAATTTCATTTTGATAAATGTTAGTCTATGAGTGTATTAAGTTGCAAGGCTGATCAACTTTGATGTTACTCCATTCATAATAATTCTCAGAAATATTACATTTTAAATGCAATATCTTCAATTCTATGCCTAAAAACACTTTATAGTCCGTTCATGTGGCACTAATGGCTTTGAACGATCAAGCTTCCTATGTGTTTCATTAGTTAACTGATCTCTTGGAAAATGTGAACATATATATATATGCTGATCTTTATCCCTAAAACTATTCTAAACTGATCATACTTTAACCCTTTGAATGCCAGAGTGGTATGCAATGCATTTGGCAATCAAAGGGTCAAAAAGAAACTTTGATTGCTTTGATTTTGACAAGAATTAGGAGAACCTCTAGCGGATAAAATGAAATAGCTTGTATCCTATATAATAATTCACTAAAAGTATGTGTGTCAGAAGCCGTCATGCTCAGTAGAGACTGCTGCCCGTGCTGCAGCTGCGGCTGATAACGGAGCGGGGCGCTCCAAATTCAGACCGTAGTCCTCTCTGCACACCTTCCTGGACAGGAATTCGGAGCACCCCATTCCGTTATTAGCCGTGGTGTGTTTAGGCAGTCACTACTGAGCATGACTGCAACACGGCCAACAGGATCCGGCCACCAGCCGAGGTTCGAGGTTGCTGGGTGGCACTGTGGCCCATGTACACGGGCTTTTCAACTAGTATACTTAAATACCACATACGCCAAGCTAGCAGCTGTATAAAATGTTCTGCTTGTTACCTGAGGGCAAATATCTAGCCTTTCATATGCCCTGTGAAGGTAACATTCACATTTATATAACCATGCTTGATACATTTTTGAAACGTTAACACAGTATTGTCTGTAAATAGAAGAGAAAAAAGTATTTCTGAACAGAAAACTAGTGGGTACTAATGTTTATTAAGGGCTTTAGAGCCGGTCACTTGTTCCTCTACAATATAGCCCCTACTTTTTTGTCAACACTAAGGAATCTTGCATCAAATAAATATATATATATATATATATATATATATATATTTATTTATTTATTTTTTTTTTTTTTTTTTTTTTTTTTTTTTTCCTTCAATATTGTCTTGAAGTACATGATATTTAAATGTAAATAACCACATTTTAATCTTAGGTGTTAGTGTCCATTTTGCAAGATATTCTTGCAGCTTTATAAAAATGCAGATCCTAATAAAACATTTCTCTGAGCAATTGCATAACATTGTCCCTTTAAGGTTCCTTTATAGTGCTTGAATAATTATTAAGTCCCTGTATCAAGATAAATACAGATATGGTTCCATTTCCAGCTCAGTCTTTTCTCTAGACATCTTGTAGTTCAGGGAACCCAAAACGCAACCCCTGAATTCTAGATACATCTCCAATGTACTGTTTCTTGCTGGATGTTTACATTTTTGCATACCTGAATGAATTAATGAATAATATGAATTATACAGTGCCATACGTGTACGTAGCACTTGACAAATAAAGAGTAATCTTGACCTTTTACTAAGTCTACTCCAATGGGAAAAGACTTAGTAAAAACCCTGGGCACCTGCATCAAGCAGGATAGGAAACTGTCTGAAAAATGCTGTGTCAGTGCACCACTAGAGCATCATAGATCTATTTTACTTAACTCACAGTAAGGGGGTTATGCACTCAAGTGTGATAAAGAGGTGATAAGGTGGAAATGACTTCTCCAGTGATATAATTTCTCCAATTCCTATACAATTCTATGGAGGTCTAAAATTTATGTGCCCCGTTAGTGATGAGCGAGCATGCTCGGCCGAAGCTCGGTTCGGCTCGAGCATCGCTCTGCTCGGCACATGGCGGTACTCGTACGAGTACCGCATGTGCTCGCCCGCCATGTTCAGGTCTCCTCCCCGCACGTTTCGCGGCTGCTGCGCAGCCAATAAACGTGCGGGGAGGCTCTGACATCAGTGTAATGCCAGCAGCCATGTTGGCTGCTGGCATTACACTGATTGGCTGGCCAGAACCCGTGATCGGGTGCTGTATAGCACCCGACGCGCTAGTTCGGCTCATTCTTAGCCAGGGAGAGATGAGCTTAGGCAGGGAAAGTCAGTGTAGGGAGAATAAAATTGTTTAAACTCTTTCAAGACCCAAAAGTCCTTTTTAGGACTGTTGTGTGTAGGGGCAGCATTTATATTTTGTTTGGGGGGGCACAATTTCCTTTTTTTTGTGGGGGAGATATTTTTAAGGTGACATATAATACTAGATGCACAGGAAGTCAGTGTAGGGAGAATAAAATTGTTTAAACTCTTTCAAGACCCAAAAGTCCTTTTTAGGACTGTTGTGTGTGGGGGCAGCATTTAATTTTTTTTGGGGGTGGCAGAATTTCATATTTTTGTGGGGGGGGACATGTTCTAAGGTGACATTGTACTAGGTGCACAGGGACAAATATTTCACAGTGCAGTGACAAGCTGACATATTCTGTTAGGTGCACAGGGCCAATTATTTTACAACGCAGCGACAAAAAGGGCCATTTTAAACGTGTGCCTAGCCATAGATTATTGGCACATTCTGTTTAGTGTGCAAATTCACAAATTAACGTCACATATTCCGTTCACTGTGCCTAGCCGCAGATTAGCGTCACATTCTGTTTCGTGTGCCTAGCCGCAGATTAACGTCACATATTGTTTAGTGTGCCTAGCCGCAGATTAGCGTCACATATTGTTTAGTGTGCCTAGCCGCAGATTAACGTCACATATTGTTTAGTGTGCAAATTCACAAATTAACGTCACATATTCCGTTCACTGTGCCTAGCCGCAGATTAGCGTCACATTCAGTTTCGTGTGCCTAGCCGCAGATTAGCGTCACATTATGTTTCGTGTGCCTAGCCGCAGATTAACGTCACATATTGTTTAGTGTGCCTAGCCGCAGATTAACGTCACATATTGTTTAATGTGCAAATTCACAAATTAACGTCACATATTCCGTTCACTGTGCCTAGCCGCAGATTAGCGTCACATTCTGTTTCGTGTGCCTAGCCGCAGATTAGCGTCACATATTGTTTAGTGTGCCTAGCCGCAGATTAACGTCACATATTGTTTAGTGTGCCTAGCCACAGATTAGCGTCACATATTGTTTAGTGTGCCTAGCCGCAGATTAGCGTCACATTCTGTTTCGTGTGCCTAGCCGCAGATTACCGGCATATATTCCGTTTAATATGAAGAAGGCGGGTAAAAAGGGACGGGGAAGTGGACGTGATCCTGATAGTTCAGGGCGCGGGTCAGGACGCGTAGAAACTGTGCCTGGTGCCAGAGCACAAGAAAGAAAGACATCCACCATACCTAGCTTCATGTCTCAGTTTACAGGGCGTCGCAGGACATCACTCTCGAGGTCAGACCACTGCGAACAGGTGGTCGGTTGGATTTCAGGTGATACTGCTTCCAGTCGGTTAAGCACCACCCTGTCTTCCACCAAGTCCACTCTCACTAGCTGTCACGGTTTATTATGACTCTCAGACACAAGTTTTAGGTAAAAAAATCAATTTTATTGAAATAATAAATTGATAACTTAGGATGGCAATAACATACATATATATATATACAGAATATAGCACAGACAGAAGGCAGACTCTACCAGTCCTGTCAATATACCGGACAGGACAGTCTTTAGGCTCTACCGGCCTTGCCAATACCGGGTAAGGCAACCTGCAGATGGAATAGCATAACGGTTCTACCGGCCTTACCAAATTACCGGGCAAGGCAGCCTCAATAGATACACAATGTAGGCTCTACCGGCCCTGCCAATACCGGGTAAGGCAACCTCAGATGGAATGTGGCAAAAGGTTCTACCGGCCTTACCAATACCGGGCAGGGCAGCCCAGAGATAGTAGCAGCAGTCAGATGAAACTGGCAAATTAGCAGAATCGTTAAGCAGCAAGGCTTTGGAGCAAACCAGCGTCCGCACGCTGGGAACAACACTGAATAGTATAGCCGTTAGGCTTTGCGAGCAAACCAGTGACCGCACACTGGAGTAACAAGTGAGTAGTATAGCCGCAAGGCTAGGAGCAAACCAGCGTCCGCACGCTGGGACCAACACAGATTTGTATAGCTGATAGGCTTTGGAGCAAACCAGTGACCGCACACTGGTGTAACAAGCGAGCTTGTATAGCAGCAAGGCTTAGGAGCAAACCAGCGTCCGCACGCTGGGACCAACACAGATTTGTATAGCTGATAGGCTTTGGAGCAAACCAGTGACCGCACACTGGTGTAACAAGCGAGCTTGTATAGCCGCAAGGCTAGGAGCAAACCAGCGTCCGCACGCTGGGACAAACACAGATTTGTATAGATGATAGGCTTTGGAGCAAACCAGTGACCGCACACTGGTGTAACAAGCGAGCTTGTATAGCCGCAAGGCTTAGGAGCAAACCAGCTTCCGCACGCTGGGACCAACACAGATTTGTAGAGCTGATAGGCTTTGGAGCAAACCAGTGACTGCACACTGGTGTAACAAGTGAGTTTGTATGGCCGCAAGGCTTAGGAGCAAACCAGCGTCCGCACGCTGGGACCAACACAGATTTGTAGAGCTGATAGGCTTTGGAGCAAACCAGTGACCGCACACTGATGTAACAAGTGAGTTTGTATAGCCGCAAGGCTTAGGAGCAAACCAGCGTCCGCACGCTGGGACCAACACAGATTTGTATAGCTGATAGGCTTTGGAGCAAACCAGTGACCGCACACTGGTGTAACAAGCGAGTTTGTATAGCCGCAAGGCTTAGGAGCAAACCAGCGTCCGCACGCTGGGACCAACACGGAATTGTAGCAATGTCACCAACGCGACCAGGCAGAAGGTCGCCAGGATACTGAAGACAGGTGATGAGATGACAGGAACAAGCAACCATCAGTCAGATCAGGAAACAGCAGAGAAGAAGTTCAGCAGTAACTGCAACACCAGAGACTAGGCCGGAACCAGGACTGGAGTAACTCAGCATCCAGGAAACACTGGAACAGTAGAGATCAGGAACTCAGGAACACAGGAGATCAGGAACTCAGGAACACTGGAACAGAGGCCCAGCTATCACTAGCATAGTGATAGCAAGAAGGTCAGAAACAACACGAAAGGGCACTCAAAGGGTGCCCAACCCAGGTTTAAATAGGCAATAAGAGGCGGGCTATCTGCAGACAGCCAATAGCAGCCCCCTAGTGGTGACAGACAAGGAACTGCAGCAAATCACGGGCACCGTGATAGTACCCCCCTTTCAAAGACCCCCTCTCCTAGAATAGGGTTTAGGTTTCTGTGGGTAATTGGCATGAAAGACCCTAGTTAGCCTAGGTGCATGAAGGTCCATACTATCCACCCATGATCGATCCTCAGGACCGTACCCTTTCCAATGTACCAGGTATTGTACCTTTCCTCTAAGCCTACGGGAATCAATAATGCTCTGAACCTCGTACTCCTCCTGGCCCTCGACCTCAACAGGTCCTGGCACCACAGGTGTGGTAGTGTAGCGATTGCAAACCAGAGGCTTAAGAAGGGACACATGGAACACATTATGGATATGCATGGATGCAGGTAGGTCTAGTGCATAGGAGACAGGGTTAATTTTACGAATAACTCTGTACGGACCAATAAACCGGGGAGCCAACTTATTAGAAGGAACCTGCAGCTTGAGATTTCTGGAGGAAAGCCATACTCTATCCCCAACCTGAAAGGAAACCGCTGGAAGCCTTCTGCGATTAGCATGGCGCTGATGATGCTGAAATGACTGACCAAGTGCCCTCTGAACTTGTGCCCATGTGGAACGGAGTTGCTCGATATGCTCATCCAGAGCTGGAATCTGTTGCGTCTGAAATGAATCTGGAAGCAAACAGGGCTGAAACCCATAATTAATCAGAAACGGAGAGCTCCCAGATGAAGAATTGACCGCACAGTTCCTGGCGAACTCTGCCCAAGGCAACAAGTCGGACCAATTATCATGATGGTCAGTAACGAAACAACGGAGAAATTGTTCCAAGCCCTGATTAGCTCGTTCAGCGGCTCCATTGGTCTGGGGATGGTAGGCAGAGGAGAAGGACAGCTGTATGCCCATCTGTTGGCAAAATGCCCTCCAAAATCTCGACACAAACTGGCTCCCCCTGTCAGACACCAGTACCCTAGGCACTCCATGCAACCGGAATACTTCTCTGGCGAACACCATTGCCAATTCCTTAGCCGAAGGAAGGCCACGGAGGGGCACGAAATGAGCCATTTTAGAAAACCTGTCCAACACCATGAATATAAAGGAATACCCCTTAGACATAGGCAATTCTCCCATAAAATCAATGGAAACATGACACCAGGGGCGTTCGCCATTAGGCACCGGCTGAAGCAAGCCCACTGGGAGACGTCTCGGGGTTTTAGCGCGGGCGCAGGTGGCACAGGCATTAGTAAATTCGGCACAATTGTTTCTCATGGAAGGCCACCAAAATAACTGAGAAAGGGACCATAACAATTGGTCTCTACCAATATGTCCCGCAGCCTTAGAGGAATGGTAGGTTTCGAGCAGCCTAGTACGAAATGATTCAGCGACAAAACATTTGCCCACTGGGGTTTCATGGGGAGCGGACCCCTGAGAGGCCAGGATCTCCTCCCCTAGAGGAGAAGTGATACTTGTGCGTATAGTAGCCAGTATTCTATCAGGTTGGATGATAGGTGCTGGTGCTTCCACTCTGTCACTGTCGGCCTCAAATTGTCTTGACAGTGCATCAGCCCTGATATTTTTTGACCCTGGTAAATATGATACAATGAAATTAAATCGAGACAGGAACAGTGCCCACCTGGCCTGACGAGAGGACAATCTCTTGGCCTCCGAGAGATAGGTCAGATTCTTATGATCTGTTAGGATTAAGACAGGATTCTTAGTACCTTCAAGCAAATGACGCCATTCCTTAAGAGCGAGGATAATGGCCAATAATTCTCTGTCACCTATCTCATAGTGGCTTTGAGTGACAGTCAACTTTTTAGAGAAAAACCCACAAGGTCTGAGAGTTCCACCTTTCTCGTGTCGCTGCGAAAGTACTGCCCCGACCCCAATATCTGAGGCATCAACCTCTAACGTAAATGGAAGTAAAGGATTGGGGTGGGATGACACAGGAGCCGCAGCAAATGCCAGCTTCAAATTCTCAAAGGCTTTCTCAGCAGATACCGACCAACAAGAAGGATTAGCACCCTTGTGCGTAAGATCGGACAGAGGTTTGACAATGGAAGAAAAGTTCTTAATAAACCTCCTATAATAATTAGCGAAACCCAGGAAACGATGTATGGCTTTAAGACCCTTGGGTTTTGGCCATTGTAGGACAGCTGACAACTTTTCTTTGTCCATGGCAATGCCATCATTGCCAATTATGAACCCCAAGAATGGCACACTGGTTCTATGAAACTCACATTTTTCCATTTTACAAAATAATTTGTTCTCACGGAGTCGTAGCAATACTGCGGATACATCTTTGATGTGCTGTGCCATGTTTTGGGAGTAAATCAGTATATCGTCGAGGTACACCACAACACATGTCTGTAACATATCTCTCAGAACATCGTTTATCAGTTCCTGGAAAACTGCGGGTGCATTACACAGCCCAAAAGGCATTACTAGATACTCGTAGTGCCCAGCTCGAGTATTAAAGGCAGTTTTCCACTCATCACCTGCTCGAATGCGAACCAGATTGTAAGCGGCCCGTAGGTCCAATTTGGTAAATATCGAAGCGCCCTTAAGCCTGTCAAAAAGCTCGGTGATGAGTGGTATTGGGTATGCGTTTTTTGCCATTAGTTTATTCAAGCCCCGGTAGTCAATGCATGGTCTTAATTCGCCATTTTTCTTTTTTACGAAAAAGAACCCAGCCCCAGCTGGAGAGGTAGATTTTCGTATGATCCCTCTAGCAAGGGCATCAGAAATGTAATCCTCCATAGCCTTATTTTCATCACAAGATAACGGATAAGTGCGTCCTTTTGGAGGTACTGCACCAGGCTGCAATTCAATGCAACAATCATAAGGTCTATGCTGGGGTAGCATACTAGCCTCTCCTTTGCTAAAAACATCGCCAAACTGTTGGTACACATCCGGTATAGCAGAGGAGGTGCACATGACCTTAATAGGCTGGATGACGCACTTGTCCATACAAAACTGGGACCAAGCAGCAATTTCACACTTTTTCCAATCGAATTGCGGGTTATGTAACTGTAACCACGGAAATCCCAATATTACCGCATGGTGCGGAGAATTAATCAGTTGAAACTGCTGCTCTTCTCTGTGAAGTGCCCCAATAGTCATAGACAAAGGCATAGTTTCAAATATAACCTGAGGCGGTTCTAAGGGTCTACCATCAATCGCTTCAATAGTCAAGGGGTTTTCTCTTTCAATGCGTGGAACTCTGTGCAATTCAGCAAAGGTATTATCCATAAAATACCCTGCTGCACCAGAGTCAACCAAGGCCAAAACCTCCACAGAGCGTTGTGCCCAAGACAATACCACCTGTATGGTGGGTTTCATTATGCCCGACACTGGGGACGATTGTACACCACCTAGGGCCTGTCCCCCAAGGTACCCTGGGTGTGTGCGTTTCCCGGACGTACCGGACAGGAATTTAGCAAGTGCCCTTTCTTACCGCAGTATAAACATAACCCTTGTTTTTTGCGATATAGTCTCTCTGCCTTGGTTAGTCTAGTGAAGCCTATTTGCATAGGTTCACTTGTTTCCCGTACTGGTTCACTAGACTTCAATGCCAAGGGAGGGATGGGTGGGCAAAACATGCTACTAGGCTCATTATTTTTTGACCGTAACTTACGATCTCTGGCAATTGATCTCTCACGTATTCTGGAGTCAATTATCATAACATACTCAATGTAATCATCTAGATCAATAGGTAGATCTTTAGCAGCGATTTCGTCTTTAATGTGGTCATTCAGGCCTTGAGAAAAGGCTGCCAATAATGCCTCATTATTCCAACCTACCTCTGCTGCCAATGTGCGGAATTCGATGGCATAGTCGCCCACTGTACGCCTGCCCTGTTGTATCTCCATAAGGCGTTTGGCAGCAGAGGTGGTTCTACCAGGAGGCTCAAACACTCTTCGAAAGGAACGCACAAATTCACTAAAGTTCTTAGTACAAGGTTTAGCATTCTCCCACAAGGGGTTAGCCCAAGCCAATGCTCTGCCAGTGAGCAGTGATATCGTGAACCCCACTTTACTACGATCATTGGGAAATGCGTGTGCCGTCAATTCCATAAAGATTTCGAGTTGGTTGATGAACCCTCTGCAGAGACTAGGGTCACCATCATATCTTAGCGGCAAGGGTGCAGAAGCCGTTAACCCTTTAACAGTACCCTCTAGGGGCCTGGTATCACTTCCCGGTGTCTGACTTGGTGAGACCACCGGACTAGAGCTCGATTTCTCAGCGGGTACCGTGCGTTCAAGGATCGTTTGAATTGCAACTGCCAACTGATCCAAACGTTGCTCGAGCACATCCATCCTCCAATGGATATTCTGTGCGTTACCTTCACCCTTGCTGTCTGAGGTCATGGCCCTTTCGTACTGTCACGGTTTATTATGACTCTCAGACACAAGTTTTAGGTAAAAAAATCAATTTTATTGAAATAATAAATTGATAACTTAGGATGGCAATAACATACATATATATATATACAGAATATAGCACAGACAGAAGGCAGACTCTACCAGTCCTGTCAATATACCGGACAGGACAGTCTTTAGGCTCTACCGGCCTTGCCAATACCGGGTAAGGCAACCTGCAGATGGAATAGCATAACGGTTCTACCGGCCTTACCAAATTACCGGGCAAGGCAGCCACAATAGATACACAATGTAGGCTCTACCGGCCCTGCCAATACCGGGTAAGGCAACCTCAGATGGAATGTGGCAAAAGGTTCTACCGGCCTTACCAATACCGGGCAGGGCAGCCCAGAGATAGTAGCAGCAGTCAGATGAAACTGGCAAATTAGCAGAATCGTTAAGCAGCAAGGCTTTGGAGCAAACCAGCATCCGCACGCTGGGAACAACACTGAATAGTATAGCCGTTAGGCTTTGCGAGCAAACCAGTGACCGCACACTGGAGTAACAAGTGAGTAGTATAGCCGCAAGGCTAGGAGCAAACCAGCGTCCGCACGCTGGGACCAACACAGATTTGTATAGCTGATAGGCTTTGGAGCAAACCAGTGACCGCACACTGGTGTAACAAGCGAGCTTGTATAGCAGCAAGGCTTAGGAGCAAACCAGCGTCCGCACGCTGGGACCAACACAGATTTGTATAGCTGATAGGCTTTGGAGCAAACCAGTGACCGCACACTGGTGTAACAAGCGAGCTTGTATAGCCGCAAGGCTAGGAGCAAACCAGCGTCCGCACGCTGGGACAAACACAGATTTGTATAGATGATAGGCTTTGGAGCAAACCAGTGACCGCACACTGGTGTAACAAGCGAGCTTGTATAGCCGCAAGGCTTAGGAGCAAACCAGCGTCCGCACGCTGGGACCAACACAGATTTGTAGAGCTGATAGGCTTTGGAGCAAACCAGTGACCGCACACTGGTGTAACAAGTGAGTTTGTATGGCCGCAAGGCTTAGGAGCAAACCAGCGTCCGCACGCTGGGACCAACACAGAGTTGTAGAGCTGATAGGCTTTGGAGCAAACCAGTGACCGCACACTGATGTAACAAGTGAGTTTGTATAGCCGCAAGGCTTAGGAGCAAACCAGCGTCCGCACGCTGGGACCAACACAGATTTGTATAGCTGATAGGCTTTGGAGCAAACCAGTGACCGCACACTGGTGTAACAAGCGAGTTTGTATAGCCGCAAGGCTTAGGAGCAAACCAGCGTCCGCACGCTGGGACCAACACGGAATTGTAGCAATGTCACCAACGCGACCAGGCAGAAGGTCGCCAGGATACTGAAGACAGGTGATGAGATGACAGGAACCAGCAACCATCAGTCAGATCAGGAAACAGCAGAGAAGAAGTTCAGCAGTAACTGCAACACCAGAGACTAGGCCGGAACAAGGACTGGAGTAACTCAGCATCCAGGAAACACTGGAACAGTAGAGATCAGGAACTCAGGAACACAGGAGATCAGGAACTCAGGAACACTGGAACAGAGGCCCAGCTATCACTAGCATAGTGATAGCAAGAAGGTCAGAAACAACACGAAAGGGCACTCAAAGGGTGCCCAATCCAGGTTTAAATAGGCAATAAGAGGCGGGCTATCTGCAGACAGCCAATAGCAGCCCCCTAGTGGTGACAGACAAGGAACTGCAGCAAATCACGGGCACCGTGATACTAGCCAAGAGTCTGGTCAACATAATCCTCACCCTGATCATCCTTCCTCCCACCATAGAGGGTCTGGCCAAAGAAGTGATCCCACACTGGGATATAGTGAGGAGCTCGTCTCATCACCAATCCTTGATTTGAACCTCTCTCCAAGCACGCTTGCAGAGGAACATGAGATCTTGTGCCCTGATTCACAACCTCTAGAGGGTACTCAATCACAATAAGATGACAGAGGGGAACGGCATTTAAGGACAAAGGAAGTGGATGATGATGATGAGACACAGTTGCCATCAAATCAACCACAATTACTGTCTCAAGACCTTGATGAGGAGGATGATACACAGTTGTCAATGATGTGGTGGGATCAAGAAATGAGGAGGATGATCAGAGTGAGGAAGTGGAGGAGGACTTGGTGGACGATGAGGTCACTGACCCCACCTGGGAAGGTGGAAAGCCGAGCGATGACAGCAGTCCTGAGGGTGAGCCATCTGCAGCACCGCAACAGGCTGGAAGAGGCAGTGGTGTGGCTAAAGAAAGAAGGCGGACCGCACCAAACCGGCCCGCAAATGTTCCACGGAGCACCCCCTTGCGTAAATCTCCCTTGCCAAGGGCTAGGTGTTCCGCGGTATGGCGTTTTTTTAAGGAAAGTGCGGACGACAAAAGAATTGTAGTTTGCAACCTGTGCCACACCAGAATGAGCCGAGGCATGAACACTAGCAACCTCACCACCACCAGCATGATCCGACACATGGCATCCAAGCACCGTAATAAGTGGGAGGAACGCCCGGATCGCCAATCTGTGTCTGCAGGCCACACCACTGCCTCCTCTTCCCCTGTTTTCGGTGCCGGCCAATCGCCTGTCGAAGGCGCAGGCCCGCATACCTCCCGCCCTGCACCTGTACCATCTGAAGCACCATCAGCGACCACATCCACTTCCCTGTCCCAGCGCAGCGTCCAAATGTCGTTACCCCAGGCATTTGAGCGCAAGCGAAAATACCCAGCCACCCACCCACAGGCCATAGCACTAACCTCACACCTTTCCAAATTACTGGCCATCGAAATGCTGCCATTTAGGCTTGTGGACACTGAGTCCTTCCGCAGCCTGATGGCAGCAGCTGCCCTCGGTACACAGTCCCCAGCCGCCACTACTTTTCCCGGTGTGCCGTCCCCGCCTTACACCACCATGTGTCCCTTAACATCACCCGTGCCCTGACCAACGCAGTTACTGGGAAGGTCCACTTAACGACTGACACATGGACAAGTGCTTGTGGCCAGGGACGCTACATTTCCCTGACGGCACACTGGGTGAATGTCGTGGAGGCTGGGAGCGACTCGGACCCTGGGATGGCACAGGTGCTACCCACGCTGAGGATTGCGGGCCCTACCTCCATCAGGGTTTCCGCCAGCACCTACGTTATTGGCTCCTCCTCCTCCGTTTCCACCTCCGAATTCTCTGCGTGCAGCGTCACTCACCCATCAGCCGGTAGCTGGAAGCAGTGTAGCACTGCAGTGGGGAAGCGTCAACAGGCCGTGCTGAAGCTGATCTGCCTTGGGGACAAACAGCACACGGCCTCAGAGCTGTTGCAGGGGATTAGTCACCAGACCGAGCACTGGCTCTCGCCACTCAACCTGCAACCAGGCATGGTTGTGTGTGATAATGGGCGTAACTTGGTGGCGGCTTTGGAGCTCGGCAAGCTCACACACATACCATGCCTAGCGCATGTATTTAATTTAGTGGTTCAGCGATTTATAAAAACCTACCCCAATTTGCATGATCTCTTGACCAAGGTGCGCCGCGTGTGTGCACATTTCCGTAAGTCATCTACAGCTTCAGCCGGCCTGTTGACGCTGCAGCAGCGCTTACAATTGCCAGCTCACCGGCTGCTGTGTGACGTGAGCACGCGCTGGAACTCCACCTTCCACATGTTGGCCCGGCTTTGTGAGCAGCAGAGGGCAGTAGTGGAGTACCAGCTGTTAAACGGTCGTCGCCTCTCCGTTCAACTTCCTGTAATCAGAAGTGAGGAGTGGGAATGGATGTCAGACCTCTGTGAGGTTTTACGCAATTTTGAGGAATCGACACAGATGGTGAGCGGCGATAACGCTATTATCAGTGTAACCACCCCACTTCTGTGTCTACTGAAACGCTCGCTGCTCACAATTAAAACCGACGCTTTGCATGTGGAAGAGGTGGAAATGGGGGAGGAAGAGCTTACACAAGGTGATAGCCAGAACACCCTCACTTCGTCTTCTCAGCGACAATTGGAGGATGCGGAGGAGGAGGAGGAAGACACGGTTGCCTCCGCTACAGAGGGTAGCCATGGAACTTTATTTCCATCTCTTCAGCGTGGGTGGGCAGAAGAGGAGGAAGAGGATGAGGAGATTGAGAGTCATCCTCCTGGTGAGGACAGCGAAATCTTGACTGTTGGTACTCTGGCACACATGGCTGACTTTATGTTAGGCTGCCTTTCCCGTGACCCACGCGTTATACGCATTTTAGACAACACGGATTACTGGGTGTTCACCCTTCTGGACCCCCGCTACAAAGAGAATTTCTCATCTCTCATTCCTCCGGTGGAGAGGACAAGCAAAATGGTGCAATACCAGAAGGTTCTTGTCGAAAAATTGCTCCAAAATTTTCCATCTGACAACGCTGGCGGCAGAGTACGTGCTACCTTGGCCAACCGAGAAGGGGAGAAAAGGGGAGCACACAGCAGTTCCGACAAAGGCAGGGCAACACTCTCCAAGGCGTGGGACACCTTCATGACACCCCGCCAGCACCCACACCCTGATGCGCGGCCTAGTGTCACAAGGAGGGAAAAGTTTTGGAAGATGGTGAAGGAGTACGTAGCAGACCGTGTCAGCGTCCTCAATGATCCCTCTGTGCCTTACAACTACTGGGTGTCCAAGCTGGACACGTGGTATGAACTGGCACTCTACGCCTTGGAGGTGCTGGCCTGCCCTGCCGCCAGCGTTCTGTCTGAGCGGGTATTTAGTGCTGCTGGTGGCATCATAACAGATAAGCGTATCCGCCTTTCCACCGAAAATGCTGATAGGTTGACACTTATAAAAATGAACAAGGCCTGGATTTCCCCTGACTTCTCCACTCCACTGGAGGAAAGCCCCGGGTGAACATAAAGTCACTTTAGATATGTTATTTACAATGATGGGAATACTCTGTATTCCCATTCACCCCTTACACCCAAAAAACGGGTATATGGTTGACTCTTAATCTTCTCATCCTCCTCCTCCTCTTCCATATGCCCTGTGATATAATTTTTATATAGGGCCAGCTCACCAGCGGGCCCTGTGATATAATTTTTATATAGGGCCAGCTCACCAGCGGGCCCTGTTTGACAATTTTTGTATAGGTCAGCTCACCAGCGGGCCTTCTCATATAATGTTCTATTGGGTCAGCTCTCTAGCGGGCCCTCTCATATAATGTTTTATAGCGTCAGCTCACTAGCGGGCCTTCGCATATAATGTTTAGGATGGTCAGCTCCGCAGCAGACCCTCACCCATAATGTTTTAGATGGTCGGCTCAGCAGCAGACCCTCATTCCTAATGTTTTTGATGGTCAGCTTAGCGGCATGCCCTCGCCCCTAATGTTTTAGAGGGTCACCAGCAGGCCATTAATCCTAATTTTTCAAGGGTGTGTATGATGCCCTCCTTTATGTGTAATAAAGGGTGTATTGGAGTGACATTTCAGTCTAATTTTTGGCAGCCCTTTCACTTAGTGCATAGGCTTTATGAGTGTTGGACCACTACCTGAACTATTGTACTACAATGTGAATTTTGTGATATACAGGTTGTATCGGAGTGCCTCAGGTCCTCCCATTGAATTAAATAGGGCTGGGGTGTTCGACAGAGCAGAAGGTAGTTCTTGGCTTCATCCACTAAGTCACTTCGTCACTTTTACTCAATGGATCAGACCTCACTGTTCCGACTATAAATTTTGGACTTAACAAGGGCAAACGGACATGTTGTAAAACCTGTGGTAGCTGCGGCCTCCGTTCCTGAATGCTGTACCTTACCCGGGCCATAACCACTTTGAACACCTGCTTTACGCTGCGCACGTTTCCCTCTTAATCATGGCCCCAGTTCCGAAAAATCGATGAAATTTTTTGCAGAATTTGCAGATGATATACAAGTAAATATACAGCAAATACTGTTTGGTAACAATTTTTCGCCTAAAATCGTTTTTATCTTCCTTTTAGTGTGTTTTACGGTCAGTCTGTAAAAATGGCGTACTACGGGAGAAACATCGTTCCCAGCAGCGACGTTGGAGTCCAAGATGCATCCAGACATCCTCCCTATGCTGTCCCTGAACCATTTCTGTGGTGTTTCCATCATTTTCTGACCTTTTCCTATGGACCAGGCACCCTCCCCTCATCAGAGCAGAGGGTGCCTGGTGTAATGCTCGAGTCCTCCCATTGACTTCAATGGGGCTCGGGTGCTCGGCCGAGCACTCGAGCCTCCGGGGGCGCTCGGCCAGAGCACCCGAACACCGAGCATCGGGGTGCTTGATCATCACTAGTACTTAGTTGTATGTTTGTGCTGGCAGTGAATGGGAAGTTGGGTTGTTAGGGGATTAATTTTTTTTTTTGTAATTTGGATGTATTAATATGGGGCTTTGACCCCCTGTGTGTCACGTTTGCAAGCAAGACAAGAGTCAGACGGTATAGTAAAAATCTTCTATATTAGAAACGATATAGAATAGCAATATATATATAAATATATATATATCTTGATAAAGGCTATGCAATACAGCCGAAACATTGATATTTATAAATGGCTCCACTTTGAACTTGAAAAAGACCCTGTTAGTGCTGTCAACTCCTTACTGATTTATATATATATATAGACTAGGACTAGGCTGAAGCCAATGGTAGTCTCATACGCCTGAAGGCCAAGAGTAGACCCGAACGGTCTCCCCTCATGATGGAACCGGGGAGAAGACTGACTCATGCCAGCAGTCAGTCAGGAGAAGGCCATCTCCTGAAAGGGAAGGCAACAAAGGAGACTACTGACTCACGCCTGCAGTCAGTAATGCTAGAGTCTGCCAGAGTCACAGGTCTGCACCAGATAAGATTTCCACTAAACAGGAGGCAACACAGAGGGTAGCTGGACAGTGCCCCAGGTCAGCACCAGGTTGGATAGTCAGACAGGCCAAGATAATACACGGAGCGGGTAGTCTGCCAGAGCCACAGGTCTGCACCAGTTAGGATGTCCATTGATTAGGAGGCAACACAGAGGGTAGTTGGACTGAGACCCAGGTCAGCACCAGGTTGGATAGTCAGACAAGCCAGGGTCATACACGAAGCGGGTAGTCAGCCAGAGCCACAGGTCTGCGCCAGATTGGATGTCCAAACAAATAGGGAATGCACAGAGAACAGTCAGACAGAGCCACAGGTCAGCACCAGGATGGATGGTCAGGCAATCCAAGGTCATACACAGGACATCAGATTTTTAAACTGGTAATTAAACACATATTGTAGTTGTTGATATCAAAAATGAAACTAGAATGAGAGGCGGAAACCTTTTCTCAGTTTGACAAAAGGGAGGAGTTGATTATCTTTTGTTAATTGGATTAAAAATGTAATTCTCCAAAAGAGCTATATTCAAAAATTTTGTAAGTTGCATAATTCAGGCAAGTGAGCATTAATCCATAAAGGGTTATTAGGAGAAAGCTGAGTAGGATCCAGAGAAAGAAGCCCCAGCACTGCCAGCATCCTAAGGATGTGATTATTGGCATAGTGAGGTAATTTGAGAATTTTGCCCACTGACGATTAGGTTGGTCAGTCTATCCACTGAGACCACCAAGCTTCCAGTAAGTATGCCTGTATACACGCCAATGGACAGTGACCAGCTGACCAGCTATTAATGAAACAAACTGGGTACAGCCAGCATGCCCACGCGGTCTAGTAGGTAAATGTAGAGTTTTAAGGTTCAACCTAGGGAAGAAGGAGCACCGAAAAATCAACAGAATGATGGCATCTAAACCAAAAGACATATTAATTTACTGAAGGCATATTGCAGTTGAGGGAGAAATTAATTTTATATTAGACTGACCTTGCTCTTGGTGGTTAGGTCTACCCACAGGAGGTTCTCCTAGATAGTACCAACATTCATCTCAATACTATGATGCAAAAATGGAAAATCATATTCTATAAACACTGTACTCTGGATTGTGGCAATACTCAAATTCTCTTTTTTCTGTGCAGTAGTTATGGATTTTGAAAGTTGGTCAATCCTTAATAGACCCTACATCCTGGTATTTCATTTCAGCAAAATTCTTTCCTTTCCAGCTTTCTGGCTCCAGACTAAGTCAACTGACCATGAGTCATGCATGTTTATCAGTTAGGAGGGGTTAAACCACTTAAGCAGCAGTGCTAAAATCAGAATAATTTTTGTTTACTCTTGTAAGGCCCTACAAGTCTGAGTCTGACTGCAGTCAACTGACAGCAAGATAAAAGGGTAAAAAACAGGAACATGTTTAAACCAAGAAACTTCATTATTATACAGCAAAAATGATATTTATTGGACAATTACAAAATAAATCAAAACAGGATTGTCTTTTCAATGATCTGAATAAGACAGAGAACCTTCTAGAATTAGACATAATAAAATCCCCAATAAATCAATGGGAATTTTGAATAATTGCATTTGTCAGCTGTAGCACAGTTGGTTTGCCCCAAAATCAGTCCAATTTGATTTAACATATAAGGCCCTCAGAATTTTATGCAAAATGGCACATATATCTAGCAAAAAAGTATACATTATTTACATTTACAGACAAATAAAAATATTCTCTATTCTATGTCAGTATCTGTAAAAAAAATATATATATTTGATACCAAATTATTAAAACCTAATACTAAACTTGATTTTCTTATGCATAGGAAGTTGTGCTCCTCATTTGTGTAAGTATTTAATAAGCAACAAGATATAAGATAAATAATTCATTGACATTAGCACCAACTCTTTTGTTTGGGAATGTTGTGATCTTATTCCTGACTTTCACCCTTCTGAAACACCTGTCAAGAATTTCTAAGCAAACTGGGTCCTGCACAAAAACGTATGTTACTATTTTTTGTGTCAGGATGTTTCAATATTTATAAACAGATTTGATTTTTAGTGATTAATGTTCTTTTAAACACTTGCTTTAAATGAAAGTAGGATTACAAAATAATATAAGAAATATTTCCCTATCAATGAACTGCACAAATTCACCTCTACAGTCCATCTGTAACACTGAAAATCTTTTGCCAGTACCTATGTTTATAGCAGACCTGTCACCCTAAGGGCTTGTTCACTAGGGGCAACTTAAACAGAGTTGTAAGGTTGACTCCCACATTGGTAGAGCAGTCAGTGGAAATTGTAAAGGCTATTGCAGCCTCCAATGTTCCCATGTGAACAATCTGCACAGTAGTCACTTGGCAACTTGGATGCATTTTCAACGAACAGCACACCAAAGTTACAGCATGCTGCAACAGTTTGTGACATCCAGTTGCTTTAGGTGGCCACATGAATAGGCCCATAGACATTACTATGTTAGATTTTAATGCAGGAAAAGCAAGGTTAGTTATGCTACTGTTCTGTCACCCATGTGAACAGAAAATTAAAATGTGGCTTTATGTTGTACTAACTATTTTTCAGAAAATTAAATAGATTTGTGAAATTCACCTTTATGTTTTGGCGGCATGGTGTGGCACTTTATGTTAATTCCCTGAACAGTATGCTAATTAATTCTGTTGGAGGCCAGACTTATCTCTCTCTGTCCCAATCTATGGTCTGAGCACTATCCCTGTCTACACTGAATATAAATAGTTAATAGACAAGGATTATAGGAAGAAAAGAGATATAATAGCTGTTACCTCAAAAAAAAATATGTAGAATATACATGTACATAAACATATAGATTTGCAGCCTGAGGTATAAATACGTCTGAAATAAATAGTCTATAAAATGAATAAACAAGGTAAAGATGAAGTGTAATTCGATGCAGTTTATGGCAATAAATGTGAGCAAAGCAACTCAAGACTGAAAATAGATTTAGGCCTTGATTCAAATGTGCACGGTAAAACTATTGTTAAAGGGATAGTAATACTTCGTTTTAACTTTATTTTATTTTGTAGGCATTAAAAAAACATGAAGAAAGATATAAGTCTTATCTCTCAAACCTTTATGGTTTATGAGATATTCACAAGCAAAGTTCCCCTCCCCGCCCCTTTTACCTAGTGTAAGCCATCTCTTCTCAGATGTGAGTCTGGTTGTATGACAGTACAGATAACAGAAGGGGACAATTTTCTTTGTATGAAAACAATGAAAGCCCTTCCCCCCTTGACAAGTTTTTCAGCTTTTTCCATTATCTTAATTGAAGATTGTCCCTCTCTGCAGTCTACCTGGGCATCTCCCTTCTGATCTGGTTGAACAGGGGGGGGATACTTTGTTTGTGAATATCTCTTAAACCATAAAGGTTTCAGAGATAAGACTTATATCATTCTTCATGTTTTTTTAATGCCTACAAAATAAAATAAAGTTAAAATGAAGTATTACTATCCCTTTAAGGCAAAAAAGCCCACCAATCCTTAGCCATGTCTTAGCCATCATTTAATAAGCAGTCTACCAGAATGGCTAACAAGCGTAGAACCAAAAAATTCACTTATCTCCAAAACGTGCATTGCCCCTTTTTTTAACTTAACCGAACTTCCAAATCAGTCGATAAATAATGTACGATACGTCAAGTTCAAAGCAAAAATATAACACATACACCAATATATATACACCAGAATAACTGACATACCTTGACTTTGTTTCGAGTTTTGGCAAGCTAGAGCACAGGACCCAGGAGCAGAGGATAGTGATAGTGAGAGAGAGGGAGGAACTGACACTTGAGTAAGGTAGACAGGGTTGGGAGCGGAGAGAGTTGCACTTAAATTAACATAATATACCTTGGTACATCTTGCATACATGCATACAAACACACACTCATACATCTTGTTTTTTTTTCCCTCATACATAACACAACTTTCTCTTTTATTTCAACAGTGTGGTTCAGTGAGTGTAAGGGAGTGACAGAGAGTGGGTGTGATCGAGTGTGTCTGTGAGGGCCTGTGTGAATACCTCATTGTGAGTTGGTATGAGATGGCAGAGAGAAGAGAGGAGGATAGAGGGATGGGGAGAGGCACAGGAGACGAGGACTCTAAGGATGGCATCCCCGGTATCACGGTTCCTGTGATTTGGCCTGCTTACTGGGTTACCTGTCATGTCCCCACTGGTGGACGAGCAGTGGCATTGCTGGTCACTGTCGTCTGACTGTTGGCCTCTCACTGACATCGCACTAGCTGTTTTGTACCTTTGGCACTAATTGGCCGATTGATGTCCCGCCTTCTCCGTTGGCCTTATATGCGGCCTGAAGACTGAGCTTCAGTGCCCTTTCTTGGTGTACCTGAGCATTGCTACTGTTGTCTCTCGTTTGACCCTTGCTTGGCTTCTGATTATCCTCCGGCTCGATCCTTGGCTTTGTCTGACTATCTGCTCCTTGTATGACTTAGACCTTGTCTGACTACCCACTCTGTATGACCTAGGCCTTGTCTGACTACCCATTCCATGCTTGACCCTAATTCAGGCTGACCCGGTCTGTGAGTTTCGTGGCTCTGGCTGACTATTTGATCCGGTTTTGACTTTTGGCTCTGCCTCACTACCCGCTCCGTTCATGACCCCGGTATTGTCTGACTTCCACTCTGTGTCAATCGGCTGTTGCTGTCTCTCGCTCCTTACAGCCTAAGAGTATTCTACCTCCCTGGTACTCTGGTGGCTGCCTTCCATTCGGCAGTCTCAGGGTTAGTCTCACCTAAGATATTGCTTGGTCAGTCTATGCTCTGGCATCTCCAGACTAGCATTAACTCCTGGCAACTACCTGCTAGTCACCCTGGTCTCGCTCCTGTGCCTGGATCCCTAGCTCTCTGGGCTTCCACAAGCATTTGCTCAGTGGAATCATAGGCAGGTTCTACCACCTTGGCAACCCGTGGGCAGAGATCGTAGCTCAGTGTCAGCTCCTGGGTAGTGGACTGTACACTGTCCTCACTCCTGCCCCTGGGAAGGTTGGGGAAGTGTATTCGCTCTAGTACTTTTATCTTAATAAACTGGTAAAATTCACCTGTACCTGTGTTGTTTGTTTCTTATCCTACTGTGACACCCAGTCAGGGAAGGAGTGGGAGAGGGAGAATAGGTAGGCAGAGGGATGCCCGAGGTAGGAGAGGTATGCAGAGGACAGGGAGAGAACTGCCAGTGGGACAAGGTATAGATGTCGGGGAGAACACTACACAGCAAGGGCCAGCGCAGTCAGGGTCTGACACACACAGTTCCAACATGTTCCAGGCTGGTGGTGATAATGAACAACTGTTGGACCTGAAGTACTTCTACGAGGAGAATAGGGTCCTCATCCAGAGCATATTGGAAAGGGAGAGAACCTACTCCTGACAGAAGGGGTCAATGGCCTGGGTGCCAAGAAGAAGGCCACTCGGTTTTCTGGGTTTTCTCAAACAGTTTATAGACAGGCACAGTGCTCCTTTTTTAGTGGTGGAAGATTGAGCTGTTGCCTTTCTGCTAACTTTCTGGCCATGGCATAATCTCTCTCACGCTTAACTTCATCTGTAACTGAACAAGACCAGGATGCTGGAGGTATATATTCTAGATCTTCATCAGCCATCATTAGGTCATTATCACAGTGCCTGTGATTGCTTGCTCTTGCTGTCTGTCAGGTGTGTGCATTCTCCATTGGCCGACTGTCTATCGCCTGCCTAGTGCTGCCTATTTAAACTGGGCTGAGGCACCCTTTGGTTGCCCTTTCGTGGTGTCTCTGCATCAGCAGTCACCTGTCTTACCTGTATCCTTGGGCCTGTTGATCTGCTACCAGTGTCAGAGGTTCTCCACTGTCAGTGCTGCTGCTGCTTGGTTCCTGCCTTTGTTCCAGATCCGGTTGGCCGTTGTTCCTGCTTCTGCTCCTGGTCCGGTGCTGCTGTTTGTTCATGCTTCCGTTCCTGATCTGGTGCTGGTGTTGTTCCTGCTTCCGTTCCTGACCTGGTTGGCAGTCCTGCTGTTCCTGTGGTTGTCCGGGCGGGCATCTGTTTCTCCAGCTGTATCCTGATTGTCATCCGTGTCGCCTGGGCGACATTCTGATCACGGTTCACTCCATATACCGGTTGCTGACCCCGCTGTATAGAACCGGTTGGGCGTTACTGGCGGTACTGGCTTACTCCATTCACCGGTTGCTGATCCCGCTGTATAGAAGCGGTTGGGCCATTCGTTTCTCCAGTACATGGTACTGGTTTACTCCTTTCACCGGTTGCTGATCTCGCTGTATAGAACCGGTTGGGCCATTCGTTTGTCCAGTACGTGGTACTGGTTTACTCCACATATAAAAGTTGCTGATTCCACTGTATAGAACCGGTTGGGCGTTACGTTGCTCCAGTACACGGTACTGGTTTACTCCACATACCGGTTGCTGATTCCGTTGTATAGAACCGGTTGGGTGTTACGTTGCTCCAGTACGTGGTACTGGTTTACTCCACATATACCGGTTGCTGACTCCGCTGTATAGAACCGGTTGGGCGTTACGTTGCTCCAGTACGCGGTACTGGTTTATTCCACATACCGGTTGCTGATTCCATTGTATAGAACCGGTTGGGGCGTTACGTTGCTCCAGTACGCGGTACTGGCTCACTCCACATACCGGTTGCTGATTCCGCTGTTTAAAACCGGTTGGGCGTTACGTTGGTCCAGTACGCGGTACTGGCTTACTCCATTTACCGGTTGCTAATCCCGCTGTTAGAACCGGTTGGGCACTACGTTTGTCTTGTATGCAGTACTGATTGACTCTCCAATCACCGGTTGCTTATTCCACTGCATAGAACCGGTTGGGCTTTCTCCACTTTCACCGGTTGCTGATCCGCTGCATAGAACCGGTTGGGCTATATTGTTGTCTATGACAGTACTCGTTAACCCTTTGTCTACCGGTTGCGGCTGCCTCCTTTAGTGCACCGGTTTTGGGCTCCCTGGCTGATACTGGTTTGCTCCACTCTCCATCTTTGGCTGCTGCCCTACTAACTCAGCATTAGTGGAGCTGCCCTCCATCTTTGGCTGCCTTGCCCGGTATATTGGCAAGGTCGGTAGAGCCACATTCAGTGCTTTGAGTAACCTCCAGGCTGCCTTGCCCAGTATATTGGCAAGGCCGGTAGAGCCAGTTTGCTTTCTATTGTGATATCCTTTAGGCTGCCTTGCCCGGTATATTGGCAAGGCCGGTAGAGCCACACTCGGTATATCGTGCTACCCTCCAGACTGCCTTGCCCGGTATATTGGCAAGGCCGGTAGAGCCGGTTTACATTCTTAGTGCCATATTTCTGGCTGCCTTGCCCGGTATATTGGCAAGGCCGGTAAAGCCTACTTTGCTGTATCTTGCTAACTACTGTTTGAACCTATTTTGTATATGTGATATATGTGTATGTACTGGACCTGTGAGGGCTCCCATTAAACTTTTCAATAAAGTTTGATTTTTATCTTACTCTGTGTCTGAGAGTCAAAACAAACCGTGACAGTCATCCTCAGCATCAGCATCCTCTGCCGCTTCCTACCCACTACCCTTATATTCTTCTAAGGTTTTAGAGGTATCAAACCATTTCATTTTACTTTTACTTTCAAAAAGTTTGCTACTACTTTGAGGAGAGATGTTTTGGTGCTTGTTTGTCAGATGCAGCAGTTGTTATCACTGCTACACCTTCCTCCATTATGCCATTGCCATCATCAACACTACAGTGTGACTCCTTGTCACCTTCAGTGTTCTTCTTATATGTTTTTTTAATTTGTACTGGCGCTGGTGGTGGAACCTTTAGTGGGACCTTGACAAACTGCATCCTCCCCAGGAGGAAAGGTATCATCATAATTTATTATACAAGCTTCAGCAACCATGGCTCCCATGTCCTTTCGCCACTCCACCTTTCCCCCTCTCCCTGCCCCTTGTGCATTTGTGGGACACAACTGATGAAGTGTGATGTCTTGCCTTAGCACTCAACAAAATTCTCAATGTCGACTGCTGTCTATCAATTCTACCTCAGTCACAAAGCTCAAGTCAGGCTCTCAGTCAGCTGTCTATCACCTAATATACACACACACATATATATATATATATATATATATATATATATATATATATATATATATATATATACAGTTGTCCACCCTGTATTTTCACTGACCAAAAAACAGCAAAATCAGCAAGGAAATTGCTTGGACCACAGCTGCCTGTGTAATTCAAATCAAATCAGTCAGATAGAATGTTGGGGTATCCTGGGTCAAGCGCCTTTGCTCTCTTCTTGCACCCCCCAGATATGTGCAACGCATAGACAATAACAGCAAGATCAGCAAAGAAATTTCTTGGACAGCTGCTGACTTTGTCTTTCAAATCAAATCAGCCAGATAGTATGTTAGGGTATTTGGGGTCAACCTCCTTTGATCCCTTCTCACACCCTCAAACACATCCAACACAGAGATAATAGTAACAGCAAGTTCAGCAAGCAAATTGGACCCCAGATGCCTGTGACTTACCAGTCAGTCACACTGAATTGTGAGGTATTTTGGGTCAACCTCCTTCCTCCCGTCTTCTCCCAGAGAGTGCCCCCAGACTCCACTAATACAGAGAACAAATTTTCTACCTAAAAGACTCCAGAAACTAAGCTTCAATTCCACTTTATTTGCCCATCTTCTCTAGGTCAGAAACCTGCTGCTTTCTCCTGTCACAAACACAGAATGGCATGTTGTGAGAGTCTGATACCCATATATATGCCTGCAGGAAAAGTAGAGAAAATTGCCATGTGGTAGGAAAAAAAATCAGCCTTCCCACTGATTTTAATACAATGAGCTAGGTGGGAAAAAAAAAGCAGGAAAACTGCACTTTTCACAGGAAATTAGCCAAGCGGGAAGTGCCATTTTTCAGCAATTTTGGTTTGAGGCAAAAACTTTCGCCCATTCCTAATCGCTAGTACCTATGTTAGCATGGATAGCATCCATACATTTCCCTGCCAAATGCTGCAAGAGGAAATAATCCATTGTATTGCAGAGAATATCCTACAGAATACACTAATCTTACCCTTACTGCTAGAATAGGTGTTATTACAGCTCAAACTTTACTTCTTGGAGAATATTTTCTGCCAACAGGTTGAGTTGTCACTGTTGTTGACTAGGTAGAGCTGTTTTCCCCAGACAAAAGTTCTACAAGCTACATAGACTAGTGGTTCTCAACCTGTGGGTCATGACCCTTCAAGGGGGTCGAATGACAATTTGCCAGGGGTTGCCTAAAACCATCAGAAAATTTTTTTTCATCTATTTTAATCTGTAAACCTTGTAATTGTCCTGGAGACCGGGACTGACAGCGCAGGCACGCAGACAACATGTCTTCACTGGTGTCTGGCTTCTGGCCTTACAGCAGTAAGGATTTCTTTATAACTAATTCAGTAATTACAGCGATGAAGGAGCAACAAAAGTAATTCTACTGTTAGGGGTCGCCACAAATTGGGACATTTTATCAAAGGGTCGTGGCTCTAGAAATGTTGAGAACCACTGACATAGACCATAACAGGAACAGAGAAAAGTGGTTGAAAAACATCTTGAATTAAAACTCTAAAATATAATACAAATGTACTCTGTAATAAATGTTGAATGAATTATTTTACTTGTCCTAATGTTTTATGAATAATGATTTATCATTAGGGTTTACTATCCCTTTAAAGGGCTTGAATTGATTATAAAGACTACCATACTGTATCTTTTTTATAATTCATGCAGTGACAATTTTTTTCTGTATTGCTTGACCTTGCATAGCTGTGAAAGACGGGTGAATATTCTCAGCAACTGAAGCCAGGTTATCTGACTTCCTGCCACTTATTAAAAATTAATAGGATCATTGTCAGCTACCCTAATTTATGCTGTAATAAAGTACCTTGTCAATTAGAGTTCTCTTATTCAACATGTCTTAGCACCTTGCCAAGTACAGGAAGAAATTATTATTAAAACAAAGGATAATCTTTACAAAATGGCTATATAAGTCAGCTCCATAATATTATGTATCCACCTAATTTGAAGTTTTTAAGAAATTACCTGTTGCCCAAGTGAAATAATTTCTTAAGTAGATATCGCATGTACTCTGTAATAACATGAAGTAACGTGACACTGCACAAATCCATATTGCATTACTTTATTCAGGCTGAATTTACACAAGCAGCATAAAAGGAGGTGAAATCCTTTAGTACTATATTATTATGCAGTACTTAACTAAAGCATCCTGAATAGCCTCAAGTTACCCTTTGACAAATAAAGGAAATGCAAAGAGATTGTGTTCTGTTAAGATCCATCTGGAGTGCTTTGAAAAATGCATTCTGACAAGTTATACTGTCCTTTATAGATTCCATTTTACAAGAGCTTTGAAGACATCACAAGATACTGAGGAACTTACTCAATGAAAAGGCTCAGGTTGTCTGGGCCTCTTATTGTTACAGGACTAAGAAGAGCTTCCATAGACAATCGATAAGTGTTATTAGAGTCTGCAAAAACAACCCCAGATTCTCCAGGATACCTAAAACTATGAAGCATTGATGTAAAATCTATTTATCTATAATAGTATATAGCCTAAAACGGATGCATTCATGGGATTTTAAAAATAGTGTACCTTTTTATTGAAAGAAGAAAGGAAGGGAGAAAAAAACGGGGTGCCTCTGTGTGCATCAGCAGGTTTGATATTTATGTTACCACCAAATAGCACCTCACAGATGCAAACTCATAAGATTACTGTGTTGGAGAAGACATACGCCCAATCCAACATCAAGACATCTGGAGTTTCAAACTGTCTCCAATCACTGTATTTTCATCGGCTGCTCATCCAATCACTCGCTCTCCCAAGCAGTATAGAACAGTGGTTCTCAACTCCTGTCCTCAGGACCCACTAACAGGCCAGGATTTGATGATTTCCTTGTTAGAGCACAGGTGAGTTAATCAATATGAACGAGCCTCTGATCACCACACCTGTGCTCTAGCAAAGAAATCCCTAAGTCCTGGCCTGTTAGTGGGTCCTGAGGACAGGAGCTGAGAACCACTGATATAGAACGTATGCAAGGTAGCCAGTATCCTTATTAACAAGTACCTGGCAACAACTGAATGTGAGTATAGCATAAGAAGCTTTATTGATTGGTCCATATTTTAATAACAATATTGCAGTATTGGCGCTCTTTTGTTTGTTTTTTTGTTTTCTTGGGATCTTTTTATTAAAAGGTAAATATAGATATAGGAATATATTTATCTTAATGGGTTAGTAATGCCCAAAATAAAGTTGATGCTATATGTTAGATTTTAGAAAAATAACATTTTTGGAAAAGTCCTCTCAAACCTTTATGTATATTATGTATATATCCTCCATTAAAGTTCCCCTCTCCCTCCCCTTCTCCTGACATCAGCTGACAGCAGGAGTCCGGGGACTGACAGGTGGCTTTTCAGCAGAGCCGCAATAGCGCAATTTAAAAAGAAATACTTATTTGGAACAGTCTACAAAGTGTGCTTGGTTTGCAATCACATTAATAAAAACCTATTAGAAATGCTAATAAGAATTTGCATTTCTGCTAATATAATTTTTATTGCGTCTAAGAAAAGTTAACAATGCTAAAAAAGTTTCAAGTTTCTAAAGCTGCATTCATTTCTATTCATTTTTTTGTAATATACAATGCAATTTTTAGCTCATTAACAAAAATACATCTATAACTAAATCATTAATAAATAAAGCTCCCTACGTATTTGCCTTGTGATTTTCAGGCACAATTTTATTAAATAAACCCTAAAGTCTACTATTGTAATTAATTGTGGATAGTGAGATAAACAAAAGTGAAATGCCCATATGTGACTCTTTTGAACCACGTACACATTTCTGAACAGAGTTTAGCTAGAGTACAGCACAGTTCCAATGCAAAAGAAAAACTTTATTTAGATATACCTGCTTTACAAATTAACTGCAAATACTTAGGTAACTCCTGCTGTTAACACGCTGAAGACCACAGGGGTGTATAACTCTTTGCTTTACAATTCATTGTGCATCCAACTGGTTCTCAAGTGGTTAAACATACTCATAGTAGGTTAAGAAGAGTGATAGAAGCAATAAAGTGTTTTTATATTTACACATGACATAACTGTGTTGATCTTTAACCCCTTGATGCTAGGAATGTCTCCAAAAAATTGCTTTGCAACATGTTACAGACATCATTAGCATGCAAGGGATAAAAAAAATCTACACTTAACCATGCTTAATCCCTGGATGCTAAACACATCTCCACGCATTGCATCGCAATGTGTTAGATTTTAATCTAGTATCCAAGCAGTTAAAAATAAGAAGAGGTTAACACTTACTATGTAGGTATAGCTCCCCTTTGAAAGACAGGACTAAAATCAAGGTTTCAGTCACCATACAAGTCCATGCTATCCTGGTTGCTGTAGGAGGCTGAAATTTAAATTTCCATGGTGCATTACAAGGGGGGGTTATGCACTAAAGCATGATAAAAAGATGATAAAGTAGAGATAACTTCTCCGGTGATATCACTTCTCCAGTTCCTGTGTTATTCTATTCCATATTCATATTCCATAGATAGTATTCTCATCCAACTATACCTTCCTAATGTTCTAAAACATGTTGTGAATCCCTGATGTGGGAATGCAGATGGACAACATGTTTTTGCAGGAAATGGTCAATATAGGCAGACAACTTAGAAGTAATAGAATTCATACCTGCAATAATAGGCCTACGTGGAGGATGGGTCAAATTTATATGGAGTTTAGATATGTGGTCAAAATTAGCCACATCTGGGATGGTATTGAAGATGAATTTATTACTCCTTTTATGAAATTATTTAACTTATTTTAGCTTCCATTAACAGTTTACCACCATTCTCCCTATGTAGCGTGTTTCTGTTTTGGTTATCATGTTTCCATGTGCAGTCTGCCTCTGTCTCGTCTGCTGCTGACTACAGCGCATGCCCCGCCATTTCATCGCCTTATATGTACGATAATCCAACTGATCCCTATCCATTTTCTTTTTCTTTCTATCTTTACTTTCTATCTCAACTTTATACACTGATTTCTGAATCTGAGTATCCCACACACTAAAAGAGGATATAGATGCATATTTCTTTAAATCAACATTAATACACTCCACCTTAGTTTAGATCTGAACCAGGCAACCCTCCCTATACCAGACGATTTGCCTGATTAAATCGAAAGAGCAATTATCTGGTGTCTTATTACAGTCATTAACAAACTCATTATCTGGGAACAGGGAGTTCTTCATCACCCTCAATCCCTATTATTAATAATAATAATATTCCTGGTCATAGAAAAGCTAGATCCATCTATACCCAACAGATAGAGTCAGTTATGTAACCGTGAGTCGTTCTGGATTTTTAAATTGGCTACCCTGACTCCCCATGGTTTTTTTTGTATGTACACTGAACTTCTCTTACAATAATAAGCTATGACTGCTACAGGGGTATGCAATGCCTTGCAACTGAAAGGGTTAACAATTGCTTTAAAAAAAAAAAAAAAAAAAAGACAGACAACACCAGTGTGGGAAGGCGTTGCCCGTTTTTTTTTTTTTTGGTATAACATGGCTATCCTAAACTGAGTATCTATCTATCTATCTATCTATCTATCTATCTATCTATCTATCTATCTGTGTGTTTGTGTGTGTGTGTGTGTATACATATGCACTGCAGCCATAAATCTTTAATGAAGCAATGTTGCAACTTCATTGGTCTGCTAAATATATATATATAGAAAATTAGATTTAGATGCTTTTCACCAGTTAACCACAACTGACAGCAACTGAAATTAAGAAAGAGAAAACAACTATTTCTACTTTTCCTCAGACATATATAGAATCAGCAAAATTACTCTGACACAAATATCAGGTTGTAAGCAATTCTTCTGTCAAAGTAACACTTGTTATGAAGTAGGCTCAGCTTATTCACAGTGAAATTTACCAGAAATTAAGACTATGAAACCAGGGAAATTTCTCAGAGTTCAAAGCATTTTTTTCTGTTTAAAAAGCAATGCTTTGTTTTAAATTTAACCCTGTGTCAGAGTGGTATCCAGTGCACTCAATACACTCTGCCACTCATAAGGCTAAAGAACCTTACATAGAAAGCCATATAGGAACAATTCTGGAGCATTCTAACTGGACCATAGTGGCAAATAAAAGGTTACAAATGTCCCAGTAACTTAAATGGGAAGTTTTTTTTACAATTAAATATGATTTTTCATTTGGGAACAGTCCTCTTGGAGAAAACAAAACTGGGGAAGTTCTCGCAGTGAATGAATGAATGAATGAATGAATATGTTTATATTGCGCCACAAGTGTACGCAGCACTTTACAATTTCAGGGTTTAAACAATACAGGGTTACAGGTGCTTTGTAGAGTGAAACATTGGGTGCGAGGTCCCTGCCCGAAAGCTTACAATCTAAAGTGGTAACGGGAGACATACAGAGTACATAAGGATCAAGTGCTGAATACAGTGCTAGTTCTGATGATGATAGAGGACATCAGTAATGTAAATAGTTTATAAGAGCGTTCATTGTACAACATCAGTGCCTTCTAGCATGTTGAGATTTTATCCATGAGGTGGTTTTACACAGTGTATATAGTGTGAGTGTGTGTAGTGTTGGAGTGGGATGATTCCGTCATGTTTTTATTTACAATAGGAAACACTGAAGGCGGAGCAAGTCCATGCAAAGATTTTGAAAGGAGTGGGCAGGGGGCCTGTAGTTGCCGAAACTTAACTATGAATATTAATCTGTCCATTAATATACAGTAATTAAGTAATAAGTTACAACATTAATATTTGTTACATTTCTTAGTATTATGGTCGAATATGTGGACAGAAAATACACGAAACATTGTAATATTATATGTCAATTTAATATTTTAAATTATAGCAAGTAAAAGGCTATAATATTATGATAGCAGTAACAATGAAAAAACAAACAAACAATGAACAAACAGCAACATATAACTTACAAATGTCCCCAGCCCTTGGCTGGAGCTAAGGAGAGAGAGAGCTGGTGGTCTACATCCTAGGTACAGTCAAGAGGAAGCCCTGAATCTCTATTACCTCTCCTTTTTATTCCCAGTGGAATGTTTTATGGGAGGTAACTTCCCTAGAGTAGGCTGGCCTATGCTATCACTGCTAGAAGCACATGGCCTACACACTGCCCCTAGTGGACCCTCCAAAGCATTAGCATTATTATGCATTATTTATGAAATAAATCATTATTTACTAATCAATACAATCCACCCTTTGACTTATGTAATAAAACAAGCATTTATAAAAGAACACCTCTTGAATCTTCCTGGTTTGTAACACTACCTGCCCCACAACAAAACCCATAAAAAAAAAAACAATAACCATTTACCCATAAAGTTATGGAACTTCATTGTCCATTTAAATGTTCACCATTGAACACGTGCATCACCAATTGGGAGTCCTTGGCCTAAAATAGGCACATATCCACCCTTATAATAGTGAACTCAAACATATTTTTTATTAAATCAACCAATAATATTGTATTCATGTGAGGATGTGAGGTGGAGCTTAATATAGTATTAGACACAACAACCCCATTACACCTGTAAATCATGACACAGCAGAACAGTCACTGGAGCTGGATTCCTGTAACTTATGGTTGGTCTGTGTACCTGACATTAGTCCTGGAAACTGGATACTCTCTTCTTGGACAGTTTTTTTTATCTCATAGAACTTGAAGACTGGAGATAGAGATGAAAGAAATAATTTGAGCAAACAGAGACGTATGATATTGGAAAATAACAGTTCATGTGTGCAGGGTCTTTTGTGTGTTTTGTGGTCACAGTTTTTTTCTTTATTTCATTTACCACCTTGATGTAACACATGTTCCTGGTTCCTGCTCTTGCTGCTTTATTTTACCTACTCTCATCACTCTCAGCTGCAGTATTTATTCTCGCAGCAACAGTTGAGCTTAGTGTCCAGAGCTGCTTCTTCTTCTTCTGGCTCCTTAGTTGTTATACAATCTCCTAGCTGCAAAGTTCTTGAATGAAAACACAGGCAATGACGAACACAAACAGAAATGGCAGATGAGTTTGTGCCAATCATCACAAGTAACTATTTGGTTGTTGTCTTAACTATATTTTATCCTATGGAGGTAGGTAAATGCCTACACATCTCCTGCGAACTCTCTCTTTCACATCCACCACACTCCTGATTCACAGATAAACACAATACCACATCTCTGCTCCACAGATTAAACTGAACAACCAAAAATAAAATCAGGTAGAATTCACTACCCTTACAATTCAAACTTGCAGTTTAACCAGAAATGCTTACTTTCTCTTATCCCTCTTGACTATAAATTAACATCTCTGCTCTGAATTCCCAATACCTTGCAATGATAGGGTTATACAATGCAATCCCTCCTCCTTAGATATGAACTTAAACCAAGAAAGGATAAACACAACCACTTAAAGGCCAGACAAAATAAAACCCCTCACCCATCCACTTTCTGAATACCTTTAGCTATGTCAACGTAGAAGTATTGTGAACTTGTCAATAACTTATAAGAGAAGAGTATGCACAAGTTCATAGTTCAGACATGTGAATAATAAGAGAGACAATAATACAAGACACATTAAATAGCTGATCATAGATAGTAAACCCTTATGCATATAAATATTAAATGTGAATCTTCATCTTGTATTGCATCTGTGTTCTGATTTTCACATCTGACTTCTGCTATATCTAAAAGAAAAGAAAATGGATCACAATTACTTTTTCCAGTTATGTATAGCAACCACTAATTTGTACACTGCAAAGGCAATTATAAAATCTAAATCTGCTTTTAGTTAATTCATTTCTGTTATCCTATAACACCAGCAAGTATGTATATGGATATATTCCTGCAATATTCCATTTAATAAACTGCTTGTTTAACAAGGCAGCTTTCTTAATTCTTAAACCAATCAGTGTTTTTGCTTTCTGCTCTTTCTTTGAGTCAAACATAGCAGGAGTACACAAACAAAAATAGCCAAATTAAAACATATCTACTACTTCTCCACCCCTCAGGTTTAAGGCTGTAGCCACTACCCTTCTCGGGACTAATGGTTTCATCTACTTACCCACCCACTAAACCACAAATGTTTTCATCATGGGGGTGACCGGCCCCTTAAATCACAAATGTGTCATCATTATGGGGTTAAAGGCTATAGCCACTACCCTTCTCAGGGACTAATGGGGTCATCGCCTATCTTTTGCCCTCCCCATATCCACAGTTTAAAAGACTGTAGGCCAATATCTTGGATATTCAAAATTTATGAACTCAAGAGCTATGGTTTCATCCTACCTCTCTGCCTTTTTTTGGACTTTCACTCAATAAAAGGCTATCGGCCAACACGTCTGCAATTCAAAAATATTTGAAAAGCTAAACAGCTATGGTTTCCTCCTATCTCTCTGCCTTTATTCCGGACATGCTCATTTTTAGGGGGAAGAGTACACAATAAGTTTTAAATGGCTTCAACTATTATCAATTTGAGTCCATTTACTTCCTTTGTTAAAAATGCTCACCAGTTAAAATATTCTACCAAAACCAAATAGGAAAAAAAGGAATTATTTTTCATTTTCCTTTTCATCTGTTACCAATTCCTGCATGCACTGTGATTCCTTAGTCCTGGATATTAAGACTGAAAAACATGCTCTACAAAATGATTAGTTTAAGCATTTAAAAACAATACATCTTCTACTATGCAGGTTTATTATCTCATACAGATAAGGCAACCCATCCCCACGAAGTGTACACAAGGGCAGTTCTCCCCCAGCTGTAGTTGTAAAGGATGGTCTCTTATATTCAGGGCCAGCCCAAGACATTGTGCTGCCTGGGTCCAAGGATGAAATGCCCCCCCCCAAAACCAAAACACGTCCACACCCACGCGAGAGCCTAACCTCCAATTTCTAAGTTCATTTCACCACACTGAGCACATGTCTAACTTTTAAACATAAATCAAAATGAACCCTTAATGTCAATGATAGAAGCATGTTTTATGAATGTCTTCAGATTTGTCAGATTAACTAAACATGTTTTTGTCATTGACTGACAACATTAAGGGTTGATATCAACTGTTTAAAATATAACAATATGTTCTTAGTGACCTTAGAATTTCAAAAATTATGAAATTCTAAGTCCAGTGAGCACATATGGTTCTATTTGAAATGGAAGTTATTACCTTTCTGCTGATTTACATCATGAGGCTTAAATTATTAATATCAGAGTCTAGACACTGTCCACAACCTGTCCACCTCCAAACCCTATCCACCCTGTCCTTCTCCAGACGCTGTCCACCCTGTCCTTCTCCACATACTGTCCACCTCCACACTGTACATCTCCACACTTCCCACCTCCACACACTGTCTTCCCTGTCCTCCTCCCCACACTGTTCACCTTGTCCTCCTCCACACTGCGCACCGCCACACTTCCCACCCTGTCCTCCTACACACACTGTCCACTTCCACACTGCCCATCCTATCTACCACCACACTGCCCTCATTGTCCATCTCCACAATGTCTACCTCCACACTTCCCATATTACCCACCTTCACACACTGTTCACCTTCATACACTCTCCATCTCCACACACTGTCCAACCCCACACACTATCCACCTCCATTCCACACCCTCTCCAACCCCACACACTATCCACATTGTCACCTATTGTCCACTTCCACATTGGCCCCCCATTGTTCAGGTCCACATTGTTCACCTCCACAGTGCCCCACTTGTCCACCTCCACATGTGGGGCAGGATGGCTTCTCTGTTCTTCTTGGGTGCTCTACCTCTGTCCTCATATCCTGCGGATTGCGCTCAGACCACAAGATCGTGCAGGCATGAGCAGTCAGGGAACTAGCTTCCTTTCATTTAGTCTGCGCATGCGCGTGCGACCTTGTGGTAAGAGAAGGATAGAGGAAGAGGCAGAGCACCCAAGAAGTCGTTTTAATGGCGGGGTGGCATTCTGGCGCGAGGGGGCATGGGCATGCTCCTTAACACTTCTCCCGGTGATTCGTCTCTGCCTTGGAGCGGCCAATTGCTGCCATTGTCAAAGTGCCGCCTGGGTCCCATGGAGCCACCAAGGCCCATATAAGGGCCGGCTCTGCTTATATCAACATCCCACAATCATGTGATTCACTGTTCTAGCTAGGTTGTACACAAAACTGTTAAAGGGTGGTCTTTCCTTCATGAGTCATAATTTTATATGTATGTGTATATATATATACACATACTAATATCCTATAATTACCTGAATCTGCTTTACTAAACTTTCCTTTTCATAATAACACATTTTTAGGAAAAAATGGTTTAGCTACTAATCTAATCAGTTTAGTCCTAGTATCCTTTGAACTAACACAATTGTTTGAGCTTATCTTGGTATATTGTGTTAGGAAGACCCTGCACCATTTTGGTGGGTCTCCTCTGAACTGTGTTCAGTTGATTAATGTTGTACTGGAAATGTGATCTCCAGAACTGTACACATATATCCAGGTAATCTCTTACCAGCAGTCTATAGAGTGGCATTAGTATCTCTTTCCCTCTTCCTCCTGCTAATTCATCTTCCTTTGCAACCAATTGCCCAGTTTGCTTTTCCCATTGTTTTATGATATTGCTTGCCTACCTTTAAGTCACATGAAATAATAACACCCAAGTTCCTTTCCTTTGATATTTTAGTCAACACAGTACCATTAAGCCTATATTCCACCTCTGGGTTTCTGTGCATTATATTGCACTTTTCAGTATTACATTTTAAATTCTGTACCTTTGTCCATTCTTCAATTTTTCCTAGATCTTAATGCATTTGGTTTATCCCTCCTGGAGCGTCAACCCTGTTGCAGATGTTTGTATCATCTGCAAAAAGGCACACCTTACCTTGAGTCCCACCAGTAATGTCACTAATGAAGATATTGAAAATAACAGGCCCTTTCTTTAACCTCCTTTGGCCGTACACAAGTAACCCATCTTTCCTGAATAAATACCATTGATTATGACAAGCTGTTTCCTGTCCTTCAGCTAATTATTTATCTAATTAACTACCATTCAGTACAATCCCAAACTATTCATCTTATGAATAAGTTTCTTAAGTGATACAGTATCAAAAGCTTTAATAAAATCCAAATATTCTGAATCTACTGCACCACCTTTGGCTATCACTTTAGAACAGACATAAGATCTTTTAATGCTCTTGGATGAATCTCATCTGGACCAACTAATTTATCCACTTTTTGATAACACAAGTAACACATCATCCTTTGTAAATAGACTAATGTCCACTGGTTTAATATTAACACTTCTCATTCTTCATGGGAAGTCCCCTTCTTCACAACCTTTTGTAAAGACTGAGCAGAAATATTTATTTAGACAGTCGGATATTTCCTTATCTCCCTCCACATTTGTACCATTTTCTTACTTTAATCTTATTGTATCCTTTGCTTTTCCTCTTTTCACAAATATATGTAAAGAAAGTTTTGTCATCTTTTTTTATAGACTTTACAAATTTTTTCTTGTGCTTGGGACTGAGCACACCCTATAATCTTAGCTTCCCTCTGTTTAACCTTGTATACTTCTCTGTCTTCCTCTGAATCTGCCTGTATTTCTTGTATACACATTTTATCCTTTACCATATCTGCCACTTTTCTAGAGAACCAGATTGGTCTTATTTTTCTTTTACATTTGTTTACATGCCTGATTCAAAATTCAGCTGTAGATAGAAAAAAAATTGAACTTTGCAGTTGTTCCCATTGTCCCTGCACACCATAAGGCAATCTCCTCTCTACTGAGGAAATATTTATGTGTTCAGCCATAACAGAAACATCTGCCCTTCTAAAATCTAAGACTTGTGTTTTAGTGAGTCCTCACTGACATTACCAGTATAGTAAACCACACTGGCTGGTGATCACTAGTCCTCAGGTTCTCTCATAGATACATCTGACACTATATCAGAATTTGTGAGAATCAAGGGCTGGATTCTATTGCAGGTACTAATTTTATCACTGCTTTTATCGCCAGTTTTCCCCATAGACTTCAATAGGAAAATGTTTGATAAAACGGGTGTTAACATTTAGCACCTGCAATAGAATCTAGCCCCAAATCTAGTATTTTCTAGCACCATCTGCAAAAGGATGCTCCTAGCAAGGAAGCCAATATGTCCCTACTCCTTCATGATACAGTAATAGGAACCTGTCAGGTCACATCTGCCATATTAAAATCTCCCATAATTATTCACGACATTTTTGTTATTTCATCTGTCAATGCCTCATCTACTGTTTCATCTTCTCCCGGAGATCTATAAATGACTCCCTTTCTATCCACTTTATCACCAGTTTCAATAGTTACCTATACACTCTCTAATTTTACTCCATATCCTGTATTAATGTAGACTTGATGTTATACTTTTCATAAAGTGCTACTCTTGCTCCTGCCCCTTTTCCCTTGTCTTTCATTTCTGTAAATATTGTACCCAGGTATAATTTTATCCCATAAATAAGATTCATTGTACCACGTCCCAGGTATAACCATCATATCCAAATAAGCTCTAGTCATTAATGTAATTAGTTCAGGAAATGTATTTCTTAAACTACAACCAATATTACACATCATAGAGAACCTTTCCAGTGTACCTATAGAGATTCAGCTGCATGTCTCACTGAAGGTCAGAATATATGGCCAGAAGTTTGCACGGGTTCTTGTACAAAGGAAACTTGCCTGACATTTTGGTGATGGACTGTCTGTTACTAGGACCAGACTGAAAGGATATGAAAATGCCTTCTCTGTAATGGCCCAAGATGTCAATGTTCCTCTAAGGTGAGCAGGAGTCAGAGACTTGGCCCTGAAAACTGAGAGAAATTAAAACTGAACAAGGCTGCATGGTTCTCTTGGTGTTCCACTGCAGTCATGCATTAACAGTTATCTTGAACTATTTAAGGGCTGTGTTGCTCATCTGTGTGCACGCATTAGAAGGAATACTGCAAGAGTGCAAAAAAACATTACTGTAGAGCACTTGAAGGGGCACAAATACAAAGAATAAGCTACTAAATAGTATTCTTTTTCATAATTTTGTTTTATCTTCCTTAGTGAAAGAGAATCCCAGATATGGACCCTTTCTCACCTTGTATCTAAAGAGATTCAGCTTCACATCATACCTCACAGGTTTTGTTTTTTTTGTCATACAAAAGAGACTTGTCTGACATTTTGGTGCTGACCAGACTGATATGAATATAGAACTAGAGAGATCAGCTATTTGTCATTGACAAGGCCCAACAAGACTGAAATGCATGTATGAGGTTGGCTGTTTCTCTTGTTCAGAGAGAAATTGCCTGGCACGTTGTGGCTGGACTGCTAAATAAAGTAATTTAGGCTACATTTTACCCTGCCATCCACCCCCTTTCTCCACATTCTTTTCACACTGACCAAGGGATTTTACAATCCTTAAACAGGTGTAATCTGTAGTTTTTTACTTTGTATTTTCTTAACCCATGTATTGCTTCTCATCTGACTTGGTGGTTTCATTTCGATGATTTGTCTTGCTTTTGACTTGATAAAGGGAGATTATTAAAGGGATAGTAATGTTTTACAAAATAGCAGCTCCAGTTAATCTTCATAGTATTTGGCCCATGGAGAGTGTTTTCTCTGTCGTCCAGTACAGGTTACTGGTAACTTTGGGTAAGCGATCAGCCCCTTTAAGTAGACAGGAACAATTCTGAGAAGTGACTGCGGGGGGAGCCTACCTCCTCTCTTTAGCTTGCAGCTAGCCAATCCCCATCCAGTAAGATTTGTTCCTTGGTCAAGACATAAGGCAAGAGAACAGTTCTGCTATAGTTTTAGATTTTTTATAATTTTTCTGTTAGATATGGGATACCACCATTAGGTGGATTACCATCACTGACAAATCCCATCACCCAAATGTGGATAGTTCAGTTTACCAGGTGCTTTTGTGGACTAAGCCCTGGGGGAAAACATCTTTCCCCAGGAGTTGCCCACTGAGGCTTCTTCTTGGTATATGGTAATCTGAAGACAGAAGATATGCTGAAAAAGGTGAGCACCCTTTGAGTACTGAGGTCCTCATGTCCCATGCTTCCCCTCCACACAGGGGTCTCATTTTCAGTTCCTATTACATACTCATGCACTCACTGAGTTTATTCTGTATGTCTGTGAGGTGTTTGGAGCAAGTTTCTGTGGTAACTTAACCTGTATGCTGGTTAGCATCTCTTGGGGATGTTGTGGGCACTTTCCCTACTGGGACCAGTGTTTATTGGGTCTGCTGAATTGTTCTAGTGGGCTTTTGAGTGGTTTCACATTTGGTATTCACCTTGTTAACTTTAGTGTTCCGTGCCTTTAAGGTGAGCATTTACCACATAGATGCCATTGCTCCATTCACTTCTATGGGACTTTACAGTTTGGGACAGATCTCTGCAACCGCTCCATATAGCGAGGTCAGAGATGGCTCATTTGGTTGAGCTGCCCTTGCTCTGTTATCCGGTCAATGTTCTGGGCATGATGGGGGCTCAGGGGGCTTTGGGCACTGTTGGAGTCCTTTATCAGTGAAACTACAATTCACATAAGCGCTCGCTTTGCGCGCTCACTTCTGATTGTCTCCCACCACTGCAGCCATTTTGTGCATGCACTAGAGCCAGTTTGGATGCAAGAGTTTAAGGCTACTCCAGGGACCTCCAGTCCACCTTACAACTCCTTCCATCCACCTTTCAGGGGGTCTTCCACTCGTGGCAGGCCCTCAACCCTATCAGATCTTCCCTGCCTAAACCGTCAGGTGTACCTGATGTGTCTGATTCCTCTGACGAGGAGTTATTGGTGGACTCTGATGATGAAGACTGTTCTCCTTCCTCTCAGTTTTTTGGGGATCCCTTTGAGGCTGATCCTGTTCCCTCAGCCGAGGGCCTGATCAGGGCTGTGTTGAACACCCTGAACATTCTCTTGGTACAAGAGGTTTCTTATGATCCCTCTGATGTGTTTCAGGAGCCTGTTAGGCCCATACTTTTCCACCTAACCCCACTCTTGACTGCTTAGTGTCTGAGGAGTGGAAGTTTCCAGACAGAAAACTATCTGTCTCTAGGAAATTTGCTAATCTTTATCCGTTCTCTGAAGCGGCCCTAGCTCAGTGGGTTCATCCTCCCAAGGTGGATGCCCCTGTCTCCAGGCTTTCTAAGTCCACTGCCTTGCCTGTGGCTGATGCATCTGCTATGAAAGACTGCACTGACAAAAAGCTTGAGACCTCTCTCAAGACCATTTTTGCGACAGCTGGTTCTGCCCTGCTCCCCGCATTTGCTGCGGCATGGGTGACTAGAGCCGGGGCTGTTTGGACGGAACAGCTCACTTCAGCTGTCCGTCAGGGAGCTCCTACTGCTGACATGTTGCGGCTTCTCGCCAACATCTCTGAGGCTCAGTATTATGTTTCTGCTGCCCTGTTTGACGCTGTCTGTGTGGTAGCCAGGGCATCAACTATGTCTGTGGTAGCCAGACGGGATCTTTGGCTCAAGATCTGGTCTGCTGACACGGCCTCCAAGAGGGTTCTCCTGTCCTTGCCTTTTCAGGGCACCTCTCTGTTTGGACCTGATCTCAAGGATCTGATCAGTGAAGCCACTGGAGGGAAGAGTACTCACCTGCCAGCGGTCCAGAGGAAGAAGGCACCTGTCAAACGGAATCGGCTTTTTTCGTCCCTTTCAGGCTGACACAGGCAGTGCCTCAGGCTCCGCACTCCTCATCCAAGCCTAAGCAGCAATGGAGGCGCAAGTCCTCTGCTAAGCCCAAGGCTTCCAAACCTTCTTCTGCATGACTCGCTGAATCCCGGTCCCCACACGTGTGTGGGTGGCCACTTACGCTACCTTTTGGCTTGGGAGGCATCTGTGGTGGACCCGTGGGTTTTGCAGGTGGTGGCTACAGGGTTCAGGATCCCCTTAACCTCCCTTCCTCCTTCTCGGACCTTCTCTTCTCTGGGAGCAGAAAAGAGCCACCTTTTCGAAGGAGCCATCCAGGTCTTTCTGGACAAGGCGGTCTTGGAACCTGTCCCTCCTCAGGAATGGGAGTTGGGGTTCTACTCCAACCTCTTTGTGGTTTCCAAGAAAGATGTGGGCTGCAGTCCCATTTTGGATTTGAACTCCTTTGTGGTCAGGTCCCAGTATCACCAGGAGTCACTACGCTAGGTGATTACTGCAATGTCCCCTGGGGAATTTCTGGCCTCACTGGATCTTCAGAATGCTTATTTACACATCACCATTCATCCAGAGAGTTGGCAATATCTTCGCTTTGCCTGAGACTGAGGGCATTTCCAGTTTTCAGCCCTCCCCTTTGGCATGACCACGGTTCCTCAAGTCTTCAACAGAGTACTGGGAGCATTGATTTCCATCCTCCATCTGGATGGCATCAGAGTTACCCTGTACATGGATGACCTCCTTCTCCAGAACTCCTTCATCAGCAGGTGCAGAATTGCATTCATGTTCTGTCCCGTCACGGGTGGATCATCAATCTGGACAAGACGGACCTTGTTCCTTCACAGAGGATGGTGTTTCTGGGCTTCCTTTTCTACACCTAGAGAGGGATGGTGTTTCTCACGGACGAAGTGGCTCATCAGGTAGCACTGAAGGTCCAAGCTGTCCTATCTCAGGATCTGGTTCCAGCCAAGAAGTCATCCCTGGTGGGGAAGTTAATTTCCACCATAGAAGCGGTTCCGTTTGCCATGGCTCATCCCAGGGAACTTCAGGGATTTCTAATCCTGGCATGCAGGGGTCGACCGGATCTCCTGGAGAGGTCCCTATTGCTCCCTCTTCATGTGGAGCTGAGCCTCTCGCTGTGGCTCAACCTGAACAATCTCCTGAAAGGAAGGCCCTTCCTGGTGCCAGTCTGGACAACAGTGACAACAGATGCCAGCCTCTCTGGCTGGGGAGCAGTGCTGTGGCACTTGAATGCTCAGGGCCGGTGGTCCCAGGAGGAATCTCTCCTTCCCATCAATGTCCTGGAGCTTCGGGCTATATTTCATGCCCTGCGACACTGGACACATCAGCTGGAAGATTCCCCGGTCAGAGTGCAGTCAGACAACGCCACAGAGGTAGCCTACATCAACAAGCAAGGCGGCACAAGAAGTCTCGCAGCTTGGCTAGGGGTCAAGGCTATTTTGTCCTGGGCAGAGGAGCATGTCCCTGCCATTTCCGCAGTTCATATTCCTGGCGTAGACAACGTTCTGGTAGACTTCTTCAGTTGACACACAGTGGACAGCGGAGAATGGGAACTGCATCCAGAGGTATTCAGCCCCATTGTCCAGTCGTGGGGTCTTCGGTGCATAGAACTGATAGCAACAAGACACAACAGGAAGGTTCCAATGTTCTGCTCTCGCTGGGCAGATCCCCTGGCTCTAGCAGTGGATGCCTTGTTGATTCCATGGAATTTCCTTCTGGCATACATCTTTCCTCATGTTCCACTGTTGCACAGGGTGCTGTGAAAACTGAGACTGGAGCGCTGCCCAGTCATTCTGATTGCTCCGTTCTGGCATCAGCAGGCTTGGTTTCCTAAGCTTCTGGATCTCTCAGTGGCGGTACCTCTTCAGCTTCCTTCCCGTCCGGATCTTCTTCTACAGGTTTACCTGTGGAAGGAGGATGTTCATCCTCTGGCTTTGACGGCATGGAGATTGAATCCTCAATTTTGAAGAAGAAGGGCTTTTCTTCTGGTGTGGTGGCTATTATGCTTAGTGCCCGTAAGCTGGTTTCCCCTAAGGCCTACCAACAAGTTTGATCTACCTTTCTATCTTGGTGTGCTGGTAGGGACCTGTCTCAGGATTTTGAACTTCCTACGGTCCTTTCCTTCCTCCAGGATGGTGTGGATAAGGGTCTCAGTCTGATTTCTCTTAAGGTTCAGACTTCTACTCTCTCTGTTTTCTTTCAGAGGCGCCTTGCTATTCTTCCTGATGTTAAGGTTTTCTTCCAAGGCGTTGCTCATACTCGTCCTGTGTTTAAGACTCCAGCTCCTCAGTGGGACCTTAACTTGGTTTTGGGCATCCTTCAGTGCCCTCCCTTTGAGTCCTTGGCCACTATTCCTCTCCGTCTGCTGAAGTGAAAGATGGCTTTCCTCCTGGCGATTATATCTGTTCACCGCGTCGCGGATCTGCATGCCCTGTCTTGTAGGCCAATCTATTTGGTGTTTCACAAGGACAAGGGGGTGCTTCGCACTTCGCAGGAGTTTCTCCTGAAGGTGGTGTCTGAGTTCCACATTAATCAGGAGATTGTTGTTCCTTCTTTCTGCCCTAACCCTACTTCTGACAAGGAGAAGGATCTTCACCTGTTGGATGTTATGCATTGTCTCAAGTTCTGTGTGCATCGCACTGAGCCATTGAGGCAGTCTGACACTCTTTTTGTCATTCCTGAGGGTCCTAGGGCAGGGAAGCCTGCTTCCAAGGTAACCATTGCTTCTTGGATCAAGGCTTATGAACTTAGGAAGAAGCCTGTTCCCTTTTGGGTCATGGCTCATTCTACGAGGTCTATTGGGGTATCTTGGGCCTACAAGAATCAGGCCTCAGCTGATCAGTTGTGCAAGGCAGCCACTTGGTCGTCTGTGCATACCTTCTCGAAACACTACCTTGCCTTGCCTGTCTAGGATCTCATTAGTCTCTCAGTACTCTTTCACTTTTGAGTCCTGTTGGCTCTAGTTCATTGTGCTGTGTAACAGTTCCTGGGGTCTGTTTTACCCCTGTTTGGTGTCCGTTGACACTTTGTGGTTATTGTTCAGCTATTCAGGATCTGTTGGTTCATTGGTGCTCTGGTGACTTTGGGGGCCTGCGCCTGGTCCTTGCCTTTCTTCCCGCCCTGGGGAACTTAATGGTTGGACATCCCAAAGTTACCAGTAACCTGTATTGGACGACAGAGAAAAGAGGATTTTTGTCTTACCTGTTAAATCTTTTTCTCTTAGTCCATACAGGTTACTGGTCTCCACCCTGTTAAGGGACCATGCTTGGCTCTCCTGTGGCAGAATGTGGTGGTCCTTTTGGGTTCATGCTCACAGGAGTCTTCCTTTACCTTCTTACTACCTAGTTAATAGTTTGTTTTCAAATCTTACTAGATGGGGATTGGCTAGCTGCAAGCTAAGGAGAGGAGGTAGGCTCCACCCAGCAGTCACTTCTCAGAACTGTTCCTGCCTACTTAAAGGGGCTGATCGTCTACCCAAAGTTACCAGTAACCTGTATGGACTAAGAGAAAAGGATTTAACAGGTAAGACTAAAATCCTCTTATTTTGATACTGTCAGAGTTGTAGTTCAAGAGTAAATAAATGATAAAGTATCCCCCTCCCGCCTCTTTTACTTAGTGTAAGCCTCCTCCCCTCAGATGTGGAATCTGGTCCTGGGACCAGAAAGCTCACAGCAATGGACAATCTTCTTATTGTGAGCATAAGGAAAACCCTGCCCCCTTGACATGTTTATCAGGTTTTTTTTATGCTCACTGAAGATTCTCCCTCTCTGCAATCCATCTGGACAGTCTTTCTGCTCTGAGGTGAGCAGTATTACATCAGTAAAAGGGTGGAAGGGGGGATATTTTATTGTTCAGTTACTCTTGAACTACTCTGACAGTACTGAAATAAAACTCTCCATGGCCCAAATACTATGAAGATTTACTGGAGCTGCTTTTAGTGTGAAAGATTACTATACCTTAATCTCAAAAGCTCTTCCAGCAAGTAAGTGTATGTGTGTGTGTGACCTAAACCAACTGTGCTTTAAATGAGGCTCTTAATATGCCTGGATTGCAAGAGCGCTCTCCAAATCATTGCATAGCAATGTATTGGAGACCTGTTTAGCATTCAAGAGGTAAACCCCATTTAAATCAATAGGAATTTGGCTAGTGTTTATGTGTCCCCTATGGTGCAGTTGTTTTGTTTTGGTTTTGTGTTGTTTTTGCTAAAGTCCATGCGCTTTTAACTATATGAGTGCCAAAGAGGTATACCGCTCTGTCACTCAAAGAGTTTAAATAAGTGCAACTTCGATTTCTTTAGAATCTCTTTATTCATCAATTCAACTCCAATATACTTTTGCCATGGAATCGATATCCAAATTAAAGTAACACCATTAAAGTAGATAAAATGCATTCTATAATGCAGAAGTGGAATTAAAGGCTCCCTCTGCTGGAAAGAAATATTGATCAGGCACAGCACGGCTCTTATAATTCAACCATTTAAAGAGTTCAGATGTAATAACCAAACGGAAATGTAATCAAACTACTCATGTGAAGTTTTGAATTAACCCCTTGGATGCTATAGAGGCCTTCAATGCATTATGAAGCGGTGTGTTGGAGACACTTCCAGCATCCCAGGGGTTAAAAGTCATGGAACTGAAATAATAATAAACATAGAACAAACCAAGTGCCCCAAAGGGAACAAAAAAATTCCCCAAATTCACATTGATTTAAATGGGGCTTTTAATCAGTGGAATCCTAAAAGCATCCCCAATGTATTTCCTAGCAGTGCTCTAGCATTAAAGGCATAGTAATGTTTCATAATAAAAGCAGCTTTAATTAATCATCATAGTATTTGCAGTTTACATATATGTAGACAAGTTGTCAAACAGGTAAAGTAGTGTATATACATGTGCACAAGTACTGACACAAATAAAGCAATATCCTTACATAAACACATGTATTGAAATGTTAAAGGGATAGTAATGTTTCATAATAAAAGCAGCTCTAATTAATCATCATAGTATTTGGACTTTCGAGAGTGTTATTTCAATTCTGTCAGAGTTGTCGTTCAAGAGTAATTCAATGACAAAGTATCCCACTCCTGCCCCTTTTACTGATGTAACACTGTTCAGCCAGATCAGAAGGGAGGTGCCCAGGTAGACTGCAGAGAGGGACAATGTTCAGTTAAGACAAGGGAAAAACCTGAAAAACCTGTCAAAGGGGGCAGGGTTTTCATTGTTCTCATAGGAAGAAGATTGTCCCCTTCTGTTATCTGTCTGGTCTTACAACCAGATTCCACATCTGAGAAGAGATGGCTTACACTAGGTAAAAGGGGCGGGAGGAGAAACTTTGCTTGTGAATATCTCTCAAACCATAAAGGTTTGAGATATAAGACTTATATCGTTCTTCATGTTTTTTTAATGCCTACAAAATAAAATAAAGACAAAACAAAGTATTACTATCCCTTTAACAATTTAAAGGGATAGTAATGTTTCACAAAAACAGCAGCTCCAATTAAACTTCATAGTATCTGGGCCATAGAGAGTGTTATTTCAATACTGTCAGAGTTGTAGTTCAAGAGTAATTGAATGATAAAGTATCCCACTCCCACCCCTTTTACCTAGTGTAAGCCACCTCCCCTCAGATGTGGAATCTGGTCTTGAGACCAGACAGCTCACAGCAAGGGACAATCTTCTTTCTGTGAGAACAATGAAAGCCCTGCCCCCCATTGACATGTTTTTCAGGTTTTTCCCTTATGTTAATTGAAGATTGTCCCTCCCTGCGATCCATCTGGACACCACCCTGCTGCTCTGAGCTGAACAGTGTTATATCAATAAAAGGGGCAGGACGGAGATACTTTATCATTCAATTACTCTTGAACTACAACTCTGACAGTATTGAAATAACATATTAACCACCTAGCATCAGACAGGTTACTACATAGTTCTGGGGGTTATGTACTAAGGGCAGTATTCTAAACTCTCCAAGTCCTATGTTATTCTATGGAGCCTATTCACTGAGATCTCTCAAATTAGAAATATCTTCCATATTCCATAGAATGACATAGGACTTGAGCCTCAATTCTATTCCCCCAGTAAAACAGCCGGTAAGGAAGAAAAAAAACACCAAACAAAAAAACCACCTATGTACTACAGCTGAATAGTGCAAATTGTGTGAACAGCAAAGGAAAAAAAGACAACTATCTTTGTTTGACACAACGTCGAACAAGGAGAGTGAGCTCAAAACAGTCACCCTCCCCTCACCTCCCATACACTAACCCTACACTATCCCTAACATGAACACTTAAATAATATTACCCCTATCACTATGCTAAAGCCCAGAAATGTAACACTTACCTGTTACCCATTGGCCACCTTCTTCTTTAATCTTCTGTATCTTTCTTCCCTTCTTCTCCTCTTTTTCTTCCTTTCAATCTGTGCTTTAAAAAAAAAAAATTGTTCTTTTGGGGGAAAAAAAGCCCCCAAAAGATGCCACGGTTAACTCTCTGATTGTCAGAGGGGTACCCCTCAAGCGCTCAAAGGGTTAAAAGAAGTGTGGCATCTCTTCTCCAGTTTTAAATGTTGTAGTGCCTTTTGTTTGTTAGACCCAGAACATATGACATTCACACCTCCACACTACATAATCTAATAGTAAAGTACACACTGTATACCAGAGGTGTCCAAATGTTTTTATTCAAGGGCCACACTGAGAAAAGAACAGTGGATAATGGGCCACGTACAACTAACTAATGTGACAAGCATAAGTTTATACTATTATAGGTATTTCATATTTAGGCTAGTAAGCTGGCTTACATTTTACTACACATATACTAAGTATAAAATGCCTGTCTGATCATTAAATATAAGGCAAGATTTATTACATTATGTAATAGATCACATTTTCCTTAATTCATACACTAGCTTGAAGTGCCGCCATTTACATTCCGGCGAGCTACAGATGGCTCCAGGACCTTAGTCTGGGCATCCCTGTTATATATTTCAGTACTATGCCTGAGTAACAAGCAGCTGTCTGGTCCCCCCCCACACCCCTTATTTATGTAATGGTGCGCTGAATATGTATATTCCTACCTCCAAGAAATTACAAGGCTGGAGCCCCGTTTTTGATATGAATAAGATTATAACCTCTTAACACTCAATTGTGTTTCTTCAAAGGTTGATCCTGTCTTCCATTTGATATCATGCACAAGCGCTAATGTATTTCAATCCTGGCAGGTTGAACCAGACTCACCCAGTGCTGGAATAGAGTTTAATTGTCTTAGATATCACACATCTACTCTTCACTGAAGCCTGATGTGTGACTTTGCATAGTGCATAACAGCCATCCCTTTGCTCCCAAACTCTTCCACTTCACAGAAATGATCCCGCTAATGACGCAGAGAGAATTACCATTATGTAGTCTTAAAAAGTAAAATTGTATAATGGAAATACATAATACAAAATATATTAGATTTACTTTAATAATATGTAATGTGTCTTTGGTAGTTTGAGATGTGGCCCTTTAAATATGCTAATAAAAAAGTATGTGCTTGAGTGGTTCACAACAAAGTTCTGTGTTATCTTTAGCAATTTTTCTTGACTCTAAGGGGCGAAGTAAGTTCCCTTACAACCCATCCCAGCTGGATCTAAAAATAATGAGGGATACTGGAAAAGTTAATTGGACTCAAAGCAAATAATTATTACTTTACTGATCAGATCTTGGGGGGTGGGGGGCTACTGAGACTTTGATGTATGTATAGTGTAAAAAAAAACTCACTAAGCTTACATACTTAGACAATAGAGAAAAGGGGCAAACCGACTGCAACATGGGAGACAACAATTCACATTAACCCTTTAAGGACCAGAGGGGTGTGCAACGCCACACCCCTTTCATTCTTAAAGTGTTACTTGAAATTGGATATTGAACGCTAGAAAGGTCTCAAACATATTGAAGAAAAATGTGTTGGAGACTTCTATCACACTTAAAGGTTAAAGCAGAACTATCACTCCAATTAAAGTGCCCCCCAAATAATTATTCATATGGAGATACTTTTCATATAGAGATCTTTTTCAGAGACTGACGGACAGGCTTCTTGCTGTAGTGGCATTTCTGCTCCTGCGCCATCAGTCACTTCATTTACCTTAAAGGAGCAGTAAACTTTTTTTATGAAAAAATATATATTGTAGGGGTTTTCCTATTGAGTAAAATAAGGGTAATCCCCATACCTGGGAACTTCCAGTCGAGGGCTACCCGGAGGGTAGTCCTCTGTTCACCAGGGGGTGACAAAAATGACGCTAATCGCGTCAAAAAGGGGCGGGGCTTGCCGCGAGTGGGGGGGGGGCTTAACCCTTTGAGTGCCAGAGTGGTACGGAATGCATTGCAAAGCAATTCATTCCTTACTACTCTGCCACTCAGAGGGCTAGGGACTGAGTATCAGCAGGAGAAAAAGCGGATGTGGCAGAGTTTCAATAGAAACTCTCCACATCCGGAGGAATCAGCCTCTGCCCCGGAGACCCGGTAAAGTTCTGTCAGAACCGGAGTCTCCGGGGCAAATCCGGAGAGTTCCCAGGTATGGTAATCCCACTGCCAAGAGATTTATATTTCCAGAGTTATTACAGTTTAAACCCATGTTTTTTTACATTAGCAGTGCCCTCTGGTGGTCAAATTCTAATTAGATTTCCTGTTAAATTCTAATGGAGAGGATAGTCAGAAAAGTCAGAGACATACAGTTCTCCATAGAATGGGATAGAAACTGCCTGTCACTTCCTGTCAGTTAGAACTATCAGGAAGTGAACACAGTAAATTCACTTCCTGATTATTTAAACTGCTATAATTTTTGAATAAAACAGCTGACAGCAGTGGGAGTGACTTTGTTTTATTCAGTAGGAAATGCTCTGTAAAATATGTGTTTTCATTAAAAAAAGTTTACTGCTCCTTTAAGGTACAATGCAACTCCCTCTCACCAATCCTGGAGGAGACCAGGACGGATAGCGCAAGTGCACAGACGTCTCTAAGGCAAGATGTCTGACTGATGAACCTTGGATCGAGTTGGATTTCACAATAACACTAGACTTATTCAGGGTAATATTAGTATTGCTATGCGTATCGCTATAGGAATAATTATTGGGGGAGCACTTTAATTGGAGTGATAGTTCTGCTTTAAAAGACCTATTAATCAATGGAAATTTGGGGAAATGTTATTTGTCCTCTACGGCGCGTTTGATTTGTTCAAAAATTACTTAAATTCTTCTTTGTATATCAACCTCACTACCTGACTCCTTTTATTTGTGGTCATATCTGATGTATTGTTTGTTTTAGTGTTCAAAAGTCACATTAGAAAGAAGAATTTGACATGGCTATGCCAAAGTCTATTTTTTTGTACAGCATATACAAAATAAAAGCTATTTGGCTTTGACAATGTTCTAGACATAAAGGCCTCTTTTTTTTTCACTGTTCTTCTAAAATCTAATCCTGCTACTAAGCGACCTTGCAGAGCACATTGCTAACCCCATATAGAGTCAGTAGCTGAAGTATGTTCAACCGACATTAATGTGAAATAGTATTAAGTCAGTGAAGCAGGGAAGGGCATCAGGGGAGCTCAAATTACAGTATGTAATTTCAAAATCCCCTGGGGATGATAGGCAAAGATACTCTGTGGTTTAGCAGCCACATACAGATATGCTGTGCTTATTCAATTCAAACAGTGAGCAGAGAAAAAAAGAAGGTTATTAGCAAATGGGAATTATGTCTCACCATGCATTGACACTATTCATTATCATAATTACTTGCTGATAACTTAATTTTGCCTTATGACACTGCAGGTAAATACTCTTAAAAAAACGAAATGATCACTAGGCTATGTACATTGATTTTCTTTGTCTGAGAGCTTGGCACATGGAAACCTGCACTGGGTAGATTCCGCAGGGCAGCAGAGTGCTGGGTTGGACTCGGAATAGACAGTTTGATTAAATTAGATCTCAGGAGGAAGGCTGCATGACAACATGTGCAGGAAACGTAACTGTATGAGTCAGTATTAAGATAATTTATTTATAAAACATCAGTGTCAAGTAGAACAGAGCATTGATTGTTCTAATGCTCATATAGAGATATCTCTTGATTGTAGTTGGTAGTGCCTTTTAGAGGACCAATTTAATAGTTCTTCTAAATGTACAGCCTTCATAATCCCAGAGGTTACTTTATCAAGTGCTGAAAAGATATGCATTTATCAGCAATCATCAGTAATGAACAATAGCAAGCAGCTTGCTCCATTTATTTCATGGGTAGCAATATATTACTATTAATTAATGTTATTATATTATTGTTGCAGATATCTAACACTATACAATTTGATCGCACTAATGCAAACCCAGGAGAGGGGATTTACTATGCAATTCCAAGGCAAGAGAATATGTACTAGGACCGATTTTCATGTGCTGGGCACTCCCAATGCCAATTTACTAAGCTACTTACGATGACGAGTCTCTTCTTTGCACTGACTGCTCCAAGAGGAAGGCAGTGTGAGAGAAAACAAGTATTATGTTCTCTATTTTGTTTCTCATCATGTACTAAGAAAACCTGGAGGAATTTACCATAAAATTAGTACATTTTGCTGTGCATGCTTTAAGGGCAGTGTTAGGGACTTGCTTGTATTAACTAAAGTGATCACTCATGCTCTGGACCAATTTCTAGCATCAAAGGGGATAGTTAAACTGCATATTATTAAATACCTTGAAGTTAATTTAAAGGGATAGTAATACTTCGCTTTATCTTTATTTTATTTTGTAGGCATTAAAAAAACCCTGAAGAACGATATAAGTCTTATCTCTCAAACCTTTATGGTTTGAGAGATATTCATAAGCAAAATTCCCCTCCTGCCCCTTTTACCTAGTGTAAGCCATCTCTTCTCAGAAGTAGAATGCAGTCCATAGACCAGACAGATAAAAGCAGGGGACAATCTTCTTCCTATGAGAACAATGAAAGCCCTGCTCCCCTTGACAAGTTTTTCAGGTTTTTCCCTTATCGTCATTGAAGATTGTCCCTCTCTGCAGTCAACCTGGGCACCTCCCTTCTGCTCTGGCTGAGCAGTGTTACATCAGTAAATGGGCGGGAGGGGGATGCTTTGTCATTGAATTACTCTTGAACTACAACTCTGACAGAATTGAAATAACACTCTCCAAATACTATGACGATTAATTAGAGCTGCTTTTATTATGAAACATTACTATCCCTTTAAAGGAATAGTAATGTCAGAAAAAAGTATTAACTATATGGTAGATACAGTTAAAAGAGAGTACTTGCACGTATTAGTATCTCTCAAACCGTTATGGTTTGAGAGATATAGGAAAATAAAGTTCTCCGCTCCCTCCCCTTTCTGCTTCACAAGTTGTAAAGCTGTCAGAAGCAGATTCTGGTCACTTGACCAGATGCAGCTCTTCAGCAGCACCAATATAACGATATCTAAAGATAAATACTTAATCGGAATGGTCTACAACGTGTGCTTCCAAACCAGGCACATGTTGTAGACATTCCGATGAAGTATTTATTTTTAGGTATCTCTATGTCGGTGCTGCTGAAGAGCTGCCGTCTGATCCAGGAACCAGAATCTGCTTCTGAAAGATTTGCAGCTCTCAAGCAGAAAGGGGAAGGTGCAGGGAACTTTATTTTCCAGTATCTCTCAAACCATAACGGTCTGAGAGATACGAATAAGTGCAAGTACTCTCTTTTAATTGTATCTACCATATAGTTAATACATTTTTTCTGACATTACTATCCCTTTAACAAGAAGAACTACAGGAATTCTGGGGCACAGAAACTGCAACATAGGAGATATAAAAATTCTCTGAATTCACCTTGATTTAAATGGGGCTTTTAATCACTTGTATGCTAAGAAAGTATCCGGTATATGGCTTTGCGTGTTAGCTAGGGCAATTCTGTACAAAAGTGTTGGTTGTGTTCCACAGAACCATGTAGCACGACTTCAACACAACACTAGTACAACAGACTAAGAGCTACACTTCTACAACAGCCTAAACGTTTCCATTGCGCTAATACTATATAACTATATAACTGTATAACTCGGAATCCATTACCGTTTTAATAACATGCATATACAATATGGTAGTGAGATTCAGTTTTAAATCTCAAGACAAGAACAGGGTCAGTTTGCAGGCATGCCATGCTGTCACAGTGAATATCACCCAAGTTGGAATGGAAGTAACAATGGGCAGTAACATAATTTAAAGGATCTGTGGACATGAATCAGTCTCTAGATAAAGTAAGTCAGATTAATAGCTACTACATTTGAGATAGCTACAAGGACAATATGGATGCTGCCAACAGTCCAAATTTTACAAATTCATGAAGTAGTACATAGTACTGGCATGAAAATAATTATTTCATGATAAAAGTGTACTTTTCCTGTTTCAAGAGTATAGTTAAACAAGAATGTAAATTCCTGTAGGACAGAGCTCAGCAATCTCTCTATATATATATTTATATCCTATATAATAATTCGCTAGATCGTGTGTAACGCGCGACATGCCCAGTACACACTGCTGTGGTCATGCGCAGTAGAGGCTGCCCGCGCCGCGGCTGATACAGAGCTGGGCGCTCCGAAGGAGCATCCAGCTCTGTATCAGCCGCGCCGTGGGCAGTCTCCTGCCTTTTGTTACCACCGGGCCTTTTGTTACCACTCTGTAACAAATTTGGTAATTTCATCTTGACTTCGGTCTTCTACTTGGGCGTTGAGTATCAAGTGGAATCCTTTACAAAATTTATTTGGTACAGCTACCATCAGATCCTCTAGTTATGTGGCCTGCCCATTTCCATTTCAAGAGATTTACTCAATGACATCATAGATCTTTGTTTGCTGACAAATCCATGACCACGTTTTTCGGTCCTTTTTTATTATGTTTAGAATTCGCTTTGCCGTAAACCTTCAGTTTTTGGCTTTGGCATTCATTGTCCATGTTTTACAGCCATACGTATGGACTGGAAGGACACACTGGTCAAAAAACTTTCACATGAGGCTGAGTGGTAAATTTGTCTTAAAGGGATAGTAATACTTAAGTATTACTAATCCCTATAGTAAAGACCAACTAAAAAAAAAACATATTGCCCCTATGGTTATCTCGCAAACTTTTATGGTTTGAGAGATGAACGCTTCTAAAGTTGCCCTCTCCCTCCCCCTTCCCCGAAGTCAGCTTTGTAGATGACTGAAGGGAAATCCGGTCACAGATGATCAGGCGGCTCTGCAGCAGAGCCACGATCACGTTAACTAAAAAAAAAAATCTTTCACTAAAAAGGTCTTCTACGTGTGCTTTCAAACCAAGCACACGTAAAAGACCATTTCAGTGAAAGTTTTTCTTTTTTAGTTAACGCGATCAGGCTGTGCTGGAGAGCCGCCTGAAAGTCGTACGACTCTCTTCCCTGCAGTCAGCTAGAATGCTGACTACGGGGAAGGGGGAGGGAGAGGGCAACTTTAGAAGCGTTCATCTCTCAAACCATAAAGGTTTGAGAGATGACACTGGGGGCAATACTTTTTTTTGTAGGGCTTTACTATAGGGATTAGTAATAAGTATTACTATCCCTTTAAAGTAATAGCAATGTTTCACAAAAACAGCAGCTCCAAATAATCTTCATAGTATTTGAGTCATAGAGAGTGTTTATTTCATTACTGTGAGAGTTGTAGTTCAAGAGTAATTGAATGATAAAGTTTCTCCCTCCTGCCCATTTTACCTAGTGTAAGCCACCTCCCCTCAGATGTGGAATCCAGTCTATAGACCAGACAGATAACAAAAGGGGACAATCTTGTTCCTATAAGAACAATGAAAGCCCTGCCCCTCTTGACAGGTTTTTCAGCTTTTTCCCTTTTCATAATTGAAGATTGTCCCTCTCTGCAATCTACCTGGACACACCCTGCTACTCTAAGCTGAGCAGTGTTACATCAGTAGAAGGGGCAGGAGGGGATACTTTATCATTCAATTACTCTTGAACTACAACTCTGACAGAATTGAAATAACACTCTCCAAGGCCCAAATACTATGAAGATCAATTAGCACTGCTTTTATTATGAAACATTACTATCTCTTTAAGACAGTACTACTAAGTTTTCCAAATGCTTGCCATCCCAATTTTATTTGTCGCTCAATTTCTATCATAGTGTTTCCACCTGTTGACATTTCCTGTCCAAGGTAAACATATTTGTCCATGTCTTCTAGTTCTAGTCCAACTACTATGATTTTCCTTGGTATGGTAAATTTGTTAGACATGACTTGCATTTTATTGATATTCATCTTCAAACCAAAATTTTTGCTTTCCTGTTGTAGCTCTTCAGTGCATTCTTGTAGTTCTTCAAGACTACTGACAAAGAGTATGATATCGTCTTCAAAGAGTAAGTTTGTGGAAAATTTCTTCTAAACAAACTGAAATTGGTTTTGGGGAAATTGTGTCTCTTTGTCCAACCCCTATTTCTATGTTGATCTGAACTTTATCATTGTTTGCCTGTATTGATGCAGTTGCATTTTCATATATTGATTGCAGGATATTGCTATGAGCTCTATCTATTCCTTGCTTTATCAGGGCATCAATTATTGCTTATTTTTTCACTGAGTCAAAGACTTTTTCGTAGTCAATGAAGGCTATGCATAATGGAAGGTTGTATTCATTATGTTGCTCTATAACTTGTTGAACTGTCTGGATGTGGTCCATTGTACTGAAACCACTCCAGAAGCCTGCTTGTTCCTTAGGTTCTGCCGCTGTAAGTATTGTTTCCAGTCTTCTTGATAGCACATTTGAGAAAATCTTGCAGACCACTGGCAATACACTTATTGGTAGTTATTTAGATCCTCTTAATCACCCGTATTGTTTAGTAGGATGACGTCTACATTTTTTCCATGTTTCAGAATTTACAGAGTAATAGGCATTTTGAGAAAAGTTTAGCTAGGGCTTTGAATAAGGGATGACCTCTGGCTTTCGACATTTCAATAGTAACTTTATTAGGTCCAGCTGCTTTGCCATTTTTCATTCATTTTATTGCATCATCTACTTCTATCACAACTTCTGGCGCAGCTTCAGCCTCTGGCAATGGATTCAGTTGTTGTCCTTCATCATTATAAAGATTTGAATAAAATTCTTCTTCTCGCTTTAGCGTTTGTTGTTGAGTGCTTGCTGTTGTACAATCGTTAAAGCTTTAAATGGATAGTAATGTTTCATAATAAAAGCAGCTGTAATTAATCATCATAGTATTTGGACTTTGGAGAGTGTTATTTCAGTACTGTCAGACTTGTCATTCAAGAGTAATTCAATGACAAAGTATCCCCCTCCCACCCCTTTTACTGATGTAACACTGCTCAGCCAGAGCAGAAAGGAGGTGCCCAGGTAGACTGCAGAGAGGGACAATCTTCAATTAAGATAAGGGAAAAACCTGAAAAACATGTCAAGGGGGGCAGGGTTTTCATTGTTCTCATAGGAAGAAGATTGTCCCCTGCTGTTACCTGTCTGGTCTTACAACCAGATTCCACATCTGAGAAGAGATGGCTTACACTAGGTAAAAGGGGCAGGAGGGGAAACTTTGCTTGTGAATATCTCTCAAACCATAAAGGTTTGAGAGATAATACTTATATCGTTCTTCATGTTTTTTAATGCCTACAAAATATAATAAAGATAAAACAAAGTATTACTATCCCTTTAAGGGAAATATTTTGCTCCTCTGTGTGGCCATCTTTCGTTTTGCTTTCTGTAGCTCTCTGTTTTCTTATAGTGTCCTTTTGATGGGCTCAATATTAAACTTGCGTGTTTCTTCTGTAATGTGCTTCCTTATGGTCTTGTGCATTTCTACATACTCTACCCTGTTTCTAATATTACTGTTTTGCTTCATTTCGCATCACGGTTTCATCATGGCAATTGTTTCTTTTGATATTCTGGTTGTTTTTTTCTTGTTTACAGTAGGTGCAAGAGTATGGGTAGTGTCTACGATAGTCTCAGTATCGTTTTAATTGTGGGCTGAAATATCTGTGTCTGGAAGGTCTTGCAACACAATAAAGCGATTAGACAGTGCTATCTCAAAATCCTTATGATTTTTCAATAGCTGGCTAGAGTCTATCTGTTTTGGTTAATTTGTTCATTTTTTTTCTTGCAGTCTTACTAGTCAATGGTCACTTCCATGTTAAAATGATTTAAAGGGATAGTAATACTTAGTTTTAACTTTATTTTATTTTGTAGGCATTAAAAAAATATGAAGATAAGACTTATATCGTTCTTCATGTTTTTTTAATGCCTACAAAATAAAATAAAGATAAAACAAAGTATTACTATCCCTTTAAGACCGAGCAGTCAGTGAAAATTGTTTTATTATTTTGCAAGTACGAAGTCGATTTCACTTGTATTACCATTAAGGCTTTTCCATGTCCATTTTATGTAGGCCTTTTTTCTTGTAGAATTCATGATGTACACATTTTGTTCTTCTGCAAATTCAATCAGCTTGTTGCTTCTGACATCAATTTTCCCGTTCCATGTGGTCCAATTGATTTTTCTTCATTTCGGATCTTACCAATTCTTGCATTGAAATCTCCCATTACAAATTTATAGTGGTAATTGTCCTGTTTGTAGAAGCGTAATAAATCATCATAAAAAATTTGTCAACTTCATCATCACTGTGGCTACTTGTAGGGACATACAATTGAATGATTTGAAGAACATAGCAACTGTTTAGTTTGATAATGAAGGAAGTGATTCTTTCTGAAATACTATCTACTTTTATGACTGAGTCTGTCAGTCTTTTGTTAATCACAAATCTGATTCCTCCACATCGTCCATCATCGGTTCCTTTATATGTGGTCATGATAATAACCTTGCTGTTTTTTTGGGGGGGAGGGGGCTTTTTTAACTCTTTGAGTGCCACTGGATACCACTGTGGCACTGAAAGGTTTATTTGTATTTAAACGCGGACTTTGTGGTGGGCATCATCCACTGATCTCTCAGCTAATTCAGCTCCCCTTCTTCCTTTTGAGGAGTTGGCAGGATCAGGAAACCCACTCACGTCAATGAGGGAGGCTTTCCATCAGTGACATGAGAGGGTTTACTGATCCCGTCCACTCCTACCCGGGTGCACTGCGTAGAATGGAAGCAAGGGAGCTCTCTGGGGGGCAACAGGAGGGGTCCTGATGCCTCACCACGAGCTCTGACTTTTTGTTTTTTAAGCTTCGCCCCCTGCCCCCACAGTGGCATCAGTGGTTAGTTGAAGAGGCAGGGGGCATCCTCAGCCGATCAGTACTTTCAAGCCACTCCTCCTGAATGTGAACCAGATTCACATTTATATATTTATACACTCACTGCAGGTCAGGGTGCAGAAGGCTGAATAGTCATGCAGGGTGCATGTTTCCACATGTTGAAAAGGTCATAGTGCAAGTGCCTGTATGTTATTTCAGGACAAAGTTCATTTCTATATGACCCAGGATAGCAGGACAAGGAGGGAAATGTTTCTGAATGCCTGCATAGAAAATGTTGTACGAAGCAAGCTCAACTCCAGTCAGGAACACCTACAGCCACATACATAATGATAAAAGATGAACAGTTCTGGTGCAAACCAACAGCAACATAGGATATAAAAATCAATAAAAAGCGTAATTGATTTAAGTGAATCTTTTAACCCTTTGGAGACCAGTGAGGTGTGCAACACTTTGCTAAGCACATTTCTCTGGTCCTCCAAGGGTTAAGCTCACGAATGCTAGACAACTATCCAATGCAGTACTTCTCAATGCAATGAAGACCTCTCAAACATTCAATGAGCTAAAATATGAATTCCTCACCTTTGCTTTTATGCATATGCTCTCTAGTGTAATTTCTTCAGTGCAGGTCCTAGGAATCTTCCCTTAGCTTAGATTATACATATAGTAGATGTACCAACACTCTACATGAACGCTTTATGGATATGGAATTCTGCATAAATTTAACAAACTAGAATATTGCAGTGGAAGTGACAGCTCCTTTACCAGGGCTAATTATGTTGTGCTTTATTGTATTTATACATGATTGTGGGCTTAACTCCCTGAAGGACGAATGTTATGTCTATTGAAGTTTTCACTTTAACCCTTAGAGTGCCAGCGAGTAGAGCTAAGCCCATAGTTACATGCAAGCTGCATTTCACTTGCATTGTTTTAATTAATGACAGGAGGCTAGAACACGTTTTCCTATTGACAGTAGTCAAATTACATTCCTAGCTGAGCAAAAATGTATGAAAATATTCATTTCTAGAGGCCCAGTGTTCAAAAGGAAAGTGGAGAAAATCTGGAGGAAACCATTCTTATCATAGGGAAAACTAGAGATTCCCACAATTCCCACTGATTCAAAAGGTACTTTTAACTCCTAGAATTGCCCTTTGTTTGCCCCAGAATTACGTTGCTTTTCTTTTCAACTCATGGCTCAAGGAGCATAATTGTTTTGGTAAACAGCATGAAATAAGAATTTCTTTTCTCTCACACTACTTATTGCTGCTCTCGTTGTTTTTGCAAAAAAAAAATCTTGTATTTACTAAAAATTAAAGCAGAACTACCACCTGAACACAACTTTAACTTAAATAACTCCCCATCTGGTGAAAGTTGTGTTCAGGTGGTAGTTCCGCTTTAAGGGAAAACATTTTGGAACAAAAAAAGTTCACTTGTTTCTTATAAGCACACACACACTGACACAGATCCAGAGGCAGACTGACAGCACCCAGGGCTAGGGGAGGGCTGACAACATACGGCCCGGGGGCGAATACAATTAAGTGGCCCATATCTACTATCATCCAAGCCCATTGTCCCAGCCCACCCCTGTTTCCTTAATTTTAATATTGTCCTTAATGCTATGAATTAAAGCAAGTGATACCACAGAGCTTACTGTTGAAATGGGGCTACATTAGTGATACTACAGTGCTTACAATTTAACCCTGTGAGTGCCAGAGGGGTACACAACACATTGCTTTTTTCAATGTGTTGTGTACCCCTCTGGCACTCAAAGGGTTAAATAAAGATAGATTAGTGATACCATAGAGCTTGCAAGGGAAATGGTTTATGCTACTAGTGCAGCTATGTTTGGATTGTAGCTCTACAGTATCACTTGCATATAGATTCATTTGATAAGTTCTGTGGTATCACTAGTGTAGCTCCATTTATAGCAGCAAGTGGGAGACTGAGTGAGGCACTGGCCCACCAGCCCAGGCACATGGCCAGCCCAGGGGGCAACTGCCCCCCTGCCCCCCAGGCCAGCCCTCCCCTGCCCAGGGCCCCCAGGGAAATGGAGGTCATGGGCCCCCTTTACTCTCCCCAATTATGCCCCTCCCACATTTAAGTCCCGCCCTCCAGTTATCATGCCAGCCCACTCCCTTTTGCTAATTTTATAAATGGCATTAATGTTGTAAAGTAAGGCAAATTACACCACAGAGCTTACAATTAAAGCTGAGCTACACTCGAGATATCAGAGAGCTTATAATTGAAATGGTGCTACAATACCAGTGTAGCTCCATTTCAACTATATGTTCTGTGGTATCATGTGTGTTGCTTCATTTCTATCGTAACACCACAGAGTTAAAGCGGAACTACCACATGTTAACAGCTTTAGCTTCAATAACGCCGCATCTGGCGACTAGCTGCTTAGTAGCGCTAGTCGCCAGAATTATTACCTTGTAAAGGAGATATAGCCATTCTTCCCCAGCTGACAGACAGGATGGATCGCAGACATCTTGCCATATTGACGTCCACACACCTGCTCTGTCAGTCCCAGCCAGCAATTTCTCCTTTACAAGGTAATAATTCTGGCAACTAGCGCTACTAAGCAGCTAGTCGCCAGACGCGTAGTTGTTAACATGTGGTAGTTCCGCTTTAAAATTGATATGTAGCTACCCTATTGATACCACGGAGATTACAACTGAAATGCAGCTACATTTGTGATTCATATAGCTTACAACTGAAATGAAGCTACACTAGTGACACCACAGAGCGTACAACTGAAATGTAGATATGATAGTAATACCACTAACTGGATTATTAGCACCCCATGTGTGATGCACCTGGTTTACTTCCTTCAAAATAATTTTTCTTAGTGCCAGACTCGATTATTAACTTACATTAGATATAACAAATGTTCCAGTTTGCTATATCAGAATAGGAGCACAGACTTAATTGGTTCCTTAGAAGTCTTTTCGGGTTTCATGAATAGGAGATCTCTTGCAGGCCTTAGCCACCTTCTGAGGTGTAACCAATCCTGCAAACTCACATGAGTCCCCACAGAAAGATACTAATACAAGGGGCTTGGCTCAAGTCTCCTCTCACAAAAATCTTTGTGTCCTAAATAATAGATATACACACACTACAGGTGGAATCAAATCAATATGTAAGAGTACCAGATATTATCAACAATGCTGGGAGTTGCTGTGTATCACTAAACAGTGAAAAGCTATTTTTTTATGTCATTTTTATAGTATGATGCTTGTTGTTTTTCAATGTTGATTGTATATCTTTTTCTGAAGTGGATTGACTGTGGGAATATATCACATACCCTTTTAGTAAGTGCCTTATTGGCATACTATTGTGTACTAACAATTGGATGATTTCACAAGGGTGGTGATAGATTCCACGTATTATGTTACCCACTGGTATTTTCTTGTAATTATTGATACCGCTTGGTTATAGATCGCTGGTTCATTCCCCAGTCTGACTCCTGATCCTGCTGCGTGTCCTCCTTGGTGGGATTGGTGGCCACGGGATGTCAGGTCCCCTGTAGCAGGCTGGCTCTGAGTCTCACTCTCTCCCCCCCCCGCATCATCACGCGCCCCTGTGGGCCATGATGACATAAGTGCGCATGCTGGCGTGCAGGCATGCTCAGAGAGGAGGAAGAAGCACATTGAGAGGCCAGTGGCTGCACATTATTAACACTGCTGGTGGCGGGGCCCCCTCGGTCGCGGGCCCTCGGTCCGTGACCAAATGTCCTAATGGTCAGACCACCCCTGCACAGCTTTACATAGACATGTACACAATACCAGTTTATAAGCATAAAAATATGTGAATAGCACATGTACAAAGATTTTCCACCAGGCTAACACCAAATTAGCTTTTAATTGAGAAAAGAGTGAAAGCTCGCAATGTAAATTCAACAACTTGCTAAATGTTGCATATGTATAAAGATAAGACAACATTGGAGTAATTCTGGGGAAACACAGCAGAACAACATGTAAAAAATGAACAACATAGTTTCTAGAAGTCTCCAATGCATTTCTTCACAATGTGTCGGACACCTCTTCCACGTAATGCTTACATTAATCTTGAGGTCCGAGTCTTCTTTATGTTTTGGTTTTTTTTAACACATAGCGCTATATTTGAATATTTACAGTTTTGCAGTTCAACCTATTCAATCCAAATGGATCCCCTCCCACCCCTTTCCCTGTGTCACGCTGCCTCTCAGTCTGGTATGAAGGGAGCACAGCGGGGGACAATCTTCAGTAAGCAAAAGGAAAATCTTGCCCTGCTTCGTCAAGGGGGTCAGGGATATCCTTAAACTTATTGTGTGAAGATTGTCCCTCACTGCATCCGTCCGGTCCCACAACCAGATTACAAATGTGATGGGAGACGGCCAGAAGGGGCGGGAGGGTGATCCTTTCTGATTGAATAGCTTGAACTACAAAACTGTATGTATTCAAATATAGCGCTATATGTTAAAAAAAACATAAAGAAGACTCGGACCTCAAGTTTAATACAAGTATTACTATCCCTCTAATGCATTAAGTGTAGCTGCTTTGCTTATGAATAGCATCAATTTCGTGATTATATACATGCCACAATACAGGTCTTATTTTTTTTTTTTTTTTGCAAATTAAGGTGGAATTGGTGGGTGCTTCATAAATGAAATATTCCTTGGATGCCAGGAATCAATGGGTGTTCACTGATTTTCTTGTTTGAGTACTTGCTATGTGTATACACATTACTTTATCTTTATCAGTACTTGTAAATGTATTAGATTATTTTATCTGTATCAGTATTAGTGTATATGCAATTATATTGTTTTGCCTGTTTCAGTATTTGTGTATATGCATGCACACTGTTTTGCCGGTATCAAAACTTGTGTATTTGTATATTTCTTTCCCTGTGTCATTATTTGTGTACTAGTTACAAAGCCCGTATACACGGGCTGATCTGGAGCGGGGAGCTCCAGATGGCTCACAGTCTGTCTGTACTCCCTGTTCCAGGGCAGCAGCGGAGGCGCTGGGTGACAGTTTATCACACAGCTCCCTCCGCTGCTGCCCCAGAGCCGGGAGCACAGACAGACTGTCAGCCTTCCAGAGCTCTCTGCTCCGGATCAGCCCATTCTGCAAGTCCCCACTGGGCATGTGCGGTAACTCACACAGTGAGTGACGCATTCTAGGACTTTATGCTATAGGATATGTATTCATACTGCTTTAGCATATTGCTTTACCTGTATCAGTACTTGTGCAAAGTATGCATGCTTCTTTACCTTGGTTTGAAGTGTTCATTCAGTTCTATTATTATACTTGAGAAAGTGGCGGTTTACACAGCCACGAAACACGTTGTATTGTTTGAATGAGCACATCTATATGTTTTTTTATAGTGTATAATAGCTTTTTTTTTTTAAGACCTTTCTTTTTTATCTGGAGAACTACAGGAAAATGCCCATGGTTGCTTAAACAGGGACAAGCGGAAAATATCCCCGCAACCAATTTACAATACCAGTGCTGTCTAAACACCAGTGAGATTAACCCTATGAGTCTTAATTTAGTCTTAATTCTAACTGTTCATTGATCTAAATGCTTCGTATGTGCAATTTCTCCTTGCACTTTGTTTTCTGTTTAATCAACATTGGCACTAGGGCAAAACAGAAGACAGAAGATCAAGATGGGGCACAAGGGAGTAAGATGGGGGCACTGAAGAGGAAGGAATGGTCCCAGAGAATTAAGACAATGGCACAAGTAAGCAAGATGGTACAAAGGACTGAGGCAGTAACACAGGGAAATGAGAAGGGTACAATGGAACAAGAGCGGCACAGATGAGCAAGATGTAGACAGAAGCAAGTGACTTTCAGTTAACTTGAAATAGCAGTTAGTCACAGTGAAACCAGAGTCAAGGCCCCTGTTTACTTTTCCATGACCAGCGATCATCAGGCAAGGTCCTAGTTGAAAAACTAAGTTTGCTGCTCGTTACTTAGGTAAAATAATTTTATGTTAAAAAAAAAAATCAGTTGGGCTGCAACTAAGTGTTAGTATATTGCTTTACCTATGTCAATACTTGTGTATTTATAAGTACATTACTTTACTTGTGTCACTACTTGTGTATATGTACTGCTTAAAGGGATAGTAATACTTCGTTTTAACTTTATTTTATTTTATTTTGTAGACATTAAAAAAACATGAAGAATGATATAAGTCTTATCTCTCAAACCTTTATGGTTTAAGAGATATTCACAAGCAAAGTTTCCCCTCCCGCCCCTTTTACCTAGTGTAAGCCATCTCTTCTCAGATGTGGAATCTAGTTGTAAGACCAGACAGATAACAGCAGGGGACAATCTTCTTACAGTAAAAACAATGAAAGCCCTTTCTCCCTTGACAAGCTTTTCAGGTTTTCCCCTTATCTTAATTGAAGATTGTCCCTCTCTGCAGTCTACCTGGGCACCTCCCTTCTGCTCCGGCTGAGCAGTGTTACATCAGTAAAAGGGGTGGGAGGGGGATACTTTGTCATTGAATTACTCCTGAACTACAACTCTGACAGAATTGAAATAACACTCTCAAATGCCCAAATTCTATGATGATTAATTAGAGCTGCTTTTATTATGAAACATTACTATCACTTTAACATTTCAGTACGTGTTTATGTAAGGATATTGCTTTATTTGTGTCAGTACTTGTGCACATGTATATACACTACTTTACCTGTTTGTCAACTTGTCTACATATATGTACACTGTTTTACTCATATGCATGTGTGTATATGTATGCATTATGCTTTATGTTTCATTACTTGTGTATATATGTATGCACACTGTTTTACCTGTATCAGTACTTGTGTATATTTTAGTATATTATTTTACCTGCTGTGTCAGAAAAAGGTATACATGTATATTGTTATCTTTCCTTTAAAAAAAAAAAATCACGCTAGATTTTGTTAGGTGGAAACTCCCATCATCCCCAGCTGGTGGCAATGGGATTTGTAGTCAAGCTACAGATGGGGGGTGAAGGTTGCCCACCCCTGGTCTATGCGCCACACCTTTAGCTGCAGTACTTTTGGGTGTTGAATGACAGAAATATAATTGTAGGTTATGAAATTGCACACCTATTTTATGTTTGGAAACCCATCTCTCTGGAAAGTCTGTGTTTGTGCATTGCGATACCTATATCAGTTAGGCTTATGTACTATCAGTTAGGATTATGTACTAGAAGAGTGGTACAATTCCAGAGCCAACCGGCTACACCATAGGCATACCTAGGCACTCTCCAGATCTGCCTCTGATACTCCGGCTTTTACAATTAATTACCAGGTCTCTGGGGGACAGAGGCTGATTCCCCAATGGTGGTGAGTTTCTTTTGAAACTCTGCCCACTTCTTGTCCTCCTCACCATTCCATCAACTTCCTGCTCATTTTTCCTCCTTCCCAGCCTGCTCAGCCCACTTCCCATCCACTTTACGACACAAGGCTGTCAAGACACGCCCACCCAATTAAGCCCCACCCCCTTTCAACATGAATAGCTGGGGTGACCATCAAGTGGGAGAGCAGCAGCCGCTCCTCGGTGTGACCCTGGACAGCAAACTCAACTGGGGAAGCCATATTGAGAATACTCAGCAGAAGGCAACAGGAAGGATGGCAGCACTGCACCCACTCCTGAAGACAAAGTTCATGCCACTCCGAACAAAGATCAATGCCTACAAGGCAATCATCAGACCTACCCTGACATAAGCCTCCCCAGCATGGATCACTTGCCATCTTGACACCGGAAGAGTCTTCAGGTAGTCCAGAACAAGGCCCTGTGGATATCGTCTGGAGCTCCAAGATTCGTAAGGACAGCTGACCTTCACAGGGAGCTGGACATCGAGATGTTGGACGAACACCTACCGAAGCTGAGTAAGAATTTCTGCCAAGGACTGGGTCAGAACCCGAACCCTCTGATCAGAAGACTCACTGACACCACTGCAAACCCCTTCGACCGCTATCCGCAGCCCATCACAGCGATGACCCTTTGAAACCAACCCAACTGTGACAAGTCAACACAGACCAAGAAGAATCCAAACCTGACTTCAAACCCAACCCGAGAAGATGGAGTAATGAGTCTCAAGCCTCGGTATCCAAAAATCACCGCTGATGGATAAAATCTATCAGCAAGAAGACGACGACGACAACGTGATCGCATCATATACATCCCCCTGGTCAGCAGCACATGAGCCCCCTCCAGGAGCTCAAGAAGAATAAGTTCCCAGGTATAACCACAAGAAACAAATAACAATTCCCATTGATTAAAAGGAACCCTAACATCAAAAATTAAATAGATTGAAATAACTTTCGACATCACTTACAGCTATATCCCTAAAATATAACCCTAAACTTGCTTTTAACACGTGCAAATTGTCCTGTTCATAGAGCATTTATTTAATGTTTGTGTTTGCACTGAGAAATAAGGCTGTTGGTTAATTGCTTGTGATTAGTGTCTGCTACTCCTATATTCAGAAAGGTTATTATCTTATCTTAGCCCATTTAAAAATAATCCTGAACAAACAAATTGGAGCCCCCAAAAAAGTAGGAATGGCTGCTCCCTCAGCGAATATCTAAGACTAGATTTTAGGGCTCAGAAAACAAATAAGAATTTTTACATGATACTAACATGAAGTACAGGGTATTAAGTGTATGTAACCACAATTCATTTTAGGTGTTAGCTTACCTTTCAATGTGGATTTTAACCGCTTGAATGATAGAGAGCTTTCCAATACTTTATTCCGAAAGGTGTTGGTTATCTCTCTATCATACAAAGGGGTTAAATGCCCTATTTAAATCAATGGGAAATTTGAGAATAAGTATTTGTTCCCTATGGTGTAGTTCCACTTTTACTTAGTACATGAGCATCAATATGTATACATAGCTGTACTTGTATCAGACTGGTGTGTGTACATTGCAGTGCCTATATCAGTATATGAATAATGTGTATGTACCTGGCTGTATGTACCTGTGTGTCTGTATAATGGAGCCTAGCACCTTTATGGAAGCATTCAAGAGAACCATTGGGGAAAATAAAAATGTCCATTGATTTAAAGCGGAACTACCAACTTAGCTAAAGTTGCCCTGCAATAATTAGGCAGATGGTGACTAGCTTAATAATAGTTATCTTACCTCTAAAAACAACACGATGCTACAGAAAGCCTTAATCTTCTGAGAACGGAAGACAGGCATCAGCGCACACATCTTGTCTGCGCGCCTGCGCTGTCAGTACCGGTCTCCCTTAAGAAGCATATCACCTGAAGGGACTAACGGCGAAGGCATGCAGACTGCACTAACCTGGCCTTCAGTATCAGAAGATTAAGGCTTTCTTTAGCATCATGTAGTTTTTAGAGGTAAGATAACTATTATTAAAGGGGAACTACCACCCCGCAATAACCGGCCGGCTCAAAAGGGACTGACAGCGCAGGTGCACGGACGTCACTGTGACGAGATGTCCGTGCTTCCTGCTCCTGTGACCGTCAGAAAAAGGCAAAAATCTTTTGAACCGGGTAATATTTCTGGCGACTAGCGCTACTAAGCAGCTAGTCGCCAGATGAAGACTGATTTAAGGTAAAGTTATTGCAGGGTGGTAGTTCCCCTTTAAGCTAGTCGCCATCTGCCTAATTATTGCAGGGCAACTTTAACTAAGTGGGTAGTTCCGCTTTAAATAGGGCTTCTTCTAACCCACTGAATAATGCAGAAGTCTCCAACACATTGCTAAGCAATGTGCTAGAAACCTCTGTAGCATTCAAGGGGTTTAAAAACCCCATTTAAATCAACTGGAACTGATGGCATTTTAATTTCAAACCTATGGTGCAGCTGTTTTTTCACCAGACATTTACTTCATTAGCTTGATGAATAAGGACCATTATGTGTACCTGTATGCGTACATAATGTGTATGCACCATAGCAGATAGACAAAACTTCCCAAAAATCCCATTGATTTAAAGGGACAGTAAAGGGTCATTAAAATACCCTTTTAATTGTTTCCTTAGCTGTGCTTGCACTGCCAGAGTTCACACAGCTTAGAACTAAATTGATGCTCATGGGAGACCTCTCTGCTCCCATAGAATCTCACTGACAACAGATTTGCAAATGCAGGGCTTCTGTGGAACGACCAGAATCTTACCCCCTAATGACCGGCCGCGCAGGCGTGTTGCGGCCACTAAAGGACCACGGAGCATTTTTTTTTAATTCAGATTCCGAACTCCCTGAATGGCGTGCAGCCGTGGGGGAAGCCCGGGATTCCATGGCGGTCATAGTACATCATGTGTCGTTAAGTCAGATCTACCCATGACATACTATGACCGTCAAGGTGCTGACATAATCCAGTCCTGAAGATTTCTGTGATCTGCAGAGCAAACCAAATGACAACAGGTGAAATTTAAGTTATGGGAACTTAGTTCCCATAGCAGTGAGGGCGGTACCAATCATTTTAAAGGGGCCTTCATTAACCCTTTAATGCCCTTTTAAATTGGTATTTTAATCCTGTTGAATGCTAGAGAAATCTCCCAATGAATTGCAAAGCAATACATTTCAATATATTATAGCATTCAAGGTGTTAAATCCCAATTTTAAACAATGGAAATAATTATTTGGTCCCTGTGGTGCAGCTGGTTTGCCTCAGTATAGCTTCTCTCTTGTGTTATAAGGTCTGGTGACTGTGTTTATACACCTAGCTGTGCTTGTATTAATATGGAGAATGTATATTTACGTAGTACAGTGTGTGTGTGTCGGTATTGCTTTATAATGTGTAGGTATATAGCTGTACCTGTGTCAGATGCATTGTGTATGTACATAGTTTAGTGTGCGTGTCTCTACTTGCATATGTGTATGTACATAGCTGTACCTGTGATTGTATGGAATATGTGTATATGTACGTAGCTCAGTGTGTGTCTATATTTGTATATAGTGTGTATATACAAAGCATATGCCTGACAAATGTATCAATGTTGAGTTTCAAAGGCTTATTTATGAATAAGTGAATATTTCTATATTTGCACTCTTTATTAAACCTTTGACAAACGGCACCAAAATGTTAGCGCTGCCCCTAAAATTCCAGACCCCTTGCTGCACGGAATGTGTGTATATGTTCGTTGCTAATTGTGTATGTGTGTCTGTACTTATCTCAGAGCGTGCTTGTCTGTATGTGTATATAACGTGTATGAACATAGTTGTACCTGTGTCTGTTGGTAAAGAATATGTGTACAGTGCATAGCTAAGTGCCTCTATGTCAAAGCCTGTGTTCAGTGTGTGAGCTGGTCCCGGGGCGGGCCCGGACAGGAGGAGGCGGTCTCTTCTGGCAGTGACTGAGAGTAGGAGGGGGCGCTGTTATTGTTGCCGCGCTGTAAGAGCTGCCGGGTTGGCGGCGGTTAGAAGGAGTAGAGCCGGTTTTCAGTCACCGCTAGATCTGGGGCGGGAGGTGAAGGGTCACCGGGGCGGAGAACCGAGGGAGATACTATCGGCCGGGGGAGGAGACCGAAGGATCAACTTCCTGGCTTCGGAGGATTTGTCTTCCCGGATCTTTCTCTACCTCCAGCTCATCCAGTGCGCCCGAGGCGATCTCCAGGTAGGACCAGTTTTACCACCTCTGGGATGCAGCCTCTCCTCCACATTGACGTCTTATTGAGGAGAGTGTGTGGCCCTGGAAAGGAGAATGCGTGCGAAGAAATCTGATCCCGTACTAGTGTGTACGCACAGACATCGGGAGTCTGGGCAGGACTGTGCAGGAACAGGAGCTCCGGACAGAGATAGTGTGAGAAGGCAGGAGATTCAGAGGGCAGAGTTGATACTGGGAAATAGAGTGAGATTAATAGGGCAGGGTAGTACTGGGCTAGAGAGTGAGGAGGCAGGGGTAGTGCTGGGCGAGAGAGTGAGATTATTTGGGGATGTACAGTAAGAAGAAGGCGAGAGAACGAGATGAGAGAGCAGGGGCAGTTCTGGGTAAGAGAGTGAGAGAAGAGGCAGTTCTGGGTGAGAGGAGGTGCAGTACTGGGCGAGAGAGTGAGAGAAGGGGCAGTGCTGGGTGAGAGGAGGTGCAGTACTGGGCGAGAGAGTGAGAGAAGGGGCAGTGCTGGGTGAGAGGAGGGGCAGTACTGGGCGAGAGAGTGAGAGAAGGGGCAGTTCTGGGTGAGAGGAGGAGCAGTACTGGGCGAGAGAGTGAGAGAAGGGGCAATTCAGGGTGAGAGAGAGGGCAGTATTGGGCGAGAGAAGGGGCAGTTCTGGGCGAGAGAGTGAGAGAAGAGGCAGTTCTGGGTGAGAGAAGGGGCAGTTCTGGGCGAGAGAGTGAGAGAAGAGGCAGTTCTGGGTGAGAGAAGGGGCAGTTCTGGGCGAGAGAGTGAGAGAAGAGGCAGTTCTGGGTGAGAGAAGGAGCAGTACTGGGCGAGAGAGTGAGAGAAGAGGCAGTTCTGGGTGAGAGAATGGGCAGTACTGGGCGAGAGAGTGAGAGAAGGGGCAGTTCTGGGTGAGAGAAGGAGCAGTTCTGGGTGAGAGAAGGGGCACTTCTGGGTGAGAGAAGGTCAGTACTGGGTGAGAGAGTGAGAGAAGAGGCAGTTCTGGTTGAGAGAAGGGACAGTACTGGGTGAGAGAGTGAGAGAAGAGGCAGTGGTGAGAGCAGGGGCAGTACTGGGCGAGAGAGTGAGAGAAGGGGCAGTTCAGGGTGAGAGAGCAGGGGCAGTACTGGGCGAGAGAGTGAGAGAGCAGGGGCAGAACTGGGCAAGAGAGAGAGAGCAGGGGCAGAACTGGGCAAGAGAGAGAGAGCAGGGGCAGTACTGGGCGAGCGAGCAGGGGCAGTACTGAATGAGAGCAGGGTTAGTGCTGGGTGTGAGAGAGGGCAGTGCTGGGCGAGAGAATGAGAGAGCAGGGGCAGTACTGGGCGAGAGAGCAGGGGCAGTACTGAATGAGAGCAGGGTTAGTGCTGGGTGTGAGAGAGGGCAGTGCTGGGCGAGAGAATGAGAGAGCAGGGGCAGTACTGGGCGAGAGAGCAGGGGCAGTACTGAATAAGAGCAGGGTTAGTGCTGGGTGTGAGAGAGGGCAGTGCTGGGCGAGAGAGTGAGCGGGCAGGGGCAGTGCTGGGGGAGAGAATGAGAGGGCAGTGGCAGTGTTGAGAAGGTGAGTGGGCAGGGGTGGTACTGGGCGAGATAATGTGAGACAGAGAGCATATTTATGTGAGAGAGCAGGAGATACAGTGCAGGTTTGTGTGAGAGAAGGGCAAGACGGTGAGACAATATAGTGGCAAACTATTGTGAGTGTGAGGCCAGGGGGTACATGGCAGGTTTGTACGAGTAAAGAGGTTAGGTTGGTGTGAAGGAACAGTAGGGTACAGGGCAAGAGAAAGTAAGGTAACAGATGTTAGGAATGTCATCCTGTCACTGCTGACAAGAATATCAGTCATTTTTGATCCTTTTGGACTAGTGGAAATCGATGTTTGGCTTTCCAGCTGTTGGGAAATACAACTTCAATCATCTCCAACTAGCCAGCAGCTGATGGGAGTTGTAGTTCCACCACAGCTGGAGAGCCAGTGGTTGCCTACCCTTGCCTTGGACTGGATTTTTTTTTTTCCTGTGAGAAAATCTGATGATGGCTTTTTAAAGTAATAGAATCTAGACATAGACCAGGAGCTTTCAAATATGTTGGCCTTTAAATGCATTGCATGCCAGAAAGGTATCCAATGCATTGCGGTACAATATTTTGGATAACTGTGTGGCACTCAGAGGATTAATACTTCAGGAAGCATTGTGAAATCACACCTTTACACTCTGAGTGGCAATGGGGTGGCCAACCAATTGCAAAGAAATGCCTTGACCACCCATCTTGGCATTCAGAGGGTTATAGATCTTTGTGTGTAAATATGTACGGTATATTCTCACTTGTTATTTGTACACACATATACTGTCAGTAGGGCGAGTTTTGCATTGGGTTGCACACTCAATTCATATGGGTAATAAAATGATTTCTCCCTTTGTTCGGTGGTGTTAAGGTCTGACCACCTATTTATAGTCAGGTTTTACATTCCAAAGAGACCTAATGAAGTTTATATGATTGGTAAACAAATGGTTCCCCAAATGATGTGAGACCGTGTTTAGCAGATATTTAATACTACTCTAATTATATAGTCAGACAGAGCTGTATGGTAACCTTGGGTAATGAATGGATGTGTGGCACTTGTCAGTCCATTTTAATCCATTGAAAACTAGAGAGGTGTCCAACATGTTAATTTCTGAAGCAGAATGTTGCACAGTAGGGAACAAATACAACTTTCCACAATTCCCACTGACTTAAATGGGGGTTCTAACCTCTTTGGAGTGCCAGTCGATGCACTGCGTTGGATACCTCCTTGGCACTCAGAGGGTTAAATGCCCCGCTTAAACGAGCTGGAATTTCTAGTTGTTCCTTGCCACAGAATTGCACCACATTTCTTAGTTCCTCAGCCTGCTTATCCTTCCCAGTCCTGTTTGGGTGTACATCTTATGGCTTTGCTTCCTAGGCCTCCCTGGTAGGAAGAAGTTAATAATAAACACTGCTAGATTGTCAGCGTTCGTGAACAACCAATGGGAGCTTGTCTATCCTTTATGATAGTGCTAGTTTTTGGAGAACAAAGCTGTGCTTTTCTTATCTGTTTTGTATATATATTTGTATAAAAGCTGTTTTGTATCAGTATAGAAACATCTGTTAAGGTATACATATATACTCGTAAAGCCTCAAGGAAGCAATCAGAAGGGGAAAAATGTCTTGCCAGCATGATGTCTGATTCATTTGTGTATTAGATTACGGTTTTTCAAGGAAGGATCCAGCTGGGGAAGTTCTTCATTTTCTGTTGTCCGGATCCCTCAGTAGTTTCTGGTGAATGCATCAAAACATGTCATAAACCTTGTCATATAGCTGATGGTACAAGGCACTAGACCTCTTACTAAGGGTACTTCATGTGATTAAAAAAAAAAAAAAAAATTAAGCACACAGTTAACACTTTGAATACCAGATACGTGCAACACAATGTTTTGCACACATCCTGACACTCCAACAGTTAGTGGCAGAAATGTACACTGACCCTTTCACTGTCTTACTTTGATGGCTTCTGCCAGTAGAAGGTTAGTAGGTTGATGTATTAAGACCTTGCACAAACCATCTGCACCATAGGGGAAATAAAACTTCCCCCAGTTACTGTTTCTTTAATTGGGGATCTTACCCTCTTGAATGCTAGAGACGTCTCCAGTGTATTGCCGTGCAATGCACTGGAAACCTCTCCAACATTGAAGGGTTTAATAAACCCCTTTTGAATAATTTGTATTTCTGTTTGTCCCCACTGGTGCTGTTGGTTTGCCCCAGAATTGCTCCAGTTCCTTGTAGTACTAAGTGTAGACATGGTTGCAGATCAGGCATTTATGCTGTGTCAATGTCTTCCTTTAACCCTCTGAGTGCCAGAGATGTGTCAAACGCCCTCTCTCTGGCACTCAAAGGGTTCATTTGTATCGATTGCCTTCCACGAACGTCATTGAATTATTTGAAGTGTAGATACCTCATGCTGTGCAGTATCCTGATAAGATGTTTGATGGTTTGTAAATGGTACTTAGAGGGAAATTTATAAAAGCCACTCTTCGTACAGTTTACAGAACTGTCCTTAAAGCATGGCAAGGGACAATAATGCCAGGTCTGATTTATAAATGTTTTAAAATAGTTTATAAATATGGAGTTACTATGAATATTTTAATGCCTGGAATGCTTAAAGTGATAGTAATGTCAAACAATTATTTTGTATTGTAGATGAAAAAAAATTAAATTATTTGCAGCAAATCCCATCTCTCAAACCGCTATGGTTTGAGAGATATTCTCATTGAAAGTCCCCCTCCCCTTCTTACAGCTGACAACAGGAGATTTGAGGCGGCTCTTCGGCAAAGCCGAAATCGCATTATTTAAAAAGATCTACTTCATTGGAATGGTCTACAAAGTCTACTTGCAAACCAGGCACACTTGGTAGACTGTTCTAGTGAAGTAGTTCTTTTTAAATAATGTGATTTTGGCTCTGCTGAAGAGCCACCGCTGGCTGGTCCCAGGACTGGGATCTCCTGCTGTCAGCTAGACGCTGACGTCAGGAGAATGGGAGGGAGGAACTGTCAATGCGATTCTCTCAAACCATGTTTGAGAGTGGGATTTGATACACATAATTTTTTTTTTTCATCTACAATACAAAATAATATTATTGTTTGACATTACTATCACTTTAAGAACAACCTAGACATGGCGTTAAAATTGTAGCTATAATAATGTCGCAATTCTGAGGAAAACTGCGACAATTCTTTATAAATTCACTGCGCCAATATTTTCCTTCTCCCTATCACCAGTTTTCCTCAACCTCTGCTAGTTGGCGTTACATGCAAGAAAAACGATGTTACACAGTTTAAAAATACCGAAATGCATTTGAACTCCACTTTAAAGACAATCTACACATAACTCCATTTTTAGAAATCTCCCCCTTAGTCTTTCTGAAAATTAGTGATCAGTGTCTTTACATAAAGAAATCCATTTGAGATCTGTGGATTTCAAGTAACAATGTGACAAATTGGATGATATATAAAATATGCTTCTCTTATCCCCTGGTAATGAAAGCAAAGTAATGAACCTTCCCCCCCACCCCCAATAGATAAATTAAAAAAATATATATATATATACACAATTGGTTTTACGTATGAAAGAAACAAAGAGCAATTCTGGGGCAAACCAACTGCACTATACGGAAATAAAATACCATTGAATAAAAAGTGTCTTTTAACTCCTTGACTGCTAATGAGGTGTCCAAAGTATAGTTCGTTTGGCACCTCACCAACATTCAAGGGGTTAAAAGCCATTTTTAAAATCGGTGGGTGTTTCTGTCACCTATAGTGCAAGATTGGTTTTACCTCAGAATTGCGCAGCTTTGGTAACATATGATTAGATCCGTAGGATGTTTACGCTTTGAACCCTTTGCGTGCCAGAGGGGTACGCAATGCATTGCAGGGCATTGCGTTGCGTACCCCACTGGCACGCAAAGGGTTATGGTAAAAAGGGTATGTAACACTTGCTTTTGCAATGCAGTACACACCCTTGTGGTCCTTTAAAATATTAGAATATTTAGTACAATATAGATATGAGGCAAAAATATACTATATTTCAAATGTGTAAGCCTCCTTTTTGTTTTGCAGAACCAATAATGCATTTGTCTTGCTAATGAAAAGGTTAAAGACCTATTTGGATTGAATTTAACGAATACTAGAGATGTCTCCAACACATTGCCTTGTGATATGTTGGAGATGTCTGTAGCATCAAAAGGCATTAATAAGCAGGCTATCCATTTAAGAAGCATGGTTCTGCTGCTGATCTCCTTTCATTGCAGATAATTAGAACCTGTGTGTTTTCTTAAGCTTCTGGTATTTGAACTTAAAAGATAAACATAACCTTGGATCCCCTGATGGTCCTTATCCTGTCTGTGGAAATGCAGTGGCCACATCTTAAAATGGGTGTAACATGCCAGACAGCGTGTAGTATTGTCGTGTTAGAAGAATCAAGCTACACAGATTTTTTTTTCCTTTTGTTTGGTTGGAAGCTGCAACCTTCTTCAAGAAAGCATTTCTGTCCTGGTACAGTACTTTTTCTGTCTCATGAGGTGGTCAGCCTGTGGTTCTACAGTAGTTGGGCTGCAGGTCTTATTGGATGGGCAAAGATGATGTGAGTTGTAGCCCAGAAACCCTGGAGATCCACATGTTGGCCCACCCCTCTTTATACCATTTATCTGGGCTAAAAACTTTGTCAAAGGCCTGATGCATGGACCGTCAGCAATTATTAATGAAATGGCCTTCCACTGTTGACTCAGTGCTTTCCCATTACACTGACCATTGAACTCTGTCACTAAGTGATATGTTTACCCTTTTACTGTCAACATAGATCTGCAGCCTGCTTGGGCAGTGAAAAGGTTAGTTCAGTACTAAGTCTGTATATTTCCAGATGTGATTAATTCGTAGGCCTGTCCACACTGCTCAAGAAGGCATTTTTTTTGGATATAATACTTTGTTTGTCCTTGCCAACCATCCCTGCTTAGGAATTTTTATCTTTCTCTATATTGAAACTGATTAACTTTTGTGTGCCAGAGAGGTATCCAACGCATTGTGCCGCAATGTGTTAAATGCCTCTCTGGCACTTAAAGGGTTAAGAGGAACTGGAGCAAACCAGCTGTACCATAGGAGGCAAACACGAACTTCTTCTGATTTTAAATGGGGCATTTTATCACCTAAATGCTAGAAAAATATCCAGTACATTGCAAAACAATACATTTGTGACATTTCTAGCATTTAGTGGGTTAAGTTCCATTTAATCAGTGTTGATTTTTTTATTTTTTGCTGTGGTGCCATTGGTTTTTGTTCCAGTATTGCTTCATTTGTTTTAAGGTCTGGATTCTATTGCAGGTGATAGATGTTATCGCTGGTCCTCTCTCACAAATTCCTGTAGAAGTTTATAGAGACATTTTTAAAATAAAACCAATGATAGATATCCACAGGAAAGCAACTCAGACCTAAATCAGCCTTTTATTTCTGGTATTGCTGTGACATTTTCACATGGAAATTTATATAAGCCACTGTGTGAAATATAAAACTCATTTGAGCCAGTCTGAGACGTGTGTGTGTGTGTTTGTGTCTATATATAATTTTTTTTTTTACGGCATTTATGTGGGGGATATATATAAAATATACACTCAATTTAGGAGCCCAGTATAAAATTTAGGAACCTGCCCCTGCCCCTACAATAAAATCTGATATTATTATTATTATTATTTTTTTTTTTTTAACCTCTTCATTGGCTCCTGCCAATTAATAAGTTTAACACATTGAAGGTCCAGAGGAGCTTGCAACGGATTGCTTTGCAGTGATTTGCGGACCCTTCTGGTCCTTAAGGTGTTAAGCCTATGAGTGCCAGAGAGGTATCCAACGCATTGCAACTCAGTGGGCGTGATAAACTGGAGATTAAAGCGGAGATGACATATCCAGTGATATCGCTTCTCCATTTCATATGTTATTCTATGGATCTTATGCACTAAGATATCAAAAACTTAAAAGGGATGTATCACCTCTGTAGACCTTAACCTAAATAGTTAGGTTATTTAGCGATTCTGACTAAAATTGTTAATTTTTTTTTAATTTTTTTAAAGCTTTATTTTGTCAAAATTTAAGTTATAAAGTCTGGGCTGCAGCTACTTCTGCATAGACTGCGGTTACCTGCTTTGGAACCGCAGTCCGTCGCTCTGTCTCTGCTCCCCTCCCTCTATCCAGCTTCTTCAAATGACGGAGGTTTCTGTCTGTAAGCTGGAGCGGTGTCATTGGCAGAGATCGATATTTAGCCAATGAGACTCCTCTAGCTTACAGGCAGAAGCCTCCTTCATCGGAGGAGGCTGGATAGAGGGGAAGGGGAGCAGAGGCAGAGCGACGAACTGCATTCTATGTGGAAGTTGCTGGAGGCCAGACCTTATAACTTAAATTTTGACAAAATCATTTTTTTTTTTTTTTTTTTTTTTTTTTTAAGCTTTTAGTCAGATTCGCCATATAACCTAACTATTTAGCCTAAGGTCTGTAGAGGTGATATATCCCATTTAAAACGGAACTACCACCCCTGAATAATTTTGTCCCAAATAAATACCCATCTGGCGACTAGCTGCTCAATAGTGCTTGTCGCCAAAATATTACCTGGTGTTTGAAAATTGTATGCTGTTCCTGGACTGACTGACAGGCAGGAAACGGTGCAGACATCTTTCCATAGTGACATCTGCAATGTCAGTCCCAGACTGCTCTAGGAGGAGTTTGGCTCCAAAAGGGTCTGACAGTGCAGGCGCACAGACGTCACTATGGAAAGATGTCTGTGCTGTTTCCTGCCTGTCAGTCTCGAAACAGCATACAATTCTCAAACACCAGGTAATATTTCTAGTGACTAGCGCTATTGAGCAGCTAGTCGCCAGATGGGTATTTTATTTGGGACAAATTTATTAGGGGTGGTAGTTCCGCTTTAAGAAATGTTAGTAAATTGAATAACATCGGAATTGGAGAAGTCATCCCCACTGTCATGCCAAGGCATGGGTTGGCCTTTGCAGGGCCCGGGTATGTACAATTTGTTTATTTTGTGTATTTTATTGTACCTTTTTAAAGTGTTAGCTAAATTAGCTGAGTAGATAACATCACCAGAGCAGGATGTAGGTCATAAAAGGTATTGGGCCCTCTGCCTTGATGGAAGTTCATCCAGGGGATATGAAATAGGGAGAACGTGAGTGTGTGTGTGTGTGTGTGTATGTGTGTGTGTGTGTATATATATATATATATATATATATATATATATATATATATATATATATATATATATATATATATATATAAATAAAATATGTGTGTTTAAAATGGTTCAGTACAAATATATATTCAGAATGCCCAGGTTTTACCCCTGTGGTGGTACCAGACATGCCAGGGGCAGGTGTTCCTGCTATGAGTTACAAGAATAGCCACTTTGCAACCAGTTAGACCCAGCATGTTTGGTGTCCAGATATTCACACAGATATGAGGAATATGATTATTATAACATTATAGAGGTGTGCTGTGGGTTGCATGTTTTGGGAAGCCTTATGGTTTTTTTAGGTAGAACTGTGCAGTAACATCCCTGACAGGTCTGATTGAGTGGGCCGTAAACTGTCGGGCCAAACCTCCCCCCAGGTAACACCCAGGGGGTTTGACCTATTAGAAGGAACTGTTGAAAGTATTTAATATGTTTTTTGTTTTTTTTTGATAAAACTCTGAATTTCGTTGTAACAACTGAAGGGGGAAATACCATTGGAAGTTCCCGCAAGGACTCTTAAAATATCGGTAACTGTGTTTTAAGGATTTCTTGTGTTTCTCCCATTTTATTTTACGGACTGCTTTGCCAATGTATAATCTTTATTTCTGTATGTCCTTTATTTCTGTACTTTTGTAACCAGCACTGTGAAGCCTTTTTTCAGATTAAATGTTCAATTAATCAGCTCTTGTCTATGTTCTCTAATATGAACTCACTACTCTGAAGGAAGCTCAGGTAGCACACGTTACTAAAGGTTTAATTATATAAGTCTGATTATTAAGGTGATTTTATACTGTATTCTGTTGTGTTTGGGGTAACCTAAGATGCCCAGATGTAAAGTCTTGGTGGTGGCCTCAAATTGTAGTACTGGGGTGATAGTGCAGGAGTGATTTCAGGGGTTAATTTGGTGGTTACTAGGAATAGTAACAGGTAACCAGGGGTTTGGTATTGTTAACCCTTTCCCTCCCACACTCTCCCCACTGTCTCAGCAGGGCCTATAGCCCTCGCTTGTGACACCCAGTTTATCACCGCTTAATCAGTCCATAGTGAATAACCCCTAATGTGTTGGCTACCTCTCTGTCACTCAAAGTACTAAACCGATCTGCCACAGAAGAGCTTTTTTTGGTAAATCAGAGCATTGCCGCTATATTTATTGCACCCAAAGGCTGGTAGTATACTTTATAGTAAGTAATATATTATCCTATTTAATACAAGTTCGTAAACTTGTTGAGGCAGCTTTGCTTAAAGGAACAATAATATACATCCAAGCTGCTGTTTGTTTGAAATAAGTGTGTGCAAAAATTTCCATTATGCATCGATTGAACTTATTGAAGAGGCATCACCCAAAGGGATCAAATCCGTTAACTTTATTATGTACTTCTAGAGAGTGCATCCTTTTTTTTTTTTTTTTTTTTTTTTTTTTTTTTTATTTCAGCGCATTCTAAGCTCTTTCAAAATAAAAGCTAAAAGTGGCTTTTTTATCTGGCTTGTTAAATCCGTTATCACAATTACCACTGTTCATGGTTTTGACATTAGAACCCACCCATTACATTTAGCTGAAACTGTTATCGCTTCCTTTTTTTTTTATCTCAGTCATGCCATATATTGCCATTTATCGCTAGTAGAAACGGTTCAAATGATCATGCACTGCTGCCTCCAGATTAATAGGAAATGCCCTTTTGATTTTTGTATAATATTTGGCATGCATTAGGGAAAGCTATTTTCTGTCTACTTCTTCCTGCTCTGTCTTAACCAGCAAATGAGGAGTGTGAAGCAAAATTGCTTTCCCCAGCTTTTTGGACAAGTGGCACATACCTTGGCAGTATATTATCTTTTACATACTTTACTTGTATGTGAATGTAAAACTCTCCTTTAATATATAAAAGAGCAGTAACTTGTATTTTAGAATTCGTTTTCCTTTATTACAGATTTAGACCTCCAGGCACAATCCAAAACTAGGCATATTGCATTTTTATAACTTCTATTTCTACAAAATACAGAATTGTTTTAGACTAAGTGACATTTGTGAAAAAGAAAAGGAAATATATCATGCATATGACAGTTAAAGAAAATGACAGATGCAAGTGGATATATTTTGTCAATTCTCAGCAAGGCAGATATCTGTTAATGTCACAAACAGTTTGAAGTGGAAAAAAATGAACATTTTAGTGACAACAGTTATACGGTAAGCAAGATTGTAAGAGGATGAAATTATTTTGAAAAGATAGTGGTTGCAACTTCTCTGGCAGCAAATATTTGGTGGCACCAGTTTTTATAGCAAAGTTGTTCTATGATGGTGAAATGCGTAGGGCTATTGCATGGTACACTGTAAAGCTTTTTGAAAGAATGGGAATTTGATATTTATTGTATTCCACTGTCGGTACTTTCACTCCTTTATGCATTTAGTACTGTGTTATAATGTCTCATTTTTGGAGTTGCATTTATAATTCCTCTCTGGTATATGCTTTGTACTGTAGTTGTCTGTTTTTTTTAATGATTCGTTATCTCTATCAGTTCAACTTTATGGTGCCAGTGGGGATGTCCAGATTGGACACACTTTTTGCTCTCAAATGGTTAATGCTGAGTTAGTAAATTGTTGGTCCTCCAACTGATCAGTACCACAACTCCCATCATCCCCCACGACCCAACAACTGGAGGATCAACAACTGACCACGCTATGCTTAATAAAATGCTCTTCAAAGATTTCAAGGGGTAAGACCAACATTTGTCATACTGATGACCTGGACCCTGTGGAAAAAGTTCTGCGTTATAATGAAAAGTATGGATTTTTAAGGCATGCTCTGACCTGCCAAAAAGCCTCATTCGAATTTCACCTCCCCATGGCTTTAAAAAAAAAATAATAAAATCAAAAAAATGTGTGTGTGTGTGTATAATATATATATATATATATATATATATATATATATATATATATATATATATATATATATATATATATATATATATATATATATGTGTGTGTGTGTGTTTGAGGCATTAGTGCCAACCTTTTTGGCCAAATAAGAGGGCGAAGCTCGCCAACCATGCCATGGTTCCTCAAATGTGGCAAGTACCTTCTCTCAACCCTTGAAATCCCTATCTAGAAAAATTAAAATAAAATTTAAAAACTCCCTGACAAGATGTTGTAATAACGCGTTGGAGGGGGCCCCCTTTTCTTTGTACTTTGTTGGATGCGTGAAGGTCCCAATGTCTGCAATTAAAAATAATGAACAAACAACAGTTGTTGGATTGAAAGAGTAACATTTCTACCACTTTGTGACAGTCTGAACTGTTATTATTATTATTATTATTAAATAAAGCATATTCAAGCTTTACAAGTATCTTAGTTTTACATGGCAGCCATACAATATATGCTTTTCCAAAAGAAAACTTCACAGGTCCATTAGTTTAGATGGGTACTGCTGGATTCCATTTACTCAGCAAAGATATAGGTTCAGATTATTCAGTGCCATTTGTATGTAGCATGTAAGCTTTAACCCCATAGGGTACTTAATGGCTGCCGATCATTTTTTTTTTTTTTTTTTTTTTTTTTCCAGTTTTTTAAATGACTTCCGGGATGTACATGTACGTCCTCTGTCCACCTGGGACATCCGCTCGGGATGTACATGTACGTCCTTGTGTGTTAAGGGGTTAAGTTGTGTGCAATTAGGATATAATCTGATCGGGGATAGGCAGTTTGAGGCTCTCCAACTGCTGCTGGACTACAAAGCTCATCATTGTGGGAATGATGGAATTTGTAGTACAGCAGCAGCTGGAAAGCCTCACATTGCCCACCTCCTGCCCTACATGATCCTATGTGTGTGGAACACGTCTGCCTAGGAGAAAGGAGGAAATACTCTGTTTCAAACTTGTTTTCAAGGAACAAAGCAGACAGTCTCTTAGGCCATGTGAACATTGGTAATAATTCTTTGCTAAGGAGATTAGTTAGGGCTGTAACTCTACAAGTCAGATAAAATATAGTTTTTATGGATGCTGCATTGGCCAACTTTGTCTAGCATGTAGAAATTATTCATTACTATGTGGAAATGAATTGCAAATACAGTCAAGATGTTGACAAGGTTAGAAATAATTATTTTTAATTTAAATAATAATTGTCCTTTAAACTTTGCTTTCTTTGCTTCCTCCATGTGCAGCAATTAAAGCCTTGCAGAACTCTGGCATTCTAGTTGTCTAGTTGTTTGTTGAGGTAATGTGAAGAGAGTTTACCTCATGCTTCCTGAAGCACCTCCCACAATTTGAATTGGCTTGATGGGCACTTCTTATGTACCATACGGTCAAGCTGCTTCCGTAACAGAAACAAGGTGACCCCAAACCTTTGAACGGTAGTGTATAATATATCCTAACTACACTGTAAGGACTAAGGGGTGCACAGCACATTGAGGAAGCAAGGCACTGACACCTCTCTGGTCCTCAAAGCCTATATAATAATTTGCTAAAGAGTGTGTAACGACAAAGTCATGCGCAGTAGAGACTACCCGTGCTGCGGCTGATACAGAGCTGGACGCTGCTTTGTGTCCAGCTCTGTATCAGCCGTGGTGCCGGCAGTCTCTACTGAGCATGACTGCCCAGAGACCGGCTGACAGTGGCACTGTGGCCTGTGTAACAGGCTCTTCAACTAGTTGTTAATATAAGCATTATGTTGCAACAAAGTATTTTAAAGGGATAGTAATGTTTCACAATATAAGCATCTTCAATTAATCTTCATGGTATTTGGGCCATGGAGAGTGTTATTTCAATACTGTCAGAGTTGTAGTTCAAGAGTAGTTGAATGATGAAGTACCCCTCTCCCACCCCTCTTACTGATGTAACACTGCTCACCTCAGAGCAGCAAGACTGTCCGGATGGATTGCAGAAAGGGACAATCTTCAGTGAGCATAAGGAAATCCTGTCAAGGGGGGCAGGGTTTTCCTTATGCTCACAGTAAGAAGATTGTCCCTTGCTGTGAGTTGTCTGGTCCCAGGACCAGATTCCACATCTGAGGGGAGTCTGCTTACACTAGGTAAAAGGGACGAGAGGGGAATATTTTATCATTCAATTACTCTTGAGGTACAACTCTGACTGTATTGAAATAACACTCTCCATGGCTCAAATACTTTGAAGATTAATTGGAGCTGCAGTTTTTGTGAAACATTTCTATCCCTTTAAATGGGATTCTCTAATTAGAAATTATATAGTTCAGAACCTGGCAACCTGTGGCCATCCATTTATTGTTGGAATATCATCCTCCAGTCTGCAAATTTATGGACTGCCCAGCTATGACTTTAGTGACTGTTGGACTATGTACCCATCATAATTACTGCCAATGACTGGCTGAGGATGATGGGAGTTGTGGTGCAGTTACAACTGGAGGGCTGCCTTTTGCTCTCTCCTGATAAAAATATTAATCTCTTTACCTGCAAAACAAGCTGCATAATGTACAAGGTTTTTGAATTTCTGTACCAAAGACGCTTTGCAAGTTATTAGAGTTGTTTACTATGTGGCTCTCCAGTTTTTGGACTACATCTGCCATCATTCACAACCTACTAGCAGAAGACATTATATTGTGATTAAATCTGGTTGATTAGTGGTTCTCAACCTTTCATAAGGTCAAGGTACCCCTCACATGGAATTTTCAGATCACTCCTAATATTTTTTTTATTTAATTTGTCAATGGTGTAATGAACAGTACAATTACATAAATATATAGATTATTTAGAGGTCTTGCAATCAGAAATAACAAAACCAAATGGATTATGAGCAACAACTATCATAAATTTATACCTGTGAATCTCAAGATTCAAATTTACATCAAAGTCTACATAGAATATCACGGCACCTTAAGTGGATGGTCGAGGTGCACCAGAGACCACTAGTTGAGAACTACAGAGATGGATACTCGAGGGTTAACATTAGAATGTTTTGGCAAACACATTTATAGTTTGACTTTTCACTACTGAATATTTTATAAGCCTTTGTGTGCCAGAGGGGTACGCAACACATTGCAAAGCAGTGCGTTCCATACACCTCAGGCACTCAAAGGGTTAAATAGATTACCCAGGACAAGCAGGACATTAGAATCATGTGACCTCCAGATTCATAAATATGTTCCCTATTGGCTAATTTAGAATAATACTGTATAAATAAAAACTGTGAGCACTATTCAGGAAGCTAAAACTTTCCAGTTCTAGGTCAAGCAGTGTACACAATTGGGGAATTTTTATTGGTCCTCTAAGTCCCATTGATTTAATAACCCATTCAGTGCCAGATGGATATCCAGTGCATTGCTTATGATACTTCTCTGGCACTTCAAGGGTTTGATTTTGCTGTTGACCTCCTATAGCACTCAAGGTGTTGCCTCCCATTGATTTGACTGGCAATGTTGTCATTTCTCCTTTATGGTGCAGTTAGTATGCAGTATAATTGCACCTCTGTGCTTTCCTGAATACGGCCCTACGTGTTCTCAGATGGAGGGCTTTATTCATGACTGGAGAAAGGAGCCATTCTGAAGGAAGCCAGTAGCACCATAGTGAAAATTAAAATTCCCATTGATTTTAAATGGAACTTTTAACCTTTTGAATGTTAGCGAGGTCTCCAGTGCAATGTGAAGCAATATGTATTAGACCTCTTCAAGAGATTAAAATCTCCATTTAAATCAATGGAATTTGTAGAATGTTCCTTTTTTCCTGCAATGCAGTTGGTTTGCTTCTGAATTGCACCTCTTTATCTTGGTGAATAAGGTCTGTAATCCAGTTGCTTTGGGAAGCAACCTGGCACCTTTTGTGTTACAGGGCCGTAAAACTGACTGTGCCATAGAGAAGAAGTAAAAATGTAAATGTGAAGCAATGCATTGGAGACTCTCCTAGCATTGAAGGGGTTAAATGCCAAGTTTAATTCATTGATAATTCGGGAATGCTTTTATCCCCCAATGGTGCAGTTGGATTGTTCCACAATTGCACCTCCTTTAGTTTTATGCCTAAGGATCCCAACCACATGTGTAAGGCAGTGGGTACTTTTGCCATTATCCTTTAGTAAGTCCGGCGTTATTTAGAAATCCAACTTGTTTGGTGATGCACCGTAGACCACAGCTCGGACATCTTGCCAAAGAGGCATCTGTGCGCCTGCACTGTCCGTCCCTGCAATAAGGGACGGATAAGGGGCAGTTGCATTGTACCTTAAGCTACAGAAAGGGACGGACAGCGCAGGCGCACCGAATTCTGTACATCAAGATGCCTGCCAGCGAGTCTTCGAACAAGCTGGATTTCTAAATAATGCCGGACTTACTAAGGATAATACAAGTACTGATATGCTTAATGCTATGTGAAAAATTATTTGGGGGTCACTTTATTATGCATGAAAGTTCAGCTTTAAAGGGTTAGGATTACCACGTGCAGTGGTCGAAGTATCCTGCTAGCAACTGTCATGCCATCCTCCATGGACCTGACATCCAGGACTGATGGAAGATGTTATCTATTGAACAAAGACACAAGGACAAAATGAATAGGAGCCATTAGGATATTTATTGCTGTAGTAAGTTAAGTGGAGATCTAATTCTCCTTTTAAGTATGCAGATAAAACAATAATACATATCTATATTTGAGACACACCAAGGTTGTTAAACGAATACATTGATTGTGGTGAAATGCCTGGAGAAACACTGCACTGGTCCCTAAGGTAACGCTTTGCGGAAATTAAGTATTCAGTTCAGGGTACTTCACCATTTTTATTTTTTATTTATTATATTTTATGCCAAAGCTGGGATGTTCATGATTGGAAAGTACCCAAAAAATAGTTTTCATGAAATTTAAAGGGGGAGTGGTCTTAGAACATAAAACTTGATTTTTTAATAACTGCAGAATTTATTGCTTATCCCTAACACTCCTTAGTGGTCTAAACATTTTTTTTGAAACGTACAGTTAATTTCTGATATTCTTGCCTTTATCTGAATTTCTCTAGCTCCCTCTACATTCAGATGGTTTGTTCTTCCTTCTCCACTGCCCCCTCATGTTCACCAGAGGCCAACCTCAGAGAAGAAAGAACATGAGCTGAGAGGGTTATGTGAGATCTGAGAGACAACCTCGCCAGAGCAGAAGAAATCAAAGGCTCTGCCAATTGCCATAGCAATACACGAAGTTTGTTTAACTGTTCTTTAATATATTTATGTGACTAAATAATACCAGTCCAAAAATAAAACCTAGAGCTGATTTTATTTTCTTCCCTTAATATGATACTGTACTTAAAAGTTTTGCCCTTAAAGGCATTGCACCTTCAATGCAATGTTTACATTTTCCTTTACCTATTTTTGCTTTCTTGGCAATTGTATTGTTACACTTTCTCTTTGAAAAGCAGTTATATGTAGTTTTTAATCTATTTTCTGAAATGGCTCAGTGATTCAATGGGTAGAATACACACAGCCGTGTTGTCTCACATGAGTGCTAAATAGCTTGGTGACTTGGGACACCATTAACTATAAAGTGTTGTGTAATCTGAGAGATGGTTTACACCTCTATGTGCAGAAACCATAAGGCCAACAACTACACAATCTAGTAGTAAACAGTAATAAATACTCACTGTCCATCTGAAAAAGGTACAGTTTTCTTCCAGACCACATTTACAATACCATGCATTTGGGATATAATTTATCATGAATATTACAACTGAACACACTAAAATTAGTGCTATTGGGAAGTGTAAAGAATTGTATAATGACATGGATTTTAGCGAGGTCTGTGAAAACAGGACTTTCCTGCAAAGTGTTAGTTATGAAACCCAGCTTGTATAACAACCCTATTTCAAGCATTACCTTACGTAGCTTGGTTTAACACCTGCCTGCTGGCAGAGGAGGGTGGGAGTTGTAGTCGCTCAACATCTGGAGAGCATTAGCCTTTTCTTTTTCCCTTTTGTAGAGGAAAAAACTTTGATGCATCACTTAATGTGTCTAGGATAACCTGTACAAATACCGTTCTTGTGGGAGCTAACATAGCCCAGTATTATCTAGTATGAATTGTACCTTTTCCATCCCCTTTAACGTGTCAAGTTTCAAGGAATACTCTACATCTTCCCTAAGCAAACCCATTTGTGGCTTCCAGGAGGGTCCTTCTACTGGAGTAAAAATAACAATTTTCTCTCTGGAGGAAAAAATAAGCCTCTTAGTACTTGAACACATGGTCCAGTAATGCACTAGGGCTACAGGGAATTCCCAAACCCTCATTTGGTCATTTACTCTAATCCAGTGACTCTCAGCCGAGGTATTGTGGTACTTTTTGGTGTGCTGTGGAGACTAGCTTAGGGTTACATTTTTATTCATTAAGACTGGGAATTGTTCAGCGCACTATACTTGTTTTTGTCATTATGATTGTGTGACATAAGAACTATTTTTATGACTTCCATGACAAATGGCCTATAGATCTTACCGAGGGCAGTCTAGCGGCACCCTTCTCCTGTGTCACTATGTGTAGGGGTACACATTAGGGATAACTGCGGGGCCACTAAGGTGACAATTTACACAATAGCTGCTCTCTTCAGTGGTGACACAGAATCCCACCTGCCCATTACACTTAGCCAGCAACCCAGCGACTGTTCTCCATGACTTTTGAAATGCTCCTCACACTCTTAAGTTTTGTTCTCTTCATTGCATTTTCCACCATCACCTTCAGCTTGTGCTGAACACTTGCAGACTTCTGTCTTTTTAGCTCACCACCAAGATAGCTGTGTTCCACTGGCTGCCTAAATCTTGTACTGCACTAATGACTTCAGTGGGTCATTAAGGGGTAGTGGGTAGGGGAAGAGGGACATTTTAGAGATGTTAAAGGAGTACTAACACATTCTAATAATTACTGTCCACTTCCTTTACTATGGCCAGAAAATCTTAATAGCCCCTATGAACTGTGCCTTTGTTCAAGAGAGAACCTCTTCAGTCAGTCCTGGATGTCTAGTCCATGGACCTGGTTATGACAGGTTGTTTTAAACTGAAGCCTACATAGTTAATGGGCTTACTTAACCTTTTAATTCACCAGAGGGGTGTACAATTCATTGTGAATCAGTGTTTTGAGTGCCCCACTGGTCCTTAAGGGTTGTCCTGCTAGAAACTGTCCTGCCCACATCCCTGGACATGAAATCCTGGATTGCTTGAAGATTTTCTCTTGAATTATGGAGAAAGGGAAAATTCATAGGCACCATCAGGATTTTCTGGCCATAGTGTGGTAAGTGGGTGATATTAGTAGTCGTTTGATTCCCTTTAACTGTAACCTTCATTACAATTTGTATTTAGCTATTCCTTGGATTCAAGAGAAACAGTGCAATATGAAAATCCTGCTTGTAGAGATTTTGACCTACTTCGTGCCATGACTTTCCCTGTTTTGTATTGGTTTCAAAGGCTGCTGTCCAAGACTTGCTACTTCAAGACCAAATAAAATTGTCATGCTATCAAAATACAATATGTCTGCTTCTTATCTGAGGACTGTAAAAGAAATGTGACTTTACTTTCATTTTAATATCACAAACTGTAATACTGGAATTTTACGGGTCTTGAAATACTGTGTCACGAAACTAGGCCACTCAAAATTAACATTATTTGTCCATGTTACAACACCATGGTTCAGCTTGGCAAAGTCCCCAGCGACTTAATGTTAGTATTATGGCTCATAGAGGTCTCCAGTGAGTTGCACTGCAATTTGAAGGTCTAAGTAGACACTGAAAAAAAAGAGCTGTGTGAGATTTATGGACCTTTTGCACAAAGCAGAGCAGATGCAATTCTGGAGCATATAACCGCATCTTAGGAGGCAAAAATCCCCCAGGTAACCATTGATTTAAATATGACTTTTAACATACTGACTGACATAGAGGGCTCTAAAATTTCAGAACAGTGTGTTGGCGACATCTAACATTCAATAGGTTAAAAGGGTAACTTAAAGGAATGGGAATTATTTCCCCTCGATGGTGCACGTGTCTCACTCCTGAACTGTACCTCTTCAGTTTCTGCATGAGGCCTTATGATTTTAGCGAATACCCATCAAATAATCCTTAAATAGAGTGGAATTTTGAGTTAACAATTTGAGTGCCAGAGAGTTATCCAACCTTGCATCCTAGAGCCACTTAGGTATCAATTTAGCTGTACCAGTCTCCTGCTTATTTTTGTGAATACCAAAATAGGCTGTGTAAGTCCTCTGGCAGTTAAATGCTTTTTTAATGCATCTGCATTAGTGGTCAAAGACTGTCTATAGTCTTTCTACTCTAGACTTGAATAATCTCTTCTCCCCCTTCCTTTCTGAAGGAGTGAATTGGTTACATGGGTCAAGAGGCAGCCTGGTTAGGTCTCCATGATGAGCTCCTTAGGGAATAATCAGTAAATTGGTGAAGCCATCATTAAGAGCTTCAAAAAACTGACAGTCAAGTATGACCTTTAAACACCCTTCCATTTCAGTCATTACACCACCATCCGAGTGAGGAAATCATATATATGCATTTGTGTATGGTATTGTGGAAATATATCTATATATAATTTATTTTTAACTCCTTGCGCACCCCTGTGGTCCTCAACTCGTTGCAGAGCAATGCAATGTGCTCCTCTCAGGTCCTCAGGGAGTTAAATTGACTGGAGGCACTTATACCCGGTAGCACTTGCAACTTTTGGGTTCCACCTTGCCATTCTCTTTAGCAGGGGTTTGCAACCTTTTGCTCTCCAGCTGTTGACTGATGGGGAATTATGTAAATTGTATTCTTGAATAGCAAAAGAGCTACAGGTTGTACCCCTGCTTTCGACTGTAAGTTGTAAGAGTTTTCAGGTCATACCCCTTCCTAGATTCTAATCTCTGAGGCAGAGTCTGCAGATCCTCTTATATTTTACTAGTTGAAAAGCCCTTGTACACGGGCCACAGTGCCACCCAACAACCTCGGCTGGTGGCCGGATCCTGTTGGCCGAGTTGCAGTCATGTGGGGTACTGACTGCCCACCACGGCGCCGGTGGTCTCAACTGCGAATTACTGCAGCGCGCGCAGCCGTCTCTACGGCTTCTGACAAACATACTTGGCACATTATTATAGAGGATTTTCTTATTGTACTGTCATAATATTCATTGGGTGCGAAAGCACAAATCCACCAGGGCAGCTTATTTTCTGCTCTTGTATGTTGCCCCATTGCCCACATGCATGAGATTTCTTCTCATTGTGCGCACTAGAGCATGTGAGCATTTTAGTGCATCACTCCACTGTCATTTTTAATCTCCCCAAATGCCTCCCCAATAGTATGATCAGGAAAATGGTGTTATGCAAGCACATTTCCTCTTAATCTGTTTTAATTTATATACTAATAGAGCATAAATAAAGGGAATTTCCATACGCTTCCCCATTGCCTTCCCCTTGGTGCAAGCGGAGTCGATGGGAGAATTTTCAGCATACATACCTTTAGTAAACTGGAGCTATGTGTAGCGCTAAGAATTGTTCCAGCTCCCCTAGCACATTATCGTGTTAGTACACCCCCTCCCTAGTATGTCTATTCCCTATTGTGCTGTTCTGCAGAATAAATTGGCTCTTTATAAATAAAGGATAATAATAATCTGTGGCTTCACATACAGACAGTCTCTCACTCCTTCCCATTTTCTTTTAACATGGTTACAGATCTGAGGAGCAGAGTATTCCTCTCATCACCCAGACTGGAAGCCAATCATTAACCATTAAATTACCAAAGGTGTGTGCAGTATGTTGCTTCAAAATTTGTTCACTCAAGACTTACCCATGTACGAACATCTGGATCAATGGCATCAAACTGCTCAGGTTATCCTCCAACCTCCTACCTCAGACAGCTAATTCCTTTAGCCAGAACAGCATCTTTCTGTCTGCAGTACTCTGATTAGTAACACTGTATTCTGTGTTTGGATTTGCTCTGTAAAGATGGTCATATTTAGCTAGCCCTTTTGCTTAAATGCATAGTAATATTTAAAATGTAAATATGTTGTAGGGTTTAACCCCCTGAGTAAAACAAGGGTGCTCGCACTGCTGAATGGCATTTAATTCAAAAGTTATTAAAGCTCAACAATTTTTTAGGTGCATTGTCTCAATGGCCTGAAAATGTACAGTGGCGCTGTTGCTACACCATCCTATGGACAGCTCTGGTCAATTGACCATACATCTCCATAGGATGTTGTAGAAAAAGTGCTACTGTACGATTTCAGGCCACTGTGACACTGCAACTGAAAATAAATTCAAGTTTCAGCTGTAATAACTTTTGAATTGAACACCATTCAGCAGGGGGAGTACCCTCGTTTTACTCAGGGGGATAAACCCCATGCTGACTTCCCTCAGGTCTGAAAGCCAGTTGACTAGACAGCTCGCAACAAGGGACAATATTGTGTCTGTCAGTGTAAGGCTATCCCGTCCCCCCTTAAAGCGGAAACTACTACCCTATATAAAATTGCCCCCCAATAATTAGACATATGGCGTCTAGCTTCTTAATAGTGCTATTATCTCAAACAAGTACCAAGTTCTGAATTAATACTTTTTCTTCTGAGACCAGCAGCCAGGCTTGCACGCAGACATCTTGGCTTAGACGCCTGCTCTGTCCATCCTGGTCTCCTCTAGGAGGCATTGCATGGTGCTTTAAAGCACCAGAAGGGACTGATGGTGCAGGCGTGTAGACGTCTCCACAGCAAGAAGCCTGGCCGTCAGTCTCCGAAGAAAAATAATTACTTCAGAACGCGGTACTTGCGTGAGATAATCGCACTATTAAGAAGCTAGTCGCCATATGTCTAATTATTGGGGGGCAACTTTATTTAGGGTGGTACTTACGTTTTAACAAAGGAGGGCAGGTTTTTCCTTATGCTGACACTATATTGTCCCTCATCACGATCTGTCTGGAACTACTTTCAGATCTGAGAGAAATCATTGTGATGTGCTGAAAAGGGGCAGGTGGAGGATTGGATCTTCAAGCCAAATACTGAAATGTAGGTTATTAAGTGAAATTTTAGGTCCCAGCTAGGAAATGTAGGATCGAGAGAGAAAGAGAATGCATGTTGTATGTAACATACCTGTCAAAATATTAGGAGACAGAAATAACATTTTGCAAACACTGGCTCCTGGAATCTTTCCACTCCTGATGTTATTAGGGAATGTGCATGCAACTTAACAGTTTGTGTGGTTGACAGCCAAAAACATGCAGGTTATGTCCCAGCTGAGGATGTCTGTTTTCAGACCCCTATACCCCCGGACAGCTGATAAGAGCGGTTTTGGAGCTGCACAGAGAAGCCCTCTGCTTTTACATTTATATTTATTACTGCTTCTTGTCCCAAGGGGGAGGACTTAGTAAAACAGGATAATTGCCCTTTTAACAATATTTCTGTGTTTAGTCATTCTAATTGTCATTGGCACTGGAGCATTTTGCTGTCACCTCTTTAGAAATGAGCTTTTGCAATAATACACCACAGAAATATGCTATTTCCGCACAATACTGACTGTATATGCTTATTTAACTTGTGGAAAGTCCCTATTTTTAAGGAAGGATAGAATTGGAAATGGGAGGAGGGCTTTCAGTGAAAGTAGGAACTTTTACACATGTGAAAACAGAATTCTCCAATTACTATGTGGAAATCACATCCTATATAATAAAAGACCAGAAAGTTTGTCACGATGCAGTCATGCGCAGCAGAGACTGTCCGCATTCGGCCACTCTCTACTGAGCATGATTGCATTGTGTGAGTGAGGCGGTGCAATCGCGTGGAGCAGTGAGGTAACCGCAGTACGCAGAGAAGGTCTGGGTAATGTTAACCCTTTGAGTGAATGCATTGCGAACCCCTCTGGCACTCAAAGGGTTAACATTACCCGGACCTGCTCTGCATACTGCCACTACCTCACTGCTCCATGGACCACGCTCACGGGCTTTTACACTTGTATTTCATAAAGAAGTGAGAGCAAAATATACGAGTAGCAATGATAAATGTAAGAATGGATAAAGCAGTTAGCACTCATATACGAGCTGGCAGATATCAGCATAGTGAATTATATGTTCTTTGTGCCTTTAACCATTCTTGGCTTCTGATAACCAGTAGGTTAACACCATAGAAACCAACATTTACAGCATGTGCACACAATGGACCTTATGCAGAAAGCAAAAGATGAAGAATTGTAGAACAAACAGACTACCATAGTGGGAAATAAAAATCACTTTAGATGGAAGTTGATCTTCTAATCCCTTGAGTAATAGATCTACGATGCATTGTGAAGCAGGTCTTTGGTGACCTCTCTAGTATTCCAGGTATAAAAAGACAAACATTTAAAGTGATAGTAATGTTTCACAAAAAAGCAGCTTTGTTTAATCTTCATAGTATTTGAGCAGTGGAAAGTGTTTTTTCAATACTGACAGAGTCGTAGTTCAAGAGTAATTGAATGATAAAGTATCCCAAGGGGTGGGAGGGGTGTACTTCTAGTGTAAACCGCCTTCCCTCAGTTGTGGAATCTGGTCTCTTGACCGGACAGGTGGCAGCCAGGTACAGTCTTCCTATTGTGAGTATAAGGAAAGCCCTGCCCCCCTTGACAAAGGAGGGCAGGTTTTTCCTCTTATGCTCACTGAAGATTGTCCCTTACTGCAATCCATCTAGACAGTCTTGCTGCTCTGAGGTGAGCAGTGTTACATCAGTAAAAGGGGCGGAAGGGGATACTTTATCATTCAATTACTCTTGAACTACAACTCTGACAGTATTGAAATAACACTCTCCATGGCCCAAATACCATGAAGATTAATCGGAGCTTTTTTGTGAAACATTACTATCCCTTTAAATCTATGGGAATTGTATAAGTGTTAATGTCTTACCTAAGATGCAGCATGTATACTTCAGAATTGATCATCTTTTTCCTTTCTCTATAAGGCCGTTTTTATCAAAGATTTAAAATAAAAAGAATTCCTTGATTATGCATAAAAATTACACATGAATGGAGTTAATTAGCCACTCTTGCGCTAGTATCTCTTATTATTGAAAACTATAGCTCATTATGGTTTTTATCCAGCTACCTGTAAATGCAGAAATTTATAAGAAATAACATGTTGTATTGGAATTGCATAAGGGGTGTTTTGGTTAAAAACAACTGTGCCATAGGGGACATATTTCCAAAATTGAATTAAAGTGGGCTTTAACATGTTGAATGGCAGGTTTCCAACACATGGCTTCTTAATGTATTGTCAACCTCTGCAGCATTCATGAAGGTAAAGTGTAACTATATTGAGATAGTTGGGCTAACGGCAGAGCTACTTCCTGGGAGCAGGCCTTCTGATTAAGCCGAGCCTGCATTGTAAGTCTAGATGAAGCAACAAGGGAGTACAGTGGGGTTCTTAAGAGTCCCCGGATGTCTCCTCATTATCTGTGTAGGAATATGCAGCTAATGTTCCTATCCTGTGCAATACATACAGTAGATACTCTTGAAAGTGCAACACAGCTATTCTATGAGGAATGCACACACAAACCTGGAGTTTGAGGCTGAGAGACACAGATTTCCAGTTTCTGTTCCATCTGAGGGGATATGTTTTCTTAATCCCCACCACCCCCAAATTGCTGATAGGAGCCATTGTAAGGCTGTTTTGGAGCAGCTCTAGGATTTTTACTGTCTCTTCCCACTTCAGCTTGGTTAGTAAAATGTGAGAACTGCCTTTTTAAAAGCCCCTTTAAATTGGTAGTCATTCTATCATTTTGCTGTTTGTTTTGCTACAGATTTGCACCTCTTTTGTTTGTGCATATGGACCAAGAATGAAATAGTCCACATACTGTTTGCTTTTTCTTATAAAGGGCTTTATATGAACTCTGACATTTTTCTTTATATTCAAGATCTGCTAATATCTGGCCTAGGCTTTCTGTTTAACCACAATGTGCTGGATCCCTGTCTAGCCTTTTTCTACCTCTACTTAGTGTCTGCTCTGCTGTGCCACGAACTTGGCATTTTTTATGCCCCCTGCATCTGTCACATAACCTACAGAGCATGACCTCATTGTTGGACATGTTTTTTTTAAAGGGATAGTAATAATTTAAAAAAAAAAAAAAAAAACAAAAAACCCTACAACTTTTTTTTTTTATCTCCTTGACTAAAACAAGGGTGCTCTTACTGCTGAAAGGTGTTTTATTCCAAAGTTATTACAGCTCAAACTTGAATTTTCTTAGGTGCAGTATCACAGTGGCCTGAAACTGTACAACGGCATTCTTACTACACCATTCTATAGAGATTTATGGTCTACTGACCAGAGCTATCCATAGGATAGTGTAGCAACAGCGCCACTGTGATACTCCACCTAAATAATACAACTTTGAGCTGCAATAACTTTTGAATAAAACACCTTTCAGTGGTGGGAGGAGTACCTTTGTTTTACTCAGGGGGATAAAGCCTACAAAAAAATATAAATGTATTTATTTATTTTTATTATTTTAAGTATTACTATCACTTTAAGAAAGAAACATTTGTATTGTAGATAATTCGCCACTTGATTCTAGAAGCCCATGTAAACATTCTCAAGCATGAAGAAGGTTTTCTTCATTATTGCTTCTAATTTCTTTGTGTTAAAAAAGCCCTCAGTCACATATTGCAAGGTTATATTTCTCCTCCGTTATTTTCTTTCCCCTTTTAGCATAACGGAAGATGAATCATTTAAATGCCAGAGAGTTGAGCAATGGATTGCACATCCCTCTAGCGCTTTAAAGGGTAATTAATAGTGTAACACAATGTTTTAGATGCTAACATCAGGTGTGGACAACATTAAAAAATCATTTAGGAGCCAGAATGAATTTTTAAGAGCCAACTGGCAATTTTAAAGAGACTGTCACCTGAAAACATCTTGTTCCTTTTGAAAGAGCTTTCAAAATTGGCTAATATTGGCCTTTTTATTTAGCAAACAAGGTTTTGAGACATTTATATGTATAGATAATGCTAATTATAAGGCATGACGTGCACGTAGTACATGTCTTTAAGCACAATATTACCGCCCCCTCTCACTGACTGTGTTCAGCAATGCATTGCACACCTCTCCTGGCACTGGAAGGGCTAAGTGCCAATGATTGTGGAGATAATGTGCTATGGTAGGAAGTGCCTTCATGGCATGCCTTAATTGGAATAATTTATAAATATAAATTGCTCAAAATAGTGTGTGTATGTATATGTGTATATATCTATGTGTGTAAATAATACAATTTTCATTTTTTTTTTTTTTTTCTTAAAAAATGTTTTGAAAAGCTCTTTTAAAAATCACCTCAGCTGATCCCTTTAAGAAATGTATTTCATATATTCAAGTGCATGTAAAATAATAACTACAGCATTTAGGAGCTTTTTTTTAGGAGGCCTAGCTCCTAGGATCTTCCCATCCTTAGCCATTGCTCTGTGTTTTTGTTTGTGTTTTTGTTTTTTTTATTTTATTTTTTTCTGTCTTGCTGGCCTTCGGAATACTCTGCTGGAAAATCCACTCTGTGCCTCCTGGCACTCAAATCCTATCCATAATTTTCACAGTAACTGATCAGTTTGTTTCCTTTTCTAAGAAGATGACTCAATGTATGCAGTCAATGTAATTTTAAAGGAGAAGTACCCCTCCCCCCCCCAAAAAAAAAAAAACACCCCAATTTACCTTTCTGTGGCCTTTGTTTTGCCTCTGTACAAGAGCTAACATTTTCAGTAAGCCCTGATGTCCTTTCCATGGAGGCAGACATGATGATTACTAGCAAGACCATATGACACAAGCTTGCCCACGGTACTCTTAACTCACTAAGGGCCATATGTTCAAAGAAGTAGCTAAATAGCTTTTGTTGTTTGTAACGACTTTTCAAAGTACAGCGTCGTTGGGATAATTAATATTTTCAAAGAGTGTCGGTTGTGATTGAAAATGTCGTTTGTCCTGACTGAAATTGTCATAAAAAATGTCTTAACTAATGACAAAAAAGTCTTTAAAAATGTCTTAACTAAAGACAAAAATTCTCACATTCAGAACACATTCCCTCCACTTTTTTCGTAACGTACAAATTTTGTCTTTTGAAAGACATTTTTTTGTCGTTAGTTACGACAAATTTTCTTTTCCTCTATACGACACTAGAGAATAGTTTAGCCAAGCCTTTGTCCGTCAGTTCTGGAGTTGTGTCGTACACAACGGACATTACTAGTTTTTTTGTTGTATACTCTGTAGAAAATATGGTGTTCATGCATTCAATTACTTATTTTTGTTTTTCATACGACAATTTTTTGTTGTTATCCCTTTGAACATACGGTCCTAAGAAATGTGAAGCAGTGTGCTGCACACCATCTGATCTTTTAAGTATGTATGTCTGCTTCGGTTTAAACTGTCAGTGCTTGTCATATCCATCAGAGTATGGACTTACCCGCTTCTACGGACATACCCCCCAGGACTGGTTGAAGATATTGTCTCTTGCACATGGGCAGAATTCATAGGGGCCATTAGTATTTTCTTGACATAGTAAGGTAAGAAGCTGGTTATTATTAGGTGTTATATCTCCACCTAATTGAGCACACACACCACAGTTAGTTGCTTTAGGAAGTTGATTATAGAGAAGCGTAAGAAGTCCCTTACTAGGGGCAGTGGTAACAGGATGAGTGTTGTGAAAAGAGGACTAGGATTCAGTGGAATGAGGTTTTCAAGCTATGCAAGGGGGCGTGCTAGATATGCCGAGCCTCTTGTGTTCTGTCAGGTTTAGGGCCATGTACAGAAAGCAAGAGAGGAGCAAATTCTGCAGCAGACTGAACCATAGGGGACCAATGAAAATTCCCCAAATAATAGGTCTTCAGTGCATTGCTTTGTTGGAGACCTCTGTAGCCCTCATGATTGTAAAAGTCCCATTGTTTAAATCCATGTATTTTTGTGCCCGCTGGTACAGTTGGTTATGCTCCAGATTTAACAACACACTTTCTGAATAAAGCTCTTTGTGTCTCTATGATCCTCATTCAGAAGGCTTAACCCCTTAAGGACCATTGACGTGCTAGGACCTTCATGGTGGTCCGGCACTTAAGGACCAGTGACGATCCTGGCACGGCATGGAGTTCAGGGCTTCCGGCGCGGCTGCACGCCACTCCGGAAGTCCTGAACCAGAACTTTAAAAAAACAAAAAAACAAAAAAAAAACACCCCGTGGTCCTCAAGTGCCGGCCGCGCGTACACACTCCGGTCCTTAAGGGGTTAAGGAGTGCAGTTCTGGTGCAAACCAAAACAATGGGGGAGAAATCTACAATACCCCTTGAAAGCTAGAGGTTTCCAACATACTTTATGTATTGGGGACCTCCCTAGTTTTCAAGGGGTTAAACCTCCATTTAAAATAGTTTTGGCAACTTGTATTTTTCTCCCATGGTGTAGATGGTTTGCCCCAGAATTCCATGATCCATTTGTATTATTTAATATCTCCGTATGTCTATTACCTATTGTACAGCGCTGCAGAATAAGTTGGAGCTATATAAATAAAGAATAATAATGTACTCCGGATTTAAAGGGATAGTAATACTTCATTTTAACTTTATTTTATTTTGTAGGCATTAAAAAACATGAAGAATGATATAAGTCTTATCTCTGAAACCTTTATGGTTTAAGAGATATTCACAAACAAAGTATCCCCCCCCTGTTCAACCAAATCAGAAGGGAGATGCCCAGGTAGACTGCAGAGAGGGACAATCTTCAATTAAGATAATGGAAAAAGCTGAAAAACTTATCAAGGGGGGAAGGGCTTTCATTGTTTTCATACAAAGAAAATTGTCCCCTTCTGTTATCTGTACTGTCATACAACCAGACTCACATCTGAGAAGAGATTGTTTACACTAGGTAAAAGGGGCGGGGAGGGGAACTTTGCTTGTGAATATCTCATAAACCATAAAGGTTTGAGCGATAAGACTTATATCATTCTTCATGTTTTTTTAATGCCTACAAAATAAAATAAAGTTAAAACGAAGTGTTACTATCCCTTTAAATAAATAAATAATGGAAATTTTACCATTTATTGGAGACCTGGCATATAAAAGGTTAAACACTCATTTGGAAACCGTGGACGTTTTATGAGTTCCTGAGGGGTGACGTTGTACGACAGAGGTTGGCACAGTCTCCACACGCAGTGTCTGGCCTTTTCCTGTTGTTCCTCAACACCTTACTGGGATCCTACTCTTTTCCTCTTCTTCTCCTCTCTTATTTTCCTTTTCTGGCTCACCTTCTTGAATTCTTGCTATCCTCGGCAGGGTCTGAGGGTCCTCCCGGGCCCGTCCCCACGTTGTGGTATATGCTATAAAATCAATAAAGATCTATTAAACAAGAAATAAAACAGTGGATATTTTACACATTTTTATTTGCCCCCCCTGTGGCTTGACACACAATTGCTCTTCTGTAACTTCCTGAATACAGCACATTGGGGGTGTGTGTTTGAATGTATGTATAAATCTGTCCTTAACCCTTTTGAGTGCCTAAGGGGTGATAGTGTATAAGCTGTGTATGCGGAGGGGGGAAATTCTCATTGGCAAATATTCTCAGACATTTTATAAACTAGGTTTTACCTCTGTTATAAATCTGACCTGTAGCTGCAAATTTTCATGCTAGTTCTTAAACTTACCACTATGAATGTGTGTTTTGTTTTAACCCCTTAATGACCATTGACTGTCATAGTACATCAAGGGTTGATCTGACTGAACGACCCATGACGTACTATGACCGTCATGGAATTTTGGGCTCCCCCCGCGGCTGCACTCCGTTCGGGGAGTCCGGAAGCAGATTCTGGAAAAAAAAAAATGCTCCGTGGTCCTTAACTGACTGCGCCGTGCCGATCGGCCAGTCATTAAGGGGTTAATGTTCCCCTCCCACCACTGTCTTTTCCTGATGTGTTGGAGAAGTAGATATTTACAGATAATCCTGCTTTTTGTCACTGTGCACTTATTAATATGACAAAATTGCATGATTATATCTTCAGCTTCCTGCATCTCGACTCCACGTTCAATAGAACACATTATACAAATAAGCCTCGAGGCACAGGAAGAATTACCCAAACAACCTCAGGGCTTCTCCACATGTCCAGTAGACTGATTGGTCTTATTACTGAAATCCAGTGTTGTAATGTTCAATAATTTAATGAAACACATTAGATCACTGTTTAGTTAACCTCCTAATTGCCAAAGGACCTAGCAAAGCATTACTTTAAACATTCTAACTGCACGGGCATATAGAAATTGGCTCTTTGGATTGTATATAGGAAGCTTAAGAGGTGCAATTATGGAGCAAACCAACAGCCCAATGGGAATTTAACCCCAGGAATGCAGGAGAGGCCTCCAGTGCATTGTGAGAGCTCAGGGAACCTCTGTGGCATTTAAAGGGATAGTAATACTTTATTATTACTATTCCCCATATTGTAGATATTTGCAAAAGAATTGAATCGCCTCCGGGTTCATCTCTCAAACCTTTATGGTTTGAGAGATAACTGAACGCAAAGTCCCCCCCCCCCTTCCCTGCAGTCAGTGTTGTACCGACTGCAGGGATATCCGGTCTGACTTTCATCAGGCGGCTCTGCAGCAGAGCCAGAGCACATGTAGAAGACCGTTTCAGTGAAATAATTCTTTTTCACGAACGCAATCGCAGCTCTGCTGCAGAGCCGCCTGATGAAAGTCAGGCCCTCCCCCCCACGAGGCGTGATGAATTTTTAAATATATATATATATATATATATATATATATATATATATATATATAATATATAACTGATATGTGAGGAGCTGACGCCAGGGGTTTGTCCAGCCTTGTACTAACTAAGGTTAAAATATTAAAGTGACGGCCCCCTTTTTGACTTTACATATACTGAAAATGAATAATAAGTAAGAACAAATTTCCCTTATGTTTTTTATTATTATTTTTACACTTTAATGACCCTGGCATTGAGTTCCTGAATTTTTTCTAGAAAGCTTTTTCCCAGGGAATGCAAAAGCAGAGTCGTTAATACAGTGTAACACTATCCCTACAGCACTGAGTGCTCTGTATGCTGTTTTTACATTGTTGAACTGTCCCCGCTTTTTTAATCACTCTTGGGAAACAGAAGCAGAGAGCTAAAACACGAAGTAATAAATATCTGCAGTTTCAAGAAAATATATATATAGAATCTGCAAAGCATATGGAGTGCTTTTTAAAGGGATAGTAATGTTTAAAAACAGAAGCAGTTTATATCCTTTGTCATATTGCATAGCACTGATGTCTGCGGCTCTCAAAGTTCATAACTGGCTACTTACGCTGTAATCGTATCATTAATTTTACCCCTCCTGCCCCTTTTCCTGACGTCAGCAAATCTCAGGTCCAATCGCTCAGATCGGAGAGCGGATCACTACAAGGGGCACTTTTCAGTCAGTATGAGGAAAACCTTGCCCTCCTTCGTGAAGGGAAGGCAGGGTTTTCCTTATGTTAACAGAGGGAAGATTGGCTCTTGTTTTGAACTGTGACCAGACTTCAGATCTGAGGAGGGGTGGCTTCAGAAAGGGAAAAGGGATGGGAGGGGTAAAATGAATCATATAATTAAAACCTAATTTGCAAGTTATGAACTTTGAGAGCCACAGACATCGGTACTGTTCAGTATGACAAAGGATCTGAGCTGCTTCTGTTTTTAAACATTACTAGCCCTTTACCATGGCCTTGATGTCCAAAAAGTCATGGTAACAGAACTTGGTGGCAAGTATTCATTTGTAAGACTTATTACAATCCTGTTTTAATAATAATATCAAATTATTTTACCAGGAAGGATACATTGAGATTGTCTCTTATTTTCAAGTATGTCCTGGGGGTACAGATATTATTACCCAATTTAATGTTACTCATTTTATCTTCCTTGGAAGGATGAAAGGCTGAGTTGACCCTGCTGGGACTAGAACCTGTGACCTTGTGGTTTGAACAGATTCTACATCTGGTGCCTTAACCCTTTGAGTGCCAGAGGGGTATGGAACTCATTGCGTTCCGTAACCCTCTGGCACTCCTAGGGTTAACCAACTGAGACATCTCACTATTTTCTTATGTTTTTTTTTTGTGTTTGCTTTGTTTTTTTTTTTTTTTTCCCTTTCAATTCTTCCTTCTTTGTCAAAGAAAAAAAAGTTTTAATATAAATTCTAGCCTTAAATTTTTTTTTTTTTTTTTTTTTTTTTTGTCTGGAGAAAAAAAAAAAAATAAATCTTGACTTGGAGACACAGATTGTTAAACACCTTAATGTCACATGACATGCCAGTGCTGTCACACTGGACCAGTGACGGTACTGGAATGTCATGAAATTCTGGGATGGCAGTGCGGCTGCATGCCACTCTGCCATCCCAGAATTCATTGTGCAAACAATTTTTTAAAAAAGTGCCGTGGTCATCTACGACCACCCACTCCCGGATTGAGGCAGTCGTTAAAGGGCCCCTATACAAGTTAGCCTTAATAGAGTATATAGCTAATAAGTGTAAAACGTATTATTTTCGTTTTTAAAAACAAAATGTTGCTTTTTTTTGACACAGTTTAGAAATTGAATGTAACGTTCTGTACAAAAGATTAGCAGATCTCTGTGGCACCCCAGAGGTTAAAAACAAATGTCTGAGGCAAATCAAACTGCTTGAGTGCCAGAGGGATTTGTATCTCCTGCATCGCACACAACCTTTGCAACCTTTGCAATTTAAGGGGTTAAAAAACAAAAACCCTTAAACCCCAAGCACATTCTAATATATAAAGTGCTTTTAAATTGAGCTGTAGATTTTCTCTAATGCTGAAACCTAGAATTCCCATTATCTATATTACTGTGCTGTATACTCTCATTATAGTGACAAAACTGAGATCATGGAAAGCATTTAGTGCGCAATACACGTGAGAGTTATTGTATCACAGAAGTGGGGATTTACATGCTGAACCAATCCTCCATAATGTCCGCATTGCTGTTAGAGTCACATTTGACATCTCAAGAGCTTATAAAAGCATGGTATTATCATGAAATGCATCTCTCTAGGGCAAGTATTTAATCTCCTGGTAATGGCATTGATTTGATGCTACTAGACCTTAAATCTTCACTCATGGGCATAATGCAGAAGCGCACTTTATATTTTTACTGCCACTGTTCATAGTAATAGATCAGCACCTTTCAAGGCGCTTCTAACATACAATCTAGAATTTTCCAGGTGCCCCGAGAATTTTATAGGTCATGTGGCAAGGGAAAAATGAAGGTTACAAATTCACAATTTTATCAGTATTATTAGGTCTGACAATCAGAACAACAAAACAAGCATATTGTGCTTAGCAAGTTACATAAAAAAAAAATAGGCATTTGAAATTTAAAATTCTAATTTTTCAGTGTCTTAGTGGGGAAGAAGTGGTGATAACATGTCACCCTGGTCGGGAAGCCATTTTGGAACTGGATTTGTGTGTAAATGGGTGAATTCTGGGGTTACCCAACTGCACCATGGATGGATTTAAACAGTGCTTTTAGCCCTAAGAATTGTAGAAAGGTTGCACTAGCATTTAAGGGGTTAAGGGTTAACCCCATATTAATCAATTGCAATGTATTTTTCTCCTGAAGAGTAGAAGGTTTGCTCCTGAATTACATATGGTGGTTGTGGGGCTGTATGTAGAAAACAATAGATAAGCAATTCTGGAGCAATCATGGGGGGACATTAGAAATTTCCATTGATTTCAGTGGGATGTCTAACCCCTTAAATGCTAGTTATCTTTCCAGTGCATTGCTCAAGGAGTTTAAAAGACCCCTTTAACCCCTTGACTGCCAGATGGGTATGCAGCTCATTGCAGGACAATGCTTTGTATACCTCTCTGGCACTCAAGGGGTTAAATCAATTGGGAATTTGGGGGATTTTTATTTTCCCCCTGTTGTGCAGTCGGTTTGCAGTTAGTGCTCAGTTATTAGCTCATTTACTATTGTTTTGGATTACTGAGATTTATACATCAGTGAATGATGAGCATGGTTAATTTAACCCTTTAAGTGCAAGAGGTATGCAACTGGATGTGTTACATATCTCTTGCACTCAAAGGGTTAAAGGTATTGGGCCTTTTTTGTGCAGGCAAAGCGGAGCAATTCATGATCAAACCAACCGCATAATTGCGGATACATAAAAGTTCCAACTGATTTAACCCACTTAACCCCTTGAATGCTAGAGAGATATCCAATGCAAGACATCTAGCATTCAGCTTCAGTTAAATCTGTGGGAAATGTTATTCCCTGTAGTGCTAATGGTTTGCACCAGAATTTCTTGACTGTATATTTATACACAAGGCCCAATTAAACCTAATTTATATTATTAAAAGAAGACTGCTAAAGGGAGCCACCAATAAGAAGAGAACTGCATGGAAATAGTGGTTGTCTTCCCCTTTAAATTTGTATAAATAGATATTGCTGAGAAAGTTCTAGGTGTGGGCCTCCCTTTTGTGATGCTTTTTTGATTGGTGAGGCTGACGCTGGTTTAAGTATTAAGGACCGGAAAAATGAGGTTTTGGGTGCTATGGTTTCTAGCACCTGGCTGGTAGGGCGAAGCAAGGAGGTTGTTTTATTTCAAATATACTCTCTGACTAATATGGCAGAGAGGTTATGTCTTTTGAAATACCCTTAAAATCTCGGGTATAATACGCACCTGTGTATAATACGCAGGTGTACATTATACCCAAGATTTTAGGGGAAAACAAGAGTGCCTGTGTATAATATGCACCCTTGTTTTCCCTTGTCTCACACACACACACACACACACACACACACACACACACACACACACACACACACACACACACACACTTTCATTGAGCACGGCTTCCCTCCCTACCCACTTACCCATATCCTCCTCCTTTGCAGTGCAATTTCGGCAGCCTGACAGGGTCCCAGCAGGTGGCTTGTCTGCATCTGCCGCCTGCTTCCAGCATTGCCCTGTCAGGACCTTTTCTGCCTTTCCATTGGTAATGTCTTGCGAGGACTTCAAGGTCCTCGCAGGACAATACCATAGCTCCAGTTCGCAGATAGTTTGTGAGGCTGTCATGAAGGATCAGTCCATTATTGGTCTTGGATTGCATTCTGCCATTGTTGCATACCACTAGAACTTTCTTTCAGAGCTATGTCTTGGGCACAGTGTCACACAAGTTTTTGTGTCACTCCATTCAAATAGTACATGGATACTTGTGACCTATAGTTTATTTACTTCATAAACAATCTTTTTTATGGCATTATACAGGATGAGAAGTGGATATGTGGAGAAATCCGAGAAAGGAGATTTTAGAGGAGTCCTGGCGCTGCTCTCTTTAGGACTACATCATTGACCTAGAGGCAGACTTCAACAGAGATCACTATATATAGGAAACTGCAGATGAAATGGGAAAAAAATTAACACCTGACTGCTATATGAAGGACTCCAACCTAAGGAAGTTTAAAAAAATAATTAGGTTGAGTTCCCATAGGTATTGCTAATGTCACCTCTGTAGAACATTGTTAATTGTTTCCCTGCAAAAGGTGCCCACAAAGCATTGAAGTTTGTTATTTGATCCTGGCACAGAGTAGTCTGACAGGCTGGTCATGATCCCGGTACATAAAGATAACACCCCATAGCCCTCATTGTACGTTATATGACAAGATAGCTTGGCGCTTTTTTCTTCATCAGTGACCTTTGTAGACCCACTTGTGAACTGAACACAGAATTACAGCTGTATGAAAGATACTTTAGGGCTCTAATTAGCGATGTGAAAGCCACAACAAAAATAAAAGCAGTTACTTTTTTTTTTTCCTTTTTTTTTTTTTTTTCCCTCAGGAAAATGAGCAAATGTTAGACCTTGTGTATAAAGGCAAAGTGTAGAAATTCTGTGCAAACCACCATCAACAACAATGGGAGCAAATAAACATTTTTATTGCGTTAAGTGGGGCTATTAACCATTTTACGAAGAGATTTCTGACCATTGCAAATTTAATGAGTTTGAGACCTCCAATTCAAGGTGTTAAAAAGCACCAATTACCTCCGTGAAATGTTTTGGAGTGATTTGCCATCCCTAAAGCGGCTGGTTTGTCGGACTTTCTCCAATTTACCTTAACCCTTTGAGTGCCCATGAGGTATCCAATGCATTGCATGGCATATACCTCCCTGTCACGCAAAGGGTTAAACCAGTGCTTCTCAACCAGGGTGCCGTGGCACTTTGGTGGCCACAGACATCAACTTAGGGTGCCCCATGTTTTCTATGGAGACTGACAAAAAATTGACTTTTAAATAAAGATTTATAGAAATTGTTAAGCACAATATGTTTAGTTTTGTTATTATGATTGTAAGACCTAATAATAACTGTTTATTTTTGTTAGGGTTGCACCGATACTGGTATCGGTGCTGATACCGGCAGTTGCGCGAGTACTTGTACTCGCACAAATGCGTCCGATGCCAGCACCGATACCCTGTGTCAGGGTCGGTGCTGCAGAGAGGGAGCCCGGGGAGCTGCTCACAATGCTCCCCGGTCGCGCCTCTCCCTCCTGTAGCGTCGGAGCGTTGCCGCGGGTTACCATGGCAACGCTCCGATGCTGACTTCTGCCGGGGCTCGCAAGAGAACAGCGACCACCCGGCAGAGGAGGGTAAAGGAGGCAAGATGGGGCATCGAGTGGGTGGTGAAAGAGGCGGAGAGGGGGGTCAAGAGGGAGAAAAAGAGGCAAAAGGGACTAAGAAAAAGAAAAAAAAAAAAGAGGCAAAAGGAGGAAAGATCAGGAGACAAAAGGAGGGGGGCCAAGAAGAGGCAAAAAGGAGGGGGGATCAGGAGAGAGCGAAAGAGGCAAAAGGGTGGGATCAAGAGTCAAGGAGGGGGAGAAAGGGGGATCAAAAGGGAGAGAAAAAGCCAAGGTAAACGGAGGGGGCTCAAGAGGGGGAGAATGAGTCAAAAGGTGGGAATCAAGAGTGGGAGAAAGAGGCAAAAGGGGGGACAGTCAAGAGGTGGTGTGTGTGTGTGTGTGTGTATATTTCAAGTACTCACCGATATATTTTTTTTGTGGTCATTTGCCAGTTTTCCAAGTACCTAAAAAAAAGAATCGGTAATTGGTATCGGTGAGTACTTGAAAAAAGTATCGGTACTCGTACCCGGTCTTAAAAAAAAATTGGTATCAGTTCATCTCCAATTTTTGTGCGGTACCCATCATTATGCCCTTGATAAAGTACATTAAATATGTTAGGGGTGCCCCGAATGTTGTAGAATATATATGTTAGGGGTACCTGAAAAATTCCACGCTGTATGTTATTGGGTGTAATCTTAGTGTTCCCTTTATTTTTTTGAGCAGTGTATATTTAAATATTAAGTATTACTATCCCTTTAAGGCTTCCAAAACTAGCATAATCTTCTTTTTAAATGCCAACCTTCATTTTTAAGCCACATTACTCCACATTTTTCATAAGGCCAGTTTTATAAATCTTCCCCATAGGGCCTTGTGTATAACATCAGTGAGTGGTGAAGTTCAGTTGGCTTTGCCTTTCTAGCATTCAAGGAATTAAAAAAACAAAAACAAACCCACATTTGAATCAAAAGGCTTTTGGGGATTTTTATTTGCTCTACTTTTACTTTATACCTAAGGACCTATTTGTACATCCTTTCTGCCCATTGAGAACAAGCAATACATAGCAACCTTCAAATGCAAGATTAATATGTCTTCCTGCTATTTTTGGAATGAAGACAGATTTTGTTGAATTTGATCATCAGGTTAGTGATTCTGCTCCAATAGCACTAACGTGGAATTCCCAGCCTTTTGTCCCCTGTGCGTATTTCTTTGCTCTTTTTCTCATCACCTGCATGCATCCCTTCTAGGATTCCTCAATATACTTGTCTATACCCCGGCAGGTGTCATTAACCAGCAGTTAGCTCTCTGTCACAGTTTTTCTTCCTGGAATCTAGCACTTTCTCTTGGTGGTAGACGCTAGCTCTGTCAACCCAAACAGCTGCCTCTCTTTATACGGCCAGCTGTCTCCCTATCATCCAACTAACACTCTGCCTTCCAAACTTTATTTATCGATCATCCCACCCGTCTTTCTCCTCTTCCCTTTAATTTTTCTGTTTTTCTTTGTGAAAGCTCCCTTTCTCGTCTTTTTTTTTTTTTTTCTCTCCATCCTGATGAATGCCTTAGGGGTGTTTAAAAGCAATAATTTGGACATCCCTTTGACTCTCAAAGGGTTTAGTTCTCACTTTCCAATACAAAAATCCAAACCAAACAAAATATTCTGCCTTTGTGGCAATAGATGAGTCACCTGGAATGTCTCTTCTACAATGTAATGTTGTGGAAGAGACCTTCCATGTGACTCAATTGATGCGTTGGGAGCCATTCTACTAGAATCATACTTTTGGTGTCATTCAAACAGCTGTTAATTTGACTAGGTAGGTGCCCTCCATAGAAAACAGGCCAATACATCTATCTATGCACTTTCCTGTTACACAGTGATCTACGCTGAAATCTGCCTCTACATCACACCTTTTCACAGCAAACAGACTTCCACAGATCTGAATGTCTTGAAAGGAACGCATCAGATTTTAAACAATTTGTAGTGGACTAGAAGAGAGAGAGAGAAAAGTACTCTCTAGATATTCCTAGTTGCAGTATGAAGTTCTCCTGCTAAACATAAGCTTCATTAATATATATATATATATATATATATATATATATATATATATATATATTTATAAAATTTGGGATCAAGGGAATTGTATTACTCAACAGCTGGAGAGCCTCAAGTTGCCTACATGGCAAACTCACTTCTCAGTCACTTCACCATCTCTCCATATACAAAATCTCCATTGCGAAATCAGTGAAGGAGTTTGCCTTACAAGTAACGCAAGTTTACTGTGTGTTCAGCCCCTTGAGTCCAGCACGACTTCATTGCCACAGCAATTACTACTCGCGTTGCTCCACTCATGCAGAATGTAAAAAACAAAACAAAGAAACAAACAAACCGTACATTAATGTTCAATTACAACTCGTACATTAATGTTCAATTACAACTCTCTTGCATAGTTGTTTCTCCCATATTCGGCATTACATGCGACATATACATTTTTTTTTTGCCAGCAGCAACAACCATCCACTGGAACACCTACACAGAACACCACAATGCACTACAACAGGAATAATAACAATCATAGACTGAAACAACCTGCCTGAAAAAGGGAAAAAAAAAAAAACTCAACTAAAAACATGTCCGGTCCAAACCCAATCGGCAACATGATCTGATACCCAACCACAACAAACAACCATACTAAATTACCATTTTTCTCATTCATTCTCTTCTTGATGGAATCCTCCTTTTACACTTTACTGCAGTGTGTCCATAATACATACTTGCATTTCCCCTCATTGCCACTGTTCCCTAGTTTATTTGCCATTATTGCTTGTTCACTACACTCCTCAACAATTATGTTATGACATGACCATCACACTCTCACTTTGTTTGCACATACTCCTCTGTCACCCATTTGCTCTCCTCTCCTCCCACCCTCCCCACGCACATCTCTTTAAAGTCTTAAATGCTCTGTATTACGTGTACTGCCGATCTCATACGTCTTAGTAACAAAGGAATGTTTTACACAGTACTACATTGTGCCGTTACTCAAACAAACAAAAACAATTTGGTCTTCATTGTACTATAGTCTTTCAGAAATGGAAATCATAATTTCATTGTGTTTGCCCAGAGATGTGTGCAAATGCAACAGATTTGTCTGCAAATTTATCAGCACTAATTTATGGACTCCACTGTTCTCCCATTACATTTCTTTAGCTCTGCCTTGGTCAATTGACCTCCTTACTTCACAGGTCTCAGGACAGCTTCTAAATAGGGGCATTTTGACTGCATTGCTTTCCTGTAGTGCACTCATCAGTCGCTTACAACTGTCAGTAGCCCACTTGCATCCTCCACCCCTGTGTGCAGCGTTGGTGTGCCAAAGAGACCACCTGCAGCTCAAATGGACATTGCGCTGCTGACCAGTTTGTTTTAGAGAGATCTTTTGTTGGTTGCTTTGATGAGCCTTACTGCACACTGTGCTGTGGTAGTGGGCTGGACTGGCCCAGGCACTAAGTGGTAAAAAGAACTGGGCATAGTACACAGGAGCTGAACTGGCTGGGCACAGTGAGCCATGAGGAGCTACGATAACTCATTGGTGTGGTGGGTCTGGGGACCTGCAGAAGGGTAGGCTTCAACTCCTATGGGCAAAATCATGCTTCTTTTGCTAGTTATATAAGGTAAGCCCAAATGTAGAAGAGGAAAACGCAATTTAAGAGCCCAGTCCTGTGGATTTTTCTGTTCCTGATAGAATAACAATATTATTCTCTCATTTGTGAAACTCATTGCTAGTTTGATCATGAATATCTTGGAGGAGTTGCACTAAGGTGTGATAAAGGTGATGAAATGGAGATGACCTTTCTAGTGATGTCACTTCTCCAAGTCCTATATTCTTCTTTGGAGCCTTGGCACTGAGATATCTCTAACTTTGAACTGAAGAAGTGATATTACCGGAGAAGGCATCTCCACTTTATCTCCTGTTTATCACACCTTAGTGCATGGTACACCTTTGTGTTGTGTCGTGGTATGGAAGAAACTGTTTTACACTCCTGCATATATTACAGTATATATTTTTTTTTTGTGCAAGTATAATATCTGTTATTTTAAAGTTATTTACACCAGAGAAAGATGATCATATTCATTCCAAGGGCCACATGTATAGCCATCTAAGGCTTGTAAAAAGTAGAATCAACCATTGGATGCTTGAGGGGTCTCCAATTCTTTGTTTTTCAATACATACAGTGGAGACATAGCTAGCATCCAAGGATATTGATTGAGTGAGCAGTGTACATGTGCCAGGAAGAGGAATGCTCTGAGGCAAGAGAGAGGATGGATATATTTTTTGGAGGGATGAAAATATGTTGTGATGTGGTAGAGAGAATCAAACAGCCTAAGGATGGCATGCAGTCCCAGAGCTTTTTGTTGCCCACCATTGCTTTGGCATCTTGTTTTCCAGAAGTGCCTACAATTACTTCTCACTGAATCAAGCACTGCAGGCACCTAGGGGTCCATGCATTTCTGGATCTTTAAAGGGATAGTAATGTTTCACAAAAACAGCAGCTCCAAATAATCTTCATAGTATCTGAGCCATAGAGAGTGTTTATTTCATTACTGTGAGCGTCATAGTTCAAGAGTAATTGAACAATAAAATTTTCCCCTCTTACCCCTTTTACCTAGTGTTAGCCCCCACTCCTCAGATGTGGAATCCATAAATGTGATACTTTATCATTCAGTTACTCTTGAACTACAACTCTGACAGTATTGAAATAACTCTCCAAGGCCCAAATACTGTGATGATTAATTAAAGCTGCTTTTATTATGAAACATCGCTATCCCTTTAATCCTTTGAATGCATGAGTGGTGCCCAGCTCATTATGAAGCAGAGTGTTGGACACCCCTCTGGCTCTCAAGGGGTTAAACTTCAAAATTGTGTACTGCTAATGATTGCTTTGTAATTCTGTTCATCTGTTCTTGTGTGCTGCCAGTAATGCAAATGAAGCACACAAGAAATGGACAGGAAAAACAAAGGTTTTAATTGCGTGCCTGATTAGTAATAGGATCTATCGCTCTAAATCCTCTATAGCAAGATAAAGGAACAATAGTCCCAGCAAGCAATAAAAATAAACTGCATAATCAGCTATTGAGACCTCACAAAACCTATTTGTTTATGATTGCTGGGTAAGACTTTGCATAAGATTTTATATTTTGGCACACTTTCATTAGTGTAAGTGCTCCTGCCCTTGAAATGTTTGCATTACTCTGTTTTTAGATCTATATTAGGACTTCTGTGCTAATGCCCGATGCATTTGCACCAGCTTTAGGGGTTTTGGCACCTTGGCAAGTGATGTTGCTACAAAAGGCAATGGCATGTGAATTAGGGTTACACTTAAGGTTTTCCATCACTGGCTGAATGATGTATTCTTTTCACATGACCTTGAGTAACCTTGAGGGTTGAAGTGCATTAGGAGGACTTGTTGAAATATTTAACTGTTTTAAGACCTTCCCAATAAAAGTTCACCACAGTAGATTTCACTTTATCTGCTGCATGTGTGCAGTTAAGAGGTCATTCCCAAAGGCATCATTAATATAGATTATGCATGCCTTCTCTATACCCATTACTGTTAATGCATGTGACTAAAGTAGCAGACACCTGACATTGATTCATTGCTTACTGTTAAAATAGGCAAACACATTTGTCAGCACTGGCGTGTAATGGTATGTGTAGACAATTGTAGAGATCCATTCTTGGAAGTGAAAGACATTCAAACTCTACTGAACCAAGAGAACAATGACAAAACACTAGATTTGTGCAGGTCAGTTTTTATTCTTCAAAACTATGGGCCTAATTCATCAAGGTAAAGTGTTGAACTTCTGGAGCAAATCAGTTGCACCATGGGAGTGAAATTACACAAGTTCCCGTTGATTTATTTCATTGAGTGTCAGAGAAGTAAGATTAAAATCTAGTCTTTTAAATATGCTCTGAGCTTGGAGACCTTTTTGCCTTTTACAAATCTCCAGGGCTCATACTGGTTGTCCAGGATTATGGCTTAATGGGCTAATATAAAATATCAGACTTTCTGAATACAAGCGCAGTGGGTGCTAACCACAAGTAACATACTTTTATCTCATCACTGAATACAAACATTATATTAAAAAACAAGTGGCTTGCATTCTTCATTTCCTGGTGTATTTCAGTAGTTTGCTTAAAGGAAAAAAAAAAAACACACACACACACACACACACACACACACACACACAATGTCCTTCTAGTGGAAGGATCTTGAACTACATGCAGTTAATTTAGCAACCTACAGGAGTTAAAAGGCTGGATTATCGCACATTGTGTGGCTCTGCAGCCCGGAGGATTGTGGGTATCGGAAAACAAATGACTGCATGCATTTGCTGTTTAGAGCATACGCGGTCCCTACACTCTCTGCCAGGACAAACAGCCTGCACACCAGAAGCAGCATGTCAAACCTCTCCTCGCCACATGAGCAATTTGCACATTGATTTTCCTTATATTTTCAAGATCCGATAGGGGTTGCAATCTCCGAGTTTCATAATGTTTGCCCTCTGTTTTCTTATGGTTTAGCACTCGGTTATTGATTATTTTAGAAGAATTGAGCAATTCTGGCTCAAAGTAGTTGCACCTAGTAGAAAAATGAATATTGCTAATGATTTAACCCATTGAGTGCCACTCTGGCACCCATTGGGTTAAAATGGGCTTTAAACACCTTGAATGCCAGGGACGTCTCCAACGAATTACTTTGCAATGAGCATTGTTTAAATCACTGGGTATTTGTAGAATGTTTATTTTGGTCTCTATGGTCCAGAATTCTGTTTGTTTATTTAATCCTTTAGGGCACAGAGACATCTTCAGAGCATTACAATGCAATACTTTGGATACCACTATGTTCATCCACAGGTTATATTCTAATCTGCTGAGATTATCATCCTGTATTAAAGGGATGGTATTACTTAATATGCTGAAAATTCTATATGCTGAGTAAAAGAAGGGTAATCCCACTGCCTGAGAGATGTATTACTGATGTTATATTGATTTACAGCAATTTTTAAACATTTTCTTGTATTTTCCCATCATCACAACATTTCTCCAGCTGCTGGCTCCAAGGCCAAATTGTGGAGCTATGACCATATTTTGGTGCCTCCATTTATTTTGTGAGATTCCCATTCCACAGCTTTCAAAACAAACAAATGCCCAAAATGGCTTATACCACCACAGAGGTCTTGGAGCTTTGCTCTGGAGCAGGGGCCCTCTAATTGTTGTTGGATTTTAACTCCCATAATACTCAGCTGGGTGAGCATGATGGGAGTTGTAGTCTAGCAACTGCTAGAGAGTTGTATGTGGTCTATCCTTGCTCTTGACTTTAGGCTTTCAGAGCAGAGCCCTCTTTGTTATCTGTTTTTCTATTTTGATACTGTTTTCCAATGTGCTACACTGAGGGTAGTGTTGTCAAGCCATTAATTAAATCATTTTAATGTAAAATTCACCATTAAAGGGACAGTAATGTCCCATAAAAAACGATTTTTGTATTGTTTAAAAAAAAAAAAAAAAAAGAAAAAAAAGAAATTATATGGCACAAATCCTATATCTCAAACTATTATTCGTGTAAAGTCCCCCCCCCCCCTTCTACTGAAGTCAGTGCTCTGCTGACAGCAGGAGATCCCGGTCCTGGGACAAGCCAGCGGCTCTTCAGCAGAGCTAAAATCACAACATTGGAAAATAATTACTTCATTAGAAAGGTCTACAAAGTATGCATGGTTTGCAAGCACACTTTGTAGACAGTTCCAATGAAGTAATTATTTTCCAGTACCGCCATTGCGGCTCTGCTGAAGAGCCTCCTCGTGTCAGCCAACATAGAGCTCCTGCTCTCAGCTTTTCAGCTAACATCAGGAGAAGGGAAACTTTACATGCGAATATCTCTCAAACCACAAAGGTTTTGGATTTGTGCCATATCCTTTATTTATTTATATTTTTTGAAACCCTACAAAACACAATTTTATTTTTATGGGCCATTGCTGTCCCTTTAAGGATAGGTTCATGGACATTTTGAACAGATTTGCATTGTAGCGCTGCTCAAGAGGCCTAGATTCACTTATTTTATGGAGACATTCAACCCGATAATCTTGTTGCTGTGGGAGGGGGGGTAGGAGGAGTGACTGCTTGCTTATTTGTGCATCAGCCAACCATTATTGGCTGAAACCCGCTTGCCATTGATTGGACTGCAGAGTTGTTCACTGCAACAGTCCAATCATCTGTATGAACTTTCTGTATGGCAGCCCCTTTGGCCTCTATACAGATCTCCACTGCTGAAACTTTTCTGCACTGAACAAATGGAAAGTCTCAGGAAGCAGCCTTTAGGCTGTGTGACAAGTTTCAAAATTGCTCATGTGGACAGTCCAGTCTGCGGTAATGTGTAATAATTTTGGGTGTTTATGGCAGGGCATATTCTCAGCCAAGAAAAAAACTGTCAGTTTAGCATTATGATGTTCCTTTATCAGGACATGATGAAGTTTAAAGCTATAGATTTAGCACTAATTGCCATCTGACGTGAATGGCCTTTAACACTCAATCATGGACATTAACCTGCAACTGACCTTAGTGAATGGAGGGGAGGGGTTGTTTCTTAATTCCAGTATTGGAAGGTTAATTTCCCCCTTGATCAGTAGACTTCCTGTATTTGTCTTCTGAATCCATTGGATCAAACAGTTGTGCAATGCATTGTGACACAAGCACTACTCTGGTTCTTAAAAGGTTATTCTTACTCCTGTATATTTAGCTTTTTAACAAGTACGTGTCCCCTTTGTGCTGTTTATCTGTTCTACAGCGATGACTGCATTTGTATTTTATTTGTAATGAAAATGCTTTTCGCCTTGAATATATTTGTAGTTCTTCATTTTTATTCCTCTGTGTTGTTTATAAACCTAAACAATCGTGTTTGTATATTTCCTCCCATAAATCAAGCTAAACTCATTTAGCAGTTTCAAGGTTCTTCTCGGAATTTCTTTCAGTTGAGTACAGAACTGTCAAGTAGGCGCTGTGTAAGGGACATTGTTGGTTTCAAGAATTTTGGGTCCAACTGTAAAGGTTGAAATGGGGTTCTCCGTACACCCTCTCCCTTACTGCCTTCTGTCCTTGTTCTAATCCTCATAAACACACAGAGATTAGAGTAGTTGATTTCATTTTCATATAGTCTGCAGTTAACAGGGCATCCTTAAAGGGATAGTAATGTTTCATAATAAAAGCAGCTCTTATTAATCATCATAGTATTTGGACTTTGGAGAGTGTTATTTCAATTCTGTCAGAGTTATAGTTCTAGAGTAATTCAATGACAAAGTATCCCCCTCCCGCCCCTTTTACTGATGTAACACTGTTCAGCCAAAGCAGAAGGGAGGTGCCCAGGTAGATTGCAGAGAGGGAGAATCTTCAATTAAGATAAGGGGGAAAAACCTGAAAAACTTGTCAAGGGGGGAAGGGCTTTCATTGTTTTCATACAAAGAAGATTGTCCCCTGCTGTTATCTGTCTGGTCTTACAACCAGATTCACACCTGAGAAGAGATGGCTTACATTAGGTAAAAGGGGCGGGAGGGGGAAACTTTGCTTGTGAATATCTCTTAAACTATAAAGGTTTGAGAGATAAGACTTATATCATTCTTCATGTTTTTTTAATGCCTACAAAATAAAATAAAGATAAAACAAAGTATTACTATCCCTTTAATGTTTTATTGGTGATTTGTCAAGGGTGTAAAGGAGGCTATAGATTCATAAATATATACTTGTGCTTGGTCCCACAATGAGAATGATAAAACCTAAATTATGCATGTTTCCATAAATATACATTTTAAACTGAAGATTTACCTTTTTATCAGTATTCGTGGGAAAAAAACATGACACCCTTTGCTGGGTCCACAGCAGACCTAGTTGAGAACCAATGGATTAGATAAAATCTTACTATATACTGTATTTGCTCAGAGTGCTTCCTGCTTAACCTCTGTATGTGGCCCACCTGAAGTTTTTAACAAAAAAACATTTAATTAGCTAGCAAAAAACATTTAATTAGCTAGCAAACAAGAGCTAGTAGACCAGTGAGGCATAACCACGTGCCTACCCACACCTTAAAATTCTGAGATAGTTGTGACATAGCCGTAATTTCATTCAAGTCATCAATGAATAGCTTTAGGCATATCATTGTGGGGTTTTTTATGCGTAAAGGAAGATTGTATTACTGCTAAAAAAAATATATATATATTCCCATTATTAGCAGCAAAATCATTATAGCTCTCACACATATGGTTTTCTGATCATGTGGCCCAGGATTGAAGAAACTTGAATGCCTGTGCTATATTCACTGGTTATGTACACTGCACACGGTTATTGTCCGTTCACTGCTATTAATCATGATGCACTGTGTGATTATGATTATCGATACACTAATAACACTCGCTCATCTTTATAATGATGCTGTTTATATGTACCACAGGTGAGCAAAATAGAAAAATCTTCAGAACCGCAGAAAGGTTTTAGGTGAAGGGGAAGGGATCCATGTATATAAAATAGTCCTGAAATTTAGTAACCAGAACTAAAATTTTAGTTGACCAAACTTATGAGCATTTTTCTTATTCTGCTCTTCATAATGTTGTAGAGCAGGGTTTCTCAACCATGATCCTCAGTTACCTCTAAGGTCTAGTTCTAGTTGGTGACTTGGTTGCAGAAACTTCTTTGCAAGAGGATTGTAGCTGAAAAAATCACCCATGTGATGAACTGTCCCAAAGAGACAATGGGGAGATGCACTAAGAGGTGATAAAGTGGTGATAAAGTAGAGAAGACTTCTCTCGTTATATCACTTCTCCAATTCTTATGTTGTTCCATGAGCCAATGTACTAAGTTTTCTCTAGTGGGAAAAATCTTAGTGCATAGGCTCCATAGAAACTGGAGAAGTCCTCTGTACTTTATCACCTGTTTATTACACCTTAGTGGATAACCCCCAATGTGTATTCTGTGAAATTTTTTGTTGCAAGAAATGTGCCTCTGTGAGCTGGGCTCAACAGTCCAAGGTTTATGAATCTTGTTGCAATTAAAAGATCTTTAATTATAATTGGTTCACTTTTGCTCAGTCAAGAAGATCCTGAAAAGCTCTGAAACTGTCTTGTAGAGGATTTCTCTGTACAAGGCAATGGCTGACACTGACACTGCTCTGTTTGTCTGGTGAAGGACCATACTTCCTCAATACCAATCACTGTAACAGCACATTGTTTATTTTATGTGGTAATGTTCCTCTTTACCTTTTCTGATGGTCACGCTAGTGTGTGTGGTGTTAAAGGGGAACTACCACCGCACATAAGGTTTCCCCAGAAGAATTATCCATCTGGCAACTAACTGCTCAGTAGTACTAGTCGCCAGAATAATTACCTCCTTATAGAGAATTCCTACTGCTCCCGAGACCGACGGCCAGGAAACGGCTCTCTAGAAGAATCTGCGCTTGTGCGCCATCAGTCCCTTCCTGTACCTTAAGGTACGAAGCAATGCCTCCTAGAGCAGACTAGGACTGATGGAGCAGACGTCTCTATGCAAACGATGTCTGTGCTGTTTCTTGGCTGTCAGTCTTGGGAGCAGTAGGAATTCTCTAGAAGGAGGTAATTATTCTGACGACTAGTACTCTTGATCAGCTAGTCGCCAGATGGGTAATTCTTTGCGGGAAACTTTGTGGGGTAGTAGTTCCCCTTTAAAGGGATAGTAACACTTCGTTTTAACTTTATTTGATTTTGTAGGCATTAAAAAAATATGAAGAATGATACAAGTCTTATCTCTCAAACCTTTATGGTTTAAGAGATATTCACAAGCAAAGTTTCCCCTCCCGCCCCTTTTACCTAGTGTAAGCTATCTCTTCTCAGATGTGGAATCTGGTTGTAAGACCAGACAGATAACAGCAGGGGACAAGCTTCTTACAATGAAAACAATGAAAGCCCTGCCCACCTTGACAAGCTTTTCAGCTTTTTCCCTTATCTTAATTGAAGATTGTCCCTCTCTGCAGTCTACCTGGGCACCTCCCTTCTGCTCTGGCTGAAAAGTGTTACATCAGTAAAAGGGGCAGGAGGGGGATACTTTGTCATTGAATTACTCTTGAACTACAACTCTGACAGAATTGAAATAACACTCTGCAAAGTCCAAATACTATGATGATTAATTAGAGCTGCTTTTATTATGAAGTGTTACTATCCTTTTAAGCTAGCTTTTATACAGGAACACAAGCTGCTAAGTGTTGCCTGCTAAATGCAGTATTCTTGCTTTGAACATAACACACAGAGATGGGCAGCTTTGAAAATAAGACCTCCACTGAAGCTATTTCAGTGTCCCAGAATTCCTTGCAGTGTGCATGAGAGGTAAAACCACTGTATAATTAACTATTGTTCAATTCGGATTCAATATTAGTCATCCAATTCTTCTTTGATGTCAGGGAAACTAATATATAATATGTGGTATCCCACACTCTAAAGCAGTGGTTCTCAACCCATTCCTTCAATGGTCACTAAGAGGATTTCCTTGTTAGACATGAGCCTGTGATCAACACACCTTTGCTCTAGCAGGGAAATTCCTTTGTCCTGGCCTGTTAGTTTACCCTGAGGGCAGGGGTTAAGAACCTCTTCTCTAGAGGTATTATGTACAGAGTAATAGTGGAGTAATTCTGGGGTAAACCACTACACCATAAGGGACAAATAAAAATTCCCAGTGATTTTTAAATGGAGGATTTTAACCCCTTGAATGCTGTAGGTCTTCAACATTGCTTCATAATGTGTTGGAGACCTCTTTGTTAGCAAAAGGGTTTAACCCTTTGATGGCCAGAGGATTGAGCAACACATTGAAAAGCAATTCGTTGCACACACCTCTGGTCCTCAGATGTTGAAACCCCATTTATATCAATGTGAGATTGGGGAATTTGTACGTGTTCCTTTTGGTTCAGTTGCTTTGCTTCAGAATTATTCCACTTTTCTTTGGACATGAGGTCCTGATAGTGTTTGAGGCACTGGTTTGACTTCACCTGTCTATTCTAGTTGTCTTGCCATTCGTTTCTGAAATTTAGTCAGTCGTGTGTCGTCTTGTATTCAACAACTAGAACTGTTGTGGCTACTGCATCAAGTTGGAGGATGCCCCTTCCTTCCTGCCCAACTTCCTATATCATGAATCAGAGGTTTGGGGCAGTTTTTGCGCTCTGAATTTGAAGATTCCAATGCAGCAATGTAGGCATCTTTAGACAGCTACCTGAATTGTAGTCCGTTTATAGTAAATATGTCAATAAAATCTTTAAAGGAACATAAACACACAAAAATGAATATAGGTTATGTCATTCTAAATCCCTATATATTTCCAGGTAGAATCTGTAAAAAAAAAAAATTATTTTATGTTAGACACCTAAAATCTAATCTCAAGCAATAATTTTAATGCAAGTGTAGACTGTCCTTTTATAGACACCATTTGATTAATTATATTTATGCCCCTTTTTTGAAGATGGTGTAGAACGAAAGCCGTTAGTTTATTGAGATCAGCACACACACACTGCTTTTCTATTCAGAGTGGTTGGTACCTCAGGGGTGGACAAAATATTAGTAGCCAGACAGAATGTTTAGGATCCAGCTAAGTGTTTTAGGAGCCAATATAGGAGGTTAATGTATATAGATATATTTACAAAATCTGCCCAAAATGTAGGAGCCAGAAGTAATATTTTGGGAACCCAGACTCTTGATATTTTTAAACACCTTTGGTATGTTAGCTTCACCTTTTTACAGATTAACTACCCCCCAAAAAAACAAAAAAACAAAAAACTAGCACTTCTCAAGCACCAAACCAAGATTGCTGTGGTAATGGGAGCCCTGGAAAGCATACAGTGCAGTCCATAAGCATTTGAAATTGAGTCCTGAGCTCTAGCTGCAATATAGCTAGTTCTCATATCTCATTTACAACACTCAAATACAAAGAAGTATCTCAGTCGGCAGAGTGCCAGAGATGATTGCCATGGCAACCCCTTCTCCAGTCAGTCCCTTCCAATGAGAAAGATGTCATATAAAGGGGTAGGGAGGGGTATAATAAAACTTATATGACTGTGAACAGTCTTGCTCTTTTTGAATCATCAACTTCAATCAAACCATGTTCATACTTAGTCCTGGTGAACCAAATGGAATAGAGCACAATGGGGGTCTGAAAAGAGACCCCCCCCCCCCGATGCTCCCCAGTCTATTGATGCATGTTTCCAGAGACCCTCTGTATGGAGCTTGAATGCCAGGTAAAGCTGGTCTGTGTGGAAAACGCATGCAAACCATATGTTTGTGGCTGAGAGCCATATAATTCTGAGCTGTGTGCCAGCAGAGGAGTCTTTTTCTGCTCCCCCAAACGGCATACAGGAACTGCTTCCAAATTCAACTGTATAGGAGGCAAATGGTCAGGTTTTGGAGGATACAGAGCCCAGCCATTGGTATTTACAAAGCCTGGTTCATAGGAGCAGATGTGGGGAAGAATGCAAGAAATTTTTGTAATCTCTATTTATTATGTACTAGTTGAACAGCCCGTTACACGGGCCACAGTGCCACTGCAACCAGGTCGCAGAGCAGTCACGCGCAGTGGAGACTGCCCGCGCCACGGCTGATAGAGAGCTGGACGCTCCTTCAGAGCGCCCAGCTCTGTATCAGCTGCGCCGCGGGCAGTCTCTACTGCGCATGACTGCAGCGCGCGCAGCAGTGTGTTACTGCGCATGTCGCGGCGTTACACACGATTTAGCGAATTATTATATAGGATATTTGTTGGACAACTGATTAGGTCCAAAATTTTACTGAAACGGGCATGTTTGTTTGGTTTTAACGAATGCATTTCAAACAGTGGAACTGACTAAAATGTCTGGTTTATGAGAGGATTAGCAGAGCAGTTAGTACACATTTTCATACATCTGGCTGACTTTGTCATTGATTTGGAAGCATTATCTAACTGTGCTGTTAATTTAGGAAAGTGATATGCAGTATCAAGGCATTAGTGTGTTTCTTGCATCAAAACGTGAGTGATTGAAAATAGCACATACATTTATGGGTTTAAAAAAAAAAAAAAAAAAAAAAATAGCTCATGCTCCACTTGCTTGTATTCTGCCCTCAGGGCCTTATGCATAAAAGAAAAGAGGAACAGTTGTGGCGTAAATTAACTGTTCTATAAAGGAGAAAAAAAAATATAAGCACCATTTAAATAAATGGAATTTTACAACCTCTTGAATGCTAATGAGGTCTCCAACATATTGCCAAGCACTTCGTAGGAGACCTACCTAGCGCTCAACGGGGTTACATGCCCCTTATGATTAACCCCATCTCGACAGTGGACATACACGTACGTCCCGCAGAATCTGTCACTTGGTGACAGAGGACGTACATGTACGTCCAGGAAGTCGTTGAAGGTAATGGGGTAAACAAATTTGGCAGGCATTAAGTGCCGGCCGTGTCTGCACACGGCTGGTCACTAAGGGGTTAATAGGGAGTTTTATTTTCCTCTAAGATGCAGTTCTTTAGCTCTAGGGTTGCTGTTCTCTTCTTTTGTCCATAATGCCCTTGACATGATAATTGCCGTTTTGTATGAACCTCAAGATTGTTGCACAAATGGACATTCCATTGTGACTGTGGAGGTTCCCTCAGTAGGGGAAATGCCAGTGCATCATTGTGGTCCTTTCACACTGCAATCAGCCAGCCTGAGTTTCCACAGCTGATTGGCTTTCCTTTTTATATGATAGAATATTGCTTACCGTTTACTTCAGCACGGACATGTCAGTAGAATTACCATTTAGCTTATAATAAAGTCACAATCAGTTAAAAGCCTTTAATGGAATCAGTATTACCATATACAGGGACTGGTATTTAATAATAATTTGTAACCTTTCTTGGAGTGCTTTATTTATTAATATATTTGAGTGAAAGGCTTGACGTTCACTAGTTCATGCACGTGCAGAATGTTTTACAGAGCTAACATAATGTCTCCATTAATTAGCAGATGTGCCTGTTTCTCATTCTCTATTATGCTTGGTCTTCTTAGTTCAGTTTGCAGACAGGATAAAGCTGTGTGTGAATGCTGAAAAATCCTTATAAAAGGGCAGGAATAGCATGGTCAGATACTTCACCAAGCTCTTTAATCCTGCACACAGACCAAGCTTTGTAAGTACAGAGTGTATCCATAGGTTACCTAATGCCATATGATGGACAGTTAAACCAGAGTGGGCAAACTGTGACACCCCCCCCCCCCCCCGTTGGGCTAGACGTTCCATCTTCTTTATCCAGCTGCTTGAATATGGCCCTACAGCCCATTTGTAGAAAGTTAAACATGGAGAACTTCTGGACATAGCTAGTGATTTAAAGTGGAACTGTTACTTTGTCTCAAATACGTGATTACACACACACACACACACACACACACACACACACACTCTGAATTCTGAATTTTATTTAACCATTTGAGTGCCATTGAGGTGTGCAGTGCATTGCAAAAGCAATGGACCTGGGGCCAATGGGTCCCTTTGAGTGCTGGGCTCCATTACTAATGCACCTTTTCAGACCCTGTAGTTACACCCCTTAGTGGTAAATTGTTTCCCTGCTTATAGCGTGAGTGCAGAGTGCTGGATGTCACTGTAGTGGTAGTCAGCCAGTGGTTCTCCAGCTATTCTTGAATTATATATAGCTCCATATACCATAAGGTTTAGGATGATTTGATTTATAGCCTAATTAAAGTTGCAGAACCATCAGTCGCCCACTTCTGGTTTAACTCCTTGACTGCCAGAGTTTGCAAAGGATTATAGAGCTTCTGGCACTTAGACGTGTAAATTGTAACCTGTCCTCACTTTAACCTTGGTGGGATCATCTGCCTTGACAGGATTTGCATGATTGTCAGGTTGGATGGGTATGCAAAATAGCAACTATTGACAAGCAGGGAATGATATCTGGGAGATCAGTGTGGAACGTTAGTATCTGACAGAGAGAGGTAGTTGGGAGATCAGTGTGGAATGTTAGTATCTGACAGGGAGAGGTAGTTGGGAGATCAGTGTGGAATGTTAGTATCTGACAGGGAGAGGTAGTTGGGAGATCAGTGTGGAATGTTAGTATCTGACAGAGAGAGGTAGTTGGGAGATCAGTGTGGAATGTTAGTATCTGACAGTTAGGGAGAGATAGTTGGGAGAAGAGTGTTGGTATCTGACAAGTCAGTAGAAGCAGTTGGGAGAGCAGTGTGGAATGTTGCTATCTGGGTGGCAGGGAGTACAGATGGAGAGTTGTACATGAGAGCCAATACTTATCTAGTTTGCATAAACCAAAAAATAAGGCTTAATATCTTTCCCATTTTTATATTTTAAATAATGGTTCAGTTTAATATCTCACAGGTGACTCTGAAAGATCTGTCAAACTCACTTACATAGCTCTAATGTTTTGGTTCCTCTGTAAGTGTCCACATTTCTTGTTTAGAGTTCACAATTCCTGATTATGCTCTCCATCATTTGACTAATGCAGCAGTTCTTCAAGATAAGGGGAAGGCAGCCTCTGGCTTCTCAGCTCCAGTCATTCCCAACCAGCTATACATCTTTAGATCCAGCGGTTACTTATGGTGCAATGCAAGAAACGTTCGCATCGGATAAAGGAATTTTTGTGCTCAGATTTTGCGCATGTTCTAATCCAGGAAGCTAAATACCGAATACTTCTTGAATTGCGCATAAAAATTTCCATTTTACGACAACAGTACACAGATGTATAAATTCATTCGCAATAGCAGTTCCTGCATTAGGCGCATTCGCTATTCCACTCACACAGGTTCATTAAACTTAGCCACACCCACAAAAAATAAAATATATGCAGCCATTCGCTAATCTTGAATTTTGGTGTGCAATTCAACAAAATCGTGCGCTAATCTATTTCCTAGTGGTTTTCACACAGGAAATGGCTATTGCGCAAGTTTTCTGCATAGCGCCATTAATCTTTTCCTGAATACTTGCATCTTCTGTGTGAGTGAACTAGCAGTCTTATAAGTATGCTTGAAGAACAGCTATGCACGAGAACAAACATTTTGTTTTTAAACCCTTGAAAGTGCCAGAGATGAGTGCATTGCATTGCTTCATGATATATTGTTTTGATGGTATGAATGGGCGAAACTGTGGGACCTGTTGCAGGCATGTTAGGTATTGAAATTGTCAGCACTGAAGTATGCTGTGTGCTGCCATCTTTTCTAATCCTGCTCTGGTTTTACATGGTATTTCCATGTTTAAGTTGGAGTATAGTAATTAATAAATAGTGGGTCCGTTTCCCTCCTAACTGGAGTTGCCATGGTAATTTTAGCTCTTGAATTCCATGCCTTTGATACTTGAGTTTAATTGCTTTGTATCAACTCCGCTTGGGTGACAATCGTGGCCAGGCTTTTTGTTTGTTTAGTTAACAAGATTGAATTAGAAAGGTTTGCACATTTTCAATGAGAAACTATGATGAGAATCTTTTATTTGAGCCAGTAAGACTTGTGTATTTTTTAGTAAAATGGTGTAGAGATTATATACACATTTTTTTTTCTGCTTGCTTTCATGAAAATTTTATTTGAAAAGGCCTCGTTGTGAATAAGGCCATTCGTGTTTTTAAATACACCTCTGTCACTCATATTGCCAACACTTGAAAATATTTTACCATTTACTTAACTCATCAATTCACTTTATATTTCACAGATTCTTCCAAATTTTAACTGTCTGTTCTTGGTATGCCTGGAAAGAGTAGTAAAATTTGCCTCAGTACGTGCCTTCTCAAAGTGGTCAGTACAGTAATAGGCCATGCTGCTTCAGTAGCAAGGTTGGAAGAAGAGTACATCGGTCTTATGCATAAAAGAAAAGTGCAACAGTTTTGTTGTTTTTAATCCCTTGAGGACTTGAGATGTTAAATGAGGATTTTAACTTTGTAAATGCTAGACTTGTGTCCAGTTCATTGTGCAATACATTGGTAACCTCTCTAACATTCAAAAGGTTAAAAGCCACATTTAACTTAGAGATGGTAATGTGTACATATTAAGGTAAGGTCAAGGTCAATAAAAAAAAAAGTATGTTTAACAGCCCATAACTTTGTAGTCTTCGTTTTATTTTATATTAAAGTGTCCCCCTAACAACCCTTTTTCCATATGTAATGCTGCCTCCCCTCAAATATGAAACCTGGTCGCCTGACCAGAGAGCCCTCAATGAGGGACAATCTTCTGTCCTACCAGTAAAAGGAAAACCCTGCCCCCCTTGACGAAAGAGGGCAGGTTTTTCCTTATGCTGACAGAAGATTGTCCCTCCTTGCAATCCATCTGGACAGGCTTGCTGCTCTGAGCAGAAGCATCGTGACTTATGGAAAAGGGGCAGGAGGATGGCACTTAAGTATAAAATAAAACAAAGACTACAACATTATGGGCTGTTAAAAGTATGTTCAACAATTGATCTTGGCTTAATATGTAAACTGGCTCCAAAAGGGACTGACAGCGCAGGCGCAGGCAAGATGTCCGTGCTTCCTGCTACTGTCAACCTCCGAAAAAGTAGAAAATCTTTTAAACCCGGTAATATTTCTGGCGACTAGCGCTACTAAGCAGCTAGTCGCCAGATGAAGACTTAATTAGGATGAAGTTTTTGCGGGGTGGTAGTTCCCCTTTAATGAAAATTTGTGGAGATTGGTCTCCTGTGGTGTAGCTTGTTTGATCTACAACTACTACTCTTGTTTCTTGTCTCTATCCTTTTGATTAAGTTATGAACCATGAGTGAACATACAGCATGCTATTGCATTTTATATCAAAATTCTTTGTGTTTTGTTTCATCTCATGGTTATCATCCTCACTAACAGAACCTTTTTTAAACATCATCAGTGCTTCAGGCTGATTTAGTAAGAAAAAGTGGTACATTTCTGGTGCAAAGTATTAGCACCAAATGTGGTAAATAAAAATTCGTAAAGAGAGACAAAAAGAGAAGAGCTGTATGTGAGCCCTATCAGTCTAATATAATAAGCTGGAACCCACAGCAGCTCGGATATGACCACTCCACTCAGAGGTACAAAAAAACATAGAAAATATTGCTGAGTCCAAGCACTCATGAGTATCCAAAAAACATAGAAAAAACACAATGTGAATATCAGCTGAATATACAGGTCACACTAGATAACACTAGATGTATATACGTGTGATCATCGATATACCCATGAATGTCTCAATTACAGAATAAAGTCAATAACAATGGCACAATAACCCTCCTAATACAGATACAGCAATCAGGGGTATATCACAATAATAAATTCTAACTAATACCTAAGTACTAAACGTGATAATAAAAGTACAAGGCGGTAAAGATACACACAATCTAAACCGTCAACGTGTATGACTCATGCATGTAAGAGGACAGAGGTACAAATAACCAAATCCAGGAATATGTATAATTTGAACCAAAGTGAAATTAACTTTCCTCGTGAAATATCAATATGCAAAAATGTGAAAAATGGAAAAAAGGTATAGATAACCTAATCCGTAAATCAACACAATATAATCTGAATACAATACAATACAATAACCACGGGAGAGGTACAGATGACCTAACCTGTGAATATACAAAAAAACATAGTGCCAAGGTATCTCACGATATGAAGGTCTAGAGAGCAGGAGTCAGGTATAAAGGCATTCCTATACTATAAGATCGAACAGTCCATCAATGGGGAATTAAACCCACAGTGGAATCGGTAACACTCGCACAGTAAATGATGCCCCAAGCCACGTCTGCGACTGAAAATAAACCTCCTTTAACGTGAAATAGCCACTTTAAAGAATATATATCAGAAAATCCATAAAAACAGAAAAAAAACCCTAACAGCTATCAGAAAATATATATAAAAAACACTAATTTTAAAATAGTAGGTAAACATAGGAAACTCCAGTCGATATAAATTGATTCTCCAATAGCAGCTGTTATTATGATCCCGGATTATAAATGTTGGGGTTATACTGAAGTTGTTACAATGTACATCAATCTTGAAAGTATTACTAGTAACAGTAATAATACTATTAATACTTTCAAGATTGATGTACATCGTAACAACTTCAATATAATCCTGACATTTCTAATCAGGGATTATAATAACAGCTGCTATTGGAGAATGAATTTATATTGACTGAAGTTTCGTATGTTTACCTGCTATTTTAAAATGAGGGTTTTTATATATGTGTGTGTGTTTGTACCCCAACAGTGCCCAAAGCCCCCTGAGCCTGCCTCCCAATACACTAGAAACATGAGCCAGATGATAGAGCAAGGGCAGGCAATAAAAATGAGCCATCTCTGAAGTCACTAGGTTGAGCGGTTGCAGAGATATGTCCCAAACTGTACAGTCTCATAGGAGTGAATGGAGCAATGGCACCTATGCGGTATAGTGCACCTTTACTCAAATTTTACAAAGTTGAAACAGTAAACTAAAAATACATGAAACATAACTAGAACATGTTAGGAGACCCAAAAAACACTGAACCATTAGGGAAAGTGGGAAAAAAAATCCAAAAGATGCAAAACCAGCATTTAAAGGGTTAAATTACCACATAAACCTACTCTAAACACCCAACAGACATACAGATAGACCCAATGAGTGCAGGAGTGTGCAATAGGAACTTCAGAGGAAAAACCCCTGTGAGGAGGGGCACTGTGGGACATGTGGACCTGCAGCACTCAAAGGGTTGCTCACCTTTCCTGCAGATCTTCTGCCTTCAGACTATCATGTATTAAGAAGCAGCCTTGGTGGGCAACTCCTGAGGAAAGAACTTGAACCCAAGATTTCCCCCCCAGGGCTCAAGGTCCACAAAACGCACCTGGTTACTGAGCTAGCCACATCTAAGGGCATTGTCCGTTATGGTAATCTGCCTAATGGTGGTATTCCATTTCTAACAGAAAAATAAAAAACTTTGTAAAGCTATAGCAGAACTGTTCTCTTGCCTGTGTTATCTTCACCAAGGAACAAATCTTACTGGAGCTGGTTGGCTAGCTGCAGCCAAGGAGGGAAGGTAGGCTCCACCCCCTGCATACAATTTGAGAATTGTTCCTGCCTACAATTAAAGGGGCGGATCTCCTACCCAAAGTTACCAGTAACCTGTATTGGATGACAGAGAAAAAAATATTACCTATATGGTAGATACAATTAAAAGAGTACTTGCACTTATTAGCATCTCTCAAACCATTGTGGTTTGAGAGATATAGGAAAATAAAGTTCTCCGCTCCCTCCCCTTTCTGCTTGATGAGCTGTAAAGCTGTCAGAAGCAGATTCTGGTTAATGGATCACACAGCAGCTCTTCAGCAGCGCCGACATAGCGATACCTAAAAGTAAATACTACTTCAGAACGGTCTACAATGTGTGTCTGATTTGCAAGCACACGTTATAGACCGTTCAGATTAAGTATTTATCTTTAGATATCGTTATATCGGAGCTGCTGAAGAGCTGCATCTGTTCAAGGGACCAGAATCTGCTTCTGACAGCTTTACAGCTCGTCATGCAGAAAGGGGAGGAAGTAGAGAACTGTATTTTCCTAAATCTCTCAAACCATAACGGTTTGAGAGATACGAATAAGTGCAAGCACTCTTTTTCTATCTACCATATAGTTAATACTTTTTTTCTGACATTACTATCTCTTTAAGGCAATCTGTCCACTAGAATCTAGTACTGTTGATGTGATGTTTGTTTAGAGCACTGCTGTGATATGTGAGTACTCTTTTAGTGACAAAGTTGTGTGACACACTTCTTTACACTGTTGAGTGACCCCTCTAGTCACAAAGGGTGAACATTGTTAACAATTGCAGAATTATCTGTGGTCTTCCTCAGAATTTCAGCATGTGTATTAAAAACATACAGTTGTAGGCAGTATGTGTATGGGTGTGCTCATGCATGCATTGTGTTTGAGACCTTTCTAGCATTCAGTGGGTTAAAAGCTCGTTTGAAATCAGTGCAAACTTTCATGTGCCCCTTGTACTACAGTTGCCTTGATCCAGAATAGTTCAGTTTCTCTTGTGCAAATGACGTCCTTTGTCCTCGCTCATCACTTGCACCAGTGATAGAACCTAATGAAACAAATTGAAGTCTCCAACACTCCTCTTATTACATACAATTTGATGACAAAGGCTCTGAGGGTGAACCGAAGCAAATATGGCCTGTTCTGTGGCTAGCCACTGCTCCGAAGCATCATTTCAGCTCTCTAGTGCCTCTGCAGAAGAAATATTTCAACATACATATATTAGTCTAATCCCTCCTAAAAGGGCGGTCCAGTTGCAAAATGATGGACAAGTCCCCATTTCCCCTTCTCAGGAAATCCTAGCAAACCCCAGACACACTGAAAGCAAAGCTGACACGATGATTGCTAAAACGTGACTCTTCTGAGCAGTTACTAGCTGCAAAACAGGCAACATTTGTTGCCTTTGTTTGTTCACAGAGCTTCTCATGTGCTTTGGCTTTACATACAGTGTAGTCAGAAGATTACTATTCCATGCAACGGAGGGAATACATTTACTATAGCATTACACCCAAAAAAAAAAAAAAAAAATGAAATCCGACTGTATAATTTTAATTACCATGCGCTTCCAACTAGCATCTGTAAAATGTATTTTATAGTGGATCCCTAGACCCCTATTTTTAATTCATATGTAGACTATCCTATATAAACACAACTAGGTTAACCCTTTGAGTGCCAGAGGGCTATGAAACATATTGTATATCCATCTGGCACTCAGAGGGTTAATTGCTGGTACAACGCTATTGCTTTTGTTGTTGATATTAGCACCCATTACTCTTCTTTTCCCAAAGACTGATATCTTAGGCACGTTAGTGGACAGTAAAACAATATAATTTCTGAAATGTCTATCAAGATTTCTATTGTAATGGGAGGCCTGAGGGAAAAAAAAGCAGAAATGGACGCCTCCAGAAAGAATATTTATGACTAGATTTTAGGCCTCAGAAAGCAAATAGAACATTTTTACCAAGGCTAGGTTAAAGTACATGGTATTTAAGTACTTATAACCCCGGAAGAATTTAGTTGTTAACCCTTTGTGTGCCAGAATTGTATCCAGTGCTTGCAACGCAATGCATTGGATACCTTTCTAGCCCTCAAAGGGTTTAGGTTCCTTTAAAAATATTAAAGCATTGATTTTTTTTTCTGAAATCTTTTTTCCTCTACCATATTAGCTTGATGAGATTTTATCAAAATTCACTTTAACCCACTGAGTGCCAAAGAGGTATGTAATGCATTGCTCTTCATCTTCCCCTGTGTGTTTTGTGTGAGTGGTTCACAACATTTTTTTTTTTTTTTTTTGACACTGTACTAATTTTAGCATGTCACATATTTTAGTAGAGTTAAATGGAAATTAACTGGCATGGAACACATTTTCGTGAGATTGCGAAATAATTTAAATGTTTAAGATTAAACTAATAAAAACAAAATTGATGCATTCCAGCAAAGTCATTTTATTTATGTGGTGAGAAACATGTATGTGAATGCAAAGTGATCAGCTATGAATGAGCTTATCAGGGTGCAGGCTCTACAGGACCATATTCTACCCAGGTCCGATATTTTAGCTTACAAGTGCCATACACAGGGAAGAATATCCTGAAACGCAACATACTGGCCTTCCCAGATAACATACTGACCTGCACAGATGACAGGTCCAGACAAGTAGTGCCGGGCTGATACTCTCTGTACAAGAGAAATGGCTATGCCCAGACACATATCAGTGAGGTGTAGCAATTTTCTCCAGGAACGGGGTGCAAGGGATCCACATCTGGATTCCCCTATAACCCTTAGGGAGTCCAGACAGCTCATACCGATTGACAAAAACATTAGTGTGAAGTAAAAGTGGGTGGTGCAGAGCTGCTTGAGCATATCTTTGCTGTGCTGAGCCAGATCTGCTTTATTACCATGTGTTGTCAGGTGATTTGTTGACATGTCAAGCAGTGAGACTTCCATTTTGCTTTATAGGACAGAATACTGGAAATACTTGTCTAAGATGGGAGGGAATGTAAACATGTATGTTTTGCTTGGGTGCATGTATTGTCACGTTCCAACCAGCTTACATAGAGAAATCCTCCATCATCGGATAGGAGGTTGGAACACGACAAAACTAGGGGAGGGAACAGAAGAAGACTGACAGGCTGCGGTGCAGAACTGTAACCACAGTCTGTCTGGAAGTAAGGCCAGGGCTCATTTTAATAATGTAAATTTTGCAAGAGCATCCATTTTATAACAAAAAAAAAAAGAAAAAAATGAAATCTTATTCCTATATGAGGATGGCAATGAGATAGACTTGTATAGGGGTTATAGTTCCCCTTTAAATCAAAGGAGATTTGGGGACATTTTTGTTGCCTAGTGGTGAAGTTGTCTTTCCCCAGAATTGCCTAATTTTTGCATAATGCATATGTGGCTCCTTTGTGTTATCTTTTCTACTCTATTTCCATTGACCATAGCTATAAAATTTATATATATATCATACAACCTATTCAATTATCCTTTCTGAATAACTGTTATCTTTACACTACCTCTATTAACTTTGTTGCGGTAGTCTTTGTACTTGACCAGAGTCCATAACATTTCTTTTATGACTGATAATAAAACTACTTCATATTCACAATGAAGTCTGGCCAAAGATTAATGAAAAAACCCTTATACAAGTTTGGCTCCAACAATGGAGGATTTCTGCATATAAGCGGGAACGATCTCATTGGCCAGAGATTGCTCCAGCTTCCATGCAGAAATCCTCTGTCATTGGAGGAGGCTGGATCGAGGGAGGGGAGCAGAGGAAGAGTGACAGACTGTGGTACAGAGCTGTACCCGTAGTCTGTCCAGAAGGAAGGCACAGGATCATCGTTAAATGTTTAACCATTTATGGACTGGAAAAATCTGAGGTAGTTTTCACTTAAGGACGGGAGCAATTCAGACCTTTTTGACTATGTCTCTGTTCAACAGTGTTTTCCCTCTAAGTCTTTTATTCCACCCCCATAAACTAACATTTACCTTAATCTGTTCAGAACATCCTAATGGATGCTGTGAGTTCTTAGTGGGCTGGTTACTCCATGCTAATCTGCCATTTAATATGTGTCCTGTCCGTGTAGACAGCAATGATTGCTTTTATTGGACTCGAGGATTGCAGACTCCTTTCCATTGAAGGTTTTTCAGGATGCCTTCAGCTGGAGGAGCTTGGGGTTCCATCTTTCTCCATGGACATGATGACCAGTGTTAACTGAAGATTAATTTTCTAGAACCAGTCTGTAAAGAATTGCCCTACAGTGGTCATTAGAAGACAAATTAAAATCCCCATGATACAAATATTGTGTTTAAAGGGGAACTGGCTTTTAAGGTTATTCTGGTGACGTCACTTCAGGACATTGGCAAGAGACCATTCCAGCTCACGTGGAGAAATCCTAATCATCGGAGTAGGTTGGAACTAAGCAATACTTGGTGAAAGAAAGAGATGAAGATTGAAAGGCTGCGGGACAGAGTTGTCCTGAAGTGACATCACTAACTTTAAAACCCAATATCTTGAAGAATACAGCATTATTTAAAAAAAAAAAAAAAATCAGTCCACAGCAGCTTTCAAATGAACACAACATTAAAGGGGAACTACCACCCTGTAATAACTTAAGCTTCACTGATTGCTCATCTGGCGACTAGCTGCTTAGTAGCGCTAGTCGCCAGAAATATTACCCGGTTCAGCAGATATTGGCGTTTTACCGATGGTGACACGAGCAGGAAGCACGGACGTCTTCACAGTGATGTCCGTGCGCCTGCGCTGTCAGTCCCTTTTGCACCGCGCGGTTCAAAAGGGACTGACAGCGCAGGCGCACGGACGTCACTGTGAAGAGACGTCTGTGCTTCCTGCTCCTGTCACCATCGGTAAAACGCTGATATGTGCTGAACCGGGTAATATTTCTGGCGACTAGCGCTACTAAGCAGCTAGTCGCCAGATGAGCAATCAGTGAAGCTTAAGTTATTGCGGGGTGGTAGTTCCCCTTTAAGACTGGTGAAAGTTCCCCTTTAACCCCATAAATGATAGAAGTGTGTTGGAGTCCTATATAGTATTCTAGGCATTGAAAGTTCCATTATTATAATCAGGACTTTTCAGTAGGTGACTGTTCCCCTTTAAATCAGTGGGAATTTTCAGAATTTTTGTTTGTCATTTATGATAGGAGTGGAAAAATAACAGGAACCTCTTAAAATGTTATTTCTGGCCTTGAATTTTTGGGGGTATTTTATATTAATCTGTGCATATGGATCTCTCAGTTGGCTCTTAAATTGTTAGTAATGTCCCATAAAAACTTGTTATAGTTTTGTAGAGGACGAAAAAATAAGCTTAATGGCGCAAACCATATCTCTAAAACTCTATGGTTTGAGAGATATAAGCATTAAAAGTTCCCCCCTCCCTCCCCTTCTCCTGATGTCAGCTGTAAAGCTGACAGCAGGAGACCCGTGTCGGCCGACATGAGGAGGCTCTGCAGCAGAGCCGAAATTACTTTATTGCAAAAGAATTACTTCATTGGAAAGGTCTACAAAGTGTGATTGCAAACCAGGCACACTTTGTAGACCTTTCCAATGAAGTAATTCTTTTGCATTAACGCTATTTCGGCTCTGCTGCAGAGCCGCAGGCTGGTCCCCAGACCGGGATCTCCTGTTGTCAGCAGAGCGCAGATGTCAGGAGAAGGGGAGGGAGGGGGGAACTTTCAGTGCTTATATCTCTCAAACCATAGCGGTTTGAGAAATAGGGTTTTGCGCCATTAAGCTTATGTTTTCATCCTCTACAAACTGTAAGAAGTTTTTATGGGACATTAATGTCCCTTTAAAATTCCCATATGGCACCTAAAGATTTAATCTCGCTCCTAAGGTTATTTTTGTATCTTTATCCACCCCTGCCCGATGGTGTAGTTCGTTTGCCTAAGAATTGCTTCTTTTATGTATAGCAGCTATTTTCATCCAGACAACCCATTAAGGACCAAAGAGGGGTGCAACGCATTGGCCCTTAAGGTAGTGTTTCTCAACTCCTGTCCTCAGGACCCACTGACAGGCCAGGACTTAGGGATTTCTCTGCTAGAGCACAGGTGTGGTGATCAGAGGCTCGTTCACATTGATTAACTCACCTGTGCTCTAACAAGGAAATCATCAAATCCTGGCCTGTTAGTGGGTCCTGTGGACAGGAGTTGAGAAACACTGCCTTAAGGGGTTAATACCTTAAGGACCCATGACGGTCCTGTTCCGTCATGGGTTGTTATACCCTTAACGACCCATGACGGAACTGGACCGTCATGGAATTCCGGGCTCCCCTCGCGGCTGCACGCCGTTCGGGGAGTCCGGAAAGCAGCCGCAAAAAAAAAAAAAAAAAAAAAAAAAAAAAAAAAAAAAAAAAAAATGCTCCGTGGTCCTTAACGGGGACCGCAAGGTGCGTGTGCTGCTCGTCGTTAAGGGGTTAAGGCACCTGGGGTTTTTTATTAGTAGCTGTTAATAATACTTTAAAGAGTACAAAATAAAACATCCGTATTGCAGACTTTCTCCCAGGAACCTTCCAGATGTTTGTTTCTCGTGCGCTTGCTGCGGTTTTACATAATTATGGTCTCTTGACCACAAGATCAGGTAAATGCAGATGACACTGCTTTGGTTTCCTGTATGTTTCTGTATGTATTCATTTCTGACTTGCTCGTGCTTCAGCATAGACACTTTGGGCTTTTAACTGGATGCCACAACACCGTGTCGAGTCTTTTACTTAAGAAAAATATAAATGCACAAAAAAAAAAGAGAGAAAAAATCCAGACTACAAAATGCTTGAGGCATTCTTTTTAAAGTCTGCATGTTCAGGCAGATTTTCCTGTGGTTGGGACAACCGCTGGAGCACACACTGTCTATAACTTTGCTCTATAATGTATTAAAGCCTAAGGCAAAAACTCTTCCCTGTACTGCTCTCATTTTCATAAAGGTAAGAAAGATAGAGCCAGGCAGTGGTTATGTTTTATACGACCCTGTATCTGTTTAACCTCTTTAGTTGCAGAGATGCAATAATCTAACAGTTCTGAGAGGCTGGTTGAAGGGATAGTAATGTTTCATAATAAAAGCAGCTCTAATTAATCATTATAGTATTTGGACTTTGGAGAGTGTTATTTCAATTCTGTCAGAGTTGTAGTTCTAGAGTAATTCAATGACAAAGTATCCCCCTCCCGCCCCTCTTACTGATGTAACACTGTTCAGCCAGAGCAGAAGGGTGGTGCAGAGGTAGACTGCAGAGAGGGACAATCTTCAATTAAGATAAGGGAAAAACCTGAAAAACTTGTCAAGGGGGGCAGGGCTTTCATTGTTCTCATAGGAAGAAGATTGTCCCCTGCTGTTATCTGTCTGGTCTATTTACTGCATTCCACATATGAGAAGAGATAGCTTACACTAGGTAAAAGGGGCGGGAGGGGGAAACTTTGCTTGTGAATAAGACTTATATATTGTTCTTCATATTTTTTTTAATGCCTACAAAATAAAATAAAGATAAAACGAAGTATTACTATCCCTTTAAGTAAAGAGTAGCTGCTTAACAGGGCCCAGCAGCACTTGGTCATACTCTGCAATACATTACGTTTGCAGTTCAGGCTGCATGCTTTTGCTTTATACTATTTCTACAGCTCATTCCACATGAATTCCCACTGCACAGGCCATTAATAAGGATCCCTAATTGATTTGCTTTTCAGTGTCCATGAAAGTGCAAAATAAGTTTTTTTTTTTTTTTTTTTTATAAATATATAGAAAAATGAATTCCTTTAATGCTTTGAGTGGTATCCAATGCATTGCTTTGTAGTGCTTTTGACACCAGCTCTGCAGCACAAAGGGTTAAAGCAAAGATTGGCTCCTTACTTTCCATTTATATAGGTCACTTGTCACATTTTTCTTACTAAAACACTGAGAGATTGTAAATGTAGTGTACAAAGCTATATTTCATTATCCAAGCATGCCATTATAACTGGTTAAAGGGAGAGTAATACTTCATTTTTACTATTCCCCATGTTGTAGCCCATAAAAATAGGAATTAAACGAGACCAGCAGCATCTCTCAAACCTTTATGGTTTGAGAGATATCCACATTCAAAGTTCCCTCTCCTTCTCTCTCCCCTGACGTCAGCGTTGTAGCTAACAGCAGGGGAATCCAGTCCGTGAGCAAGCGGCAGCTCTGCAGCAGTGCTGAGATCGCATTATAGAAACGGTAATCCTTCACTGAAATGGTCTTCTACGTGTGCTTGGTTTGCACGCAAACGTAGAAGACCATTTCAGTGAAGGATTTCTGTTTCTATAATTCAATCTCTCAGCTGCTGGAGAGCCACGCCAGTCCCGGGACCGGATTCCCCTGCTGTCAGAGGGAACTTTGAATGCGGATATTTCTCAAACCATAAAGGTTTGAGAGATGCTGCTGGTCTCGTTTAATTCTGATTTTTAAGGGCTACAACATGAGGGTTAGTAAAAATGAAGTATTACTATCCCTTTAAGTTATATCACAAAGGCATTATTAGTGCCTTCTATTGAAATATATTTTTGTTGAAATCATTACCAGGTTAGTGTGCCATCAGCAGATCTGATCCCCTCGGAAGACAGATGTCCTGATCATCCCAGGGCTGCATGGTTAGCACCGGTGGATCATCAAGGTAGCAAAAAAGACACTACTGGAATATGCTTGTTGGTCTTGCAAGACAGAGAGACTGAATTGAAAAACTGAAGTCTCTCAGTTCAGTCTCTTGTACTGCACAGAATAGTTTCCCATAGCCTCATTTTTTTTTTGGAGTTTGGACACCCAACACATAAAGTCTGTGGAGGCTGCGCATGCAATCCACAAAATGTTGTGGTGTATACCCACACTAGTATGAAAGCCCGTATACACTGGCTAAAGTGCACCCAGCGACCCTGGCTGCTGCCCTGGAGCAGAGACAGTCGGGGAGCCGTCCGGAGGTCCCTGCTCCAGATCAGCGCATTCGGTGAGTCTCTACTGCGCATGACTGGAGTCATGCACAGTAGAGACTCACCGAACGCGCTGATCCTTAAACCTTTGAGTGCCAGAGTGGTACGGAATGCATTGCTTTGCAATGCATTCCGTACCACTCTGGCACTCAAAGGGTTAATGGGGAGCTCCAGACGGCTCATAGTGAAGCTCCCTTGTGTGCGAAACCACACATGCACAGTAGACACTGCTGGAACAGCAGTCTCTACTGCGCATGTGTGGTTACGCTCACAGGAAGCAACACATTCTATCACTTTATATTATAGGATACGTCAGGACAGGATATGTTTCATTGGCTCCTAAGAGAGAAATTACATCTGACTCTAAAGGTTGTTTTTGTTTTGTTTTTTAAAAAATATGTATATTTATTCACCCCTTCTGTGACGGTACCAGGATTTACCGGACCCTTTTGGGGCCGTCGGTTCCTGAACCGCCGCTGCTGCTGCCCTCTTCCACGGCCGGCTGGAGCCCTGCTGCTTCCTGGAGGTCCTGGATGCTCAGGCAGGAACAACTGGATGCTGCCCCCTGGCAGACTGGCAGAGATAGTGAATTTAGCTGCAGAACCCTAGGTAGGGTTTCCAGAGGCCCTACGCCAGTAGACCGGCGAGGAAAGTGAATTAGCTCCTGTAATGGCTAAGGTGAGAATCCCCAGCCTAAGTCCCCTCCAGAAATACAGCCGAGACTTGTATTAAGGAGGGTAGAACAGAACAGCTTTATTGATGAAAAACACTGCTTATATACACTTCCAGACACTCTTATCAAGATTAGAATTTAAATTAGTGCTTGGGACAGTGCTGCTATGCTTGACCAATCAGATAATGGCCTACATTTCCAGTCACTCCTATCCAGATAAGAATGCAAAGTAGGTTTTGGAAAAGGGGCATTTTTGACTGGACCAAAATAACCTCCCCTGATTGGTCAAGGAAGCACAGCAGGAGCCAATTAACATTCCAGTCATTGTTTAGCCAAGTTGCACAGATCTGAAGCAAGCAGGAGTGCTGGGCATAGCCTTTATTTTCTCTGCACTCTGGTTCCCAACTATCATATCCCTGTAAAGGAATTACAGTAACCCCATCCAAACTATTACATTATGTCACACAATGTACAACATAGGGATCAATATTTCAAGTGGTATAGTTGTAAGTTATTCCATCTGGTCACATTACTCCCCCCCCCAAGTCTTGGACAGACCAGGTGTGATCCCAACGGATCCACCTCCGCACTGTCCACAAAGTCTTTCAGTCATCTTCTTGCCAGGATAGTCTATCAGCCTTTTTGTTATACCTGCTAGGTCTGCACTGAATGGTAAAGGTGGAGGGAGAAGCTCCAGCTGTGTAACAACTGTCCATTTTTCCTACAAACATTCAGAAATGCATCCACCTTTGGGGTTGTACAGACATGGAGTTTGCGAAGGCACTGGTAAGATACCCCAAATCATTTGCTAACAGTACCTCAGCGGGGATGCCAGACATCACTCCCACCTCACAGTCTCTTTCTCCAGCACCCCAATCCAGTGTGATCCGGGCCAAGGGAATCTGGTGTATGGCTCCTCCAGCAACTTGTACAGCCACTGTCCGGCCAGTTCTCTGCCTGGGGAGGACCCGGTGGGGTTGTACCATAGTGATGGTGGCCCCAGTGTCTCTCAACCCCTTGGCTGGCTGCCCGTTCACCAGCACTGTCTGACCATGGTGTCCTCGGTTATCTGTTCTGGCGGTTTGGACCAGGCTCACCTCGTGGATCGGTCCCCACACTTTGTCCCTGCCAAAAGGGGCAATATTGTAATCCACTCCCATGGGCATGGATAAATTATACTCCATAGGTTCAGTGCCAGGGTCCTCTCCTCCACAGTAGGCTTGTCTTGGTGCACTCTGGGGTGGGACTGGTAGAGATACCGGCTGCTGGGGCAAGAGCCCAGGCTGTGACTGTCTCTGAGGGTAATTGCTCCGAACGTGCCCAGGTTGCAAACAATCATCACACTGCAGTCCATAGCGGCGCCCTCTGCTGGGCTGGTTGTGACTGATGGGAATGGAGCTGAGATGTGGTATCTGGCCCATTTGAGTGTCTGTAGTAATTCCTTTGGATTGTACAGGAGAGAGACAGGGCCCATTCTCTTGAGTCTCCACATATCTTTCCATACAGTAGGCTTGTCTTGGTGCACTCCGGGGTGGGACTGGTGGAGGTATTGGCCTCTGGTGCAGGGGTCTAGGTCTGGACCGTCTCTGAGGGCAATTGCTCCGAACATGTCCCAGCTGCAAACAATTATAACACTGCAGGCCAGAACTGCGCCTTCTACTGGGCGAGTTGGAAGTGGCTGGAATGGGGCTGGGCAGTGGTACCTGGACCCCTCGAGGAGTGGAATTAGACCCTCTGGGTGGGAGAGGAGAGGGACGGGGCCCACTCTTCCTAGTTTCCACATATTTATCGGCCAACTTGGCTGCTTCCCCCACAGTAGCTGGGTCATGGTCCCGTACCCAATCCCGAACGTCAGGAGGCGTATGTTGGAAGAATTGCTCCAGTAGGAAAAGCTGCCGACAATCCTCCATAGTCTTTGCATTGCAGCCCAGTAGCCAGTTGGCACAAGCACGGTCCATGCGGTACACCCATTCTGCATAAGAGTCCTGCTCCCGCCGTCGGGTATCCCGGAACTTCCGCCGGTAAGCATCTGGGGTGACCGCATACCGGGCAAGCAGGCACCGTTTTACCTCTGTATAATCCCGGCTGACGTCGTCAGGTAGGGCTCGATATGCCTCGGCTGCACGTCCAGTCAGCTTGCCTGCCAGAATTGTTACCCAGTCTCTCGAATCCACCTCATGAAGAGCACATTGCCTCTCAAAATCTTGCAGGTACCCATCTATGTCACCTGTGCTTTCCTCAAACACCTTGAAGGCTTGATGAGGCAGTTTGCCGTTCCTGGATCCATAGCTCCGTGGAGATCCTGAATCTCTTGGGACTCTCTCCAGTTCTGCCATCCTCATGCGCTCCTCCCTTTCTGCTGTCCTCTCCTGAGTCACCATGGCCATTACTCTATCCACTACCTCAGCAGAGGGATTGGGGCCATAAAATGCAAGTCGGATCTTGACAGCTCGGGTGAAGGCATCCTCATGCTCTGTAGGGCTCTCCCCGGATCCCATGCTGGTCTGCCGGCTGGCAGGGCTGGCTGTTCCAACTGATAGGTGGTCCATCTGCATCAAAGCCTCAACCAAATCAGTCTTCCTGGGTCCCCTTGCTTCTCCGCCTCTGGCAGTAAGGATCTCTTCAGGTGGATCGCTTTAGCTGATTGTAGAATTCCTCCATACACCTGCCACTGGCTCCAGCCAAATCTCCCGATGGAGATTGTCCCAGTAGTGGTTTGGATGCCTTTAGGAAGAGGGCATCCCACTTCTGACACCAGATGTGACGGTACCAGGATTTACCGGACCCTTTTGGGGCCGTCGGTTCCTGAACCGCCGCTGCTGCTGCCCTCTTCCACGGCCGGCTGGAGCCCTGCTGCTTCCTGGAGGTCCTGGATGCTCAGGCAGGAACAACTGGATGCTGCCCCCTGGCAGACTGGCAGAGATAGTGAATTTAGCTGCAGAACCCTAGGTAGGGTTTCCAGAGGCCCTACGCCAGTAGACCGGCGAGGAAAGTGAATTAGCTCCTGTAATGGCTAAGGTGAGAATCCCCAGCCTAAGTCCCCTCCAGAAATACAGCCGAGACTTGTATTAAGGAGGGTAGAACAGAACAGCTTTATTGATGAAAAACACTGCTTATATACACTTCCAGACACTCTTATCAAGATTAGAATTTAAATTAGTGCTTGGGACAGTGCTGCTATGCTTGACCAATCAGATAATGGCCTACATTTCCAGTCACTCCTATCCAGATAAGAATGCAAAGTAGGTTTTGGAAAAGGGGCATTTTTGACTGGACCAAAATAACCTCCCCTGATTGGTCAAGGAAGCACAGCAGGAGCCAATTAACATTCCAGTCATTGTTTAGCCAAGTTGCACAGATCTGAAGCAAGCAGGAGTGCTGGGCATAGCCTTTATTTTCTCTGCACTCTGGTTCCCAACTATCATATCCCTGTAAAGGAATTACAGTAACCCCATCCAAACTATTACATTATGTCACACAATGTACAACATAGGGATCAATATTTCAAGTGGTATAGTTGTAAGTTATTCCATCTGGTCACACCTTCCCTATAGTTTTCCCTATGTTAGTCTCACTCCCACACTTAAAGGGATAGTATTGCTTCATATAATGATTAGCTCACAAAGTTGAGAATATGTAATAGAAGTGCTACGTGATGCTGCTACGCGTGTTGAAGTTGATCCCTCCTGCCCCTTTCCCCAGTGTGAGCAATACTGTCCCAGATCCGACAGCGGATTACAATGAGGGACAATCTTCACGCAGTATTAGGAAAAACCTGCCCTCCTTCGACAAGCAGGGCAGGGTTTGCCTTATGCTGAAAGAGGGAAGATTGTCCCTCGTTGTGATCTGTCCAGTTCCGGGAAGGGTTTTCTGATCTATGGGGAGGTGGCTTGCTATCAGGGAAAGGGGTGGGAGGAATCAACTTCAAAATATTATTACACTGTAACCAGCAGGTTTTCAAAAGTAGGAACGTCGCGCAGCACTTCTGTTACATATGCTACACGTTCTGAGCTAAACATTATTTGAAGCAATACTATCCCTTTAGAAACGTTGTCTATGAAGGCCTATTAGAGTTTAATTTCCCAACCCTCCCTCCCTCCCTTTACCCGTTATTAATTCACCCCTCCCCCCTTGAATTAATACCATCTCTCTCTTTCTCTTTTATATTAGGGCATCCAATAAAGGGGGGGGGGGGATTAATAAAGTTCCAACATGGTTCTTAGCGTGTAACAGAGTGCTGTAAGATTCTTATTGTAATTAAAGTATAAATTGGTTATTGCCTTCTCTTTAACATATTATAAGGAGTTCAACATATTGGCCTAGTTGCTAATATCATCCAAGTAAAAATAGCCTCTTTAAGCCTCAGTAACATATACCACTCCTGGCCACTGCTTAGTAATGCAGCAGCAAAAAACAGGGTGGAAATCAAAATGAAGATTGAGTGTTAGAAGAAAAGCCCTAAATGTGTTTCTGGGGCATGATTGCTGCTTTTCTGCTGTGGAACGAGGAGCTGGTCTGAGTGAGGAGTGCATGGCTCATGTGCTGACATTCCTTATCACTTGCCATATGGAACAATTTGAGCAAGAGCTAAGGAGTGTGGTACATTATCCGTTACTTCATTACGCATTAATAGAGTTTCACAAGTACGTTTGCTCTGTTGAAAGGAAGCCTTGTAGTGTTTCAGTGGTTGACAGACGTAGTCAATTCATCCTCATGTTTCATGCTTGGGTGCAGAATGAGGTATTTGACCTGTTAGTGCTGGGTGGTTTTGTAACACAGAGCACTGATTTACAGACACTTGCAGTTTCATATTCATTGCTACTGTTGAGGGGGACAAATGTAGGGACCAGCCAGTGCATTTTAGGATCTGGGAGGGAGGCTCAGAACCATAGCTCTATGTGGAACATCGGAACCAGGACTGAAACGTTAGTAGCCACTGCTCCTGGAAATTGCCTAGGCCTAATTGAAAGTGAGTGATTAACCCTTTGAGTGCCATAGAGGTATGCAGCAATGTGTTGTATACTCCTGGCACTCAAAGGGTTAACCCCAGTCATGTTTAGATAAAAAAACAAACAACAAAACTTGCCTAGCAATGCGTTGGAGAGATCTCTACCATTCAATGCCCAGTTTAAGTCAGTGGGAATTTGTATTTCCCTCTGAGATGAATGGATGTAACCCCTTCAGTGCCTGAGGGGTTTGCAATGCACTGCATACCTCTCTGGCCTTCAAAGGGCTAAAGAGGGCATTCCCAGGAAAATATTGATTGATATGGGACTCTAAAGCTCTTGTATGCTAGAGAGTCTCTAATATTTTGATTCACAAGGTACTGGAGACCTGAACCCTTAAAGGGGATCTATCACCCCTATACAAGTTTGTCTAAAAAGTTAGGTTATACAGAGACCAAGTGGAATACTGTATTCATTTCTTTTTTAAAATTGTTATTTGGCTGAAATTAAACCTGAAAAGATTATACTGTTCCTTACTTCCAGACAGACTGCGGTTACCAGCTGTGTACCACAGTCTGTCACCCTGCCTCTGCTCCCATCCCTCTATCCAGCCTCCTCCAATGACTTAGGATTTTTCCTTGTAAGCTAGAGCAGTGCCTGGCCAATAAGAGAGCTCCAGCTTACATACAGAAATCCTCCGTCATTGGAGGAGGCTGGATAGAGGGAGGGGAGCCCAGGAAGAGTGACAGACTGCGGTACAGAGCTGGTAACTGCAATCTATCCGGAAGTAAGGAAACAGGCTAATGTTTTCACTTTTAATTTCAGCCAAATAATTTTAAAAAAGAAATGAATACACTATTCCACCTAGTCACTACAGAACCTAACTTTTTAAACAAACTTGTATAAGGTAGATAGATCCCTTTAAAGCACTAGAGGGATATGCAAAAAAGCATTTCTTTGCAGTACATTGCTCAGCCTTGTGGTCTTTAAAAGGTTAAGCATTCAAGGGGTACATTTTATACATATTGTACAGTTTCATAGGAATTGCTCCACTTTTTACTTTATACATGAGTATGAGTATATTGTACATGACTGTCATGTATCCATCTGTCAGTCACTTTACTTGACATTCTAACCTCTTTGCCTGTTGGTTACCTGAACTTTTTCAGGGGGCTCTGGTAAGCTGCTTGTTGCCCAGTTATTTAAAATGTCTTCTTCAAGCTGTGTGCTAGAGTGCTCTGTTTTCCTTCCTGGTTCCTGACTAAGGCCTGAACTTTACTACAACTGAAATCTGCCTGCCTGGACCTTTTGCTACATCTGATCCTGCCTCTATTATACTCTCCTTTACCTGTTTGGAGTACTCATCCTTGTTGAGCAGTCCTCAGCTGTTCCCTTGGCTGTCTGTCATCTTTGGCAAATGTTCCTTGAGATCTGCTTCAGGTTTTGCTTAATCTAGTCAGCTGTTGTCTGCATCTTAGCCGTTGCCCATGGCATTCTGCATTGTGAACCAGGGAGTGAAATCTAGCCCATCTGACCAGTTGAGAGCCCCACTGCGGCAGAGTTCATCTGCAGGGTCTTGCACTGCAATCAGCCTGAGAACCCAGAATCTGATTAGCTGAGCTCTTTAGTGTGGAAGTGGTTGGCAGTGGCTCTCAGCACCTCTTGTGAGTTAGTTCAGCAGCGTTCACCTGATTAGCTGAGCACTTGCCCCAGTGTTCTACTTGTGTCATGATGGAACTAGACCCTACTGCTTGAACTGGGTGTCTTTCCTTGTAGCTCATTAGTAATGTTTGTTTTCATTGCTAGGATGAATTGCTGTTCACAGAAATACCCATGGTGCTGCCTTATCTGAATGGCTTGTAGCTGACCTCAGGGATGGATGTCTGATCTCAGTTCAGCCAGAGCTAGGACCTGGAGGAGTACCCATGTAAAGCTGAAAACAGACTCCCAGTTTCCTCTGTGTACTCCACGGCACCATTAAAGCATATGGACTTATCTCCCCTCCTCCAGCTGGTAGACCGGTCAAGTTTTATTTAAGGCGACTCCACCCTTTCCTCCCCAGTTTTTTCCGGTCCTACCAGCTGGAAGGACGGGAGGCAGAAGCCTCTGCTGCTAAACTGATTACTATTTCTTTAATCCGCAAATTATCTGGATGATTCAATGTATAAGTTTACCTGTGACAAGGCTCCTTCCTCCACTAATCTCTGTGGACAGGAAGCAAAAAGTTTACTCCAGTACCTCACTGACATAACTGGGGAATCATGGAGGATACTAGCGCTTCTCTTCAGAAAGACAGGTGAATGCGTGTGGCTTCAGCACGGCGTGCATTCCATAAGTGAAATGCAGGGAAAACAGGAAATGATGAAATAATGAAAATGGAACAGAAGTACCTCCTGGATTATATTGATATTGAAACCGGAAGTGCGTGCGCGTCAGGGTGAAATGCACGCTGACTATAAGGCACAACTAGTGGAAGCAGGTAAGAAACATATAATGATATAACCACATGATTTGTTTTGTTAGTTTGTGTAGTTTGCTACATACTTTTATACATATAGAGACAGAGAGATCATTAGTACTGCATCATGTCCTCTTCTAAGATCCCTTCTGCCAAAGATAAAAATGATAATTCTTCAAGGATGATAAAATCCAGAAAAACAAAAATTGCTCTGGTTGTGATCAGAATATGCCAGCCTCTGATTCCTCTAGCCTATGTCAGGAATGCACAAAGAATAATATTGCGTCAACTATGCCTAATCAGTTTCAAGATTTTATTACTTGGATGAAAACCTCCATGCCGGAGACTTTCACTGCAATGCAAGAAGCAATAGTACCCAGAAAGAGACCAAGACTGGATGATCCTGGAGAAGGGACATCAAATGGAGCAGTGCATTCTGAAGACACATTTAGTTTTAAAGAAATAGAATTGGATTTCTCATCTGAAGCAGAAGAAGGTGAGATCTTAGATGATTCAGGATCATTTAGTTGTCACAAGATTGACGGCTTTCTTAAGAACCTTAGAAAGACTCTTGGTCTGGTAGACGAACAAAAAGAGCTAGGTATACTTGATACAGCATTTATGGGAAACAAAAAGTCAATTCCATGTTTTCCAGTACACCACTCAGTCACTGACATTATCACCTCTGAATGGAAAAGATCAGATAAGAGATCTTCTATATCAAAAATTTTCCTTAAAGCGGAACTACCACCGCATAACAAGTATATCTTGACTAGTCGTCAGATGGGGAGTTATTTGTTTAGTAGCTCTAGTCGCCAGAATTATTACTTTATTAAATAGATTTCTCCTCTCTTCCCCGGCTGACAGGCAGGATGGAGCACGGACATCTTGCCATAGTGACGTCCGCGCGCCTGCTCTGTCAGTTCCAGCCGGCTCTAGGAGGCATTTCTGGGAGCCATTCGGTTCAGGAAGGGACTGACTGAGCAGGCATGGGTCCTTAAGGGGTTAAAAGGACAATATATTTCCTAAAGATGGATTATTTTACTGGGTTTAGGCCTAAGATAAGCAGGCATAGGTGACTTAAAGCAGAACTATCACCCAAATTAAAATTACCCCCAAATAATTATGCACCTAACGATAAGAATATCCATACTAGAATTATCTGGAATAAGTCCACCGTTATAGAGAAATCAAACTCGTTCTGAGACGGTCAGGCAGGCATCAGTGCAGATATCTTGTCAAAGACTGTGTGCCTGTGCTGTCTGTCCCGGTCCCCTCTAGGTGGCGTTGCATTGTACCTTAAAGGAGCAGTAAACCAACACATATTTTACAGAGCATTTCCTGCTGAATAAATCAAGGTCACTCCCATCGCTGTCAGATGTTTTATTCAAAAATTATAGCAATTTAAATAATCAGGAAGTGAATTAACCATGTTTACTTCCCGATGGTTCTAACTGACAGGAAGTGACAGGCAGTTTCTATCACATTCTATGGAGAACTGTAGGTCTCTGACTTTCCTCTCCATTAGAATCTACCAGGAAATCTAATTCGAATTTGACCACTAGAAGGCACTGCATAATTCAAAAAAAACATGGGTTTAAACTGTATTAACTCTGGAAATATAAATCTCTCGGCAGTGGGAGTAACCTTATTTTACTTGGTAAGAAAATCTCTACAATATATATATATATTTCATTAAAAAATGTACTGCTCCTTTAAGGAACAGAAAGGGACTTGTGGCTCAGGTGCACAGATGCCTCTACAGCAAGCAGCTTGTCTGACCATCTCAGAATGAGCTGGGTTTCTCTAGAACGATGGACTTGTTCCATATAATACTAGTATGGATATGCTTCTCGTTATGTGCATAATTATTTGGGGGTAACATTTATTTGGATGGTCGTTCTGCTTTAAATCACTCCCGTCATTGTGGAAGTTGCCCTTCAGCTACATGCCTGTATTGCCACTGGTTGAGTTTAATACATTTTTATATACTGTATTAGTCAGTTTAAGGAGTTAACAACCTTATCCCATTCCATATCCTTTTGTTTAATATACATTATGACTTGGTTTTCTTTGCAATCTTGAAATGAAATGCACACAGCATAGGCACAATCCTCTTATAAGAATAGTGGTAAAAATTATTCAGGGCATTCTCAGGTAAAGTATTATTATTATTATTATTCATATTGATGTTTTTCTCGATTTCTTGGTTCCACTTAATACTCCACTTTAAAGAAGCTGTTCTTGAAAGAAAGAGCCTGATACAACTACCAGTGAACAGATCATGGTGCATGTTCCCTCCACACCAGCAGCTGGCGATGTCCTTGGCTGTGAAGCCTTGTTGCCTAGATCCAAGTTGACAGATCCTCCGGCTGCAACCTGATCCAGCTTCTTGGCTGAATTCTTTCCCCTTCACTTTTTCACAAACTTTGCCATGTAACAAAACTAGTCTTGTTTGGAAGCTTTGGAGGAGCATTGAATGGGGCTATTGTTGTGAAAACAGTGCCCTAATTCAAAGAACTTCAGCTCTCTAGCCTCTTCTCCAGCGTTCTCCTGCTTACCCCGCCCCTTATCTGGCCACCGCAGGTGCAGGAACAAGCCTTCTCTGACATCTTAACTCCTTCACTGCAGGAGAAACTATTGCTTGGCATGTTATTTCATAGGAAACCAAGAAGAAAACCCCCCAAAGCAAAACACATAAACCTTGTGGGGGCCTCCATAGCATTCAAGAGGTTAAAAACACCAGTGGGATGTTTTATTTCTCCCCTATGGTGCTGTTGGTTTGCTCCAGAAATGGTCATGTTTTCTTTTGTGAATAAGACCCATTCTCCTAAAATTTCAGTTCTGGCTCCTAGATTTTGGAGATATTTAAATAAATTTGTGTAAACTCTCACTTTTATTGGCTTTTCTAAAACTTGTATTTGGCTTTCAAAAATGTTTCACTACAAAGTTTTCTGTATTTCAGTTCACTGCTGATAAAATCCTTGTGTAACATTGAGTATTGTGGGAGACAAATGCCCTCTGTCATCCTTATAATATAAAAGGACAGATGTATGTTTGTCCGATGCAGTCATGCACAGTAGAGACTGCCCGAATGCAGATGATTGTCCGATGCAGTCATGCGCAGTAGAGACTGCCCGAACGCAGATGATTGTCCGATGCAGTCATGCACAGTAGACACTGCCTGAATGCACGGAATTCTGGGAGGTGTAGTTCTTCGGTTTTACGCACTTTGGCCTGTGTACACGGGCTTTTACACTAGTTTGTTTATAAATTTCCAGCAGCGGCTGGGGGACTACAACGCCAATCATCTCCAACTAGCCATTGACTACCCTTGCAATAAGCTGACACAAAAGTCTGCAACTTGGATCAAAGCATAAAGGGACTGACAAGAACAGAGATTATGCCAATGGCCTATTGTGTGTTAAAGTTTGTCTATATAGGGTTAATCCAACTTCATCATAGGTAACATGACTTTTTTTTACATTTTAAATGGGCATTTAATGCCTAGAATGCTAACTTTGTGTTCAATCCATTGTGGAGCTATGTGCTGGAGTCCACTGTAACATTGAAGTGGTTAAATAACCAATTTAAATTAATGGAAATTTTTTAATGTGGCCTTTGATGAATTTGTTTTGCCCCAGATACATATGTTCCATTGAGGCAAATGTATGAAGACCAAAGTGGAGTGATGATGGTGCAACACAAGATAACAATAGTTTTCGCAGACCTTTTGATCGTAGTTCAATTTGCATGCCTGTGTCAGTCTTATCTACTTAGTGAATGCGTTCCCCAGGGGAAGCTGCCACCAGTGGTGTTATGGTAGGGAAGCTAATAGCTGTCCCACAGGGGCTTCATCCCTCTCAGTGGAGAGGCAGGGGGGAGCGAAGTTTAAAAGCAGCTATCTCGCAAACCATAAAGGTTTGAGAGATGCCACTGGTGGCATTTAATTCAGTTTTACAAGGGCTTCAATATAAGGGATAGTAATTTTGAAGTATTACTATCCCTTTAAACCACTATGGTTTGAGAGATATTCACAGTGAAAGTTTCCCCCTCCTTCCCCTTTGCCTGATGTCAGCTGTAAAGCTTACTGCAGGAGATTTGAGTCGGCCAGCTCAAGGAGGCTCTTCAGCAGAGCCAAAATCATGTTATTTAAAAAGAACTACTTCATTGGAACGGTCTACAAAGTGTGCTTGCAAACCAGGCACACTTTGTAGACTGTTCCAATTAACTCATTTTTTTTAAATAACAAATTTTTGCCTCTGCCGAAGAGCGGTCTGCTGGTCCCAGGACCGGGATCCTCCTGCTGTCAGCTAGAGTGCTGACGTCAGGAAAAGAGGAGGGGGGGACTTTCAATGCGAATATCTCTCAAACTATAGCGGTTTGAGAGATGGGATTTGCTGCAAATAATTTTTTTTTCATCTACAATACAAAATAATACTATTATTTGACATTACTATCAATTTAACCCCTTAAGGACCAGGTACTTTTTTTTTTTTTTTTTTTTTTTCTTTTTTGGATTTGGATTCCGGACTCCCTGAACGGCGTGCAGCCACACGGGGAACCCGGAATTCTATGACTGTCCAGGACCGTCATGGGTCTTTAAGGGTATAACAATCCATGATGGTCCAGGACTGTCACGGGTCCTTAAGAGTATAACAACCCATGTTGGTCCAGGACCGTCATGGGTCCTTAAAGGGATAGTAATACTTCGTTTTATCTTTATTTTATTTTGTAGACATTAAAAAAACATGAAGAACGATATAAGTCTTATCTCTCAAACCTTTATGGTTTAAGAGATATTCACAAGCAAAGTAGCCCCCCCCCCCCCCATTCAGCCAGATCAGAAGGGAGGTGCCCAGGTAGACTGATGAGAGGGACAATCTTCAATTAAGATAAGGGAAAAAGCTGAAAAACTTGTCAAGGGGGGCAGGGATTTCATTGTTTTCATAGAAAGAAGATTGTCCCCTGCTGTTATCTGTCTAGTCTTACAACCAGATTCACATCTGAGAAGAGATGGCTTACACTAGGTAAAAGGGGCGGGGGGGGGGGAACTTTGTGAATATCTCTTAAACCATAAAGGTTTGAGAGATAAGACTTATATCGTTCATGTTTTTTTAATGCCTGCAAAATAAAATAAAGTTAAAACGAAGTATTACTATCCCTTTAAGGGGTTAAGGTAACCAACGAACGTTGCTCACCATTGCTGGCAGTGAACGGGACAGACAGGGCAGACTCAGAAGTACATTTCCTCCAAGAAGTCTGCGCTGTTGTCCTCTGGTAAGGTTCCTACCGAAGAAGATGTTTTTCTGCAATAACGCTTACTTATTCAGCCTAATGAAAGTATGGCTTTGCATATCACTAGGTTAGTAATGTATTTAGGTGCAATGTTATTATCATGATATGTTCCGCTTTAAAGGGATAGTAATACTTAAAATGTAAAAAAAAATATGTTGTAGAGTTTACCCCCCTGAGTAAAACAAGGGCACTCCCACTGCTGAAAGGTGTTTCATTCAAAAGTTATTAATTTTCAAAGTTGAATTTTTTAGGTGCAATATCACAGTGGCCTGAAATTGTACAGTGGCGCTGTTGCTACACGATCCTATGGACAGCTCTGGTCAGTTGACCATAAATCTCCATAGGATGGTGTAGCAACAGCGCCACTGTACAATTTCAGGCCACTGTGATATTGCACCTAAAAAAATTCAACTTTGAAAATCAATAACTTTTGAATGAAACACCTTTCAGCAATGGGAGTGCCCTTGTTTTACTCAGGGGGATAAACTCTACAACATATATTTTTTTTTACATTTTAAGTATTACTATCCCTTTAATGATATAAGCACCTCTTTATCATCCTTCACTAAAGCCAACACCCAATTTCCCAGTTAGTCTATAGAGAAATTGGAGTTTGTTTTCAGGATCTGTGAGATGCGAGACAAGAGTGTTAAAACTATTAGTATAGAACACATTGATTTTCAGCTACAGAACATGGGTTTCCTATTTAGCAATTATCAGATCTTCATTGCAACATCTTTCTCTTTGTTTTATTCCTTCAGTAAAGTCTTTTACATAGTGATGATATTTTCTTTGAAATTGTTGTCTTTGATTTCTAGCTGTGCCTTGGTGAGAGCTGTAAATTGATGCCATTTTAGTTTGGGGATTTTATAGAGGGTATAAATCAGAAATAAGTAAAAATATAAAATTATGGTTTAGGTTTTTTTTATGAACCTCTAAAGGGAAAGTATCCTGCAGTGATGAAAAAAATGGATATTTAATGGTTTGTACTGGTGAGTAAAACGATGATACTTCCACTGCTGAGAGATGTTTTTGTTAAATGTTATTACAGCTGAAATGTGTGCCTTTTTTTGGTGGAACACTGCCATGGCCTGCTACAGACGTCTATGGACTACTATTGTCAGCAACTTTAACTAGAGCTGTAGCAATGGTGCCATGGAGTTAACTTCACCCAAAAAAATGCAAAGTGGATTTTTAACCCTTTGAGTGCTAGAGGCACCCACCGCATTGCTTAGTAATGCATTGGATACTCTTTTGGCAATCAAAGGGTTACTAATTTTACACTGTGGGTGTACCCTTGTTATACTCAGCAGGACAAACGGCATATATTTTCCCATATCATACTATACTTTCAAGGAACAATAACACAAAAAATGAAATACAGTGATATAACTTTGAATATCACCTTTGTAAAGCTATTTTATATAAATTGTATTCATACCTTAAATCTCTAAAATATAATCCTAAATTTGATTTTGAATGCATGAATTAACTGTTCTGTTCAGCATTTATTTAATGTTGTTTTTGCTGTATGTATTTGGAGATAAGATCTAAAGTCAGTTAATTGACTGTGATTCGTTTTCACTGCACCAGTATTTAGAAGTGCTGTTATTTCAGCCCATTTACAGATAATCCTGTACTATTATATGGAGCCCTGGAAAAATGCAGGAATGTCTTTTTCCCTCAGAGCATAGGTATGACTAGATTTTAGGTCTCAGAAGAGAAATAGAGAATGTATTTTTTAAACAGATTCTAGCATGAAGTACAGGGTATTTAAGTGTAAAGAAACCTAGTTCACTTTTAGGTGTTGGTGTTCCTATAATGTGAAAAGGAGCTCTCATGTAATACTTGCCCATTCAGCAGGCCTTTCATCTGGTAGCAGATGTGTTATAGAAGCTGGGGCATTGTTTTGAGCCCTAGCAGATCAACTAGAGAGTCAAATGGGGGCCAGAAAGTGCTTTAGCCTGCTGAATTAGGTCTTAAAGGGATAGTAATACTTAAAATGTAAAAAAAAATATGTTGTAGGGTTTATCCCCCTGAGTAAAACAAGGATACTCCCACTGCTGAAAGGTGTTTCATTCAAAAGTTATTAATTTTCAAAGTTGAATTTTTTAGGTGCAATATCACAGTGGCCTGAAATTGTACAGTGGCACTGTTGCTACACGATCCTATGGACAGCTCTGGTCAGTTGACCATAAATCTCCATAGGATGGTGTAGCAACAGCGCCACTGTACAATTTCAGGCCACTGTGATATTGCACCTAAAAAATTCAACTTTAGAAATTAATAACTTTTGAATGAAACACCTTTCCGCAGTGGGAGTACTCTTGTTTTACTCAGGGGGATAAACCCTACAACATACTTTTTTTTACATTTTAAGTATTACTATCCCTTTAAGTGCTCTTATCTATGTTGAGATTGAAAGAGCCTTTTACATAAGGTGGTAGCATTCAGGGCCTGAACTCTGTATCCTGTGAGTCTCACAATTATGACACCAAAGATGTGAGCCACACACACACTAACTATTGCATTACACAATATGTACAGCAGGAGGCTAGCACACACACATCATTTAACACAGTACTGTGTGTGACCTCCCATTGTATATACCAGTAAGTATATACTCACGTACACACACGTACACACACATATACACACACACACTGTTACATTATATATACGGTAGGAAGCCAGTACACACATACAGTATTGTATTGCACTGTATATACAGTGGGAGGCAACGCCACACAAACAGCAGTGAACAAAAATTTTAAAATGTGGAAAAGGGGGGGAAAAAAGCTTACGGCGCAGTCACCTGTGCTCAACATATTTAATTACCACCATAATTTTTTTAAAAAGTATAAAAAACGAAAATGTACAAGAAAAATGTAAAAATTCTATTTAGAGTATAAACCGTAAAATACATCCCTTCATGGAAGTCCCCATAAATCACAATGTAAACAACCAATGTAAAACAATTCCCTGAAGTTGGTCTATAAATAGCCACAAATATATATAACTATTAGTATGTGGCCATTTGTCTTTACCTGGGACCTGAGTGCTCCCCATTTGGTGAACTGTGAATGACCACCTTTGGGGAATTGGTCTATATTGTGATATGCAGGGACTTGCATGAAAGGGATGTTTTTAACTGTTTAATCTTTCCATATGATTTATTTTTTTAAACGTTTCTACTATGCTGGTGGTGGTAACCTATTTTGAGCATAGGCGAGTGCCCCATATGTGGCTCTCATAAAATGGTCCTTCCTTCTGAGAAAAAATCCACCTCATTTGTAAACCTATGGGGGAATTCTCACTTACAAAGGATAGTTTCAGGCCATGGTATTGTACCAGCTGTGCCAGGCAGTCTTTTGCTGCTCACCCATCCGTATTACACCAACACTCTTCATGCTGAGAGTTTCCTGCTTCCTCCTTAGCCTGACAAGATCAGTTAGTAATTTATATCCAGGAGTTCACTGTCAGTTCCAGATTGCAGGTGTTCACCTCTCTCAAAGTGTGTAGGAAATGCCCTCACATCAGGAGGTCAGATGAATGTTCTCTTCCTTAACACTGCTCTAAGGATAATGGCTTTGTACCCTCAGGCTGCATCAATATTACTGCTTAATATGCTCTTCCTATTGCATGTATGTCATATTAATGAGGCCCATTTTTCTTTCTCACTTGCCTCCTGCCTTTTTTCCCCATTTTCATTTTCATTGCTTGGAGCAAGGTATTAACCTCTTGGATGCTAAAGAAGTCTCATTTGCAACATCTAGCACTCAAGGGGTAAAGGTCCATTTTTCACTTTAAAAACATTTTGTCTATTAATTAAAATTAAGTTTGTGTTATATCATGTTTTTATTTTTAAGTTTTTCCTGTGTCCTTATCCAGGACAGAGAAGAATGGACTTTGTCTCCTCTCTTTGGCTGGGTAGGATTAATCAACAGCTCCTTGCAAAATGTCACCAGTTGCTTTTGGTCTCACTAGCTGGAGGAATTATGCAAATCTCTCCCCCCCAAAGTACATGGAGGGGAGACAACCAATATGGTAAAAAAGGCAAAATCTTAGTTCAATCTCATCTCAGACCTCATAGGAGAAGTCCTTTCCCTGATTGTGTTTCTGCTGACTGACCAGGGTTATATTATCCTTTGCTGGGAGGAGTGGGAGTGTCAGACCTGCCAGCATCCCCTTCACCCACTAACAGTTGTGGGAAGGGGGTAAAAAAATCACCACCACTGGCCTGCATGAGAGCCTTGTTAAAGGGTCAGTAATATCCCCTAAAAAATATTTAGATTTAGGTAGAGATTGAAAAAATAAACAAATTGAAACAAACCGTATCTCTCAAACCGCTATGGTTTGAGAGATAAAGGGATTCAAAGTTCCCCCTCCCTCCCCTTCTCCTGATGTCAGCGTCCAGCTGACATCAGGAGATCCCGGTCCGGGGACCAGCAGGAGGCTCTGCAGCAGAGCCGAAATTGCGGTAGTTAAAAATAATTCATTCATTAGAAAGGTCTACAAAGTGTGCTTGCAAACCAGGCACGCTTTGTACACCGTTCCAATGAATTAATTATTTTTAAGTACCGTGATTTCTGCTCTGCTACAAAGCCTCCTCGAGTCGTATGACTTGAATCTCCTGCTTTCAGCTTTACAGCTGACATGAGGAGAAGGGGAGGGAGGGGGGAACTTTGAATCCCTATATCTCTCAAACCATAGCGGTTTGAAAAATAGGGTTTGTTGCAATTAGTTTCTTTTTTCAATCTCTACCTAAATCTAAATATTTTTTATGGAACATTACTGTCCCATTAAGCTCATAACATGCAAATACATCCAAGCTACCCTTATGTTCCAAGGTGGAATGCATGGAAACTGGAGTTTCTTTAAAGGGATAGTAATACTTAAAATGTAAAAAAAAAATGTTGTAGGGTTTATCCCCTTGAGTAAAACAAGGGTATTCCCACTGCTGAAAGGTGTTTCATTCAAAAGTTATTACAGCTCAAAGTTGAATTTTTAGGTGCAATATCACAGTGGCCTGAAATTGTACAGAGGCGCTTTTGCTACACGATCCTATGGAGATTTAGGGCCAGTCCCGTCTCCTCTAGGAGGCATTGCATGTTACCTTAAGGTAACCAGAAGGGACTGCCGGTGCAGGTGCGCAGACGGCACTAACCTGGCTGTCAGTCTCCGTGATTAAGGATTACTTTAAAATCTGGCGCTTCTGAGAGGTAATAGATGTATTATGAAGCTAGTCTCCATATGTTTAATTATTGGAGGGCGACTTTATACTAAGTGAAAGTTCCGCTTTAAAGGAGCAGTAAACTTTTTTTATGAAAAAAATATGTTGTAGGGATTTACCTATTGAGTAAAATAAGAGTACTCACACTGCCAAGAGATTTATATTTCCAGAGTTATTACAGTTTAAACCCATGTTTTTTTTTACATTAGCAGTGCCCTCTAGTGGTCAAATTCTAATTAGATTTCCTGGTAGATTCTAATGGAGAGGAAAGTCAGAGACATACAGTTCTCCATAGAATGTGATAGAAACTGTCTGTCATTTCCTGTCAGTTAGAACTATCAGGAAGTAAACACTGTAAATTCACTTCCTGATTATTTAAACTGTTATAATTTTTTAATAAAACATCTGACAGGGATGGGAGTGACCTTGTTTTACTCAGCAGGAAATGCTCTGTAAAATATGTGTTTTCATAAAAAAAGTTTACTGCTCCTTTAAGGAGCTTTTCTCTGACTTCTGTCTTCTTCATTTATATGAGCACTGATGGAATAAAGCTGCCAGTACAAACCATGGCTACTCTGACAAGTCACCTTTCCCATTTGCTTCTGAATGGTTACAGTCAACATTTGACTAAAAATGTGTTATTTCAGGGACTGATCATAACGGACAAATACTAACAAGTGCCAGTCTTCCTAAAGCAAGCATGACATTTATTTTCTAGGTTTTTTGTGTGAGTGTGAGAGCTGGTATAGGCAGGCTGCCAGATTTTTATTTATTTTTTTTTTAATTTTTTATTAAATATTTTTATGAAAAGATTTTCACATAGTTTCCAAATGTATAGAGATTACATCAGGCAAATCAGAATGGGTTGCCAAATACTTAGCAAGGCTGTATATTAAATACAATAACAACAATCTTGCTCCCATTCATTCAGAGGGGAGAGGTTATGAGAAAGAGAGGGAAAAAAGGAGGAGGGAAGGGGAGTGGGTCTGATAAGCTGTGGTTAATGGGTATTTGAGTTGTTAATGTAAAGGCTATGTAAAACATGGCTATTCAGATTGCTTAGAGATGCTTATACCTTTAAGGACAATTAGGGGTAGGGCGTCTCCTGTTGCGTAGAACAAACTTTCTCTTACTATGAAGCTTCATTCAAAAATCATTACTGCTTCAAGTCACGCTATTCTCACGACTTTTCCATTTTATGTTGGCTCTTTTGCTGTCTATGGAGAGCGCTAGTCAATAACCAAAACATTGCATAAACTTAACCCTCTGGATGCCAGAAACCCCTTTTTGTGCTTGAGGTTTGGTCAGAGAAACACATTGACAATCGGTGTTAAATAGCAGTCGCATCACTATAATTTAGAAAGGCATCAAAAATCATGCACTAGTCGTTTTATATAAATCCAGATTTACTCTCCAACAACTTTTGAGTTAAAGGGATAGTAACACTTCATTCTTAAAAATATATTTATTGTAGGGTTTGTCCTCCTGTGTAGAACAAGGGTACCCACACTGCTGAAAGGTGATTTATTTAGGTGCAGTATCTCAATGGCCTGAAATTGTATATCATCCTATGGAGGATTATGGTCAACTGACCAGAGATGTCCATAGGATGGTGTAGCAACAGCGCCACTGTAGAATTTCAGGTCATTGCAATATTACATATTAAGTTTTACTATCCCTTTAACCCTTAAAGCACCAGAGGAGAGTGCAGTGCATTGCTTTGCAATTCGTTGCACACCCCTATGCAATTCGTTGCACACCCCTATGGTCCTTAAAGGTTTAGAAATGTGGATAAACATGTTTTACACTGCAGGAGCATCCATGAAAGGTGTAATATTTTTCAGGATCATTGCCAGCCTTTGTTATATATAACCCTTTGAGTGCCAGAGGAGTTTTGTTAATGGATTCTATGGACCAAGTAACTTCTGGCGTCACTAACAGTAAATTGACTGAACTTCCTGTTTCTAAAATCAGTCTGGTAATCTAGTCGTTTGTATGTAACATACTGCAATGACATAAGTGCTAACATTATGTAGCTCCGGGCTATATCAAGAGGTACAGGCTCAGGGCTTAGTAAATAAACGTTCTGCTTGGACTCAAGATCAAACCTTTTCTTGTACCTCATGGCACAGCCTGAAGCCAAAAGGGATTAGCACTTAATTCTGCTATTTGGATGCTTGGAAACAGGAAATGGAGTCATTTTTAGTTTCCCTGTAGTGTTATTAAAAAGCATTCTGGGATTTCCTAGTTATTAAAAATCCCTTTCCATTCCCTCAACTTAAAAGCAACAGTATGGCCAATTAAAGCGTAACAGTGTACACACCAAGACTGATGTACTAAATAAACGTGCTGCAATTCTGGAGCAAACCGACTGCACAATAAAAAAATTCCCATTGATTTAATTGGGAGAGAGATCTCCTGTGCATATTGGGTGGATTTTGAAATAAGGATCAAACAATTCACAATGAACATGGCTGCACTTCCTCCACCCAGATGTGCATTGCACCACGCTTCCCTCTGTCAGCAAATGTGAAACAAGGCAGCACTCTGTGAGTATTGAATGTAGGTAAATTTTAATGTGACAAATCATACTGGGGGTGGTAGATCACAACATACTAGGTGGTCACACAAAGGTGGAGGGGGTGGGGTTGGTACACAGATGCATTTCATGCCTAAGAGTGACTCTTTATCAGAGTGTAAACAGTAGCGCAACATACTGGCTGTTAGCAACTGAAGAAACAAATCACTAACTAAAAAATTGGTACCATTATGAAAAGACTTGGGACCAGCCGTTCAGAAGAAAAATTGAGGAATTTTGGGATAAGCCTTTTGTGCTTCCACTTTTTCTTTTGAACATACAGCCCTTAAAATCCATAAATGTTCTAGATTCTATAACTGATAAAATGATGATGCTGATGAAACCTTCTCCTGCACTATTGTTCAGCTTTAATCAGATTACAGTAAGGTGCTTAGGATAATTACCGTAAACACAAACAGTCACACAACACGCTTATACATTCATGCACCTCACAAAGGCCCATAATCACAAATACACCGGAAAAGTTCTGGAACACACCAGCTTTACCACAGGGTACTAATATTCCCAATGTGGCTTTAAATAGGTCTTTTAAACTCTTCATTGATGTAGCTGTATGAAACCTATTGCTTTGCAATAAATTAGAGATCACTATAGCATTAACCCATTGAGTGCCAGATAGGCATCCAACGATTTGCAATGCAATGCTTTGGCTACCTCTCTGCCATTCAAACGGTTAAAGAGGATGAAATCAGTAGTGGAAAAGTCACAAGGGGAGATGCACAAAGTTGTGGTAAAGAGGAGATAATTTCTCCAGTGTGATGATAAACTCTCCAGTTCCCTTATTATTCTGTGGAGCCCATGCACTAAGACAGGGACTTCAAACCTGTCCTCAAGCTCCCCACAAAATCAATGTCCTTATCACGGGCGAACCTTCAGAATGATGGATCCACTGATTGATTCACTTGCAAACCTGCACCATTTGGGGGGGGGCTGAAGGCAGGTTTTAGCACCCCTTCATTAAGATTTCTCAAGTAAGAGGGATATTAGTGCATGGGCTCCATAAAATAACATAGGAATTGGATAATTTATTACACTGGAGATTTTATCTCCTCTTTCATACCTAGGAACTTTTACTTGTTGGCTCCCCGGAGAGGGGAGTCCTGTGGTGCCGCTGGTGGAGATCAGTGATGTGATGTGTCAAAAAGGGGCAGGGCTTAATCACAAGTGGGAGTGGGACTTAGAAAGCTTAAAAAAATGTTTGAGGAATAGGCTGGGGAAGGAGGAGAATGGGCGGGGAGTTGGAAGAACAGACTGGGAAGAACAGATTGGGAAGGAGCAGATGTGGGAACAGTTTCATTGGAAACTCCCCACATCCGGAGAAGAGAGAATCAACCTCATCCCTGGAGACCCAGTAATTGGCTGCAAAAAACAGAGTCTCCGGGGCAAATGTGGAGAGTTCCCAGCTATGTCCTCTTTATCACAGTATAGTACCTTCTCCCCCCAACCACATTTAAGTTAATGGGAATTTTAGTAATTTTAGTTTGTCCTTCCCAGGCTAGGCAACAAAGGCTTACAAGATGTCATGGTCTCATAACTGTAGCATTTTTTTATGGAAATAGGGATTCTATTTTGTTCCATTGTTTTGCTCCAGAATCACTTTACTTTAGTCTTTACACATATACCCCAGTAAGTCTAGAAGGAATCTCAAGAAACATCCTTCTAAGAGTAAATATTTTAATAAACACAAACCACACAAGTGAAAATGCATATGCAGAGCACGCAATGGAAAAAGCATATCATCCTTCTGTCAGCAAACTGTGTCCCTGCAGTGACTGGTCTTGGGCTGTGTCTGTTTTTTTCAGGCCTTGAATGACTTGCCCAGCACCACTAGAGCTTGGCTACACCATCTCATAGAAAACTCCCATCAAGACGGAGAAGACCTTGAATCACCATGCCCATGACAGGGAGACTCAGGACCGCTAAATGTACTCAGTTGAGTATAACTGACACCCCTGCCTATTGTAGGGAGAAGTTGGGCTGCACATTAGTGTTGGATGTCTCTAGAAATAAATGGATTAAAACTTTTTCTCAGTGCTTGCTTGTTGTAGGTGTTTTCTGTGTCAGGTAACAGTGGATGGGACAGGAGGTAGGTTTGTGTGATGGAGTGTGACCAAGGGAGGAGCTAATGATGCATAGTTTTAGCAGGGTTTTCATTGTTCTCACAGTAAGAAGATTGTTCCTTGCTCTGAGCGGACTGGTCTGTGGACCATATTCCACATCTGGGGAGAGGGGGCTTACTGTATGTAAAAGAGGTGGGAGGGGGAAACTTTATCATTCAATTACTCTTGCAATACAACTCTGACAGTATTGAAATAACACTCCCCATAGCTCAAATACTATGAAGATTAATTGGAGCTGCTGTTTTTGTGAAACATTACTGTCCCTTTCATAACTGTGTGATCACTAATAATGACTCTTACCGGTGTGCGTACTCTTGTTGTATTCAAAAAGAACACTGTTTTGATTGTGATGGTGTTTAAGAATATATGTTTTTTTATATTTTTTGTTTAAAAAGAGCTTGGCTGCTGTTTCAGGTAAATTCATCTTGTACCCCCATACTATACTTAAATGCATGCAGGTGTCTTATTTAGTCTGTCACTCGTGGATGTGCTCACCATTAATGCAAAGATGAATCTTCATGTTAACATTTCTTATTCAGTAAACTAGTGTAAAAGCCCGTGTACACGGGCCAAGGTCCGGGTAATGTTAAGAGGTAGCTACCTCACTGCTCCACACGATGCAGTCTTGCGTCACCTCACTCATGCGATGCAATCATGCGCAGTAGAGACTGTCTGAACTCTGGCAGTCTCTACTGAGCATGACTGCATAGTGACAACCATCCTAGCAAATTATTATATAGGAAGATACGAGTTCCTCATGCCCACATTGAGGCTGGAGTACACCAACTGCAGGAGGAGAGGGAGGGGGAGAGCAAATAATAGAGTTTCAAAAATCTCACTTTGATTTAAGTGGCGCTTACTCCCCTGGAATGATAGAAAAGGTTCCAATGGAGTGGAGACCTCAGTAGCGTTCAGCTTATCCCCTTTGGTGACGCTGGTTTGTCCCAAAATAACTCCAGTTGTTCTTAGTAGAAATAAAAATCCCTAAGTTCCCATTGAGTTAAACTTTTTTGGGAAAGGTTATTTGCTTCCCCCCCCCTCCTGGTGTAGTTGGTTTGCCCTTGAATTGTTTTGGTTTGTGGAACATCTCCCTCAGATACTCTTGTATCACAAAGCTCCATATTGCTTTACATAGCAGTTTTTAGTGATGTACTGGTGAGTATAAGGAACACATTCCAACACAAACTATTTCTTGCCCTCTAAGCACTGGAGGTGATAGTAAGAGTACTGTCTACATTGGATAAAAGCAAAACTGTTTGCTTTTCTTGTGACTTGCAGTGCTCTGCACACCCCTATGGTCATTGAGGAGTTAAAGCTGCCAGTTTCCATTCTTTCAAAGCAGGGATGGCAAAAATACAGGAGCTGGGTAACCCAGGCTCCTACAGTTTTTTTACTTATGGTTCCTAAATTTTAGGGGCATTTCATTAACCCTTTGAGGAGTGTGCAGTGCATTACAAGAAAATTAATTGCACCTTTCTATTCTTCAAGGGTTTAATAACCTTCTCTGTGTATGTACCTCTTCATTGGCTCCAAAATGCTGTCTGGCTCAGAAGGTGGTTATGTTTTATTTTCTGCTGGCTGCTCTAAACCAGGAACAGTTGTCTGTCCTAAGTAAAACATTAATGTATTGTTAGCAGTGTTTAACCAGTCATGGTGGCTGAGTTCCTGGACATTTAGTGGTCATGTTGTATAAGCTGTGATATATCATCACTGTAAATCTATTTTAATAGGGTTAGTCTGAGACCAGCAGACTGAGACTATTTTTTGTAGCTGATATTTTTCAGGTTTGTGCAAATAACATCTTAACACTTTGAATGCCAAAAGCACCTTTCTTGTATTTGTGAGCGCTTTCTAATAGCTGCTTTTAATCCTTTGAGTGTGTTGCAATATGTTGCTACCTCTCTGGCACTCAAATGGTTAAATGAAAGAAACTGTTGTAAAAAGTTTACATATATAAGATGGCTTAGTTTCTTAAAGGGATAGTAATGTCAGAAAAAAAAGCATTAAGTATATGGTAGATACAATTAAAAGAGAGTACTTGCACTTACTTGTATCTCTCAAACAGTTATGGTTTGAGAGATATAGGAAAATAAAGTAATCCGCTCCCTCACCTTTCTGCATGATGAGCTGTAAAGCTGTCAGAAGCAGATTCTGGTCGCTTGACCAGATGCGGCTCTTAAGTAGCTCTGATATCTAAAGATAAATACTTCATCGGAATGGTCTACAATGTGTTCTTGCAAAACAAGAACACATTGTAGACCATTCCAGTTAAGTATTTATTTTTAGATATCGATATGTCGGTGCTTCTGAAGAGCCGCCATCTGATCCAGGATCCAGAATCTGCTTCTGACAGCTTTTCAGCTTGTCAAGCAGAAAGGGGAGTGGAGAACTTTATTTTCCTATATCTCTCAAACCATAACGGTTTGAGAGATGCAAATAAGTGCAAGTACTCTCTTTTAATTGTATTTACCATATAGTTGATACTTTTTTCTGACATTACTTTCTCTTTAAGGTCCAGAGTGGTTAGTGAATTACTTTGCAATGTGTTGCACACCCTTCTGGTACTTAAGGGGTTAATGTATGCTTTTACATTTGCTTTTTTTTTTTTCTTCAGTCTCCTGGGGGGAATCCTTATTCCCATGTGATCATCATTTTGAGCTGTTACTTGCACAGAAGCCTGACCCAGGAAGTGATGAGTACAATTGAATATTGCTTTTCCCCACCTTCTGAGGAAAAAAATAAACAAACACAACATCTTAATCTATAAAAAAGTACGTAAATGTTTGTGTTCATGTATGTACGTAGGTTAGTAGTGGACAATGAAGTCTGCTTCTTTGAAAGTATGCTTGAATATATATATAAAGGTGGGGCCCTGTTCCCAGCAAGGAAAAGTGCTTCTGTATTTTGGAACAGATCTCTGGTGCTGTTCTGTGCCAACTTGATGAACTAGGCATAACACAGTGCTTTCTGTGTGCTCAGCTGCTGGAACCACTTCTTCACCTGTCACATGGCATGCCCATCACATTCCTTGTCATGTCCATTTTACTCAAGACATTTCAAAACATATTTAGTTTGGAAAGAAATAAGTGGAGTGCTGTGTAGGACAGCTGGTGACGTAGGAAAGGGACACATTCTTCTAATTGTATTACTGATGTTGCCATTCTCTGAGCAGAGCCAGATTTACAAAGCTCTGTAGAACTGGTTGTGGTATCGAAGTATAAAGTTGCTTTTGGTCCCAGGATACTGTGCAATAACAGATTTCAGTTTCATGGATCTTATAAAATCCATATCATAGATGCTTTTTATTTATACCCATGCCAACTGACAGACAGGCACCCATTTATAGCTGTTTAGAGTAAGCAGCTCATAATCTGATTAATAGTAGAATTTATCCAGGCAGGTGTCCTATATACAACAATCTTTATTTACTGGGTTTTGCATTTGATTGCTGCAGTTGTACATAGTAAACTGTTGTCCAGCTACAGATTTCAGTATTTTGTGATTATATGGCAAGAAAGGCAGTTTGTGTCCCTTGAGCTGTTTCTGGGTGTCATGCTGATCTGCAATGCATAGATGAAGTTGGGGGTTTGAACTGCTAAATTGCGACATCTGTTAAGTTGCATATTCATGTGGGCATCAACTAATAATATATTTCTGACATCAGCATGGTATGGCCATCAGCCACATAAGGTAAACCCCTTCCACAGTGAAGCAATAGACTGAAACATAGCAGAATGTGTGTTGCAAACATTGTGACTTCATTCAAGGCACCCTTCTGAGCAAGCACATGAGTCTACAATTAAAATATAGTAATGTTTCACAATAAAAGCAGCTCAAATTAATCTTCATAGTATTTGGGCCCTTTTACTGTTGTAACACTGCTCACCTCAGAACAGCAGGACTGTCCGGATGGATATCAGAGAGGGACAATCTTTAGTGAGCATAAGGGAAAAACCTGTCAATGGTCGTCAGGGATTTCCTTATGCTCACAGTAAGAAGATTGACCCTTGCTGCGAGCTGTGTGGTCAAGTGACCAGATTCCACATCTGAGGGGAGGAGGCTTACGCTAGGTAAAAGGGACAGGAGGGGGATACTTTATCATTCAATTACTCTTGAACTACGACTGACAGTATTGAAGTAACACTCTCCATGGTCCAAATACTATGACGACTAATTGGATCTGCTGTTTTTATGAAACATTACTGTCCCTTTAAATATATACATAGCTAGACAGCCATGCCTACCAATCTATGATTGATCTATTTCAGCTAGAAGCACATTATTTTCAAATGTATGTAACACCATTTTCACACACAGTATTCCTAAGCAGTTAGGAAAGCTATCTGGAAACTGTGTTGTAAAGTGAGCTATAGATGCTGAAGTAGGCAGCAAGCAGCTGCTTAGAGCTGCACATTTTGAGGGGTGCCTCACATCCATAATCCACATGCTGGCTTATGGATGTGAGCAGGTCAGTAACAGTGTCCTTGCATCAGTTTTATACCTATTGGCTGTTTAATCCCTTGGATGGCTAGATACATCTTAAAGGGATAGTAATGTTTTCTTATGACTAACGCTGCAATGCATCCTTGAAGTGCATACTACTGATTTACCTTAGTAATGCTGAAATCGCACTATATACTGTCCAATAATATTTAAAATGTTCCCCATCACACTACTTGTACTTACGTCATCCTTCAACAATGGAGCTGGAAGCAAACCGCAGCATGGGAAAATCTTCTTTCAGTATACGAAAAAACCTGCCCTCCTTCGTAAAGGGGGCAGGGTTTTCCATACACTGAATAGAAGCAGATTGTGCCTCATAGTGATCTGTCCGGTCAGCCGATCTAAGGGAATGTGGCCTGGCATGCTGCAAAATGGATGTGAGGGAGATAATTTATAATATTATTTCACAGTATATACTACTTTTCATTACTAAGGTAAATCATTAGTAGTATGCAGTACAAGGATGCACTGCAGTGTTAGTCATAAGAAAACATTACTATCCCTTTAACGCAAAGCGTTGGAGATCTCTATAGCAACCAAGGAGATGAGGTTTTTTTTGTTTTGTTTTGTTTTTGCTGGTTAGAGGCCAAGGATATTTTCTTCATAGGAAACAGTGGATGGAACTGGGACTGGGTCATGTGAGAAGTGTTGTGTGACAATGGGAGGAGCTAAGAGTCCTAGAGTGCCTTTTCTGAGGTCACCTAGGATGTAAATACAGCCCCGCTGCTGCTGCTTCTATATTATTGTTATGACCATATTGATTGTGCCCTTTTTATATGCTTTAAAACAACTGGCAAATGTTTCCTTAACTCTCAGAATACCACAGAGGTATCCAATGCTTTGAAACTCCCTCAGACGGTTGAGAGAATATTTAATCCTTAGAGTGCCAGAGGGTTGTCCAGTTGTGTGCGTTGGATTTCCCCTCTGGCACTCAAAGGGTTAAGGTGATATAATTGTTTGATAGGACTAGATGCAGGAGAGAATCTGCTATGTCCCTTCCTGCATACAGTGCATTCATGGACTCTGCCACTATTTGGCACTTTCTAAAATCACGCCCACGTTCTTCTGAGCTTATTTTGAAACAAGTGCACATAGCTGCTAGTTGGGAAAAGGATGTGAAATTCAGAAAAAAAAATCAAGCACTGTTTGCTGTTAGGAGCTACGTTTTATATCTTCTTGCACTTATATCCCAGCACTTTGCTTTGTAATGCTTTGCACCCAAGAGGTTAACTTACGAGGAACCTACTGTGTTACATAAAGGAGTTATGAGACATCAAGACACCTCCAGCCGCAAAGCCATATTTATGGGCATACTGCAGTTGCCATAAACAAAGATTTTGTTGCATACTGTTAGGTCACGTAAGAGGCAGGGTTGTGATTTATCCAGTTAGATGACAGAATTTTCAGACTCCTTGTGCAGATAGGAGATGATGTGCTCTCTACTACCTAAAAGGTCAAATGTGAGAAAAAATAAATACATCTGTGCAGTAATTTCCCTTTAAGTGATTTTTAAATGCATATGAACTATTGAGTTCTTCACATGCATTCTTTCAATAAATATTTGCAGGCTCAGTGTGTGTGGGCTTGATGATATTTAGCTTCCAAATTCAATCTCTTGGGAACACAATCTCTTTTTTTTCTTTTCCGCTTTGCTGGAACTAGGAGAACTCTTAGCTTTTTTTTCTCTCTGTTTTCCCCATAGATGGTGATAGGGTGGGTGTTTGAGGAGAACTGAAAAGAGAAATATTCCATGGAAAAAAAAGGTAAATCTTCTATAGGTGACTGTTTTTTTTGTCAAGGGCCAGACTTACAGAAGTGAATTGAGGTCCATATACTACTAAACAATGACATCAATGACCTATTATATATAATTCATAACTAGACTAATAAGCTACCTTACATTTTGCTTCATTAGTTCTCATACTCTGCATTAAATGTCTGCCTGTTTGCTAAGGATCGGGTAAGGGTTATTATGTTTTACAGTAGGTCGTGTTTTTATTAATGAAGAGAAATTGAATGAAGGTCCAGATTGTCAATGCCCAAGGGCACCTAATGGTTCCTGGACCTTAGATTAGACATCCCTAGCCACATTGTTTCACAGCCCTCTGCCAGTCAAAGGAGTTAATAGGGCAATAAAGAATAGCAAGTGGTTGCTATATTAAAGGGTGTGTTGAAACTCTGTATTACCCCAATTTTAACCCTTTAAGGACAGAGGGTTGCACAATGTACTGCGCAATGTATTACTCTCACCTCTGGCCCTTAAAGCAGTGATTCACAGCCAGGGTGTTATGGCACTTTGGTGTGCCACGGACATCAGCTTAGGGGGCCCCATTTTCTCTATGTAGCTGCTGACAAAAATGTGAATATTTCATTTTAATTGTAGATTTATGGAAATTGTTATGCACATTGTTTATTTTTGTTACTATGATTGTGAGATCAAATAACGGATATTTATGCTTTGTACCCTTTCTTATGAGCTTGATAAATTACATTAAATATGTTAGGGGTGCCCTGAAAATTCCAGACTGTATGTTAGGGGTGTCTTGAGTAAAAAAAAAAAAAAAAAAAAAAAAAAAAAAGATTGATAAGCACTGCCTTAAAGGAACAGTAATGTCCACTAAACATTTTTTCTTGTTTTGTAGATTAAAAAAAAAATTGTATCACAAATCCCATCTCTCAAACCTTAATGGTTTGAGAGATATTTTCATCCGAAGTTCCCCTTGTCCTGACATCAGCTGTAAAGCTGACAGAAGGAAATCCGTGTCAGCCGACACGAAGAGGCTCTTCAGGAGAGCCGCAATAGCAATATTGGAAAATAATTACTTTGTTGAAATAGTCTACAACGTGTGCTTGCAAACCAGGCACACTTTGTAAACCATTCCAATTAAGTAATTATTTTCCTATATCGCTATTCCGGCTCTGCTGCAGAGCCGCAGGCTGGTCCCAGGACTGGGATCTCCTGCTGTCAGCAGAGCGCAGACGTCAGGAGAAGGGGAGGAGAAGGGAGAACTTTCACTGCGATTATCTCTCAAACTGTACAGGTTTGAGAGATGGGATTTGTGCAACATAATATAATTTTTTTTCAATCTGCAAAACAGGAAAAAATGTTTAGTGGACATTAGTGTCCCTTTAAAAGCTTAAAAAATAATTGGTGAACACTTGATAATTTACCCAAAAGTGTAACCACACAAAATGCATAAACTTATTGAAAATGTCAAGTTTAACCTTTGGCCACTAGCTTAGCATGTTAGGGCCTTCTCTAAGATCCAAAGGGTTAAAAATATTGTGATTCTTTCTCCTTGAGTTTTCCTGACTCAAGGGAAAGAATCTCCTCTCACTGCGGAGATGTTACAACATAATTTTCTGAACTCTGCAGCCCTCTGCAGAGAAAGTTTTGTCTGCAAGTGCTGACATCACCACTCCCAGAGCAGTGTGGGAAATTGGTTCAACTGTTTTTGCTGACCAGATTTTTCCTCTAAGCAGCTGGAAACTGAAACACCATCATTTTGTCTTTGAATCTTTCCATGAGCTTAACTCTTTAGAGTGCAAGAAGAGATGAACACTTGGGACCCCTCAGTTGTACGGGGGACTAAAACAGATTTTTTTTTATTAATTCTGTCTCTTTAACCTCTACCATCAGTTTCTTTCAAAGTCACTTCTTTGTTTGGGATGTTTCTTTAGGCTAAAGAAGAGTGCAGGACAGCCAGCTGTAGGCTGCTAATTTGGCCAGACAGTGGTTCTCATAGGGTTCTAAGGAATAAATGAAGGCTTTAACCCTTTGAATGCCAGAAGGATACCATTATGCACCATGCTGGCACTCAAAGAGTTATGGCATACACCCAGAGAGATTTACAGTGTAAAAGTGTCTCAGTTCCCTAGCAAGACAAAATACACCATGGTAACAAATACAATTTCTTAAAATTCCCATTAGTTGAAATGGGCATTTTAACCTCTTTAGTGGTAAGGGTCTCCAGTGCATTGCTCCGTCATGCTTTCGAGATCTTGCTATCATTCATTGGGTTAAAAGCCTTTTTTAGATCAATGGGTATTTTGGGATTTTTATTTGTTCCCTATAATGCAGTTATTTTGCCCCAGAATGGCACAACTTCTCCTAAAACATCAGCCTCAGTGGATGCGTGGATCTGTGTGACTACCAGTGGGTGCGTGGGTTTGTGACTACCAGAGGACATGAGGAAGACAGAAGCATCCCAAACAGTGCCAGTAAAATGGCACTTCTATAAAAGTAGAGCCGTATGTTCAAAGCGATAACGACAAAAAATTATCATATGAAAGACAAAAATAAGTAATTGAATGCATGAGCAACATATTTTCTATAGAGTATACGACAAAAAAACTAGTAATGTGTGTTGTGTGCGACACAACTCCAGAATTGATGGGCAAAGGGACAGGGGAAAGGGCGGGGCTAAACTATTCTTCCAGTGTCATATAGAGGAAAAGAAAATTTGACGTAACGAATGACAAAAAAATGTCTTGCAAAAGAAAAAATTGGTATGTTAAGAAAAAAGTGGAGGGGAATGTGTTCTGAATGTGAGAATTTTTGTCTGTAGTTAAGACATTTTTGTCATTAGGTAAGACATTTTTTTGTTGTTACGACAATTTCAGTTGGGACAAACGGCTTATTTCGAATCACAACCGAAACCCTCTGAAAATATTAATGATCCCAAAGTCGTTACAAACGACAAAAGCTATTTTGCTACTTCTTTGAACATATGGCCCCTAGTCGAGAGGTAGATAATCATCAGCTCTCTACCTGTTGTACAATTCCAGTCATCCCCAATCACTACACTATACTATGTCATGTTTTGTTTTGTTTTTTTTTTTACTGAGACTAGTGTTACATATGCAAGTTTCCAATACAACATAGCTTTGCATAACCCCTACAGAAAATCTGTGTTGGATCTAATCCTATATAATAATTTGCTAGGATGTTTGTCACAATGCAGTCATGCCGTGTCCGGGCAGTCTCTACTGCACATGATTGCATCGAGTGAGTGAGGCGACACAAGACTGCAACGCATGGAGCAGTGAGGTAGTGGCCTCTTAACCCTTTGAGTGCCAGAGGGGGTATGCAACGCATTGTAAAGCAATGCATTGCGTACCCCTCTGGCACTCAGAGGGTTAACATTGACCGGACCTTGGCCCGTGTAAACGGGCTTTTACACTAGTTGGATATAATTATCCAGAGACTGTTTTCTTGTTAACGTTTTGTCTAATAATAACTAAGGTGCAATTCAATAAGCCAAAGATGTGCAGTTCATGGAGCAAGCTAACTGCATCATGGGGGGTGGGGTGGCAAATACAAATATTTATATGGGACTTTTAGCCCTTTGAAAGCCAGAGAGGTCTCCAACGCATTTATTTGCAATGGAGGAGACCACTAGCATTCAAAGGGGTAAGAACTGTGTTTAAATAATTGGGACATTTCATTTAACCCAGTTGGGGGGCAGTTTTTATCTTTTAGCTTATTGAATCACACTTTTATTCAGATACATTTGTTTCATACTGTTTAAGGAATGATAACCCTTATGATAACACTTATTTTCTACAAGTGTATAATATGTTAGTTAAATTCCCTCTACTTTTTATTTATTTCCTTCATCTTTAAGGTTCATATATTTTTTCTTTTACTTTTATGTCCTTGACAGTGAGCTCACTGGATCTACTTGCAGATGGCTTTCAGTCAAGGAACATTAAAAGCCGGTCTAGAGATGCAATGTAAAAGTTATAATATAAGCAAGCCAGTACATTGAGCATATTCAATGCAGCAGGAAGCCATTAGCATTGTATTATATGCTACTTTGAGGGCCCTATTGACCACAAAACTCTCTCTAAAATAAAAAAAATAAAAAAAATAAAAATAATAAATTGAAATAAATAATAATTAGAAATTCACTAAGCGCACACTCAGGGACATAAGGGTATAGAACACAGTGTATATATGTACATTCAGAATATGTAAAGGCCATTCCTTTAACCTTTTGCGTGCCAGAGATATCCAGGACGTTTCTGGCACGCAAAGGGTTAATGCATCAGGAGTGATACACTGGAGACTTCCAGTGTATGGGCTTCCAATGTTCAGCCTGTGGGCCAAATGTGTCCCGCCAGAGTGCAACCCCACCTAAGATTTAAACCTTTGAGTGCCAGAGGGGTATGCAATCCTTCTGGCATTCAAAGGGATAAAAAAAATCCCCTAATTACTAGCACACATGAATGAGCAGTCCAGTATGACCTAATACCCTGCCTGCTAGTACTGTACATTTAATTAAAAAAAAAAAAAAAAAAAAAAGTCAACTATCAGTATTGTCATCGACTTGATCAACAATTCAATCCATATTTTTGAATGTGCTATAATTCACCATCGTTATCAATAAAAAAAAAAAAAATCAACCCTCACATTTATTGCTTTCTGGAACTATGAGGGTGAATAGTTTCAAGGGACACTAATGTCCCAGAAAAATTGTCTCCAGTTTTTTAGAGGTTAAAATATTAAACAATATGCTCCAAACCCTATGGTTTGAGAGATATAGGCATTGAGAGTTTCCCTCTCCCTCCCCTTCTCCTGACGTCGGCGTCTAACTGACAGCAAGAGATCTCGGGCCAGGGACCAGCCTGCGGCTCTGCAACAGAGCTGAAGTCTCATTATTTCAAAAGAATTACTTCATTGAAAAAGGTCTACAAAGTATGCCTCGTTTGCAAACACACTTTGTAGACCGTTCCAATTAAGTAATTATTTTTTTTAAAAAAACAAGATTTCGGCTCTGTTGAAGGGCCTCCTTGAGTCGTATGAGGGGAGAAGTTTGAAAACCATAGCGGTTTTGCAGCATATTGTTTATTATTTTAACCTCTACAAAACTGGAGACAATATTTCTGGGACATTACTGTTCCTTTAAATGAGAAGGTTCCACTGGGATTTCATTTGAAACTAAATAGTCTACCACATTAAAGTCAGTAAGGGCAGGCAGCTGTGAAAAAAACTGACTATAAAACCATAAAGCTTTGCAATAGAATACATTTTATAGAGGCCAAGTAGTTAATGTGAAATATGCTAAAAATGTTCCAAGGAATTCAAGTTGAATTTGTAAACCGGTGGCATTTGGCCTTTGGTTCAGATAAAAGATAATTGGTTACTTATGCAGCATACCACCCATTCAGATAAATAGCTCTGTTTATATACATCTGTGCATCTGTTCCTATGTGCAATAGTGAATTTGTTCTGTTATTCCAACTGTTGATTATTTGTCACATGGTTTGTAATATTTCCTAACTTTTTTTTTTTTTTTTTGTGGTTTTCCTTTTCGTGAATGCAGCCGGTAAGATAGCTCAGTTAGTTACTGCACCAGCTGTAGAATGTGTCCAGAACTCAGGGTCACAGTTCCTAGTCTCTGCAAGGTCAACTCCGCCTTTTGGAGGTGGATAAAATGATTGCCTAGGACATACTTGAAAAAGAGATAATCTCAATGCATAGTTCCTGGTAAAATACTTTCATAAAAAAAAATCATATGCAGCAAAAGCACACCCTCTACGCAAAGTTTTCGTGTGTGTTTATTTGTACATTATAAAAGAGCATGGGGATGTTGTCTCTCTTATTAATATTTCAGATACTGCATGCCGGCACTTGTAATACTGTACAGCAGTGCTTTATCGCCTCTCTAGGCTATTTTACTTGCAGATTACAGCTTTCCATCTCAGATACTTTTGCCTGATCAGTGTGAATGGGTGTGTCCAAAACAAGAAGCAGCAGAGAGGAAAAAGTAGGAACTGGAGTCATTCTGGGCTGTATCAACTGAGCCATCGAGGACAAATATAAATCCCCATTGATTTTAAAACCCTTTGAGTGCCAGAGGGGTATGCAACGCATTGCTCTGGCACTCAAAAGGTTAAATGGGGATTTTAGCCCCATGATTGCTAGAGAGTTCTTCCTCGCATCGTAGCGCAAAGTCTGGGAGACTCCTCCAGCAATGAAGCTGTTAAGTCCTTTTTAAATCAGTGAGAACTTGGAGAATGTGTATTTGTCTCTGTATGGTGCAGCTGGTTTGCCGTAGAATAACTCCATTTTCTTTTGAACATACTTTATTGACAAGAAAGCATTTAGAGGTTATTTTTCTGTTATACAAGTAACAAGCACCTGCTTAAATACAGCAATGTACTGTTTATTCTGGGGAAATTGATTGATTGATTGATTGATACAAGAGATTAACGTATAATGTCAACAGACAGAAATTGATCCATTTACTACCAGAGGGACAATCAATGTGTCTATGGTTTCTTTCAATCAAAAAAGTCTTTGGGCCTTATCATGAATGCAAAAGATGTGCTATTCTGGAATATACCAACTGCTTAAAGTGCGCATAAAAGCCCCTTTAATTCCATTTGATATAAAGAAGAGTTTTACCCCTTGAATGCAACAGAGGTCGCCAACTGATTGCTTCACAATGCGTTGAAGACCTAGCATTTGAGGGGTTAAGAGACCCATTTAAAACAGTGATTCTGCTCTAGAATTGCACATCTTTAGTTTCCAGCATTGAGCCCTTTTCTCTCATAATACTTTTTTTTTTTTTTTTCTCTGACAATGTTTTGTTTTTTGTCCAATTCCAGGGCACAGCCTGACGGAGCTGATTAAACTGCAGGATTAAAGTTGGGGAGGGAGACATTCTTGAAGCAGTGCTTTGCCTACGCCAGAGGAAGGAGAGAGATGTAAGAGGCGACTGGTATTTAATCTTGTGGAGTCGATCTGTTAAAGAGACCAGATCGGAGTACAGAGAAGCAATGGGAATTGGAGGCCATGGTAACTTGACATAAATGGCAGGCTGGAGGGGTTTTCGCCTCTGTGCTTCCTGCTTGTTCTGCCTTGTCCTGTGCTGCTGTTACTGCTCCCCTGAGGGATACAATATCTTAGCATTGTGCTGCCAAAGGACAGTGATCAAGCAGTTTGGGTGAATTTTAGAGGAAGGTGAGGTGGGTGGCCTCACCATGATTTATCTATGGAAACTAGTGCGTCACATGCGACAACTTGAACTTCACCGCTTGATACTTCTGCTTATTGCCTTCAGTTTGGCCTCCATGTGTTTCTTGGCTTACTATGTCACCAACAGCCCCAAAATCAAAGAGCCTCCTCCACTGCCCTTTAGTGACTGCAGCAGTCAACAAAGGGTTGTGGTCCAACCGCAAGCTAGCTGGCGCATTGCCAAATCTGTGGACACTTCCCGTACTGAACCAGTGGTGCTTGTGTTTGTGGAGAGTATCTACTCTCAGCTCGGGCAAGAGATTGTGGCCATCTTAGAATCAGGAAGGTTTAAGTACAGGACAGAAATCGCCCCTGGTAAAGGGGATATGCCAACATTGACTGACAAGGATCGGGGCAGGTATGCTCTGATCATATATGAGAACATCCTGAAGTATGTGAATTTAGATGCTTGGAATAGGGAATTGCTGGACAAATACTGTGTGGAATATGGGGTGGGTATAATTGGTTTCTTCAAAGCCAATGAGAACAGTTTACTAAGTGCACAGCTAAAAGGCTTCCCTCTCTTTCTACATTCCAACCTGGGATTGCGGGACTACCACATCAACCCTAGTGCTCCTCTTCTGTATGTTACTAGAGCAAATGAAGTCGAACAGGGGCCTCTTCCAGGGGATGACTGGACAGTATTCCAGTCCAACCACAGCACATATGAACCTGTACTACTAGCTAGTACCAAGTCGGCTGAGTCCATCCCTCACCTGGCCACGCACAAAGCACTTCACGCAACAGTAGTACAAGACTTGGGCCTCCATGATGGAATACAGAGGGTTCTTTTTGGTAATAATCTCAACTTCTGGCTACACAAACTTATTTTTGTCGATGCTATTGCCTACCTGACAGGCAAGCGTCTCTGCCTCACACTGGACCGATATCTCTTGGTTGACATAGATGATATCTTTGTTGGAAAAGAAGGCACGCGTATGAAGGTGTCTGATGTAGAGGTAAGCCATCTATAGTTAACATTTAAAGGGGCATTATATCCTATGAATATGTGGATCTTGGCCCTTTAAGAACCAGAGAGGTGCATGCCTTTCTAGTCTTTAAAGGATTAATTTACCAGATTGACTCATAGGTGTCCTTCATTCACTAATCAGGTATATATTTTTGCATTGTAGCTTGCAGTTTCCTGTATGTAATGATCTTTATTCAAACCTGTCTCTAGGTCAAGCCTCCTCTCAAAGAAAAACAATAGGCTTCAGTAGACATGAGTCACTGGTCTTTATCAGAATGTAAACTAGATAATTAGCAGTGGACCACAAGAGTAACTAAAAATAGTATATGGAAGCTGTTTGAATAGACTTCCTAGGTAAATCCTACTGTAAACTGACTTTATGTAGTGAAAAATACATAAATTGCCATCTTAAGTTGTCCATAAAGTCAGAGGAAGGGGCTTTATAAGTATAAGAAGTTACCTGACAAGCGTGAGATTAAAGTTCACGTAGCTTAAAACTGTTTGATTGCCGCTGTTACTCAGGGCTTTCTGTGATCTTCAGGGCTGGGTGACATCAGCACTTCAGTTGGCACTTCTAGACGATGTCTGTCCTCTCCTTTTGAAGTCCATTGTCCGTGAATTTGCAGACCATGGATAGAGATGTTACTTTCTTTCCCAGAAGTGAAGCACTGGCGTCACCCAGACCTAAAAATCCCAAAGGGCAAATGAGGAGAGAATGATCAAGATTTAAAGGGATAGCAATGTTTTAAATTATATATATATATATATATATATATATATATATATATATATATATATTTATATATAAAAATTTAAATTATATCGCAGAGTCTTCTTTATTGAAAATAGAACAGTTTGCACTATATTTAGTACCTTACTTTTTACTTATTTCTCAAGTTAATCAATATAGAAGGTTTCCCCACTCCTGACCCTTCTGACTGCCTCCCACTAAATCTGCAGTCTGGTCAGGGGACCGGACAGATACAGTGAGGGACAAACTTCAGCAAGTAAGGATACGGAAAACCCTACCCTCCTTGTTGAAGGAGAGCAGGATTTCCCTTTGCTTACTGAAGTATGTCCCTCTCTGCATCCATCCGGACCCGACAGAGTTGCAGCAGTGACGTGGCCAGAAGGGGCGGGTGGGGGATCCTTCTATATTGAATAACTTGAGAAAAATGTAAGGTACTAAATATAGCGCAAACTGTTCTATTTTCAATAAAGAAGACTGCAATTAATTTAAAACATTACTATCCCTTTAATCGATAGAACCTTGGTTTATAAAGTTGTCATGTATGTTTCTACATTTACAAAGCCCCTTTCAATTGCCCATTTTATTTTCTGATAAATGTTTACCCAGATATATACACAGAAGCTGCTTGCTTTTTTTATTTCTTTAAAGCGGAACTCCCACCCGACACAATCTTTAGCTTCACTAAGTCCCCATCTGGTGACTAGCTGCTTACCTTATTTAACAGATTTCTCCTCTCTTCCATGGGCAACAGGCAGGATGGAGTGCGGACATCTTGCCATTGTGATGTCCGTGCGCCTGCGCTGTCAGTCCCAGCCGGGTCTAGGAGGCGTTGCCAGGAGCCATTTGGCTCTGGCTGGACTGACAGCGCACGGACGTCACAATGGCAAGATGTCCGGTCTCTGTCCTGCCTGTCACCCATGGAAGAGAGCAGAAATCTATTAAATAAGGTAATTATTCTGGTGACTAGCGCTACTAAGCATCTAGTCACCAGATGGGAACTTAGTGAAGGTAAAGATTATGTCGGGTGGTAGTTCCCCTTTAATTTCACAAGATTGTATTAAGTGAAGATATCTAAAGCAGTTACTTGGTTGATCTGAGGCATATTTCCTTTTTTTATTCAGGAGTGTTTCTTTATTTCCCATTTTGCAGAAATTATTGCAGAAGTGACAGATAGCTGTCCTTACATAGAAATTATAAAATGGAGAGATTCTGGGGAAAATTGGCTTCACCATAGTGGAAAAAATTAGTAATTCCCATTGATTTAAAAGAGCAGTAAAACCTTTTCATAATCTCCAGTCATCTTAATCTCATCAGAAAATGCTACTTGCCACTATAAACAAATTCCCCAAAACTTGTTTTGATTTATAGATAACTCTAATATTCAATGAGTTAAACCAATTTTAACCCTTAGAATGTTAGATGAGTACGCAGCACATTGTACACGCATCTGGCGCATGAAAGGTTAACTCTTATGGTTTTTGTTTAGCAGTTGGTTTGTCCCGACATTGATCATTTTTAGTTTCTTAGCCCCAGAGAAAGCGGACAGTCTCTACTGCATATGACGGCTTCTGACAAACATCCTAGCGAATTATTATATAGGATGAGCATTCCTGAAAAAAACAACAGTGTGTGCTAATCTGAATAAATTAATAGCATTAATGTGTGCATATAGAATAGTCCACACACATTAAAATGCACATTAAGGATTGTGTGTATATAGAATAGTCTACGCATGCAATAAAAATGCACATTAAGAATTACAGTTTAGGGATTGAAGCAAAATAGCTGAATTTTACAGATTCCTAGTTGCACCGTTTCCTGAGCTCTTCTGCATAATGACACTTTTGAATTAAATAGTGATATGGTCACTTTATTTATGACCAGGGGTATAACTACGGGGGGGGGGGGGGGGTGTAGTGGGTGCAGTGGTACATGTTCCCGCATTCAAGGGGGCCCTCTGCAAACCGTTACAATCAGAAAAGTTTTCTATTGTGGCTGGTTGTCGCTGGTATCATCACACATGGCAGCTGCCAATCAATAAGGTATATCAAACCCCTTGAATACAAGAAAGGTGTACAACACATTGCAAGGGTCTACACTGGTGCATGGTATTCAAATTTTCTCCAGGACACATGTGAGGGGCCCAACCTCATAGTTTGCACCAGAGCCCAATAGGTTAAGCCCCTATTTATGCTGAAAGATAAAACATTTATTTTACCCCTTAAGTAATCATAGGATATATGAAACACTTTGCTTTTCAATAGGTTTCTCACCACTCTGGTCGTTAAGGGTTAACGTGTTTAGTTTTGATGGAGAAGGGGGGTAAATGATGTATATCCTCCACTCTTATGCCCAATAAGGAACACAGGAACCACTGGGTAAAATCCCTTCCTCCAGAGGACAGGGTCATTGATGTTGAAACTCCCCTCTTCTCTTCCAGCTTTAATCTTGCCCCTCAGTTTCAAGTAACCTGCCTCAGCAAAAGGGCAAGCTTGCACTGTTCTTGGTTTTTAGACTTTATTTTTATGCTTGGATATGGGGCTGTATAATCTCCTATTAGGCAAGCTCCAGTGAACTGACTTCCCTGGAGTTGGATTGTCCAGTTCACAGGGGTATTTCTGGACCATTTCCTTGTAGAGCCTGACTTTATTTCAAGTCTATACTTCATTACTGAACATCTCTGAAAGTCTGTATTTATATAATGAGATTCCAAAGACTGATAAGTTAACCATTTGAGTACGATATGATGTCCCTGCTTTTTCTTGGCACCCCCTGAAATTGGTGTTCTTTCTTGTTTCACATTCAATTATTCTCTTTTTCTCCTGCATACAATGTTTCTAAATGCTCATGCAGCCACCTTATGGGTTTTTTAACATTCTCTATACTGAAATGTAATTAAATCTCTGTTCATAGTTGTGTCATCACTTTTTATCAGTTAGCCTTATTCTATTCTATTTCATTTTGCTAGGTGTATGTATGTATTTTAGCTATATTTCTCCTATTGTATTTTTACATTTTTAGACCTCTGCCACTTTAAGAACTGGAACCAGTGTTGTTGTCATCTGGGGAATCTTTCCAGGGGCATATCTCTGCACCCATTTCACCTACAAGGGTCAGAATGGGCTCAAAAGTAATCTTTGAGCCTTTTCTATTGGTCGATCAATGTGGTGACAATGTTTAGCCCATTTAACTTTGCCATTTTGAAATGAATGGAGAGCCACCATTTGCTGGGCATGTGCAGTGGAAAACTACATTACCCAGAATCCCCTTTTGCTCTGATTCACCTTACTACTCCAATTGCAGAGGCTGGTCTCTCGTCTCAACTTCTCCAGTTTAATCCTTTGCAGTCAGATAAGTACCTTTTTGGATATTTGTTCTTTTTCCTCATACTTTATGAAATTACTGGACTACTCTCTCCCACTTTAAAAGGGTTTTCTCTCTCAATATGTCAGATCCCAAGGGGCACATGGGGAAATCCAAGCATAAGGATTCTGGGGTCTTCAACCCTTTTGGTTCACTGTTTTTCATACCAAACTGGGCTTCCATGATTATATTCAGGCACCCTGTGTCCCTCTTGCACTGTGGCCCATACTACTCCCAAGGGGCGCTCCACTGCAGAGTAAGAGTTTGAGTCTGATGTATTCAGTTGCTTGTATCCCTTCTTCTGTTCAAAGGCTTCTCTATTCATGGCACCCCCATTCCCCCTTCCCCATTGGATATGCTGACCCTCTCTTTAGAGATAATCACAGTTGGTTGATGATTCCTCTGCAGAGGAGATTGATGTGGAGGAAATGGATTATTCCTTGTATTTTGGGGATGCCTATGTGAAAGATCCTTTCCCATTGGTTGAGGGGCTTATTAGAGCTGCTTTAGAGACTTTGCAGGTCCCTGAGCTTTCAGATGCAATTTCTTCCTCACAGGATATCTTCCAGTGGCACAAATGGAATCTTCCACTTTTCTTCCCCGTCATTCTTGGGACCACGCTATCCTGTAATAATGGAAGGAGCCTTAGTAAATGCTATTCCATCCTTTATCATTTCCTCAGCTGAAGTCTCTTCCCAGTGGGCTACCTCACCTACCATTGATTCCACCTCCACCTCTCTCTCTCTACTAAAAACACTGCTTTGCCTTTGACTGATGGCACGTTCCTCAAATATCAGGCTTATAAGCTCTTCGTTTCCTCCTTAAAGGTAAATTTGACTTACAGTAGGGCTCATTTTCGCTACAGCTTGGGTCTCTAGAGTCATGGATTTCTTGGATGAAAAACAGTCATGCCATTAGGGGGATCTTCCTAAGGATGAAGTGCTAGTTATGCTGACCAATATTATGGAGACTAATGCATATCTCATCTCTGGCAAGGCCTCCGCTTTGTCAGTAGCCATGTGTAACACTTTGTGGGTCAAGATTTAGTCGGTGAACCAATCTTCCAAAATGTTTTTGGTGTCTCTTCCCTTTATAGGATAATAACTTTTTGGACCTAACCTGGATAAGGTTGTTAGTGATGCTACTGGAGGCAATAGCACATTCTTGCCTTAGGGTTCATCAAAACATGCCTTTTTTTTTCCTAAGAAGACACTTGGTTTTCATCTCATTTACCCCTCCCCCCCGCCCCAGTTTGGGGCATCTAGTGTTCAAACCCCTCATGCCTTTAGACCCGCCCCACCCCATCCCCACACTAAGGCCCAAACGTGGCGGAATGATAAGTCTGCTCAGAAGTCTAAGTATATTACGCCGACCTCCACGTGATTTACAGAGTTCTTGTTCTTCTTTTCCCATAGGGGGCCGACTACATCTTTTTCAAGACGCTTAAAAATCTTCTGTAATAGACCAGTGGGTTTTGCAGGCTATTTCTGAAGGGTACAACATATATCCCAAATCCATTCCACCTCAGTGTTTCTTTTTGTTCAGACTTCCTTGAGATCCAGTTCAGATGCTTGCTATTTACAGATGCAATATCCTCCCTGTTGAAAAAACAAGTGCTGGTTCCTGTTCCAGCCCTTGAATGCTTCACCAGATTTTACTCTAATCTTTTTTGTGTTTCCCAAAAAAGGGTAGCTGCCACCATCCTATTCTGTTAAGTGTCTCAGCCAGTATGTGCAAGCTCCATGCTTCGATATGCAATCTCTGTGATCTGCTGTTATTGCTGAGATTTGTCTGGGAGAATTTTTTGTTAGCCTGAATCTCCAGGACTTCATCCAGACATTCAGCACATTCTACACTTTGCCTACTGGAGCAGTCATTACCAGTTCACCTCTCTTCCATTCCAAGGATTCTTATGAAGGTCATGGCTATTTTGGCAGCCCAAATCCGTGCTCAAGAGATATCCTTGACCTCTTACTTAAATGACTTTGTGGAAGCTGCGCTCGGTTCTCAGACTCAAGATTACATCCTGATCTTGAAGCAACATGGTTGGGTGTGTAATCTCAAGAAATCCTTTCGGGTACCTTGTGTACCTCTTGGTCGTGAGATCTGAAATGCTTCATATTATGCAATATCTTACACATTATTTGTGGGAATGGATTACATGAGAGTCCTAGGATGCCTGGTCTATGCTCTGGAAGCATTCTCCTATGCTTAATTTCACACAAAGTCTTTACAGATGGATTTTCGCAGGAGCAGTTAAGAAAATTCTCACCTGTCTCATTCCATGTTGCTGCCTCAGCGAGCAAAGGAGGAAATTCACTGGTGTTCACTATCCTCACCTAACCCTTACCAGAATGGGTGGTAGTCATCACAGATGCCACCCTGGGTCACTTAATGATGCATGGCTCCTGGACCAGGGATTACAGTCTTCTTCCAATCAACATTATGGAGATATGGATCATTTGCCTGGTGCTTTGCCACAGATTCCATGCTGTCGGACATACTGCTGAGGGTCCAATTGGACAAAGGAACAGCAGTTGCCAACACAGATCACCAATGAGGAACCAGGAGAGTCTGCTTGGGAGGAGATCTAAGAACTTCTTGAGTGGACAGAAGATCAAGTCCCAGCCAGTTCAGCAGTTCACGTTCAAGGAGTGGAAAAAGTGGTATCAGATTTTCTAAGTCACCAACATGTGGATCCTGGAAATTGGGAACTCAGATTATTTTGAACCAGATTGTCCAAATCTGGGGTGTTTCATCAGTGTATCACATGGCATCTTGTGAGAACCAGAAGTTCTGGTCTTCTTCATTTGTGATGTGCGTGATGTCCATTCCATGGAACTTTCATCTGGCTTGTGTATTTCGACTGTTTGCCTTAATTTCCAAGGTGCTGAGAGGGCTCAAGTCATTCTGATCACACTCTTTTGACCCTGTCAGTCTTAGTTCAGTGATTTTCCAAAATGTCTATCACAACTGTTTCACCTTCCTCTCATACCAGATCTTATGACTCAGGGTCCACTTCGTTACAGACAGGTGGAAAGGTTGGCTTTGACAGCATGGCTCTTGACGCTAGCATCTTGCAGAAAAAAGGTTTATCCAACTTTGTCATTTCCACTGTGGTTCAGGATAGGAAGCCTGTATCTATTGAGTCCTATAATAGGCTCTGGTTTCTGTTTTACCAGTGGTATCCCCCGCAGTTTTTCAGTCTAACTACAATTATGGCCTTTCTTGTGGATGATGTTAAAAGGGTCTCAGCCTGAGTTTTATTATGGTTCAGATCTGTTCTTTTTCATGAGGTAAAAGGTGGTACCATGTTAGTCGCAGAAAAAACATAAGACTGGTAGAGTAAAACTGATAGATTTTTTTTTGCTAAATAAGTGGCTTTATGATGCAAGCTTTCAATGTTGCAAGCCTTAAAGGTATAGTAATGTTTCAAAATAAAAGCAGCTCCAATTAATCTTCATAGTATTTGGGCCATGGAGAGCTTTATATCAATACTGTCAGAGTTGTAGTTCAAGAGTAATTGAATGATAAAGTATCCCCCTTCCGTCCCTTTTACTGATGTAACACTGCTTACCTCAGAACAGAAAGGTGGTGTCCAGGTGGCTTGCAGAGCGGGACAATCCTCAATTAGCATAAGGGAAAAACCTGAAACATATGTCAAGGGGCAGGGTTTTCATTGTTCTCACAGTAAGAAGAGGGTCCCTTGCTGTGAGCTGTCTGGTCTTAAGACCAGATTCCACATCTGAGGGGAGGTGGCTTACACTAGGTAAAAGGGGCGGGAGGGGGATTCTTTATCATTCAATTACTCTAGAACTACAGCTCTGACAGTATTGAAATAACACTCTCCATGGCCCAAATACTATGAAGATTAGTTGGAGCTGCTTTTATTTTGAAACAATACTATCCCTTTAAAATGAAGGCTGAATACAAAATACATGGCAGGTTACACCAGGGCTCAAATACCGGACTCCAAGTCACCATGGAGCGTAGAAGTTTGGACCTGGCACCCAACAATACCCTTCATATTATACACAATAGCTTCCATGAGCATGAGTGATCATGTATGTAAAAAAATGCATATAGTGCGGAATCTTTGATCCCGCACTATGTGCAATAAAAAAATAATAATAATCAGACTTCATAGGGGCATCGGGACCCCTCTTGATGCCATTCCAGCTTTGATCGTATATCCAGTAAAAATAGGCGATGACTGCTACGACCAGGAAGGCGATCGCCACCTTCCCTCTAAATCCTTCTCTTCCACCCGGCATTCTATGAATGCGTCTGTTAAGTAGGTGAGCCTTCAAGATCCACATGATGCGAGTGGGTCTGGCGGGCCCTCCTACTCAACTCGGACATCCATAGTACACCGGTTTGAAGAAGAGGAGGTAGAGGAAGTTTGTGATTGCCTTCTTGGTCCTGACATTGATCGCTTATCCTACTGGATAGACAATGCTGCGGGGGGGGGGGCGTGGATGGATCAGGAGAGCCCCCACACGAGGTCTGATTTTAAAAATGAGTTAATAAAAACATAAAAATAATAAATAAAATCTCGCCCCCCAGCTTGGCTCCAAGACTGTTTGATTCCTCTCCTTCCCACCACCAGCCTTGTTCTTGTCCACTGGTAGCCACAGATCCCCATGTACATTGTGTGACTCCCCCACCAACCTTCTTTCCTTGCCCACTGGTAGCCAGAGATCCCCCACATACACTGAGCGACCCCACCAACCTTGTTACCCTGCCCATTTGCAGTCACAGATCCCTATATACACTTCCTGACCCCCAAGCCGGGTCCCACTGTCTCTGGTAGACATCCCCCAAATGAACTGTCTAACCCCTCCCGCAGCAGTAGTCATAGAACCCCACATATTATCTGACCCCTCCAGCCTGGTTTCACTGGTAGCCACAGAACCACACTTTAATCTGTCTGACAGTCCACTTTTGTTCCATTGGTAACCAAAGGATCATAGACACTATCTGCTTCCCCAGCCTTGTTCCACTCGATGGAAGGTTCTCCTCTGATGCAGGGTCTGGCTCCTAATTATGTGGTCTGACTCCTTGAGTCAAACCAAACTTGTCAAGCCTTGGTTTATAGACTCATGCAGATTGTTTTTACATTTACAGTTCATGCAAGTAAAATTTTTCTCACTTGTCACCATAATTCACTTCTTAGGCTACATAGCTGCTGTGCATACTGGCTATTGTAGGAGTGCGTTATGCTGAAAAGTGCGATAAGAATTTTAATTTCAGTGGAGTGTAAATGTAAAAACAATTTACTTGAGTATATAATTTGACATATATTTTGTATTGAGTCTTCATTCTAAATATGCCTGAAGAAGACCTGAAATGTCTTGAAAGCTTGCATCCTAGAGCCACTTAGTTAACCAATAAAGGTACCTCTTTTACTCTACCAGACTTGTGCTTTTTCAGATTGCTTTTGTCTCTTGACATAAAGACCTTTGTTCATGGGGGGTAGCTCAAGACTACCCTGCCTTAAGGTTTCCCAATCCTCTATGGAACCTGAATATTGTGTTAGAAGGTTTCCAGAGGCCTCCTTGTGAGCCTCTTTCATCCATTTCTTTGTGTATTCTGACTCTTCAGATGGCCTTCCTTTAGGTCATTGTTTCTGTTCTCAGAGTGGCTGAACTTCAAGCGCTATTTTTCAAACACCCTTTCCTGGATTTCCACCAGGGCAAGGTGGTTCTTCATACTCCCAGATGCTTATTGCTCAATGATCTCTCAGATTTTCATATCAATCAGGAAATTGTCCTTCCTTCTTTTTGCTGTCAGACTTCTAACAAGCAGGAGCTCCATCTGCTGGATTTGGTACGTTGTCTTAAGTACTATGTCCATTGCTTGCAGCTTTTCAGGAAATCAGACTCCCTTTTTGTCATTCCTGATGCCCTTGAGGGCCAGGCTGTATCCAGAGTAACCACTGTGTCTTGGATCAAAGCCACTATTCGGCAGGCATATGTGAATTGAAAGAAACCTGTCCCTTTCTGAGTCATGGCACACTACACCAGATTTGGGCCTACAAAATTAGTCTTCTGCTGAGCAACTGTGTAAGTGGGGAGTTGGTTATCTACACACCTTCACCAAATACTACCGGATCAATGTCCTGGCCTTGTCTGAGGCCACCTGAGGTTATTCAAGTGTTTTCTTTCTTTACGCAGAGTTCTGAACCCTGTTGGTTCTTGTTCCAGGTCAGCTGTTTGGTATGCAAGTTTGTTGTCCACTGGCACTTGAAGTTCACATGGGAACCGTTAGTACTGTGGAGTACTGGCCTTCAGTGGATGGGTCTTTTTTCCTGCATACATGGAATCATGGTATATCCCTATGATTCCTGTATTTGACATTGGACATAAGAGAGAGGAGGATTTCTGTGAACTTGCATTGAAACCATTTTATCTAGAAGGGAAGAGTGGAAGTGCCCTGCCCTCTGGAGGAGGGAACTTTACCCCGTGGTTTCTGTGTTCCACATGGACTAAGAGAAAATTATTTAAAGTGATAGTATTACTTCAAAATTACTATCCCTCATATTGTAGCCCTTAATAAACTGAGTTAAATGACACCAGCAGCATCTCTCAAACCTTTATGGTGTAAGAGATAGCCACTTTCAAAGTTTCCTCTCCCCTGACATCAGCGTTCTGCTGCCAGCAGGGGAATCTGGTCCCGGGACAGGCGGAGGCTCTTAAACAGAGCTGATATCTCATTATGGAAGGAAAAATGATTCATTGAAACAATCTTCTACGTGTGCTTGGTTACCAAGCACACGTAGAAGACTGTTTCAATTAATCATTTTTCCTTCCATAACGAGATATCAGCTCTGCTGAAGAGCCTCCTCTTGATTCAGAGACCAGATTCTCCTGCTGGCAGCAGAACGCTGACGTCAGGGGAGAGGAAACTTTGAAAGCGGCTATCTCTTAAACCATAAAGGTTTGAGAGATGCTGCTGTTGTCATTTAACTCAGTTTATTAAGGGCTACAATATGAGGGATAGTAATTTTGAAGTAATACTATCCCTTTAACTGCAAACTCACTAAAATCCTTTATTTTTATTTTTTTTTATTTTCCTCCTTAAGATCACTTCCCAACTCATTTAGGCCTTTCCTTGATCGTTGATATACTGGATATCTGAAGTGTGGGGAGGTTGTAGCATTTTGATTACTGTATGCAATCTTGTGGCAGCCCAAGGGTTAAAGTACATTTCTGTTACAGCTTGTAAAAAGCTGTCACAGATGCAAGCTGCCCATGGTGGATGTAGCAACGGCTCCACCTGGCTACAAAACATTTTGAACTCAAGATATCAGAAAAATACGGTTCTCTTTTTAATAATTTTTGAAAGAAACTCATCCAAGCATAGGGTACCCTTGTTTGAAACTATATGAAAATATGTAAAATATTTTTTTTCATAATTATGGAATACTGTTTCTTTAAGTTTAGATATCTGTAAAGAAACGGAAAACTGCCTATATGTTCTGCTAGCAGATTTACTGTAATAAGTTAATTTTTCAAGAAGTATTTTTTATTTATTGCCAGCAAGTTATGCTAATGAGTCCCTGTTCTGAGCCAGTTTCACCACATATTGTGCTATGAATGAATCTGGGCAGATCCTACATACGGTGAATGATAAGTCTGACTTCGATCAGAGGTAGTTCACATACTATGCAGGGAATTAGCATGAGGTGCCAGACTGTGCCATGAAAAGGTGACTTTTTAGTACAAAACATAGACCGATTTTAATTCTAAACCCAACTAAACTTGTGTTAGGGTGACAGATTCACTTTATACTCCTTGAGTTCTAGAGAGGTGTGTCCGAGACCTCTCTAGCATTGAAGGCCTATAGAAATAAACTGGATTTATTTTCTGTTTGATGCAGATATTTTTAGTTCATTATTTTTTTTTTTAATAACTTTGTGTAAATGGCTTTTAGTGTACTTTGGCTTCGATGCCTAATAACAAAGGTAACAAACATGAATTTTGAAAGCCAAATTGATATGCAACACATTGATTTGCAGTGATTTGTGTATTCCTCTGGCACTGGAAGGTTTAACCCTTTGAGTGCCAGAGGGGTACGCAGCACATTGCTTTACAAACGGTTAAGCAAGCTTGTTTACATCCTGTTGTGGTCTATAAAACACATCCCAGATTGTCAGACATAGAGTGAAGTGGGCGGCAGAAGCCGTTCAGTAATGAGTGTTTAGATTGGGCTGGTATGTGTATAAAAGCAAGAATGTGTCCTGTAACTATTTATATAGTGGGGAAAAGCTAAATACAGCTTTCCGAGTCACGTGTCTGAAGGCCATTAATGGTTTACTGGAGGTCGCTGATAACTAATGTTTACTCAATTTTCCATCATGGCAAAACTTTTATTTACGCTCAAAATGTATTCTTAAGTAGTGTGTATGTTCTTTGTACACTGTGAACGTCATAGAATTTTTTCTTGGTTCTTATTGGTGGAAAGTCAAAAGCTTGAGTCCGAGTCAGTTACAATGGCCCATATTTATAAAAGCAAACTGGAGTTATTTTGTAGTAAACCAACTGCATTATAGGGGACAAACAAAAATTCCTGTTAAAGGGGAACATTCACATACAAAAAACTTTTGAGCATTTGTTTAATTACATAAGAAACATTAGGAAAGGTGCTTTTTTTTTTTTTTTTTTTCTTAATTATTAAGATATTATACTTCAAAGTTCTCAACTTCCGCATACTGCGGCACGGCTCTCAGGACTTCCCAGCAGCCTGTCATTCTCTTCCCACCTCCCTCCCAGCTTGTCCCGGGAGCACTTCCGCGCTTCACTTCGGTGTGGTGTGAACGGCTCCTAGCATTACAAGTTGCAACCTCAGTATAATGCTAATCGCCGCTTCCTGTAATGCTAGGAGCCTTTCACACCACACCGAAGTGAAGCGTGAACGCGCTCCCGGGGGCAGCTGGTAGGGAGGTGGGAGGAGAATGACAGGCTGCTGGGAAGTCCTGAGAGCCCTGCCGCAGCTACAGTATGCGGAAGTTGAGAACATTGAAGTGTAATATCTTAATAATTAAGTAAAAAAAAAAAAAAAAAAAAAAAAAAAAAGCACCTTTCCTAATGTTTCTTATGTAATTAAACAAATGCTCAAAAGTTTTCTGTATCTGAATGTTCCCCTTTAAATTAAAATGAGCTTTTAATCCCCTGAATGCTAGAGAGGTCTTCTGTCTAGCATTCAAAGGGTTAAAAAGCTTTATTCAATTGCATGGGGATCTAGGAATTGTTGTTTTTTGTCTCATGATGCAGTTGGTTTACTCCAGAATATGGGCCAGTGTTCTTAGTATCCAGAAACCTTTTAAGACTGAAACATTTGACTTTATCCCTTTTTCACCTTAAAGCAATAGTAATAGATCAAAAAAACTGGGCTACAATTTATTAATCTGCATAGTTTGTAGTACATGTAGAGCAGTATTTGTAGTTCATGAGTAATCCTATGTAATAATTCACTAAATCATGTGTAACGCCGTGACATGCGCAGTAGAAGCTGCTGCGCGTGCTGCAGTCACGCGCAGTACAGACTGCCCGTGCAGTGGCTGATACAGAGCTGGGCGCTCCGCACTCTGTTTCAGCCATGGCGCGGGCAGTCTCCACTGCGCGTGACTGCCCCGCCACTGGGTGGTAGTGGCACTGTGGCCCGTGTAACAGGCTGTTCAACTAGTTTAATTATAAAGTATCCCCCTCCCGCCCCTTTTACTGATGTAATAATGCCTCTCATGCCAGTCCGGATGGATCGAAGTGAGGGACAATCTTCAGTGAGCATATGGAAAAACCTGTCCACCTTTATCAAGAGGGGCAGGGCTTACCTTATAGCATAAATTGTACTTCGCTGTAATCTGTCTGGTCCGATGAACGGATTCGTGAAGGCAAGCAGCATAAAATAGGTAAAAGGGCCTGGAGGGGAACACTCTTTATAATTAAATTACTCATGAGCTACAAATTGGCTAGTATTGAAATCCTGCTCTACATGGACAACAAAATATGCTGATTAGTTGGAGCGAGGTTTATTTGGATCTATTAGTATCCCTTTAAAGACCACATATACTTTCACATCTTTTCTAGGTGTTTGTTAAAGGTGGTTTAACATTTAATGTTGTAGTTCTAAAATAGTCCTGAATAGAGTTTTTGACTTACAAAAAAATTGCATATAATGCCAGGTAAAGCCCAGATCAATTGCTTATGAATGGTTTAGATGCCCCCTAGTACTCACAGGGTTAAAATATTAATTTGCAGATAAACTCAAAGCAGCTATCCTCCTGACCTTAGGCTGTGTGGCAAATGTTTAGGGCTTTTTAACACAAGTAACAGATATTTAGAAGCTCTCTAAAACATTTTCTTCACTCCTTTTCCAGTGTCCCTCAGTGATCACGTAGCAGGAGATGTAGCAGCCAGCCTGCCTATTTGAGTGTCAACCAAATATGATTGGCCAACTCACACAGGCATCAACCAATCTTTGGAGGTCACAGTGAGCATCTTGACCACTAGTGTAGCTCATATAAATTATCTGCCAGTGACCCCACTGGCTTTTGTGCAGATCAACCTTTCTTCAAGCTAACTAGGTTCCTGCTAGAGTACAGTAAACTTGCAGCATGATGGAATATGTTGCGTTTATGCGAGGCTTAGTTGCAGGTGTGATTGGCACCATAAGCCACCAGTTTACATTTCTGTTCAGGTGACTTAACCAACACATCTCCACTGCATTAATGTCACATGTTATAGACCATAATGTTTTGTTCCTAGTACAAGGTAAGTTAAATTGTTGGCCTAGATGTGGATCTTATGATTTAGCCTGTACATTTTTTTCCTTTATGTTCACATGCCTCTCTCTCTATTTAAAGCTATTACATGGTTTTGTAGCATCTGTCCCTCAATTCATTGTCAGTCTGGCCCTGGAGGAGGAAGTTTGGACTCCCCTGCTTTAATGGAACACTGTTTTATTCCTATAAACCAGTGTGGAGAAAATGAGCTGACATTAACGGGCATTCAGGCAGACCTAAAATATAGACATCCAGCCATAACAATGTGCAGCTGATTGCTCTTTTGTTAATTACTTTTTCTTCTCTAGTACATTGAATGCTTGTGGTCTCTAACACGTTGCTTTAAAATGTCTTCTAGACCTCTAATATTCAAGGTGATTAAATTCCCATTTAAATAAATGAGAATCTTTAGTTGTCCTCTACAGTGATGTTGGTTTGCTCCAGAATTGCATCGGTTTTCCTTTATTCCAAAGTACAGTTGTATTTTCAAACCCTAACCATTCAAAGTGTTCTCTTGTAAGACATGTAAGTTGGTCCCCATTGCCACATTATGAAGACCTCCTTACTCCTTTTTATCTGCAAACTATAAAGCTATAGAAGAAAGTAATAAAGTGATTATACAGCCTCTGAGTGGTGAAGCTTTGTTGTAAAATGACAATGGCTGCACCTTTTTCTTTAAAAGCCCCTACTGTAAAATCATTTTACATCAATAACTTTTCCCGAATGGAAAGCTATTGGATAATTGCACAGTAAAATGGGTGATTATGATTAGAAAGTGAGGGCATTTTTATTGAACACTTAGCTGAAGTGAGCCTTTTAATGCTTTGTCGTTTGGAAATGTCCTGCCAACTATTTGATTTTTAAGTTTTTTTTTAACCATTGTTAATGGTTTTGGGACTTGGGCAACTCCAGCTGTTGTGGGATAGAACTTCCATCAATGGCTGGCCAGGGATGATGGGAATTCTAGTCCACATTAACTAGTATCCCCAGATTGCCCATCCTTACTTTAGATGTTTAAGAGTTTCCTGTTCTCTGAAACTGCTGCATTAAAAAGCAGTAAACTTATGTTATAGGACAGTTATTGCTGAGTAAAATAGGTGTACGCCCACTGCTGTGAGAGTCTCCATTTAAAAGCTTGATTCTTGATATTTTTTTTTTTTTTTCTTTCTTTCTTTCTTTCTTTCTTTCTTTGTCCACTCCTTAAGCCACGAAGCCAGCAGTTAAGAACCATGGGACATTTATTTTTAGGAATTTATTCAGGGCCCCCCGAACGGCATGCAGCCACGTGGAGAGCCCTCAATTCCATGACGCGACTGAACCATCATGGTTACTTATGGCAAGTTCCCCCATGACGGTCCTGGAACGTCATGGGTCATTAAGGGGTTAAATAAACCAGTTTTCTGTTTTGATCAACAGGCATTGTTTTTTAATCATAACCTTCAGATGCTCCCTGAAAACTAACCACTTAAGGGAACCCTATCAACTATGGAAATACATTAGATGCCTTTAAAGGGATAGTAATACTTAAAATGTAAAAAAATATGTTGTAGGGTTTATCCCCCTGAGTAAAACAAGAGTACTCCCACTGCTTAAAGGTGTTTCATTCAAAAGTTATTAATTTTCAAAGTTGAATTTTATAGGTGCAATATCACAGTGGCCTGAAATTGTACAGTGGCGCTGTTGCTACACGATCCTATGGACAGCTCTGGTCCCGGGAACATAAATCTCCATAGGATGGTGTAGTAACAGCGCCACTGTACAATTTCAGGCCACTGTGATATTGCACCTAAAAAATTCAACTTTGAAAATTAATGACTTTTGAATGAAACACCTTTCAGCAGTGGGAGTACTCTGGTTTTACTCAGGGGGATAAACGCTAAAACATATTTTTTCTTTTACATTTTATGTATTACTGTCCCTTTAAAAGGGGCCTGGATACTTTTTTAAAGGAGCAGAATATAGAGGGCTATGTAATGTTAGTATTGGGATTAATATTTATGTTGGGCTTGTTGATCCAAGGAGAAATCTGATTGACATTTGGAGTCCAGAAGGAATTTTTCCCCCTTTCAAGGCAGATTTTGAAACTGCTGAAATAAAAGGATAGTAATGTTTCATAATAACAGCAGCTCTAATTAATCATCATAGTATTTGGACTTTGGAGAGTGTTATTTCAATTCTGTCAGAGTTGTAGCTCAAGAGTAATTCAATGACAAAGTGTCCCCCTCCCGCCCCTTTTACTGATGTAACACTGTTCAGCCAGGGCAGAAGGGAGGTGCCCAGGTAGACTGCAGAGAGGGACAATCTTCAATTAAGATAAGGGAAAAACCTGAAAAACTTGTCAAGGGGGGCAGGGATTTCATTGTTCTCGTAGGAAGAAGATTGTCCCCTGCTGTTATCTGTCTGGTCTTACAACCAGATTCACATCTGAGAAGAGATGGCTTACACTAGGTAAAAGGGGCGGGAGGGGAAACTTTGCTTGTGAATATTTCTCAAACCATAAAGGTTTGAGAAATAAGACATATCATTCTTCATATTTTTTATTAATGCCTACAAAATAAAATAAAGTTAAAACGAAGTATTACTGTCACTTAAGTTTGTGTTTTTTTTTTTTTTTTTTTTTGCCTTCTTTTGGATCAGCAGCGGTAAACAAGAATAGGAAAAGGGTTGAACTTGATGGACGCAAGTCTTTTTTTTTCAACCTAAACTACTATGTAACTACCTCCATAACAGGTATGAGCAAGTTCAGACCAACAGCCTGTCCAACTTCTGCTCACTATCATTCCCTTCTAATATCACTCTCCCCACCTACAACCCCATCACAACCTCATTATTCACATAGTCTTTTCTCCCAAACAGAACCACCTCTTCCCTGGACCACTGGACCACTGCATTCAATAGTACTTCTTTCTCCCACCCATTGATCAGGAGGCACTTATACCCCATAGCACTTACTCCTTCCTCTAGACTGTAAGCTGTCACAAGCAGGGCCCCCATGGTCCTTTTGTTTCCCATGTTCCCTTTGTACTATTTAATATCTCTTTATGCCTGTTCCCTATCGTATAGCACTTCAGAATAAGTTGGCGCAGTCAATGGCTGAAACTATCCCACAGAGTTCATATTTTTTTCAATAGTTTTCAACTTCTTTAAGGGGATAGTAACACTTAATATATAGTAGGAGATATATATAATACATATATATTGTAGGGTGTATCCTTCTGAGTAAAACAAGGGTACTCCCACAGCTGAGAGGTGTTATATTCAGAAGTTATTGAATCTCAGACTTAAATATCTTAGGTGCAATATATCAGTGGTCTGAAATTTTACAGTGATGCTGTTCCTACACCATCCTGTGAGGTTTATGGTCAGTTGACCCACAGCTTCCCATAGAATGATGTAGCAACAGCACCACTGTACAGTTTTAGGCAATTGAGCTACTGCACCTAATAAATTCAAGTTTTAGCTGCTATAACTTTTGACTAAAACACCTCTCGCCAGTGGGGAATACCCTTGTCATTTAACACTGGATGCAAATCTTGCACCTAAGGGGTTTAATTCTATTTGCAGCCCTTCAGTTGTTGTTAGAGTACAACATCCAATTTAAACCTTTGAATTCCAGATAGGTACACAACGTTTGCAATGCATTGCCTACCATTCTGGCACTCATAGGGTTAAATTGATGGAAACTGTAATCTAACAACAGCCAAAGGGTCTTATTTTGCCCACTGTTGTTAAAAGAACACAAACTGCTCTTAACAGTACATCCCGCTTACCTTAACCCTATGAGTGTCAGAGAGGTACTGCAATGCGCTGTGTACCCCTCTGGCACTTAAATGTTTAATCTGGGTAGAACATCCTAACTGTCACAATTAATTTCCCCAGATTGACCTTTTAACCCCTTAGCGACAGCCGCGTTCGTACGCGGCTGTCACCTTAACGCCCGAGGAACATTTTTTTTTTTTCTCAAACAAGTCCGGAGTCTCCAAGCGGCGTGCAGCCGCATGGAGACCCGGACTTCCGTGACTTACCAGGTACGTCCTCTGTCACTAAGGGAAAGTTTCTGCGGGACGTACCTGGTAAGTCATCCTTCGTTAAGGGGTTAAATAGAACTATATACAAAGATAAACTACTCTACATTGCAATTTACCTGTTAAGCAGTCTGTATATTTTGATTCATTTTTAGCTACTTTCCTGTTATCCGGGAACCATTTTCAAAACTAATTCCTGTCAGAATCTGCTGTTATTGTTTCCTGTCAGAATTTGTTGTCTCCTGTCAGCGAATCTAATTTACACACTAACCTTAGTTTACACAAGAACTTTGCAGTCCATTTTGCCATTGGTTTTTGAAGGTACTTTCCTGTCATATCCTATTACAATAAAGTTTTTTGTTTAACAATATTTGAAAAATATAATAATAAAGATTTTGTTTCAAAATGTTTGAAAAATGTTTTGAAAAATGGTTCCGGATAAGAGGAAAGTACTGGAATTAGTTTTGAAAATGGTTCTGGATAACAGGAAAGTACCAATTTTTATCCTGATCTTCATTTTTATGTTATTGAACTTTGTTCAAAGTTTGTTTGAGTTTCACTTGTTTTCCTACAGTCCATGGTATCCTAGTGACCGCTTCTTGCAGTCCTGAGGCACACAGCTATTTGCTGTGCAAATCTCAATATCTCAGTAGGGAGCTTCTCTGTAGCCTTTCCATGTAGTGAGATTTGGTTCCTGAGGGTGCAGAGAAAGGAGAAGGGCAGTGTCAGGAGGAATGCATAAGTATATAGGGAGCACTTTGACTAGTGGCGTGGAGATGTACTGATGAAACCGCAAGAAGGCTACTTCCTTCCTTAGATATACCGGTAGATTATAACGGTGACCTATATATTCAATATGGATTAGTGGGCGTGTTGGTGTTTAGATTGAGATAAAATGTCTTGGGGGGGCAGTTATGTGACAGTGTCTCTTTAATTAGTCCTGCATATCATATGCACAGAGGTAGACATGATATTGTGTTGCATGACTCCAAATGACATGTTCTGAGGAAGGAATGCTTCACTGAGTGGCGTTTAGTGTCCTGAAGTCTGGCAGTGAAGAATCATGTCTGCCTCCATTAACATGGAATCCACTACTAAGTAATGGAGAAAAATATGAATATATAATATATGTGAGAGAGAGGTATCTCACTGTAACAGCATGAGTTGCAGTATCACTTGGCATTAACAGGGTTAATGTTGCATGGAATTTTGGGGGATTAGGAAATGAAGTAAAACTGTTGTGTAGTGATAAGTAAGGGGAAAACTAAGCACTCATCTAAATGGATTTGATTTCAGACGCTCCAGGATTAGAACATAAGAAGGATTTTCATTTTCTCCAGGCGTGACGTTTCAACGCCCCAAACCGGCTGCTCCTTTTATGTCAATTCAAGGCCTTTTTTTTTCGTTTTTAAATCTCTGCGCCTTTTTCATTTGATGGTCTGAGAATGCTGGCACAAAGCAGGATAGATCCACAGGAGGGATACATATCCGTGTTGTATGTGCAAGCTGGGGAGGGGGGTTCCTTTACACTGTCTGGAGAGGAGGTGGGAGGGAGAGGTTGTGGAGATGGCTGTATCAGTGGGATGTCAGTATGACAGCTTGTCAGCCAGCTCAATGTGTCTTCTGTCTCCAGGCTCCCTGCTGCTCTGTGCGTGTCTCGCTCTAGATCGCTTCCCGCTGAGGCTTTCTTTGGCTTTGCACCTATTCGTTATCTATTTGGATTTCACCTGGGTGGAGATGTGAAATTTAAAGAGACCACATCATTAAAGATGAATAGGTCCTTATAGTCTCTAAAAGCAGAATATAGCTATTGCATGGGCATCTAACGTGTTGCCTGCTTAATCCCAGATTGTGTCCCTTATGAGAGATTTTTTTTTAATTACCTAATCAGCTAGCACACATGAACTAGTAGGCCAGGAGGGCTTAAACTCCACCTCAACACTTAATAATTTTACTGACTCCCTGTGTTTACTGAGGACAGTTCAGTCTAAGTTCCAGAATTCTCATTTATTAGCGCTAGGCCTGTAACTGAGCACTTTTATATGAATAATAAGCGCATACATTTTTAATGCTTTAGTAACAGGCTATAATTCACCAATTCCATCACTGGAAATTAATGCAGCTCTCGAATAAATTGACTTCTGATCATGTGGGCTTTGACTGAAAAACCTGAACGCCTTTGACTTACTGGAGTAAGTGACTCTTAGGACTTTATGTTCAAAAGAAAAGTGCTGTATTTCTGGGGTAAACAACTGCACAATACGGGACAAACACACTCTTGGTAAATAACCTAGAAAATGATTGGGATGCCATGAAAATTACAGACTGTATTAGACGTATCTTCAGTAACGGGTTACTGGGTTATGGATCTGCAGTCAGTCTTTGTGAAGGTAGCCCACTGATTGCCAGAGACGTAGCCAACGCATCGGAGGGTCTTATTCAGGCTGTCCTAGAGGCATTTATGGTATTAGTGGCTTCCAATTTTAGTTCCTCTTCCCAGGATGCATTTTTCACTGTCGTCCAATACAGGTCACTGGTACTCTGGGAGGCGTAAGTCCCCTTTAATAGGCAGGAACAATTATGCAAATAATCTGCAAGGGGCGGAGCCTCCCCTCTTACTTAAGCCACCTTCTGGCCAGAGCCACTCATATTGATTTGTTCCTGGTGTGCTTCACACCAGGTAGAGAACATCTATGCATCTTAGTATTTTATTATTTTTTTATTCAAATATGGAATACCACCATTAGGAGGGTGACCATGGCTGTGAATTGCCCTCTTTAAAGTGGCTGGTGCAGCTTCCAGGGATTTCCTGTGGACCTATACCCTGAAGAGGGGACAGCTTGTGTTAAGCAGCTCCCCTGTTGGGGAATTTACCTCTGGTTCTTTCCCTCCCTATCATGGTCACCTGAAGACAGAAGTCAGCAAGGAGGTGAGTCACCCATTGAGTGCTGAAGGTCCACTTGTCCCCACAGTGTCCCTTTGATGGGCTTGTATTTGGGAGTTTTAATACACTCCAGCACTCATAGGGTGTTTTTATTGCATTATTACTGTTTATGCAATTTCTGTGTTATTCTCTGAGTTTTGGAGCATTGGGTATTCATTTATTTATGTTTCTCATGTGTTTCATGCTTGTTTGGGCACTTTTTAATGTTTTCTTAAACTTTATTAAAAATGGTGTTCCGCGCCTTTAAGCGCGGCTTTTTCCCGCTCAGACGCAAGGGCTCCTTTACTCTCTATGGGAATTCACAGTATGGGACATATCTCTGGAACCGCTTGTCACAGCAACTTCAGAGAGGGCTCATTTTAATTCTAGGCTCCTGCTCTATCATCCGGAATGTGTTTTATTTATGTGGGGTGTTCAGGGGGGCTTCGGGCACTGTTTGGGGTACTTGTAAGGAAAAACTACATTTCCCATGAGCGCTTGGTTCGCGCTCGTTTCTGATTGGCTGTCACGACGGCCGCCATTTTGTGGTACTTTTCCTAGGCGAGTACACTACGCAGGGACCGAGCCTTCTCTCTCCTCAACAGATTAACCCTTCGCTGGCCAGATAAGTCCGTTTTTAGAACATTTCTGGGGTGAAACTTTAATCTTATCACTTTTTCTGGGTGATAGTGTTATTAGTGGGGTATATTGACGCTGTGAGCATGTCTACTTCACTGGAGCTAGGGGCTAGACCCAAGTCTAAGGAGGATGGGGGGTCCGCTACCCCCACGGCGTTTTGCTCCTCTTGCCACATTGGGCTGGATGGCGATAATGTGGGGGATCTATGCCCTAATTGTACTGGTCAAGATAGCAACCCTGGGCTCCCCAGCCACGCTATTGAGCCATCTTGGGTGAAGGAGTTTAAAGCTGCCACTAGGGATCTCAGATCCACACTTCAACTCTTTCCCTCTCAGGTACAGGGGGCTCTCCAGGTCTGGCAGACCCCCTCTACTATCAGGACCTCCCTGCCTAAGCCACAGGGAGCTCCTGATATCACTGATTCTTCTGAAGAAGAACTTTTACAGGATTCTGATGCTGAGGAACGTACTGTTATTGAATCTAACAGGTCCATTGGGGACCCCTATGAGTGTGACCCTGAAGTTTCGGCTGAGGGTCTGATCAGAGCGGTTCTGAATACGCTCAACCTTCCTCTGACTCAGGAATCCACTTATGATCCTTCTGATGTTTTTCAGAAAAAGCCATCTAAGCCTGTTGTTTGTTTTCCAACTAACCCTACTCTTGCCCGTCTGGTCTCTGAGGCATGGAAGAATCCTGATAGATCTTCCTCTGTCTCCAAAAAGTTTGCCAAACTTTACCCTTTTCCTGAGGCGGAGCTGGCAAAATGGGTTCATCCTCCCAAAGTGGATGCTCCTGTGTCTAGACTATCCAAATCTACTGCTTTGGCTGTCTCAGATGCCTCTGCCTTGCAGGACTGGACGGATAAGAAACTAGAGCTCTCTCTTAAGTCTATTTTTGCCTCCATTGGCACAGCCATGCGCCCCACTTTTGCTGTGGCATGGGTTAATAGAGCTATTGCGGCCTGGACTGAACGACTGACTGAAGCGGTTCGCCAGGATGCGCCTGTATCTGAACAGTTGCAGCTTCTTGCTAATATCACTGAAGCTCAGAACTATGTTGCTGATGCTGCTTTTGATGCTGTGCGCATGATGGCGAGGGCCTCCACTTCTTCTGTGGTGGCTAGACGCGCTCTTTGGCTGAAAATTTGGTCTGCTGCTACAGCCTCTAAGAAGGCTTTGCTTTCCTTGCCCTTTCAGGGGAATTTGCTTTTTGGGTCTGAACTCAAAGAAATGATCAGTGAGGCTACTGGCGGTAAAAGTACTCTTCTACCCTCAGTCTTTAAGAAAAAGTTTCCAGCCAAACGCAATCGGTCCTTTCGTTCCTTTCAGACTGAGACACGCTCCTCGGCCCAAACGGGTCCTCCCACTACGCGCTCCTCCTCCAAGCCCAAACAGTCCTGGAGGCCCAAAGTTGCCTCCAAGGCCAAGACCTCCAAGACTGCTTCGGCATGACTCGCCGAACCCGGGTCCGCATCCGGCTGTAGGCGGTCGTCTCCGCATCTTTCGCCGGACTTGGGAGGAGTCAGTGGCGGACCCATGGGTTCTTCAGGTGGTGTCAGAGGGATACAGGATCCCTTTCTCTTCCCTTCCTCCTTTTCGGTTCCATTTTACTCGTCCTTCTCAGGAACCCACAAAAAGGCGTCTGTTCGACGACGCTATTCAGGATCTCTTGGACAAAGAGGTCCTGGAGGCGGTTCCTCAGGGGGACACAGGTTCAGGATTTTATTCCAACCTGTTTGTGGTAGCCAAAAAGGACGGAGGAGCTCGTCCCATTTTGGATCTCAAAGATCTCAATGCCTATGTGGTGACTTCCCACTTCCGCCAGGAGTCCCTGCGCTCTGTGATTGCAGCAATGTCTCCAGGGGAGTTTCTTGCCTCCCTGGACCTTCAGGATGCTTATCTTCACATCCCTATTCATCCAGAGAGCAGGCGGTATCTCAGGATTGCCTGCCACAGGGGACACTTTCAGTTTGCAGCGCTCCCCTTTGGGCTGACTTCAGCCCCTCAGGTCTTCCAGAGGGTGTTGGGCTCCTTGATAGCGGTGCTCCATCAGGATGGGATCAGAGTGACCCCCTACATGGACGATCTCCTACTGAAGGCCTCCTCAGCGGAGCTTCTCCACCAGCAATTACAGATGTGCATGCACACCCTGAACCGTCATGGCTGGATCCTGAATCTGGACAAGTCGGACTTGATTCCATCTCAGAGGCTTCTGTTCCTGGGTCTCCTGTTCGACACTCGCCAATGCATGGTGTTTCTTCCAGAGGACGTGGCTCACCAGATAGCTGTCAGAGTGGCTGGAATCCTGGACCTGGACGTGATTCCAGTTCCGAAGTTGTCGTCCTTAGTGGGGAAGTTCATTTCCACAATCGAAGCAGTACCATTTGCCATGGCCCACTCCAGGGATCTTCAGAGATTCGTGATCCAGACGTGCAAGAATCATCCAGATCATCAACATCTGTCTGTTTCTCTTCCTCCTCATGTCGAGTCGAGTCTGCACTGGTGGTTAGATCTCTCTCATCTCCTGAAAGGGAAATCATTTCTAGTTCCTCCTTGGACCACAGTCACTACGGATGCCAGCCTTCGGGGCTGGGGTGCAGTCTGGGGTCGCTTCAGTGCTCAGGGGAAATGGGGTCTGGAGGAATCCATGCTCTCCATCAATGTTCTGGAACTTCGAGCTGTCCGGCTGGCCCTGAGGCACTGGGAGTCTCAATTGACCGGTCTTCCAGTCAGAGTGGAGTCCGACAACGCCACGGCGGTGGCTTACATCAACAGGCAAGGCGGCACAAGAAGCGGTTCCGCCTGGTGGGAGGTCAAGGATATTTTGTCTTGGGCAGAAGATCACGTGCCTGTCATCTCTGCGGTTCATATTCCAGGCGTGGACAACGTCATGGCAGACTTCCTCAGTCGTCATACCGTCGACAGCGGAGAATGGGCTCTGCACCCAGAGGTGTTTCACATGCTCACTCAACGGTGGGGGATGCCTGTGGTGGATCTGATGGCTACCAGACACAACAGGAAGGTTCCGGTGTTTTGCTCCCGGTTGAGGGACTCCCTTGCTCTAGCAGTGGATGCCTTGTCGATCCCGTGGGACTTCTCCCTGGCTTACATCTTCCCTCCTCTTCCTCTATTGGTCAGAGTCATCCAGAAGTTGAAGAGGGAACGTTGTCCTGTCATCCTGATTGCTCCAAACTGGCCTCGCCAGTCCTGGTTTCCGGAATTGATGGCCATGTCAGTGAAGGATCCAATCCCACTCCCAGCCCGTCCGGACCTGCTTCTTCAGGGGTATCTGTGGAAAGAGGATGTTCACTCTCTCCGTTTGATGGCATGGCGGTTGAATCCTCGATTCTAGCAAAGAAAGGCTTTTCTCCTTCTGTGGTATCGACGATGCTCAGTGCTCGTAAGCCTGTGTCTTCCAAGATCTATCATCGCATATGGTCAACTTTCGTGACTTGGTGCGCTGACAAGAAGTTGTCACTTGACTTCCATCTTCCCACTGTCCTGGCCTTTTTGCAGGACGGTGTGGATAAGGGGCTCAGTCTGAGTTCCCTCAAAGTTCAGACTTCTGCCTTGTCTGTGTTTTTCCAGGAACGGATTGCTGTCCTTCCTGATGTGAAAGTCTTCTTCCAGGGTGTGACTCATGTTCGACCTGCCTTTAAGAGTCCTGCTCCCCAGTGGGATCTCAATTTGGTGCTGGGAGTTCTTCAGCGACCACCGTTTGAATCCTTGGCTTCCATTCCATTACGTCTTGTGACTTGGAAGATGGCCTTCCTCTTGGCTGTTGTGTCAGTGCGCCGGGTAGCAGAGTTACAGGCCTTGTCTTGTAAACCTCCTTACCTGGTGTTCCACAAGGATAAGGCTGTGCTTCGCACTACCAAGGAATTCTTACCCAAGGTTGTGTCTGAGTTTCACATCAATCAGGAGATTGTGGTTCCCTCTTTCTGCCCTAATCCTTCATCTGACAAGGAAAGAGATCTCCATCTGTTGGATGTGGTGCGTTGCCTCAAGTTTTATGTTCATCGCACCGAGTCTATCAGGAAGTCTGACGCTCTATTCGTCATTCCTGAGGGGCCTAGGGCAGGAAGACCGGCTTCCAAAGTTACCATTGCCTCTTGGATTAAGGCTACCATCCGTGAAGCCTATAAGTTGCGGAATAAGCATGTTCCCTTCCGGGTGACTGCCCATTCCACCAGATCTATTGGGGCCTCTTGGGCCTACAAGAATCAAGCTTCTGCTGATCAACTGTGCAGAGCGGCCACTTGGTCCTCTGTGCACACCTTTTCTAAGCACTATCGAGTTGATGTACTGGCTTCGGCTGATGCCAGTTTTGGAAGGAAGGTCCTGGAGGCAGTCTTGCCTGTGTAGGTCTTCCGCTCTGTGATCCTTAGTGCTTCTTTACTGTTGAGCCCGGTTGGCTCTAGTTCCGTGTGCTGTGTTAGTTCAGGGATTGTTCCCTTGGTTGGTGTCCGTTGACACTTACAGTTTGGGCTATGTTATCAACTGGTCATATCAGTTCTAGTGACTTGGGCCTTGCGCCTGGTCCTTGCCTTACTTCCCGCCTCTGGATCAGCTCAATGTTTGTACATCCCAGAGTACCAGTGACCTGTATTGGACGACAGTGAAAATAGGATTTTAGTCTTACCTGTTAAATCCTTTTCACTTAGTCCATACAGGTCACTGGTCTCCCACCCTGTCAAGGGACCAGTCTTGGCTCTCCTGTGGCATTCAGTGGGAGACCGTTCGGGCATGCTCACAGGAGTCTTTCTTTTTGCTTACCTGAGGTCAGTTTTTGGGGTCTCAAATCAATATGAGTGGCTCTGGCCAGAAGGTGGCTTAAGTAAGAGGGGAGGCTCCGCCCCTTGCAGATTATTTGCATAATTGTTCCTGCCTATTAAAGGGGACTTACGCCTCCCAGAGTACCAGTGACCTGTATGGACTAAGTGAAAAGGATTTAACAGGTAAGACTAAAATCCTATTTTTCTCCTCACCATTTCTTGGGCCAATGCTTCATAGAAGAATGGAAGACACTCAACGAGGTTTTTCCTTAACCCCTTAACGACCCTTGACGGTCATAGTACGTCATGGGTCGATCTGAGTTAACGACCCATGATGTACTATGATCGTAATGGAATTCCGGGCTCCCCCACGGCTGCACGCCGTTCAGGAAGTCTGGAACCGGAGTAAAAAAATAAATAAAATTCTACGTGGTCCTTAAGTGACTGTGACACTCCGATTGGCCGGTCGTTAAGGGGTTAATGAGAGTATTTCTCTTTTATACCCATTTTCTGCAGAGGCTCTAACTCAGTGGGCCACTCCCCCTGTGATTGACAAAAATAGCTGGCAGATCATTAACCCACTGAGTGCCAAAGGAGTACGCAACACATTGCTTTGCGATGTGTTGCGCACCCCGTTGGCACTCAAAGGGTTAAGCCTTTGAGTGCAATAGGGATGTGCAGCGCCTTGCTCTGCAATGAGTTGTACACCCCTGTGGCACTCCAAGGGTTAGATAAACTGTATAGCTTGCAAAGGCCATTTGTTTATAAAGTAAATCTTTTTTAAGACATTAACCTTTACATGTTGGTTACATAGTGTGGCACTTAAAGGGATCGTATTGCCATGTTTTTACAAATATTCATCTTGTAGGTATTAATAAAGTCATAAAATGCCCTCAGTCCCATCTCTCAAACCTTTATGGTTTGAGAGATAATCATAGTGAAAGTCCCCCCCCCCCCCCAATTTGGTTTGTAAGCACACTTTGTAGACCGTTCCAGTGAAGGATTTCTCTTTCGATAACGTGAGCTCGGCTCTGCTGGAGATCCTCCGGTGGTCCTGGGACCGGATTCCCCTGCAGTCAGTTAGAGCGCTGACCTCAGGGAAAGGGGGGGGAAGAGGGAATTTCAGAACGATTTTCTCTCAAACTATAAAGATTTGAGAGATGGGACTGGGGGCATTAATGTCTTTTTTTTAATACCTACAAGATTAATATTTGTAAAAATATGGTGATACTATCCCTTTAATACAAATTTTTTTCTGTGCTGGGCCATACTTTAGGCCTTGTGCATAAAAGCCAAGTTGATCAGTTTTGAGGCAGACCAGGGAACAAATACACATTCCCCAGATTCTCAGTGAAGTAAATGGGACTTTTAACCCCTTGGATACTAGAGAGGTCTCCAGCTCTTTATAAAGCAATGCACTGGAGACCTCTCTAAAATTAAAGGTGTGAAGAAACCCCATTTAAACCAGTGTGTAGTTCTTCCATGATGCAGTTGGTTTACCCCCTAAAATGTTTAAAATGAATGAATTAATAAATAAGTCGATGGAGAATTGGGGGGGGAGGGTCATTCATAATAGACAAAAGTAGTGTAAGGCAGCTTACAAGTGTTGTATTAACGTCTGGATTTCCTTTATTGAAAATAAGAGGATGTATATACAAGCATAAATCAAGTAAAATATAACTGAAATAAAATGCTGCAGATAATACAGTAGCTATTCAGCAGTAAGAGAGCACCTCATCCACAGCTGGATCATCCATTATAGCAACCTAGGCTTCTGCCTAGGGCCCATAGCAATATGAGGGGCCTGGCTGCTAGTGATAGGTCACAGACACACGCTCTGCTGTTCCTGCCACTAATATTTCAACCACTAGGAGTGACCCTATAATGTGGGGCAGATCTGTTATAGAGACTTATGGAAGAGTAACACATCTACTGTAGTGAAGATACCAAGGAGGAAGACAGTGAAACAAGATTTCCCAGTGAGGAGGCCAAATGAGACAAAGATGCAAGTAAAGCAGTGGCTGCTTACAGTAGCTATTCTTTTCTGTGCGGCTCTCATCAATCCATAAAGTGAATGTGTGCTTGCTTGATAGCAACAAGATATGTGCAATAAGAATCTCTCCACTTCCTCCAGATTGTAATCTCTTTTCTTAGTCTCCCTCTACACTGTGCTTTCTTTCCGCGGTTCTCCATCTAACACTAAACGTGTCTTGGCATAGAACAGTGCCTACTTTCACTCCAGAAGACGGTGCTGTTCCACGCTTAAATGCGCTGTTGAACAAGCTGTTAATATTCACCCACGACGTGGAGATGTGAAGGACTATACAGAAGGAGGAAATCATGAGACTGAGAACTGGGGAGAGAACGCATAGTGTAGGAGACTAACAGAAGAGATTATGATCTGGAGGAAGTGAAGGGATTCTTATTGCACGAGTCATGTTGCTGTGAAATAAGCGCACATGTTCCCTATTTAAGGATTGATAAGAGACTCACAGAAAAGAACAGTTTCTGTAAGTGGTCATTACTTTACTTGTATCTGTCTCTAATTTGGGCCCCCTCACTGTGAACCATTGTTTCACTGTTTCCCACCTTGGTACTTTCACCGCACTAGATGTGCTACTCTTCCATAGGCCTCTGTAACACATCTGCCTAACATTATATGGTCACTCCTGTTGACTGAACTCTTTATATTATAATACTCATTGTATTTGTTACTTGAGGCTGTTTCTATTTCAGTGGAGCTGTTTTACTCCGTTAGGAATGGGGTGCTTTGTTACTGCAGAATAGCTACTGTATTATATGCATCATTTCATTTTACTTGATATGTATGTTTGTGTATGTGATATATATATATATATATTCTCTTATTGCCAATACTTACAGGGTATTGCGCACTGTTCTACCCTACCCCCTTTTTTGTCTTTTCCAGCTACAATACAACCCTGTGGTGGAGTTATTGTTATGCTACTAAAAGGACGAGCTGCCACAGAGACTTAAGGAAGATTCTGTTTGTTACAACATACTGTTAGGGATATTTTTTGTTAAATTGTATACCTTATGGTGTAGAAACACACGCTTCTCTCTTTCCTATTTTATTCTCCATCCCACCCACAGTACCTCTATTGTGAGTAGCGCAGACTACCCTTTGTACTATATTCCTGGTCATTCCTTATAGCACAGCAAGTCATATTTGGCCTCGGGCATAACTAATTGGAATACTGTATAGGAAAATGGCATAAAATATAAAAGTTAATTTCTCAAAAACTGTTTTTTTTACAAACACCTAGTGCAGTATATAGGCAGGTTGTAGTTCTATCTAAAACAAACTAAACTAGTCTTGGAGTGATAGGTCCACTTTAATATTCTTTACAATAAAGATGGGAGAAGGTGTAGACTGCATTTTTAAATGTTAAAGGGATAGTAATACTTCGTTTTAACTTTATTTTATTTTGTAGGCATTAAAAAAACATGAAGAATGATATAAGTCTTATCTCTCAAACCTTTATGGTTTATGAGATATTCAGAAGCAAAGTTTCCCCCTCCCGCCCCTTTTACCTACTGTAAACAATCTCTTCTCAGATGTGGAATGCAGTCCATAGACTGGACAGATAACAGAAGGGGACACTCTTATTCCTATGAAAACAATGAAATCCCTGCCCCCCTTGAAAAGCTTTTCAGGTTTTTCCCCTTATCTTAAATGAAGATTGTCCCTCTCTGCAATTTACCTGGGCACCTCCCTTCTGCTCAGGCTGAAGAGTGTGACCTCCGTAAAAGGGGAGGGAGGGGGAAACTTTGCTTGTGAATATCTCATAAACCATAAAGGTTTGAGAGATAAGACTTATATCATTCTTCATGTTTTTTTAATGCCTACAAAATAAAATAAAGTTAAAACGAAGTATTACTATCCCTTTAATATAGTTCTACTGATTCTGCACCTGTGGAAGCAGACAATAAAAAAGCCTGAGGATACACTGTGCAGCCTGAAAACTACGGCTATTAACTGTTTGGGGTTGCTACCCTCATTTGGAACACAAACTAACCATGAACTCCTGGGATTCGTGTGCATTCCCTATTGTCTCTCTGTGTCTGGCTGTCAAGCCCAATACAGCAAGCTTATGGGGGAATGCATGACAGGTAGCTGACCTGTTCGATGCAGGAGAGATGAACGAAGGTTCTCCTTTCCAATCCCTGTTCTACTCTTTTGTTGGTGTGCCAAGGATCATAATCCATATTAAAAACTGCTCTGCTCCCCAGCCAGTGGGCCAACCATCACATGATAGTTGAACTTTAATTAAAGTTCGATTAAAGTGATCTGTCTGCAATTAAACATACTTTAGGGAAAGCTCCTTGTCTTTTGGAATTTAAGCAACAAGTCAGAGTTCTAGTGGACTGACTCTCCTGCCACTAAGAGGCATGTCTACATCATTGGGCATGACATCCAAGATGGACTGAAGATGTTATCTCTTGAACCAAGTCACAAGGACAAAATTCACAGGGGTCTTTAGGATTTTCTGTTCATAGTAATGTAAATGATAATGTAATTGTTATTAAATTATATCAATGCTTCTTTAATGTTAGTGTCCCTCCAATATGGTAGGTACTGTGGCAGTAAAATGTGAGTAATAGGACCCTCTCTAGTACATGGATTTCCTCTGTGCTAGATTACAGAGCCTTATGCTCGTCTGACAGATGTGCTGTCATGGAAACGCCAGTCAATCTCTAAATCTCCACTGGTACACAAGAATGTTAAGTCTTTAGTTTGTTTCTCCTTCGTTCTTTCTGTCATCTTTGAAATAAAAGAAGTAATATCATCTAATAAAAACCCTCACGTTACCTTACTATGGTCAGAAAATTCTAATGGGCCCCTATTTTGTCTTTGCTAATGAGATGATATGCAGGACTGATTGAAGATGATCTGTCTATAGAGGTTATCTCTTGCATGAAGGCACAACATTCTTAGGGATCATTAGGACTTTTTAACTATAAGTTAGTGATAGTAATACTTGCAATTTACTAATCCCCATATTATAGCTTTGTTAAAAAGAAACACATTGCCCCCAGTGTCATCTCTCAAACCCTTATGGTTTGAGAGATGATAGCGCTCAAAGTGTTCCCCCTTCTCTGACTGAACTCTGACTGCAGGCATATCTGGTATTACTTGCATCAGGCGGCTCTGCAGGTGAGCCGAGATCTCGTTTATAAAAAATAATTCTTTCACTGAAACGGTCTTCTACGTGTGCTTGGTTTGCTGGATAGAGGGGAGCAGAGACAGAGTGACAGACTGCGGTTATGGAGCAGGTAACCACAGTATATGTGGAAGTAGGTGCAGGGCAGAGTTTATAACTGCAGTCTTGACCAAATAGAGCTTAAAAAAAAAATGAATACACTTTTACTCATATTCGATATATAACCTAACTATTCAGGCTAACTTGTATAGGGGTGATACATCCCTTTGAAAACGTATTATTGCAATTTTCCCTTCATTAAAAGGATAGTATTGTCTAGGTATTACAGTAAGATCAATTTGACATTTTTGTTGTATCCTATATAATCGCTAAAAAGTTTGTAACAACGCAGTCATGCACAGTAGAGACTGCCCGCGCCACGGCTGATATGGAGCGGGGCGCAGAGAGGACCCTGGTCTGAATTCGGAGCTCCCCACTCCATATCAGCCGCGGTACTGGCAGTCTCTACTGTGCATGACTGTACCGTGACCGGCTGGCGCTGTGGCCCATGTACACGAGCTCTTCTACTAGTTTTATAATAAAGTGTCCCCCTCCTGCTCCTTTTACATATATATCAAATTCCCCTCCGATCTGGAATCTGGTCAGCGGACCAGACAGATATCAGCAAGGGACAATATTCTTTCTATCATAATAAGGAAAACCCTGGTTCCCTTGATGTGGGAGGGTCGGTTTTCAGTCCTGCTGAAAGAAGATTGTCCCTAGTTGTGATCTGTCCATACCACCTTGCTGATCTTATGAAGATTTGTAGCGTATGTAAAAGGGGTGGGAGGGGGACACTTCATTATACAATAAGGCTAAAACAGCAAACTTATGGATGGTTACAAAGCTACAATTATACAAATGCATATAGAAGAATCAAACTTACTGTAATAACTAAACATTACTATCCCTGCACAATGCATTTGTATACTGCTGACACAGAGCTGTCAAGTTTCTGTCACTTATTATTTTGCATTCAGTGGTAAGGGGAGTCACTGACCACAGTTCTCCATAGGGTATATATAGTATCCGTTCTATCACTTCATGCTAGTTTGAATTATTATAACTTTTGAATGAAGCAGCTAACTGCAATGTGAGTACTATTGTTTCACTCACAGAAAAACTCTTAACTCCTTTATCTCTAGAGATCTTGCCCCATAATTATTTAACTTTCTCCATGTGTATGAGGGCCAAAGGGGTTAACTTGCATCGTGAAAACAGGAGTCACAGATAATTAATTATTTAACGAAGAATCCTATAAACTGGTTTTTAACCCCTTGAATGCTAGAGATCTCCAGTGTTTACTTAGCAGTGCATTGTGGACCTCTAGTATTAAACACAGCTCCTGAGTTCTATTCCTCATTACAAGTATTACAGAAAGAAGCAGCCTGTATGAGGTGGGAGGGATGGGCACAGCACAGGAACTATCCCTTCTTTGTTTAGCTATTGTCTTTGCCAGCCTAGCTCAAAAAACACTTGAATTGCCGTGCTGCGTGTTCACCACATGCCACATTTTACTCACGGCTGGGAAGTGGGTTTTATTGTAGCCCAGTTTATACACTTCAGTTCCTGAATCAATGATGCCCATCGAGAAATCTTTGATTTTCCACTTCCGTACCTCCGAAAATAATAAAACTGTGTTGCCCTTGTACATGCTTCTGGCATTTTCAAACGGGCCTCACGTCTGTCTGCACTGCAGCCTTTTTTTGTGCTAAAATATATCCTTGGTAGAAGACATCTGTATTCTATGAATACATTACAGCCGGTTATGATTTTTTTTTTTATGTGCCTGTATGCTCAGAGATGGTAAAAGATAAGTACAGAATGACCTAATATGTGTTAGTTCTATAATTGCCTTATTACACCCCCTCACTGGCTTGATTTGATTTTCATATACTAAGCTCTAGCACACATGAAATATACTAATCAACATTAGGTCTTTGCAAAGCAAAACCTTTGTGTGCTGGAAAGTACCTTGTAGTTCATCCTCTTTCCATGACCTCCATCACTTCTAATTTGTGTGACCCAATTTCTCCCAATTATTCTTGCACCTCAGTTTCCCCCATTATCTCTCCCATTCCCCCATTGTTTCTGTACGTCCCTTTCCTCAATTCCCCCCAATTCCTTGTGACTCCCGTTTCAGCAATTGTCCCTAATTATATCTTATCTCTACCTAACAGGCTCCCATTATTGCTCCTTCCTAACAATCTCCTCTTCACATTTCCTGCTGTCTGCCCCTGGATCTATCTCCTCAGATATGTTCCCCAATCTCTCCCACTGTATCTTCTTCTCCCAGACACACAAACCCCTCTTTGAAATTGTTATAGTCTTAAACATTTACGTGTCGGGTAATCTCATCACCCAACACAATGGCAGGTATATTGCATTTGAGCATAGGGAGGTTGGGGTTCCTTAAAGAGCTCTTGTACAACATTCTCTGGTCATAAAATACAGCGGTGCCCTTGGATGAAGGGGAGTGCAAAAAAGTGGACATTAATGGGGAGTGAGAGCATAAAAGACAGAGCACAAGAAGGAAAGTGAGAGACCGAGGGCAAGAAAGAGTGAGTACAAGAGACAGAAAATGAGAGATGAAGCAAGAAGGACAAAGCGAGTGCAAGAGAGACCCTGCTGGAGAGAATGCAAGAAAGAGAGTGAGAAAGAAAGCCAGGGTACAGTGTAGAGAGAAACTGAGATACAAGAAAGTGAACTAGAGCAGATGAGACAGAGCATGAGAGGCAAATGGCAAGAGTGAAAGGGAGTGAGAAAAAGTGAGAGGGACTGGTTGCACTATAGCAAGGGAACAAGAGAGAAAGAGGTACAGATCTCTAGTAGTCAGTGATGTATTTAGGCTTTCTGCTGCTCTAGGCCTGACCAAGTACATGCACCATCCTCACTTTATCTGGCCCCCTTCACAAGCCATGCTCCTTCCCTTAAAGGGATAGTAATACTTCATTTTATCTTTATTTTATTTTATAGGCATTAAAAAAAACATGAAGAATGATATAAGTCTTATCTCTCAAACCTTTATGGTTTATGATATATTCACAAGCAAAGTTTCCCCCTACCACCCCTTTTTCCTAGTGTAAGCCATCTCTTCTCAGATGTGAATCTGGTTGTAAGTACAGATAACAGAAGGGGACAATCTTCTTTGTATGAAAACAATGAAATCCCTGCCCCCCTTGACAAGTTTTCAGCTTTTTTCCTTATCTTAATTGAAGATTGTCACTCTCTGCAGTCTACCTGGGCACCTCCCTTCTGATCTGGCTGAACGGGGGGGGGGGATACTTTGCTTGTGAATATCTCTTAAACCATAAAGGTTTGAGAGATACGACTTATATCGTTCTTCATGTTTTTTTAATGCCTACAAAATAAAATAAAGATAAAACGAAGTATTACTATCCCTTTAAAGACATAGAAACAATGCAAACAACTAGCATCCAGGGACTGAGAAAATGAGACTACTGTAAGGTGCCTGTAGAAAGAGTGAAAGAGACATCAAGAGAGGTGGACAGGTGAGATTGAGAGAGAGAGCCTGGCAATGAGACATGTATGTCGTCTGGGTAGTAGAAGGAAGTGCAAGACACAGATCAATAGTGTGAATGAGGTGAAGACTAAGACTGAAAGATGGCCACAGTGAGAGGGAGGGACAGGAGGAGTGATAAAGTGATTGACTCAGTGAAATGTACACGTTACTCACCCTGGGCTTTGCTGGGCAATTAGTCCTTACAGTTTTTCTGTTGCAGACTAAAGCTTGACAATGCACCAAAAAAGCAAATGCTTTTATATATAACTAGTGTAAAAGCCTGTGTACACGGGCCAAGGTCTGTGATATGTTAACTCTTTGATTGCTGGAGGGGTACGCAATGCATTGTGTACCCCTCCAGCACTCAAAGGGTTAAAAGGCCGGTCCTGCTTCTTACTGCCGTCGCTCACGTGATGTGCTGTAGAGACTGCCCGAAAGCACAGAATGCTCCCAGCACAGAACTCCCAACATTCTGTGCGTTCGGGAAGTCTCTACCGCGCATGACCGCTTCTGACAAACATCCTAGCGAATTATTATATAGGATAGTCTTATCCCTTAAAACTGACAGGGGGTTCTACAAGCTGCCGGGTGCTATTCTCGAGTAAACTAGGTGTGCCATAGGGGGAAATGAAAAGTGTACAAGTTCCAGTTGATTTAAATGAGGCTATGTGACTGCTAGAGTAGTCTCCAACACACTTACATTTCTCCGTTGTGCAGTTTGTTTGCTCCAGATTCCCACCTCTTGAAGAATAAGGCCCTCCTTGCTGAGTGTAGAACAGTGACTCTTTTCTCAAGGTACCAAAGTGGAACCCAACACATTGCACTGCAATACTTTGGAAACCCCATGAGCACTCACAAGGTTAACACAGTCTGGCATGTACAGGTCACCTCTAACATTATCTGGAAACACTCCAAGACCTTATAAGTAAAGGAGTTTATAGGATTGAAACCCTCAACTACAGTAAGTGATTTAATATAGTTCAGGAGGGATCTATTATTCAGAAAATAAGGAAAACTAAAACAAGACCACGTGATTTACAATTTAAGGGTGGAAAAATAATGGTACACCTAAGAGTTTCTGCACGTAAAGAAACTGTAAACTTTTTTATGAAGAAAATATATATTGAAAGGCTTTCCCGCTGAGTAAAATAAGAGTACTTTGACTGCTGAGAGATGCAAGTTTTCAAAGTTATTACAGTTTAAACCCATATTATTTACATTAGCAGTGTCCTCTAGTGGTCAAGTTTCAAATAGTTATTCTGTTACATTCTAGTGGAGAGGAAAGCCATTGACATACGGATCTCCATAGAATGTGATAGTGCTGAGTCATTTCCTGTCGGTGAGAACTTCCAGGAAGTTAACATGCTATAAATTAACTTCCTGATTATTTGAACTGTTATACATTTTAAAGAAAACAACTGAAAGCAATGGGAGTGCCCTTGTTTTACTCAGCACAAAAAAGCTCTATAACAAGTTTAAAAAAAAAAAGTCTACTGCTCCTTTAAACTCCCTGAATATGACCCAAAGTCTTTCTGAAATGAATGGCTGTTCCAGGAGGCATCAGCGCCTGGATGTTGCTATTGGCTGGATAACTGAAGGAAAGCATAATGTATACTTCTGTTTGGCCCCAGAGTAGCTGGCAGTATCACTATGGCGATCTGTTTCTAAATGAGGTTCAGAGACTTCATCAGATGAGACCTTAGGATGGGTAATTCCTTTGAGGTGCTTTTGATGGATGAAATCCTTTAATTGGATTTAAACCAATGCTGAGGCAGACGCATACAAAAAAAAAAAAAGTTAGCACATGCAGGTATACTAATGTTATTAACCCTTTGAGTCCAGAATATATCAGGCACTTTTCTTGCACTCGAGGTGTGTTGGAGACCTCTAGTATTCAAGGGGTTAAAAGCCATATTTAAATTAATAGAGAAGCTCTATTTCTTGCTTATGATGCAGTTGGTTTGCCTCAGGCTTGCTACTCTTTCCTTTTGTGTGTAAGGCTTATAGGGGCGTATTCAATAAAGTAAAGCGGTACAGATTTGGGGCAAACCAACTACATTGGAGTGGGAAATTTGAGGCCCTACAGCTGCTGATGGACTACAGCTCCCATTATCCTCCTTCAGTAGACAGTATGATGGGAGCTGTAGTGCAGCAACAACTGGAGGGCCTTACGTTACACAAACCTGAACTACACAATAGGGGACAAATGAATACTCCAGATTATTAAATGGTAACACAAATGCTCAAGAGGTCTACATGCATTGCTTTGAATTGACATCTCTAACCCTTCTGGAGAGTTTTTACTTGTCACCTTCTTGTACAGTTGGTTTGCCCCAAAATTGCTCTGCTTACTGAAAACCGCCCATAGCACATTGCAGAGCAACACATTCTCTATGTACATTGCACAGTAACACATTCTCTGTGCACATTGCACAGTAACACATTCTCTGTGCACATTGCACAGTAACACATTCTCTGTGCACATTGCACAGTAACACATTCTCTGTGCACATTGCACAGTAACACATTCTCTGTGCACATTGCACAGTAACACATTCTCTGTACACATTGCACAGTAACACATTCTCTGTGCACATTGCACAGTAACACATTCTCTATGTACATTGCACAGTAACACATTCTCTGTGCACATTGCACAGTAACACATTCTCTGTGCACATTGCACAGTAACACATTCTCTGTGCACATTGCACAGTAACACATTCTCTGTGTACATTGCACAGTAACACATTCTCTGTGTACATTGCACAGTAACACATTCTCTGTGCACATTGCACAGTAACACATTCTCTGTGCACATTGCACAGTAACACATTCTCTGTGCACATTGCACAGTAACACATTCTCTGTGCACATTGCACAGTAACACATTCTCTGTGCACATTGCACAGTAACACATTCTCTATGTACATTGCACAGTAACACATTCTCTATGTACATTGCACAGTAACACATTCTCTATGTACATTGCACAGTAACACATTCTCTATGCACATTGCACAGTTACACATTCTCTGTGCACATTGCACAGTAACACATTCTCTGTGCCATGCGTCCTCTGAGTCTCGAGTATACAAGCACCCCTCACGTAAATAATTATTGATAGAGAAGGGCCGCAACGCTTTAATTTTTAGCCGTCACAGGAATTGGCCAGGACTGGGAACTTTGCAGACTCGCAGCAGCTGTTGGACTACAATTGCCATCATCCTCAGCTGTTCAGCATCTGGCTGAGAATAATGGGAGTTCTAGTCCAACAATAACTGGAGTGGTCTAGCCAAATATTGTATATCTGTGGGTTTTAAACTTTTTGCATTGGTTGAACTCTTATTTACTATACTGAAACACTTTAAAAGGGGATGTTTCACCTCTTTACAACTTTGCCTAAATTGTTTCGTTGTATATTATAAATAATGAATGTGTAAACATTAAAAAAAAAAAAAAAAAACTTATTTGGAGAGATTCAAAGAATAAATGTAGCTCTGTACCCACTTCTGGGCAGACTGTGTTTGACTGATCTGTACCGCAGTCCGATGCTTGTATCCAGCCTCCTCTGATGACAGAAGCTTCTGTCTGTAAGCTGGAGCAATCTCATTGGCCAGAAATCGATCTCTGCCAATGAGATTGCTCCAACTTACAGACAGAAGCCTCCGTCATCAGAGGAGGCTGGATACAAGCATCGGACTGCGGTACAGATCAGTTAAACACAGTCTGCCCAGAAGTGGGTACAGAGCTACATTTATTCTTTGAATCTCTCCAAATAAGTTGTTTAAAAAAAAAAAAAAAGAAAAGGAAAAAAAAAGAAAAAGAAAAGTTTACACTTTTCATTATATATAATATATAACGAAACATTCAGGTAAAGGGGATGAAACACCCCCTTTAACCATTTGGATGCTGGAGAGATTTCCAATGTATGGCTTTGTCATGCGTTGGAGATTTCTCTAGCTCTCAAGGGATTAACATTGTTTCAGCATCAGATTAATTGGAATGCTCATTAGTAACAATAACTTAAAGGTGAGTATACATTGAGTAAAAGACCCTTCTAAACCACTAGCCCACAGAGCTATGGTAACAGTTCCAGTAGCTTATAACTCACCTGTTCTCTTCTGGTTTGACCTTTAGATCAGACTTCTGCACAACTGGGAAACATCTGCACCTTACTCGGTGCTCCTAGAGCTTTCACCTCTCTGTAGAAGCACATTGATGACAAATTTGCCAACATGGGACTTCAGTGGAGCTTCTATGGAGAGGAGCGATTGTTCTCATGAGCTCCACATAAAGGCATTTGTGTCACCCAGCTATGCAGATCTCCATGATCTGTACAGCAAACTGGGAGTGTACAGATGACTTAAAAGCTATGGAAACTATGGGGGAATTTATACATCTGGATTTATAAAAACGTTTTGTAAAATGATCACAAAGTGACATAAGGATATGTAGAAACATTTAGTGACATATTTGCTAGCTCCTGTTAGAGTAGAGTAGAAATGGTCTTGTCCAAATAAGAATTGGTGCAACACATTACTAAAGGAGTTCACTGATTGTACCAAAATTAAAGGCAGTTTTGTTTTTTAAACCTTAATAGCAGCTGTAATCTGTTCTAAATGAAAGTATATAGTGACACCTATGTATGTGAAGAAAAAAAAAAATCCCAGTCGCTAATTTTCTGATTTTCTCAGAATATTCTCAGGCATATTCATAAACTTGACTTTTTATAAATATGACCTGGTATGCATTTTAGTGATAATTCTTAAACGTACACTAAGGCGGCTTTTTATACATCTCCCTCTATGTTCTTGTCATGCCAAGGCATGAGTTGGCCCTCTGTGTTGTATAATTTGTTTGTTTGTTTGCTGACCTGTATATTATTCAAAGTGCACCAGTCCTAGGCCATAAAATTAGCCAAGTAGATAACATCACCAGAAACTGAATGAGTAGATCACTTCTGCTCTGATGGGGTTCATCCAGGTGGCAGTCAAATATTATTAAATGGGGAGAACATGTATATAAAGTGTAAAATGGTCCAATACAAATATATATTCAGAATGCCCAGGTTTTACCCTTGTGGTGGGTACCAAACATGCCAGGGGGAGGTGTTCTTGCTATGAGTTACAAGAATAGCCACTTTTTACAACCAGTTAGACCCAGCATGTTTGGTGTCCAGATATTCACACAGATATGAGGAATATGATTATTATAACATTATTGAGTTTGCTGTGGGTTGCATTTTTTAGGAAGTCTTATGATTTTTCAGGTAGAACTCCGCAGTAGCATCCCTGACAGGTCTGATTGAGTGGGCTGTAAATGGTCAGGCCAGACCCCTGCCCTCCCAAGTAACACCCAGGGGGTCTGGCCTGTTAGAAGCAACTGTGGACTCCTGTTTAATATGGGTTTTTGGCTAAAAACAGTGAATTTCTTTGTAACAACTGAAGGGGGATATACCATCGAAGTTCCTGCAAGGACAAAAAAATATCGGTAATTGTATTTAAAGGGATAGTAATACTTGATTATTACTAATCCCGATATTAAAGTCAGAATAAATATAAATGTATTGCCCCCAGTGTCATCTCTCAAACCTTTATGGTTTGAGAGATAATCGCTCCTAAAGTTGCCCTCTCCCTCCCCCTTCTCCGTAGTCAGAGTTCTAGCTGACTGTAGGGAAGCCTGTCGTACGACTTTCAGGCGGCTCTGCAGCACATCCACGATCGCGTTAATAAAAAAGAAATTTTTCACTGAAATGGTCTTCTACATGTGCTTGGTTTTCAAGCACATGTAGAAGACCGTTTTAGTGACTTTTTTTATTAATGCGATCGCGGCTCTGCTGCAGAGCCGCCTGATGATCATAAAACTGGATTTCCCTTCAGTCAGCTACAACGCTGACTTCGGGGAAGGAGAGGGCAACTTTAGGAGCCATTATCTCTCAAACCATAAAGGTTTGAGAGATGACACTGGGGGCAATACATTTATTTTCAATATGACTTTAATATAGGGATTAGTAACAATTAAGTATTACTATCCCTTTAAGGATTTCTTGTGTTTCTCCCATTTTATTTTATGGACTGTTTTGCCAGTGTATAATCTTTATTTGTGTATGTCTTTTATTGTCTCTGTTCTCTAACATGAACTCACTACTCTGAAGGAAGCTCAGGTAGCACATGTTACTAAAGGGTTAATTATATATGTCTGATTATTAAGGTGATTTTTATACTGTATTCTGTTGTGTTTGGGGTAACCTAAGACGCCCAGATATAAAGTCTTGGTGGTGGCATCGAATTTGTAGTACTGGAGTGATAGTGCAGGAGGGATTTCAGGGGTTAATTTGATGGTTGGAAGGAATAGTAACAGGTAACCAGGGGTCTGGTATTGTTAACCCTTTCACTCTCACCCTCTCCCCACTGTCTCATCAGGGCCTATAGCCTGTGCTTGTGACAGTTCTCATAGTTCTGAGGGCACTGAAAGTTATTTAAAAGGCAATTATCATGTTTTATTGTTCCTATGGGAGCAGACTTTGTAAAAAGCCTGGTGCTGCAATGTGGAGCTCCAAAATGTCTCTTATCAGCCGTTTGGGAGGTCAGAAAACTGTCCCCTTGGCGGTAATGCAACTAGGAAATATGTGGCTAACAGCCAAAGCTTTTGAGGGCTAATTCTAAAAGACACACTATATTGGACTATCAAGTCAGATACACAGTCTGTGTGGACATGCAGGACAAGACACTGAACTGTGAGACTTCCATTTTGCAGTCCTTTGGAGTAATTTATTATGCTAAAATGAAATGGATAATAGAACAGATATAGACTGTATTGTATTCCTAGAAGTGGCTAGGTTATAGTGCTTATTACTAGAAATCAAAATTGAACTGTTTTCAATCTACCATCCACTGGTAGTCACAGAACCACAAATACTCTGCCCACCCGAGCCTTGTTCCTCTGTCATCCATTACTTTGATTGGTTCTGTTGAACCCCTTTTGGTTTTTCAGGAGGGCCTGGGTCTCATAGAACATAGTTTGTGACCCAATGCAATACAGTATTAGATCAAGAGAAACAAATCAAGCTTTTGTGGAATACAATTTCCTGTAATGTGCTTTATAACCAGCGAGGCTTATTATCACTGTCTTATTGATGTGGGTTTCATGTCAGCACAATCTGTTTGGCTCATCAGTACATTACTACATGGCAGCAGTAGCTAAAACTGTTTCATCTGAGATCAATAGTGCATCTGTACTAATGTATTGTTAGTGGTTTCAAGTGCTCTTGTAGTGTTTGTCTTACTTGCTGCCATTTTGATATGGTTTACTCATATGCTAATGCTGCAACATTTTTACACTGTATCCATCTGCAAATAAATTGTGTTTTCATGTACAAAATCAGATTGTTGTTACTGTGAAAACCAGAGCAAATATGGTACAATCCTAAGCCTACTTCACTCTTTAAAGACCAGAGGGGTACTCAGTGCATTGTACACCAGTGTTTCACAGCCCTCTGGTCTGTAAAGAGTTAAAGAAAGTCTTTTTTTTTTTCCTAGTTAAAAATAAAAGTAATTATTTACAACGGATATAAGATTTTTCATCCAACAGTAATTATAGATCAACCTTTTTAAACTTAACTGATATTTTCCATTTTGGTCACCAGGTGGTGCTATTCTCACCGCCTGGAGAGTCCTAGTGTTTGACCCAAATTCTCACATAGATTGCATTAAAATTGCCTTTTGGACATCAGCTGGCAGTGTTTCGAAAAGTTTTATTAAAAAATATACATTTGAGTTACTCAGCAAGAAAAGGCTGTGGGAACCATTTACTGTGTTCTTATAACCCCATGGACCCAATAGCTGTCACTATTGTATTGCAAAGTAATGTTTTGGAGCAGGGATTTAAAAGTAATAATTTAAAAGACTAAAATCAAACTGTCCTACAATAAATCAGTCTAAGATAATTGCGGATCTTGAAAACGTTTATTCTCTTTCAGCATTTTAGAATTATGCACTGACTGAATCCATGGTGGGATGCCTGTAGCTATGATCTCTGATGTACTTACTCTCACCAAACCCGTCTTTTGCTTCAAAATCAATTAGAGGCTCATTAGGGATATCATTTCTTATTTCTTTTCTCTGTCTTCAGAATATCCATTTGTTAACCATTTGAGGACAATGTGGTGTTCAATGCATTGCTTTGCAAAACCATTTGGTTCTGAGAAAGGGTGCTGTGGGTAGAGCAGCTTATACAGAGCTGGATTTTCCACACTGAGATAATTTATAGGCACCTTAATGGAGGAGTAACAGTTTTCCTAGTAACAAACCCCCGGCTTTACTTACTTTGGCCAAAAATCCTGATGACCCCTATGAATTGTACTCCTTGTACCTTTGTCCAAGAGATAACATCCTCAATCAGTCCTGAATGTCATGTCCATGGAGGCGGACATGACAGCTGCTGGCAGGATCACAGGATACAAACTTTGCTCACTGGGCCTAGTAATATTAATCCTTTAACCCTTTCAGTGACAGGATACTCCACGCATTGCAAAGCAGTTTGTTGCGTACCCCTCTGGCATTGAAAGGGTTTAACGGGATAATACTTAAAATGTAAAATAAAATAAAATAAAAAATATATGCAGCTGCTCAGTGGCCTGAAATGTTTCAGTGGTGCTGTTGCTGCACCATCCTATAGACGGCTCTGGTCAGTTGGCCATAAATCTCCGTAGGATGGTGTAGCAAGAGCGCTACTGTGATATTGCACCTAAAAAAAATTCAAGTGTGAGCTACAATAACATTTAAATAAAACACCATTCAGCAGTGGGAGTACCACTGTTTTACTCATTGGCAATTACATTTTAAGTAATACTATCCCTTTAAGGACCTAAGGTGTGCAACATATTGGTTTATAATGCACTGTATATTCCTCTGGTGATTTATAATGCACTGCTTACCCCTCTGGTCTTTAAAGCGTTAAGTAGGCTATGCACTCAGCCTGTTCCAGTTTAAAAACCACCAGTAACTGTCATGCCTGCCTCCATGGGTATGACATACAGGACTGATCGAAGATTTTATTTATTGGAAAAGGCAGAAAGTCAAAAATGCATAGGGGTCATTATGATTTTGTGGCCATAGTAAGGTGAATGGAGGTTGTTATTCTTCTTTAAGGTATTAATGAATGATTGATCATTTTTACCTCTCTGGCATGTGTGTGTGTTTTCTTGGTAGGAAAATACAATACAGAATTATAGGACTTGCACAATATTCTATTCACACATGTACCTATGCACAGTGTGTGTGTAAACCTAAACGTGGTTCCCCAATTAAAGTAAATAGAAGCCAGGACCAGGTGTGCAAGATCTGTTTACCCTACTTGTGTATCTTTGTACTTGCTCATCGAGCAATGAGCAAGTACAAACCCAATGATAAACCTGTGAACTGCAACATGCTGCTAGATGAGTATATCCCTTTGTGTTTGCCTTTCACAGGTTGATACTTGAACATCTAAATGTGTTTTTGAGAGGAAATGAGAATAGCAAGCACGTTTTATTAACAAAACAAGATGCAAACAAAAAATATATGCTAACGTACACTGATTAATTGAATGAAAAATTGGTTTCTAATGCTAAAATACAAGAAGGTAGTAACAATCACGGATATCTAAATAAAGTTCCCCCTCCTTGGCAGAATTTTAGATGCATACAATGGCATGCGCTGTGTTCCAGGAGGCAGTGGAAGCTATTTAGTTGATACACTAAGAAAATGGTGCAATTCTGAGGCAAACAAAATGCATCCAAGTGGTTAATCTACTTTTCAAATCCTTATTGAGAAATTTTTACCATAATGTGTATCCCATTAGTGGACTTGATGGCCTCACTTGTAGCCCTTGGGGTTAGTCTGTTTCCTGTCACTGTCTGTGGCACAGTTAATTTACTCCAGAGATTGCTCTAGTTTATCTTAATATGGTATCCTCACAATACCTGTTTTCAGAAACTAATGTATGGTTTCTCAGCCCGTAATACTCCTTTGGGTATCTGGCACACATTCACAGGGTACCCACCACCTGGAGGAACCTTTTCGCTGTACAGCTGGGTCAGACTTGCCTTGCATGCATCAAGTGGCCGTGTGCCAGCTCTTCATGACTATTTGGTGTTGGGTATGTCCTTCAAACAAATAAACTGTTAGCTTGCTTTTAGCCATCATCACATGCATACAAAAAGGAGGCTCAGCTGGAAGTGGTTTGCAGTGTTCAGTTGAAGAAGTAAGCACTTTATCAGGTGAAGAAAATTGACTGTTAGCAAGCATTAACCATTACCTATGACATGTGTCCCTGTTGTAGGTGGTGTGTGACAGACAATCTCCTGTGCTGTATTATTGCTATCTCTGAATGAGTGTGTGTGTCAGTATTATTTGTGTCATAGAAGTTGTATCATTCTGTGTTTGAATGTGCATACCTCCCAAATGTCCCTCTTTAGGATGGATAGTTCCTCTTTCAGACCCAAATCCCTCTGTCCCCCTTTATAGGAGATTAGACTGTGTGGTATGGGTATATAAATGTATCACACTGCTCCACAGCAATAAAATTCACATTAATATTTTGGTTTTGCTCTAAATCCTTTATTCAGTTGCACAAAGAGGTATCAACAGGTCGTGAAATAACCTAAAAATTCTCATTAATGCCCTTTTCACAACTCACACCCCCAGCAACACCACCTAAAAAGTCTTCCTCTTTGGCCTTCTGAAATATTGGGAGGTATGAGTGTAAATTCAGGAGTGATTGTGTGTCTGCCTGTATTAAGCAATGAAGTTTACCTTGAAGAGGACAATAAGTACCTGTCATTCTGCCAGAAGAGAGGGTGGACCTGTGGGGAAGAGAATGGAAAACTATGCATTTACTAGACAGTAGTGATACTGAACTGCTGGGGAATCACAGGTTAGCAGTTCAAGAAAACACCAAAAGCTGCTGCTAGATAACGAACCTGGGGTGTGTTAGCTGAAGTGTAATGTTAATTGCAAGTGTGATCTTGCCTCAGGTACTAGCATTGCGTAATGTTGCTGCCCACAATGCCACATAGTCAGAACCAGTTGAGAAGCATCTGGACCAGGATTACCATACTTGCTTGTTGATGGAAGCAGTAGGGTACAGGTACAGAGAATGCAAAACCAGCAACTACCAAGAAAGGCTCACAAGAAACCAAAAGTGCAGGGTCCTCTTTGGCAGGCAAAGTCTTAGGCTCAAATTCATCAAAGGGTGAGAAAAAGAGAGTATCAAATACACTGCTATTCTCCGGTACTTTGTTGCGATCATTGATAATCACTTAAGGGGACAGTAATGTTTCATAATAAAAGCAGCTCTAATTAATCATCATAATATTTGGACTTTGGAGAGTGTTATTTCAATTCTGTCAGAGTTGTAGTTTAAGAGTAATTCAATGACAAAGTATCCCTCTCTCGCCCCTTTTACTGATGTAACACTGTTCCGCCAGATCAGAAGGGAGGTGCCCAGGTAGACTGCAGAGAGGGACAATCTTCAATTATGATAAGGGAAAAACCTGAAAAACTTGTCAAGGGGGGCAGGGTTTTCATTGTTCTCACAGGAAGAAGATTGTCCCCTTTTGTTATCTGTCTGGTCTTACAACCAGATTCCACATCTGAGAAGAGATGGCTTACACTAGGTAAAAGGGGTGGGAGGGGAAACTTTTGAGAGATAAGACTTATATCGTTCTTCATGTTTTTTTAATGCCTACAAAATAAAATTAAGATAAAACGTATTACTATCCCTTTATTGAGGAATAAGCGATGGCCAAATAAGATCTGGCAATTGCTGAATGGGAGAATGGTTAATGCTCAGATAAATCCTCTGATTTCCTTGCACATTGAGCCATTCACACCTTGATAAATCCTGGCTTTAGACAGGAATGCAGCTGAGATAAGGACAGGCAAGCAGTCAGGAACAAGCGGAGGTCAAACACTGGAAACAAGCTCTGGAATGTCAGTCAGTGTAAACAGTCTGGATGCACGCTGCAGTGAGGCTACTTGATATAGGCCTTAGGGGATGTGTCCAGCAAGGTAATCAAAGCAGAGGTATTCCAGAGCAGGAGTAAATGGAGTGGGTGCATCCAAAGAAGCATAGAGAACTGCAGGTAATAGCAGAACAGGATCCTGGAAGTGGGTTCTAAACCCCCCCCCACACACACACATTCTAAAATAAACAAATCACATTCTTTCTTATATCTTGTTTAAAGCGGAGCTACCATGTCACAAAATGTTTAGCTTCACTAAGTCCCCTTCTGGCGACTAGCTGCTTAGTAGCGCTAGTTGCCAGAATTATTACCTGATATAATAGATATATGCTTTATTCCCCAGCTGTCAGTAGCACGGAGCGCTGACATCTTGCCAGAATGACATCTGCGCGCCTGCGCTGTCAGTCCCAGCCGGAGCCGGACGGCTCCTAGCAATGCCTCCTAGACCCGGTTGGGACTGACAACGCAGGCACGCGGACGCCATTCTGGCAAGATGTCGGCGCTCCATGTTACTGACAGCTGGAGAGTAAAGCATATATCTAGGTAATAATTTTGGCAACTAGAGCTACTAAGCAGCTAGTCGCCTGAAGGGGACTTAGTTAAGCTAAACATTTTGTGACATGGTCGTTTCGCTTTCAGTCTATTGAAGAGATCAGATAAGACTATGAAAAATGAATGAAGTCTTGCTTGTGAAAGTTTTTAAAGGGATAGTGATGTTTCAAAATAAAAGTAGATCCAATTAATCTTCATAGTATTTAGGCCATGGAGAGTGTTATTTCAATACTGTCAGACTTGTAGTTCAAGAGTAATTGAATGATAAAGTATCCCCCTCCCGCCCCTTTTACCACCTCCCCTCAGATGTGGAATCTGGTCACTTGACTGGACAGGTAGCAGCAAGGGGCAATCTTCTTACTGTGAGTTTAAGGAAAACACTACCTCCCTGACAGATTTTTCAGGTTTTTTCTCTTGTGCTAATTGAACACTGCTCCTCTGTGTGATCCACCTGGACACACCCTACTGCTCTGAGGTGAGCAGTGTTACATCAGTAAAAGGGGCGGGAGGGAGATACTTTCATTCAATTACTCTTGAACTACAGCTCTGACAGTATTGAAATAACACTCTTCATGGCCCAAATATGATGACGATTAATTGAAGCTGCTTTTATTTTGAAACGTTACTGTCCCTTTAAAACAGTCACTGTAGAATGAGAGAAAATATGCCTCTTCATACATGCAGGACAGACCGTTGTCAAAATAGCAGAAACTGATTATTCCTTTCCAAAAGGGTTTATAAATAGTTTATAAATACCGTAGTTGACAGAAATTGAGTGCTGGGGTACTTATGGTAATTTTTAAAGCTGAGTGGGTACTTGATACCGAAAAGATTGAGAAACTTTGGTTTAGAACAAGGTTACGTGTTTCCCTTTGTAACTAGTGATTGCAGGGTAAAAAAAAATGTTCCATTCTTTCTTGGCCTCCAGCGGCTCGAGCCTGGCACAGACATTTACACCTAGAAATTCACATTACCTTCTTTTATTAACCTCCCTCCCGAAAATGAGTCAAATGAGCTTTTAAAGCACTGCAGTTTTATGGGCTCATTTACTCTTTAGAGCTTCAGTTCAACTTTGCTAAGTTTGTTTCTAACCTTCCATCTGTCATGTCGATTCCAGCGGACTCATTTGTATAAAAATGGCGTGATTTGCTTTGTGAATCGATTTATTTTGTGGGCCTCTGCAGCTTTCTCTACTCTCCGGCAATCACCTGCTGCCCTGATAATGTTCTTGGAGTACTGACAGCATAGAAGAAACTATGTAGCATTTACACCTTGCATCTGAGTCAAGGAAATAACCTACATTATGGTAAACAGATAATTTAACTCTTTCAGGACCTGAGGGGTGATCAACTCATTGCAAAGCAATGTGTTGCACACGTCTCTGGTGCTCAGGGGTTTAAATGAGCAGTACATTTTATATATATCCTATAATATAAAAGGCCAGAATGTTTGTCCGATGCAGTCATACGCAGTAGAGACTGTCCAAACACAGACAATGTTGGGAAGTGTAGGAATGCTGGTAGCATTCTGTGTTTTCGGACAGTCTCTGCTGCACATGACTGCATCACATATGCCGCAAGTGAGGCGGCAGCAGTACGCGGTGCAAGACCGACCTCTTTAGCTCACCGGACATTGGCCAGTGTACATGGGCTTTTACACTAGTATGTAAAAATATAATAGGGAAAAAAAACGCTTTAGGGCTTTCACTGCTCTGTTGAGTAAACAAGCAATGCACTCATTGCTAAGAGATTTTTCATCCAGAAGTTTACGACTCCGTTTCAATCTTATAAAAAGAAAACATTCTGTTCTGTCATCGGGGGGTGCTGTACCTATCGCATATTAAGGAGTTGTAGTTCAAGTAATTGAATGATAAAGTATCCTCCTCCCACCCCTTTTACTGATGTAACACTGCTCACCTCAGAGCAGCAAGACTGTCCGGATGGATCTCAGAGAGGGACAATCTTCAGTGGGATAAGGGAAAACCTGAAAAGGGGGGAAGGTTTTTCCTTATGCTTACAGTAAGAAGATTGTTCCTTGCTATGAGCTGTGCGGTCAAGAGACCAGATTCCATGTCCGAGAGGAAGCTGTTTACACCAGGTAAAAGGAGCAGGAGGGGAACACTTTCATTTAATTACTCTTGAACTACAACTCTGACAGCATTGATATAACACTCTCCATGGCCCAAATACTATGAAGATTAATTGGTGCTGCTTTTTTTGTGAAACATAACTATCACTTTAAGCTTTCTCAGAGTACATTACTTAAAAAAAATCCTCTTGGACTCCAGAGGGTGCTGCTGTTAATTGTGGTTTTTGTTTTTTCCCCCTAAAAGGTTATAATAACTTTTGAATGCACAGCCTCACAGCAGAGGGAATACCCTTGCTTTATACTCTGCAAGAAAAGCTTATCACATCTTTTGAAAACAGTTACTCCTTTAAAAAAAAAAAAAAAAAAAAAAAAAAAAAAAAAATATGGTCCAGATGTTGACTTCAGTTGATAACAATGAATCTTTTTCTTCCCAGGCTTTGCTGAACACTCAGAGCAAGCTGAGAAACCTTGTTCCGAATTTCACGTTCAACTTGGGGTTTTCTGGAAAGTTCTATCATACAGGTATGGCATCATTCACTTGCTAAAGGGATAGGCAAAATATTAAGTCTCAAACTGTTGTAAGACTACAATTCCCAACAACTTTAAATAGTTATTACAGTAATTTGGCATTTCCTTATAAATTGAGTTCAAAATGTTTCCTTCTAGGTGGCACTGTTGCTACATCCATCTATGGAAGGCTTATATCTGCGTCACTCATCTTTTCATAGGGAGTAATCGCAAAAGTATACTCTGGCTGCAACAAAATCTTGAACTTTAGAGATAAAAAAATAAAATTATATGTTTACTCTGTAATAGATTTTGACTTAAGCATCTCCCAGCAGTAGCTCGTTTTACTCAGCAGAAAAAGAAAAATCTATAATATAAATATCCTATATAATAATTCGCTAAAATGTGCGTAACACTGCAGTCATGCACAGTAGAGACTGCTGCGCGTGCTGCAGTCATGCGCAGTAGAGACTGTCTGTGCCACGGCTGAGCGTCCCTACTGCACATGACTGCCCCGCGACCGGCTGCCAGTGGCACTGTGGCCCATGTAACGGGCTCTTCAACTAGTTTTTTATAATATGGGTTTAGTGCCCCTTAAGAATTCTACTGTGATACATACATGAGCCATAGTAGCACACAACAAATAAACTAATTCGAATGATCTATCAGTGAACATTGCAGCACCCTGCAGGAGGTATGGCTTTCAATGGAACTGCACAGTTATCTGGTAGATTTGAAGCAATGTGTTTGATGCCTCTTTAGCAGCAAAAGGGTTAAATAAATTGGAAATTTGTAGGAAATCTGTTAATGCTTTTAAGGAATTTGTAAGGGTTGATGAATCTTCTGCATATCCATCTTTCAGACACTTAGTGATTACTGATTTCAGTCTTTCACTGATGTATGTTTTGTTTATCCTTTGATTGACAGTTGTTTGTCACTGAGCTACACTATGCTTTCTTCTGACCTTACTTAGTTTATTATATGACCTTGAGAGATGTGTGTTTTACATAAAGGACCAGATGTTGTGTTTCCACAACAAATTCTTTTGTTATAATAAGCTCCCGCCTACCTTAATCTGGGCACAAAACCATAACTGACTCTCTATAACTAAGCTCTGGATGGACTGGCTTTCCAAAATTAATCTCTTGATGTCCATGGAGGGAGACATGGTTCATTTTGCAGTTCTTGAGTGTAAAATGTGATGGTCATGCACAATATCCAACATTAGTTATGGGGAACCGTTCCACTCAGAAAAGATTAAAAATGACCATTGGTATTTTCTGTGCCCCCTTCCCCATAAGTTCAGGATGTTAGTAGGCACATACAGGACTATGGGTGGCTCCATTGAGTTTTAAGGCAGGGCTTCTCACCATTACTTTTCAGGGTACACCAATAGGTAAGCTTTTCAGTGTAGCCATATTAGTCACGGGTAAGTAATCAGTGGCTCAGTCTGCTTGTGCTTAATGTGATAGTAATGTTTTAGAATAAATGCCCCCTCAGTTAATCTAAATAGTTTTTTTTGTCCATGCGCAGCATTGTTAATATAATATCTGATTTGTAGTTTAAGAGTAAATAAGTTATAAAGATTGCTCCTCGTGCCCCTTTTACCTATGTAACACTGCTCACCTCAGAGCAGCAAGGCAGTCAGTATGGATTGCAGTAAGGAACAATCTTCAGTGAGCATAAGGAAAAATCTGTCAAGGGGGCATGTTTTTCCTTAAGCTCACAGTAAGAAGATTGTCCCTTGCTGCCAGCTGTCCGGTTGGGTGACCAGATTTCAAATCTGAGGGGAGGAGGCTTAAAAGAGGTAAAATGGACAGGACGGGGACTCTGTTATTATTTACTCTTGAACTAAAAATTGGACAATATTGTAATAACTCTGCACATAAACAAGAAAACTATGAAGATTAATCAACAGGGCATTTATTTTAAAACATTGCTATCACTTTAATTAGGCATAAGCTGAAAACCTAAGCTGTTGTGCGTCTGAGGACTGGAGCTGAGAATCGCTGTTTTAAGATGAATCCATCACAGTGACTGAGACACTGAATGATCCCTCCTGTTTTAATATCCTTTAAAAAAAATAACGAAAAAAACACCATGGTTATACTGAGACCATTGGACAGCTGAGGATGGTGGGAATTGTAGTCCAACAACAACCGCAGACTGCAGCTTTCCAGCTCCTAGATTATAGTGAACATTGGGCCATAAGTATATATAAAAGCAATATGAAACAGTTCTGGGCAAACAAAACATTTGCACCATAGACAAATAAAAATTCTGACTGATTTTAATGGGGCCTTTTAACCACTGAATACTAGAGCAGTCTTCCAGTGAATTGCTTTGCAAGGCACTGGACACAATGGCTTAAAGGGGCAGTAAATTCTGGTTTTGAAAGAATATGTTGTTCTCATGTCTTATTGATGAGATATGCTTCTTTCAAAAGTTACAAGGTTAGCTTGGCATTTCTCTGATACCTTGAATTTGAGATTATTTTCTGCCAGGAAGTAGTAATGCACATCCTCGTATGGAAAGTTGTGTCTGTGACACTCTGTTTTTCAGAGGTGTTAATGGCAACACCTGGCTGCAAAAAAAAAAAGATATATCAATGTCAAGCACTCATAAAATACAAGTTTGATTGAAGCACACACCCTCCCCAGTAGTAGAGGTGCCTTGTTCTACTCAGCAGATGATGTCTTCCAATATAAATATTTGAATGTGTGCATTTACCTTTTAACCGTTTGAATACCAGTGCCAACACCTTGGATACCCCTCTGACACTCAGAGTTAAAAACCTAATCTAAATCAAGAGATATTTTTAGTCCCCTATGGTGCACCTGATTTCCTCAGGAATCACTCATTTTTGCCTTTATGCATAAGATCCATTGTCTAAATGTTGCATAACATTGTGTGGGCCGCAGCCTTGGCGGGCAGCCACTGTCATCTGCCTTTGCCATTACAGATTCCAGGCACTTGAGTTGTCTGCAGAAGGAGAAATGCACTTGCCTAGACTTCTCTTGTGTAAGACAGTTAACAAAATATTGGCTTCTCCTTGCTTATGTATTAACGGCTCACCCTTTTATCTCACAAATAGCAAATGATCTATTTAATGGAATTTCATTAAAGAGCAGTATCAGAAAATGTAAAATGTAGTAGTTCTCTTGCTAGTCCCAGCTGTCTCTCCCACCTTGGCAGCTGACAGTCATGAGCAGATACTGCATCTCCTAACAGTATAGATATGATTTTGTTTTTCCCAAAAAATGGTAGGGGAAATGAGAAAAGGTATAGGACAGCGGACATCCTTGTTTCCTGTTTTTCATCAAGGCCTCTACAGCAAATTAGGGACTTGTGTAGAAAGCAAGATAGCAGAAATTTTGGCACCTAGTACCTGCAACACAGGGAAATGAAAATTCCCATTCATTAAAGGGATAGTAATACTTCGTTTTAACTTTATTTAATTTTGTAGGCATTAAAAAAACATGAAGAATGATATAAGTCTTATCTCTCAAACCTTTATGGTTTAAGTGATATTCACAAACAAAGTACCCCCCCCCCCCCCCTGTTCAACCAGATCAGAAGGGAGGTGCCCAGGTAGACTGCAGAGAGGGACAATCTTCAATTAAGATAAGGGAAAAACCTGAAAAACTTGTCAGGGGGGGGGGGAGGGCTTTCATTGTTTTCATACAAAGAAAATTGTCCCCTTCTGTTATCTGTCTGGTCTTACAACCAGATTCACATCTGAGAAGAGATTGTTTACACTAGGTAAAAGGGGCGGGAGGGGGGAACTTTGCTTGTGAATATCTAATAAACCATAAAGGTTTGAGAGATAAGACTTGTATCATTCTTCATGTTTTTTTTAATGCCTACAAAATAAAATAAAGTTAAAACGAAGTGTTACTATCCCTTTAAACTGAGCTTTTAACTCCTCTTTGGCCATGGAGCAGCTGGTTTTGCTTAAGAATTACACATCTTTTAATTTCTGCATACATTTATAAAACTAAAAGATAAAAGAAAAGGAGAGGATTATAAGTGAACCGGTCACTTTAATATAAGTCTTTACTTAATTTTAACCCTTTGAGTGTCTGTGGGGTATGCAGCACTTTGCAGACCAATGCATTACATACCCCTTTGGCACTCCGAGGGTAAAAGAGAAGTAAAAACTGCCTAGTGCTAACCATTTGTTTGTAATATACCGTAAAATCTCAGGTATAATACGCACATGTATAATACACAAATGTAAATTAACCGCAAGAATTTTTTGGAAAACAAAAGTGCCTATGTGTAATATGCACACATGTTTTCCCTCCCTCTACCCACCAAAAAAATGTAGTTTCTTGTCTCCTTCCCTCGCTGCACCCACATCCATATTCTCCCACCTTCCCCTCCCTCTCCAGAGGCATCTTGGATATCCATGTGAGGACCTGTGTTAGTTCAAGATACTGCTAGTGCTCTTTGAACTCTCTGTACAAATGACCCAGATGCCTCTGTAGGGGATGAGTAGAGTGAGGGAAAGGTGGGAGCATACTGAGAGGGAGGGAGGGAGGTGGGGTGCAGACTTGAGGATGTGTATATATTTTTCTCTCATGTATAATGCGCACCCCCAACTTCACATAAGGGGAGAAGGGACCAAATTGTGAGTGTTATACATGAGATTTTACAGTTATTTTTGAGAAATGAACCTTTACTTGTCACTGGTATGTGGCACTTTGTTAATTTGCTTCTTTGCTGTGTTTTGACCACTCACTGAGGGAATTTCTATTATCACAGCAATTGATAAGCAAGGTCTTGTATACAACTAAGCAGTATAATGTGTAAAGAATTACCATAAAGTGCCCCACTGTGCCGTAAAAAATATAGATTTTACAGAAAAATGGCAAGTACCACATATAGGAAGATCTTTCTTCTCTATGAAGCAAACTAAATTTGTCTTAGGATGTCCGATCCATACTGTGTCTCAATCTAAGTGCAAAATTAATTTTAAATAGCCTAACCCTTTGAGTGCCAGAATGGGTATGAGCCCCTCTGGCATTCAAAGAGATAATCCATACTTTTCTGAATGTGTTTACAAAGCATTTTTTAGCTGGGTAATCTAGCTATGTTAGCTTTAACTATTGGGTAATCCTATATAATAATTTGTTAAGGATGTTTGTCAGAAGCAGTCATGCACAGTAGAGATTGCTCGAACTGCAGTCATGCGCAGTACAGACTGCCCAAACGCACCGCAGCTGATACGGAGCAGGGCGCTCTGAATTTGGACCGGAGTCCTCTCTGCGCACCTTCCTGGGACCGCTTGGTCCCAGAAAGGTGCAAAAAGAAGACTCCGGTCCAGATTCGGAGTGCCCCACTCCGTATCAGCTGCGGTGCGTTTGGGCAGTCTGTACTGTGCATGACTGCAGAGTGGCTTTAGGCACCAGCCGAGGCTGCTGGGTGGCACTGTGGCCCGTGTACACGGGCATTTAAACTAGTCAGTAATAATTTGAGGTTTTCCCTTCTGTTCTACGATACAGTGAAGGCCTGAGTGTAGGTGGCATGACTTATCAACCTGGTTATTTGCTGACTGCAGCTTCTGTCTCCCCAGGCACAGACGAGGAAGATGAGGGAGATGATATGCTCTTGCTGCACAGGAACGAGTTCTGGTGGTTCCCCCACATGTGGAGTCATATGCAGCCTCACTTATTCCACAACGTTACTGTCCTTGCTGAGCAGATGAAGCTCAACAAACAGTTTGCCCTGGTAAGGACCAGCTAACAGTTCTGCAGTAACCTAAAAGAATAAAAAATAATCTACCTTACAGTTTTGTCTATTACTAGGTAAATGTTGCTCTGACCACCCATGAGAGCATTATGAAATTACAGTTCTTAAATTTCAGACCCAACCCATTATTGCTATATTTCTCCCTACCATCCACAATTTTGCCCTCGTGCCTGTTCTCCATCCTCCATTCAGATGCTTCTCCACTCCAGTAATTCTCTCTCCTCCCACCTCACCCCCACTCCCATGCTTCTCTATACTCCTCCCCCCACTCTTGTGCCTCCTGCTCCTAGTCTTGTTCTCCCCACCTTCCTATGCTTCCCCCCACCCAAGAGTTCCTCTTTGAGACCCAAATCCCTCTTTTACCACCCTGGTGTCCCTCTTTTTAGGAGACCAGGCTATATGTGGTGTGTATATTAGTGTATCACACTGCTCCACAGCAATAAAACTCATAATATGTATATAAACTTCAGTATATATGTTTATAAATTAGTCTGTGTAGATAATATACTTTGGTCTTGTTGTAAATGATTTGTTCAATTACAGAAAGGGGTGGCAGTAGGTAATGATATAACCAAAAAATTCTCTGTAGTTCCCTGCCCACCTGCATCGCCCTCTAAAACACAAATGTCCCTCTTTGGACTTTTGATATTTTTTGGGAGATATTTGCTTATCTCCTCCACTTACATTTCTCCCTCTCCCCTTCTGTTCTTCTTCCCAGTTTCCACCGCCTCCACCCCCTATGCTACTTCTACCCGTGGTTGGTGTTATAGTCTCCTCAGAGGCAGGTGATGATGATTCCTGCTAGCTATTCTAATATCACAAAGCCCAAAGTCCTTGCAGGAGGTGACTGTTCATTTATAATTCTGCTATTCCCAGTGCTGTAAGAAACTGCATTTTATAATGCATGTTATTTTATCTTTTTATGTTGGTTGTCCTTTATGCAAGGTAAAAGCCATACTTTCTGGGCACCTGATTTGCAATCTCTTTGTATTATCTAAAACAAGGATTTTCATGAGATTGAAGTTGTTTTTCAAAAGGACAGCATGCTATTCAGCTGACAGGAGCACACGGAGTGGGACATAAGTATTAGAACGGAATAGAGTAATATGAGGAAGATTGCAAGTTCCCCACATTTCCATTCATTTAATGAGGCCTTTTAATCCCTTCAAATTCACAGAGGCCTTCAAAGTATTTCCTTCAGAGGCAGAGGCTTAACTGGAAGCCACTGGGCCCTGGTGCAAAAATTGCCATGCCCCCTCCCCACCACCACCACCACATTGCCCCCATTGGGTATCTCCACATTGCCCCCAACTCTCCGCATTGCCCCCAACTCGCCACCTCTCCACATTGCTCCCAACTCTCCCCCTCTCCACATTGCCGCCAACTCTCCACATTGCCCCCAATGTCCTCCTCACCACATTGCCCCAACTCTTCACATTGCCCCCAATGTCCTCCTCACCACATTGCCCCAACTCTTCACATTGCCCCCAATGTCCTCCTCTCCACATTGCCCCCAATGTCCTCCTCTCCACATTGCCCCAACTGTCCACATCTTCATCTTTACAGTGCCACCAGTGTCCATCTCCTACCTCCCTGGTGGTCCAGCGGCGTGGCAGGAGAGGTCTATACCTCCTTTGGCACAGACCTCTATGAAGACCTAGCGCTCCCGCGCAGACCTTTCTCCACTATGCAGAGCGCCGGGAGATGATGTCATCTCCCAGCGATATGCATTACAAGAGTGTGACGAGGGAAGGCATTTTTAGATGTCCGAAGCGCCGGGCAGGGGGTTTGCAAGGGGCGGCCCCTATTGTTAAGCCACTGTTCAGAGGGTTAAAAGCCTGTTTTCTTTGTCCCCTATGATGCGTTTGGTTTGCTCCAAAATTGCTTCAGTGCTCCATTATTCATGGCTGTGTTATACTTTGATTTACTGATGTAACTTAACACCTTTGATGCTAGAGGTTTTGCGGTGCATTAGTGACATTCTAGTGGGTTAAACAATTTACTCATATTTTGGTGGTGTTAAATCAGAGAGAGCCAAATGTAGACATCAAAGAGAATAGTGGCTTTAACCCTTTGAAGGCCAGAGAGAGATCCAACGCATTAAAAACATATTTGAATGGTAATTAAGCCATGTTCTGTGGTCTGTTTCCCTGCAGTAAATTACACCATTTGACATGTCATGTTTTCTTTGAAATCTGTCAGGAAACTCCAAAACATGGCCTGGTGACAAGTATTTCTGGAGAATGTTTTTGGTTTCAATGTGTCATTCTCATTCTATTTGGGACCAAGGGTGGAATGCAAGAAACATTTGCAGTTGCTATTTACAGTGTACTTTAGATGGCAAAATGATTTGCACAAAAATGTTACTGAATTGCAATTTTTTTTTTTCATATTAGCAAATGTTTGCACATTGTTTTGTGAGGGTGTTTAGAAAAAGTGTTCTCAGGTTTGTGAGAGGATGAGTGATTGCGCCTAATTCAGCAAAGCGGTTATCACACATATTAATACATCTGGCAAACTTTGCCATTAATTTAGGGGCATTTGCTAACTATGCCCTTGATTTAGGGGCATTCACTAACTTTGCTGTTAATTAAGGGGTGGATTCAATAACTATGCTGTTAGTTTAGGAGCGTGTGCTATTCAGCATCAAAGTGTTAATATGTTTCTTGTAGCAAAACATGAGCAATCACGAATAGCTCCTAAATTTATGGCTTTCAAAAAATAGCGGATGCTCCACTTTCGGCATTCTGCCCCCATTTTATTAGAATAGGAGTCATTCTGAGGGAAACTATCCGCAACCTAGGGGACAAATAAACATTACCGTTGTCTTTTAACCCTATGAATTCTAAAGGCTTTCCAGCATGCTCCTTTTAAATTCATTGGAGACCTGTCTAGGATTCATGTGTTTAAAAGCCCCATTTAAATTGGTGAAATTTTTTTTATTTGTGTTCTGTGGGTGCTGATGGGTTACTTCAAAAGTCCTAGAGACATTTCCCTAGTTAAAGGGGCAGTGATTTCTAGTACAAAAATTGAGATATGTGCTACAGAGTGTTAAGGGAAGACAATAAAACTGATAGCTTTTGTACTTGCATCTCTTTAGGCATATAAAATATTTTACAAAACTTAATTTGATGCTATGGCACAGGGGTGGAAAGATCTCAGGATATTTCTTTTTATATTGCTATGTTATGTGCATGCTACTCTTCAGTGGTTCCTAAAACTCCTTTGCCGGGCTCCTAAAAATGACATCGGACTCCAAACGTATTGTATTGTATATTTTTATTTATATAGCGCCAACCGGTGTACTTGGCACTTTACAGATTACATTTAATATAGCGGAGCTACAATAAGTAGGGATTTTTTCCATCCCTACTATAGCAACAGGGAGACTCCTTGCCCTTCATCTCTCATACTCTGGTGATATCAGATGATGTAATCCCATCCAGTTTTTTCTGCTTATAATGATTCTTCAAATTGCCTTCAGTGAACTTGCCTTTGATCGTCACTGGAATGAGTATCCAATGCATTGTTTCCCATTGAATACCTCTCTGGCATTCATAGGGTTAAAGTGAGGAGACAGGCGATACTGTATTTACCAGACCTGCAAAATTTCAAAGCATGAAAACACAGATTTTATGTAAGTTTTTTTAATATTCGTGGGACCAGTGGGGGAATGTCATGGATAAGGTCCCCAAAGTGGCATTTATTAATAAAGTTTTTTCCATCATAGGAGGCACTGCCCATTTAATAAATGTGTAATACATTGGAGCCACACCACACCACCCAGTCAGGAATTAAGGACAGTATACTTAACTGTTCAAACGAAAGACCTTGTGGTCTTAATTAGGAAGTTGTGGCGATAGATCTCTCCTCATGTGCTTGCAGCTCTAAAGAGGATTTGTTAAACATGCAAGGCCAACATTACCACCCCTCACTTTAAAGCAACTCTTAAGGGTGCTTTTCACTTACTGAAACAATCTAATTTAAGTGAGGATTATGGATTTTATCCATCAAGCAATTTAGTAAAATTAAAACTGTATTCATTAGTGAAGTCACGCTGATTTCTTATGTTGCTATTGGCAACAGTACATTGCATTTGGCATCTTTACAGTAACATACAGAAGGGTTTTCAGAGAATATTAACCCATTTGGATGCTAGCAAGGTCTTTTGGATAACTCTCCAGCATAAAAAGGGTTAAATGAAAAATAATTAACCATTTGTGATTGTTACTCAAGTGATAGGCAAGGATGAAGCAGTAGATGTAGCAGTAATTGGATTATAGTGAAACTTTTGATACTGTATCACATAAGGAACTGATTCATAAGATGCATAGCTTGGGACTGGACTCAGAAGTAGTTGATTTGTTAACCCTTCATTCTGTACCCCTCTGGCACTGAAAGGATTTAATAATTGTCTGAAAGACCAGAATCAGCATGTCATAAAAAATGGTAATTTTTTTTAGAAGGAGGATGGATGGGTTACTAGTGGAGTGCCACAGGGGTCAGTGCTAGACCTGTTCTCTTCATTAGTGATTACTGGTGGTAAAGTTGTGCCTTTTTGCAGACTATTAAACATTTTTGCAACAGGGTAGACTACCCAAGAGAGAGATAAACCAAATGAATGAGGATTTAGGAGAATTGGAGGAATGGAAAAGCGTATTGAATCTAGAGTTTAATGCTGAAAAAAGCAACCTAATGCATTTATGACACAGAAACCCAAAGGTGTGGAATATAAACTTAACAGTACTGTATTGACAAAAATGTAAGAGGAAGAGGACTTTGATATTATTATTCAAATGACAGTGCAGTGAATCAGTAGGAAAAGATAACCAGATGCTGGTTTATGTAGGAAGAGGCATTAGCAACAGGAGGAGTGAGGTACTAATGACACTTTTTATAGATTACTGGTAAGGCATCACCTGGAATACTGTGTACACTTCTGGATACCACATCTCCAGAAAGGTATTAACCCTTTGAGTGCCAGAGGGGAACACAACACATTGCAAATCAATGCTTTGTGTACCCCTTTGGGACTTAAAGGTTTGAGAGATGCTGCTGGTCTTGTTTAATTCCAATTTTTAAGGGCTACGACATGGGAAATATTAAAAATGAAGTATTACTATCCCTATAAGGGATTTAGTTTAGTACCAGACAGAATTAGAGGAATATCAGAAGAAGAGGTCATTATGTAATGTTAGCGGGTGAAAAATTCAGATGTGATGTGTGTAGGTACTGCTTTACAGAATGTTAGGTAGTATGAATGGGAATAGTATTACATTAAATGCATCACTCTTTCTTGGACTCGCTGCGGTTTTTATACTCCAGCTGCAATGATTTTCAAAGGATAGTAACACTTCATTTTGTCAGTTGTTCATCTTGTAGGTATTAAAAAAAGAATTTAAATGCCCCCAGTCCCATCTCTCAAACCATTATGGTTTGAGAGATATTCGCTGTGAAAGTTCCCCCTCCCTCCCCTTTCCTTGACATCCACGCTTTAGCTGACTGCAGGGGAATCCGGTCCCTGGACAAGCGGAGGCTCTTCAGCAGAGCAGAGAACAGTCTACAAAGTGTGCTTGGTTTGCACATTCTTTAGGTTTAAGTATCCCCCTCCCGTCTCTTTTACTGATGTAACACTGTTCAGCCAGATCAGAAGGGAGGTGCCCAGGTAGACTGCAGAGTCAGTTAAGATAAGGGGAAAACCTGAAAAACTTGTCAAGGGGGGCAGGGCTTTCATTGTTCTCATAGGAATAAGATTGTACACTTCTGTTATCTGTCTGGTATATGGACTGGATTCCACATCTGTGAAGTAAGGGGCAGGAGGGTAAACTTTGCTTGTGAATATCTCTCAAACCATCAAGGTTTGAGAGATAAGACAAATCGTTCTTCATGTTTTTTTATTGCCTACAAAATAAAATAAAGATAAAATTAAGTATTACTATCCCTTTAAAGACACCTGCCCACATATGTCCTCCTTATTCTTTAGGTTTAAGTCTTTGTCTACAGTCTCTGCGTTAGAGTCACAACAAGTATAATCATGAAACTAATTTTTTTAATAGGACTTTACATCTCTGATTCCATTTTCCCCTGATTTATTGCATCCAAGGTCCTTAAACCTCCCCCCCATTGTCTAGAATGTATCTGATGTCCCAGTTACATTTGACTCTGGTTACAGTGTTGGCTTATTTGATATTTATCTCTTTGAGTGCCTTTGTTTGACACCCTTTCATACTCAGAGATGGATAGGTATTTTGGTAAATCTCAAAAGAATTGCTTGACACGATACAGAATCCATATCTATAAATCTTATTTGACTCTGAACGGTGTGATGGAGAAAAAAAAAGAACCAAGAAATCCATGCTATTAATCCTGATAAAATACATAAATTGTGTGTGTAAGATAAGTTCTAAAGCAGTGGCACAGAACTTTAATAAAGACAGACCGCACACTTGTTTGAGTTATCACATACCATTGTTTGTCACAGTAAAACTGACAAGAGTTGCTACGGGAGTTTTTCAAAGCAGTACCTTTCCCTGTAAGAGAGAATACGCCTATATGCTTTTAGTTCCTAGAGCTAAGGAATACAGTTGCACTGACAGACTAGATCAAGAGTAGGCAACATGCAGCTCTCCAGTTAATGGCCAGTTTAGGATGGTGAGAGTTGTAATGGCACAGGCTGTTCATTCCTTTTAATGGCCAGAGTGACATGTAGTGCATTGCTTCTTAATTCATTGTGCACCACTCTGAACCTTAATGGTTTAAGATCACAGTGGTAGGATCCACTGTTTATGGCCCTTCTATATCAGTTTACTGGGGGGTTTTTTGGGGGTTTTTTTTTTCCTGTTTTTTCTTCATGATATGGAATAAAGATTTAACCCTTTAAGTGCCAGTGGGGTAAACCCAATGCAAAACACATTGCTTAGCAATGCGTTGCGTACACCTCTGGCACTCAAAGGGTTAAAAGCAAATCAGATTGTTTTCAAGTAGCCATTTTGCTCAGTGTTGCACAAGTTTGAAATGTTTATTACAATCAATGCATTTTGATTGGTTGGATGTCTGGAAGCCTTAGGCTGTCTTGGGTTGGTATGTGTTGCAATACAGCAATCACTGCCAAGTCACAGGTTGTGCATGCCTACCATAAGGCTTGGAATTTGCTTTGTTTTGTTGTACTTTTACTACTTCTCGATCCTGTTTTCCAGGAACACGGAATCCCTATAGATTTAGGATATGCAGTTGCACCACACCATTCTGGAGTGTATCCAGTCCATAGCCAACTCTATGAAGCCTGGAAGTCTGTGTGGGACATCCAGGTTACCAGCACAGAGGAGTACCCACACCTCCGGCCAGCCCGCTACCGGAGAGGATTCATCCACAATAACATAATGGTAAGGAGCACTGCCAACCTCTAGATTAGTGTAAAGTCATTTTTCTTCCACTATCCAAATACATAGTCTGCAAGTGAATAATATTTAAAGTATATATTTTTTAGTAATTTTTAAAAATATTATTTTATTTAATAATATTACTACTTTAGGTCACAGAGAGGGAGCTCCCTGAATCTGTTTCCAGTGAGCTGTCTGTTGGGTATTGTGGAATCACAACTATTTATGTAATATTGCAGTCTCCTTGTACCCTGCTGCTGGCAGGAAATTCTACATTGTTTCACTGTCTTGTTAATATTATATCACTTTTTACATTCTTGTACTCGCTCTGTTTCCAATTCCCACACTGAAAGCTCTCTAGAAATAAAGTTAGCTAGCTCCCTGTGAGGAACATACACATAAACATAAAAATAGCAATAAAATATATAGGCAATTTGACTTTACATATTCTGCAAGGACATCTTATATTAAGTCAAAAAGTAAGTTGACTTTCGCTTTATTGGTGATAGAGTTAATCCTTTGAGTGCCACAGGTGTATTTAAGACATTTCCAAGTAATGCTTTGGACACCCTATTGGTTCACAAAGGGTTAACAATTTTCCCCTGTGTAATGAAATTCTGGCTGCAGTGTGTGCAGAGGAGCCTTGAAATAGAAGAATGACTCCTAAAGTTTTTACTTTTCTGTGTTTTCCAGAAATAATATTGGACAAATGACCATTGACAAAATATTTAGGGGTGCTTCTGTAGAAAGATGAAGGGCCTTTTTATCAACATGAAGTGGGGCAGTTTGGAAACAAACCAACTACGTCATGGGGGGGGGGTTAAAATCCCCATGGATTGTGAAGCAATTCATTAGAGACCTCCCAAGCATCCCAGGCATTAAATGAGACATTTCAATCAATGAGTATTTTGGCAAGTATAATTTGTCCCCTGTTTGTGTAGTTGGTTTGCTCCAGAGTTGCTTCACTTCAGCTTTGATAAATAAAGCCCGAAATATATATGTCACGATCAGAGCTAGAACATGTAGCCTTTGTCTGTGATCTTTGTCGCTATTGGATGGTTTCTCTGGTTAAAACTGATAATAAAATAGAGAGAGGTTCATTAGGACAAGAAATTCTATATCAGTAGAAACACACTGAGCTAATGTGATTTTTCTCTGCGGTTAACCATTTGAGTGCCAGAGGCTAGTGTCCACTGCATTGCTCTGCAATGCATTGGGCACCTCTCCGGCACTCCGAGTTAAAGGGTTAGTAATGTCTTATAGAAATAAAAGATTATAATATAGCTATTCAAAAAATAAGTCCGTTAATGCCACTCCTATCTCTCAAACCATAGCTCTTCAGCAGAGCCGAAATACAGCGATCTACAAAGAAATACTTAATTGAAACTGTCTACAAGGTGTGCCTGGTTTGCAAGCACACTTTGTAGACCGGTCCAATGAAATATTTCTTTGTAGATTGTGGTATCTCGGCTCTTCTAAAGAGTCCCGTCCGGGACCAGGATCAGCTTCTCTCAGCTAGATGCTGTCGTCAATGAAAGGAGAGGGAGGTGGGAACTTTATCAACTTATATCCCTCAAACCATAAAGGTTTAAGAGATCAGAGTGGCATCAATGGACTTATTTTTTTGAAGAGCTACAATATTACCTTTTATTTCTATTAGACATTACTCACCCCTTAAAAGGCACTGTATGTGCAATAATCTTCTTTCTCTAATATGAAAAGAAATTACATTAATACGAATAAATAATCCAGATCATTCACAGGGGACTTCTTATGTTCAAAAGAAAACTTAATAATAGGGTAGAAATTCAAATTCCCAATGAATTAAATGGGACTTTTAACCATTTGCATGCTTGAGAGGTCTCCAAAAGTATGAATTATGCAAGATTTTCCCCTTCCCTGTCATGCAGGTGGTTTGTCATAGAATCCCTCCACTTTCCTTTTGAACAAAAGGTCCTACTTAGTGTTAAGGAGTTCAAAGCTCCTGTCCAGTGTCCCACACTTCTCAACTTCAGCTAAGGACATGTTTATCTTAATATGGCCTGACCTAGTGTACGCAGCACCTTACAACAGTAGTATGTCAGAATAAATAAATGGGTATAAAATAAGTGACTCCATCATAGAAACAATAGGAACCTGATCTCTGCCCCATGGAACTTATAGTCTGAATGGGTGATAGGACACAGACACCAGGGAATGAGGGTGTCACGTGCTATGCATGCTCAGTTCATTTGCATTTCAAATGGGAATGAACTGAGCATGTTCAATAATGTCTTGCTTTAGCCAGAGATAGTTGCCCAGTCATAAAATTGGCTGGCTGTGCTTATAAGCTGCAACTTATAATATGTAATCAGTAGGCAAAGTGCTGTACATCTGTCCACACAAAAGTGTAACACCGCTGTTCTGATCAGTGTCTAATTTCATCTTGAAGGTTTTACCAAGACAAACTTGCGGACTTTTCACTCACACCATATTTTACAATGAATATCCTGGTGGCTCCAAAGAACTTGATAAATCCATCCGTGGTGGTGAACTTTTCCTGACCATCCTCCTAAACCCGGTAAGAGTCAGTATATAATACTCTAGCTTAAAATGAACTTCCTAAGGAGAATTACAAAGTACATGCTTGTTGTACTAATCATGTAGTATAGATTTTGGTACTTTCCTGTTATCCGGAACCATATTATATCTGGAACCATATTGTAATATGAATGTAAATGATACATACTCTATAAACTAGACCCTAACCTTTGTACAAACTAGACCTACCAGGAAATAGTTTTGAAAATGGTTCCGGATAACAGGAAAGTACCAAAAAATGTTTTGGAAATGGCTGTTTTGAAAATGGTTCCGGATTACAGGAAAGTACCTACTTTTTTGAAAAATTAACCTTTATTTTTTTTAGTGGTCCTGTGTGGCACTTTATGCAAATGTGTTTTCCTTGCTGCATCAGTATTACCATGCACTGTTCTATGAGTTAATCTAGACAACACCCACACACACTAGGGACATTTCTTATAGCACAATCAGTGATAAGTTTGGTCCTGACCATAATTGGCATATTGTGCAGGGAATTAGCATAAAGGACCAGTCTGCCATCAAAATATAATGGTTAATTTCTTAAAGCGGAACTACCACCCCACCTAAACTTGCCCCTAAAGAATTACACATCTGGCAACCAGCTGCTCAATAGTGCTAATCTCCAGAATTATTACCTCCTTTTAGAGAATTCCTGTTGCTCCCGAACTGACAGCCAGGAAACAGCACAGACATCTTTGCATAATGACACCTGCGCGCCTGCACTGTCAGTCCCAGTCTGCTCTATGAGGCGTTGCTAGGAGCCGCACAGAACCGGAAGGGACTGACAGTGCAGGTGCGCAGACGTCACTATGAAAAGATGCCTTCACTTTTTCCTGGCTGTCAGTCCCGGGAGCGGTAGGAATTGTCTAAAAGGAGGTAATCATTCTGGCGACTAGCACTATTGAGAAGCTAGTCGCCAGATGGGTAATTCTTGAGGGGGCAAGTTAGGCGTGGTGGTATTTCTGCTTTAAAAAGTCTTTAAAGTGATAGTAATGTCCGAGAATAATGTTATTTTATATTGTAGGGAAAAAAAAAAGAATTATTTGCAGCTAATCCCATCTCTCAGACCTCTATGGTTTGAGAGATATTCACATTTAAAGTTCCCCCCTCCCGGCCTTTTACCTGATGTCAGCTGTAAAGCTGACAGCAGGAGATTTGAGTCGGCCAACTCAAGGAGGCTCTTCAGCAGAGCCAAAATCTCATTATTTAAAGAGAACGATTTCATTGCAACTGTCTACAAATTGAGCTTGCAAACCAGGCACACTTTGTAGACTGTTCCAATTAAGTAATTCTTTGTAAATAACGCAATTTCGGCTCTGCTGAAGAGCTTCCGACGGTCCCGGGACCGGATTCCCCTGCAGTCAGCTAGAGCGCTGACATCAGGGAAAGGGGAGGGATGGGGGAACTTTAAATGTGAATATCTCTCATACCATAGAGGTCTGAGAGGTGGGATTTGCTGCAAATATTTTTTTTTATCTACAATTCAAAATAACATTATTTTTGGAGATTAGTATCACTTTAACCCTTTAAGTGCCAGAGAGGTATCCAACGCATTGCTCTGCAATGCGTTGGATACCTCTCTGGTACTTAAAGGTTTAAGTATCTTTAAGACAAGCTTTTATGTAGACAGGTACACTTTATACTTGTTTCAGATACACAGTGAAGAATGGAGACCACATGATGGAAGGGAAACACGTAGCTCTCAAGCTGCTTGTTGGATTCCACGTCCCATCTTTCTCAGCTGGTTGATGGGAACTGTAATCCAACAGCTGGAGAACTACATGTTACCCCACCCCTGGCTAACAGTTGCCAAATGATTTATCGAACAAACTTAGTTTGCTAACATTTGAAAGATTAATGTTTTCCATTTTTTTTATGTACGTTATAGTTTAATTCTGTACGTTATAGTTTAATTCTGTATGTAATTCACAGTGCTAGTCATTCCAAAATTCATTTGGACTTTAGTGATGTGGAAGTGTTTTGTAGCAGTATTGCTAAAATTCATTTCTGTTCAGTACAATAAAATGTTTAATAATATGGGACCCAGGAACTCACATTTCATCTTCAGTGATAGCGGAGTGTAAAATTCTCTTGGGCTTATCAGCCTCACTCATTTGATTTTGACACTGATACTTAAACCGCTGATATACCTGTAAGGGATTATTCTCTTTAGTACAAGTATTGCTCAATAGCACTGCAAATTTTTCAACATCACCAAGACACTAAATCATGTACTGTGCGGTAGCTTCTAAAATTGTTACATAAACAGAGTTTTATTTGTGCAAGCTATCACTTCATCTAGATTTAAACTGGTATTTTGTTTTATCGGCACATTCCATTATCTGAGAGTGGATACACACTGACTCAGGTTATACATAATCCTTGTACTCTGTTTTTACCCAGGGTGCACTTCATATTACCCAGATATGTATTTAGGGGTTGTACAACCCTAGGCCAACCATAATTCATAATTGGTATGCATGGTCTACCATAGCGGTTCTCAGAATGTTTGCTGTGGTGGAACACTTTTGGTTTCATATCAAATAACAGTGGAATCCTAACAACCAACCACTTTAACCACCTGGATGCTAGAAATGTCTCCAAAGCATTCCAAAGCAGTGTGCTGGAGACCTCTTTAGCATCCAGTGGGTTAACTTGGTATCAGTTTCTCAGAATGCTAGTTTGAAATGGTAATTTAAAGGATTAGCAACCCCTAGTACTATACTGCCTAAAAAGTTTGGCCATGTGCAGGGACGGATTTATAATAAGGCAGAGTAGGCATCTGCCTACAGGCGCACACCACAGAAGGGCGCCTGTCATTGGGGTTGTTTTTTATTTCAATTTTTTTTTTTTAATTAGTCAGGCAGTCTTTTCCTTAGATCATGCCATCATGTCTGGTGGTCCGGGGGGGATGCTACACCTGCGCGCCGGCCGGATGTGACTGACTGTGAATCGCATGACAAGAGCTGGAGTCAGTGTCACAGAGGCGTATGTCATTACTTTTCCTCAGTTGCTGCACCAATCACAACTTGACTTGTCGTGTGACTGATGTGCCGGAAGTTCGGCACTGCCCCACCTCCTCCCTCCCAGACGCTCAGTGCAGCCCAGCCTGCAGGGAGCGAGCGAGCCCACTCCATGTAGAAGAAGAGGTTGAAGAACGTCAACATACAGCCGCCAACCTGCCACAGAGGAGCTGGCCTGCTCAGCTGCTGCCGCCTCACCCTCTACCTATACAGACTCTACTGATGTCTTCTGCACCGACGCCTGCAGCACGGGCAGGTGCTGTCCCCGTATTTCATTTTAAAAATCTGGTCATCTTAGCCTAATGTGTTGTAAGTGCTGAAATCGTGGTATCTAAGCCCTTGGATTCTAAAGTTGTCTCCATTGCATTACATACCATCCAAAGGCTGAGTGGAGAATTAAACTGTAGGAATAGGTGGGGATTCATCAGAAGCACGTATCTAAGTGGGTGTCCTTCAAACAAAAGTTTATATATAATTTTGGGGTTGTTTCTTATCTCTCTTGTAGTCCAGTTCTAACTGTTTCAGTTTACAGTCTGATAACAAAGTACATCCCTTATAAGCTATTTGGGTCTATTGAAGCCCATTACTTGCTGTGAGTTGGTGTGACCTAGAGGCAGACTGCAAGGGAACTTATTGTACAGAGTGCACTATAAGTAAAAAGGTCAGAGCATTTTGCATATATTTGTGGTGGTTGGTTTCCTCTGCATTATGCACATTAACAGACATATAGCACCTTGAGGTAAGCCTGAGCGGGTATGAGACACATCCCGTGCTACTAATTTGTTTTATTATCGTTATAATTTTTTATTTAATTTAGAGAAATATTTTGCAGAATTATTATTATTATTGTAATAATAATACAAATTATAATTATTACACCACCCAGGCATCTTATTATGCCCTGTTAGCTATTAAAATCATATTACAAAGGCCAACTATTTTAATAACAATAAATAAAATATTATTTCAGTCAAAACTTTTTGCACTTTTTTTTTTTTTTGGGGGGGGGGGGCGCTTCAGATTTTGTGCCTATAGGCTCCTGATATGTAAATCCGGCCCTGGCCATGTGTCACTGACTAACACTAAACTGCTTCAGAAGCTCAGAGGTTAAAACACACCTAGTCAGTCACTCACCTGATTGTGGCAGGATCAGGTGAATGGCTGCTCCACTTCCTGCTTAATTGACGACTGGTTCCTCTGAGATTGACAAAATTCCTGAATTCTCAAATCCCATATTTCTACAGGTGGTGCACAGAGGGAGGATTTGGGCTCTGCACAGACACATTAGCAACATGGCATTTGAGAAGCTAGGACATTTCTCCTTTCCCTCTTTGGGAGAGGGAGCCCCAGGCTACAGCACTACATGGTTTATGTTCGTTACAGCTCCACTATGTTGTAACAATTAGAACTGTAATAAGTTCAGAATAAAAGCTTTCCCAGCAGTTGGGGTGTGTGTGTCCTCTTTATACTCAGCAGGTAAAGCCCTATCTACTATATGCTTTTTATCCCTATAATAAAACTTTACTAATCCTTGATTTAACCCCTTAAGGAACAAATGGGTGTGCAAAGCATTTCAAAACAATATGATGCATACTCCATTAGTCCTTAAAGGGATAGTAATGTTTCACAAAAAAAAAAACAGCTCCTATTAATCTTCATAGTATTTGGCCCATGGAGAGTGTTATTTCAATACTGTCAGAGTTGTAGTTCAAGAGTAACTGAATGATAAAGTATCCCCCTCCCACCCCTTTTACCTAGTGTAAGCCACCTCCCCTCAGATGTGGAATCTGGTCACTTGACCGGACAGACCACAGGAAGGGGCAGTCTTCCTACTATGAACATTAGGAAAACCCTGCCACCCTTGACAGGTTTTTTTCTTATGCTCACTGAAGATTGTCCCTCTCTGCGATCCATCTGGACAGTTGTGGCTCTGAGGTGAGCAGTGTTACATCAGTAAATGGTGTGGAAGGGGGGCTCACTTTATCATTCAATTACTCTTGAACTACAACTCTGACAGTAATGAAATAACACTCTCCATGGCCCGAATACTATTAAGATTAATTGGAGCTGCTTTTTTTGTGAAACATAACTATCCCTTTTAGAAATTAGTTACCAGTTACAGCAAGCATTCAGTCGCATTTGATTTGAACCCCTTAATGTCGAGTGACATGCAAGGACCATCCATAGTTGTGTGCTTTGAGGCTGGATGACAGTCCTGGCAAGTCACAGGTTAATGATCACAGTGCACCTCAGAGTGCACTGTCATTGCAGTGGGAATGCTGTAGCAGTTTCAGCTCTTCCCCTGTGGTTCTGCACGTGATCACCGTTACAGCGATTACATGAGCAAGTGGAGCCACATGACTAAGGCAATGTTCTTACACATTGCCTATATCTGTGTTCTCTCTTTCCTCCTCATGCTGATCATGAGGCAGAGAACATACACAACACTTCAAACGTTTTAGGAGGTGTTGCTGGGGGCAGGACTGGAGGGTACAGCAATAAACATTTATTTCTTGGCCTATTGACACCTTTTTGTGTAGCTTAATAAATGATTTAAAACAAGAGCAAAGTAATTTATTTACACAGACTAATTTATAAACAAATACACTGAAGCTTAACCCTTTGAGTGCCAGAGAGGTAACCAATGCATGATGTTGCAAAAGGTTGGGGGACACTTCTGGCATCCAAGGGTTCAAAAAATGTTAATGCAAGTTTTATTGCTGTGGAGCAATGTATAAACACCATACAGTCTGACATCCTAATAAGAGGGACACCGGGGTGTGAAAAAGGGACACTTGTATGAATGAAGTTTCATACTTATTATTATTTTTTTTCCCTCAATTTTTCCAATTTCCATAGTATTCTCAAACTAAGTGATGGGTTTTACATATAAATATGCCATTAAAAAGCATTTAAATTGTTTGGTTGTTAGAAATCAATTAGAAGGAAAAATTTGGTTTAACAAATGCTAAAAAAAACAAAATTGCTCTTCTCCACTAGTAATAAAAAAAAATCCTTGTCACCAAGGGGTTAATAACCCCTTGGATGCTAGCATGTTCTCCAAAGTGTTGCTTTGAAGACCTCCCTAAAATCCCAAGAGTTTAATGGGTTTCATTGGGTTCAACTGGGGTTTATGCGTCGCACAGCATCCTGGGCTTTAAAGAGTTAAACCTATAGGATTGTACCCCATCCAAATGTTTGAAAACTACTGACATATAGTCTACTGCCAGTGGCCTGCACCAGCACATCCAATATAAGTTTTTTACTAGGTTCTCTCTGGGTATTAAATCTTTATCTTTCCTTTCTATATTGAGTATCCGCTCCTCACATCTCACCTGAGCCTCCAGCTCTACATCTTCATACCAAGATCTATTAATCAAATCCACGTTTCTCAGACATCTTTTTTTCAACAGATAACATCTACTATCGGTCCTGACTGTCAGGATGGAGGTGGACTGAAGCAGGCAGAGCACATGAACAGACTTGACCTTTTAAGGACCAGTGGTGTGAGAAATGCATGTGCCTGGTACTTAAAATGTTAAGCTTACCATGTGCAGTGGGGCAGTGTTTGAGGTCGTGTGGTCCTGCTAGTGACTGTCAAGTCCGCCTCCTGATTGAAGATGTTCTCTTTGGAACCAAGGAGCAAGGGAAAACTTCATAGGTGCCAGCAGGATTTCTTTGCTATAGTAAAGTGAGTGGAGGTTGTAACAATTATAAGGTTAATTCACCCACTACATTGGAAAAACGTTTGTGAAGGAGTTGCTTTCTAAATGTGTCATGCACTAATGAATATGCTGTGGTTGATAGAAATATTCAGTCATTATGTGGGGAAGTAGAGACACAGAGAGAGAGTGACCAGTAACCACCAATCGTTTCTGGTTCTAGGTGGGTGATTCCCAGCTTTCTTCTTGAGGGCACCTTATACCTTTTAGGGTTTCCCTACTTGTACACTGTTGAGCTTTTGATTAATTTGTGCTCGAATAGGGAAATCATAAAGACGTGGCCAGATAGGCACACCTAAGAACTGGGTTTGGAACTACTTTGTAGCCAACAGTCTTTCATAGGTAATAGAACAGCTGATATGTTAGCCAGAAATGGTGGTGGCTTGTTTTATTTTTTTATGGTGGTGGGGGGGGAGCCCCTTGCCTGTTAGAGACAGCTCCAACATATTAATTTGCAACTCCAAGGTTTTAACCCTTAACTCTTTGCGTGCCTGAGGAGGTGTACATTACATTGCTAAGCAGATATGTTGGACAATCCTTTGGCACTACAAAGCCATATCTTTATATTTGAAGTTGCAATTCGGTAAGCTAAAGAGGTGCCGTTCTTGAGCAAACCTGACAGATTAGCTTTGTGATACTCCGTTATGGTATTCTGATTAGTGTAAGACATATTACTAAATTAAAACATGGGGAGCATGGTGGCTTTTTCCATCTGTGTTTGTATTAAAAAAACACATATAAGTTAAAGGGCAGCACCTCCCAGGCCAAAACAAATAAGCGCTGGAGCAGTGTATTCTGAATACTAAAGTAGAGCAAATCTGGGGTAAATTAACAGCACCATAGGCAACACATGTAATATTCTGAAAATATATATATTGAATTAAATGGAACTTTTAACCCCTTCTGTTGAGAACTGTATGTCACTTTCCTCTCCATTGGAATATAACATAATAACTAACTGGAATTTCATCACTAGGAGGCACTGCCAATGTAAAAAAAACCCATAGGTTTAAACTGTAATAACCCTGGAAATATGCATCTTTCAGCAGTGGGAGTGCTCTTATTTTAGTCAAAAGGAAAATCCCTAAAAAAAAAAAAAAAAAAAAAAAAAAAAAAAAAAAAAAAAAATATATATATATATATATATATATATATATATATATATATATATATATATATATATATTAAAAAAAGGTTACTGCTCCTTTAAGAATGTGCCATTTTTTTATATGTGGGCCCGCTTAGGAGTATCAGGGACCATGACCTCAACTATATGTATTATGAAAAACATTACTATACCTTTTAATTGTTTTATCTGAGTAGAAGGCATTGCCCCTTTAAACTACTTGCATTAGACATGCATGACATCAAAGAGAAGATTATACAGTCTTTGGCAAACAAGAGGCTGGAGGATATTTTTCTTTTTTTGTTTTTTTCTCTTGAGACGTTCTCACCTTGTATACACTCCTTCTAGCTGAATGTCAAGATGCCTTTTAGAAAGTATATGCAAGCTCACTTATTTCTCAAATTGACCACTTCAGTAAGGTAAAGCAGACTACTTCTAAAAAGAATTACCTCAGGAGATTAGGGTTGAGGCTGGTCTACTGACAAATAATTCCCATTGATTGAAATAAGAAGCAGTGTGTTGGAGAGCCTCTCTAGCATTCAAAGCGTTAACTCTTTGAGTGCCAGAGGGGAACGGTACCTCTCTGGCACTCAAAGGATTAAAAAGAAAAACAAGTGAGGATGTGCTCATAAGGTTAAAATGCCTCAAACATCACAGGAATAAATACATAGTTGTAGTTATTCTACTCTCATTCAGATGCTATCACTAAATGTACTTAATATTTGGTTACTGAGCAAATCAGGAGGTATATTATGCTGCCCCCAACATAGCTGCTCCCCAAAGATCTTTCAGTTTACTCCTTAAAAGAGAAGAAACATAACCAAAGTGCAAAGAAATGGGGCTCAGTTCTAATAAATGCCAGCAAAATATAATAAAATGAAAATAAAACATACAGAAATGGATTAACCAGTTGAATGAGGCAGCACCCACTATATCACCACAGGTGAACCTGCCCCTATTCAGGTACCCCAACAGATTATTGGAACGCATAGAATGAATTGATGATCCACCAAATGAAAATATAGTATTGAAACAATATAAAATATACAAAATCAGATAGCCTAACCAACACGTTTCAGGATCAACCTTTCCTCAGGAATTCCAGGCTAGAGTTCAAGCAAACATTTTCAAAAACCCCTATTGATATAAATGGGACTTTTAAACCCCTTTAAAGGGATAGTAATGTTTCACAATAAAAGCAGCTCCGATTAATCTTCATGGTATTTGGGCCATGGAGAGAGTTATATCACTACTGTCAGAGTTGTAGTTCAAGAATAATTGAATGATAAATTATTCCCCCTCCTGTTCCTTTTACTAATGTAACACTGCTCACTTCAGAGCAGCAAGACTGTACGGATGAGTTGCAGAGAGGTACAATCTTCAGTGAGCATAAGTAAAAACCTGGCAAGGGGGGCAGGGTTGTCCTTATGCTCTCAGTAAGAAGATTGTCCCTTGCTGTGATCTGTTTGGTCACATCTGAGGGGAGGTGGCTTACATTCAATTACTCTTGAACTACAACATTGACAATATTGAAATAACACTCCATGGCCCAAATACTATGAATATTAATTGAAGCTGTTTTTTTATCCCTTTAAAGTGATAGTAATGTTTCATAATAAAAGCAGCTCTAATTAATCATCATAGTGTTTGGGCCATGGAGAGTGTTATTTCAGTTCTGTCAGAGTTGTAGTTTAGGATTAATTGAATGATAAAGTATCCCCCTCCCACCCCTTTTACTAATGTAACACTGCTCAACCAGATCAGAAAGGAGGTACCCAGGTAGACTGCAGAGAGGGACAATCTTCAATTAAGATAAGGGAAAAACCTGAAAAACTTTTCAATGGGGGTAGGGCTTTCATTGTTCTCATAGCAAGAAGATTGTCCCCTTCTGTTATCTGTCTGGTCTATGGACTGCATTCTACATCTGAGAAGAGATAGCTTACACTAGGTAAAAGGGGCGGGAGGGGGAAACTTTGCTTGTGAATATCTCTTAAACCATAAAGGTTTGAGAGATAAGACTTATATCGTTCTTCATGTTTTTTTAATGCCTACAAAATAAAATAAAGGTAAAACAAAGTATTACTATCCCTTTAATGCTAGAGAGCACTCCAATGCATTACTTTTCAATACTTTGGAGACCACACTAGCATTTGGGGGGGGGTGTAATTCCCCCATATGAATCAATGGGAATTTTTATTGCCCTTCATGGTACAGCTGTTGCTCTCTTGCTTTTACTAACTATTTTTGGGGCCTTGATTTATTTGAAGGTAATTGGATATTTTATTTGAAGGTAATTGGGTATTTTAATCCATTGAATTGAGAGGTCCCCCATGCATTGCAAGGAGTTGATGACCGTTTCAGCTTTCAAGGGGTTAAATGCCATATTTAAATCAATGGGAATTTTTGTTTGTCTCCTGACGTGCTCCACTTTACATTGTGTATATTGCTCTTGGTATCTTGTCACTTGGACTGCATGGCCTCTTTACTATGTGCCAGACTGGTTTTGTGATTCTTGGCACTCATCCCAGTTAGTTCTCCCACTAGAGTCCTTCATTGCCCTCCCTCTGTTTAAAAGTAAATACACGGCAGCTCCCTCCTAATTCTCCCTGTGAGAGGAGGAAGTGGAGGAGGATGGAGGCGAGAAGTTCACTTCCCTCTGGTGTGTACTCAGTCTTCAGATTCCCCACTATCTGTTTCTCTTACATTTCAGTGGCCTTTTCCCAACTTAGATGCTGGTGAATGCACCTATGTCTATGTTGCTGTTATTACCCTCTTGTATTCAGTGCATTGCAGAGCAAGGCTTTGGCGATTTTTCTAAGGAGTGAGTCAATTTGCTTGCCAGAGGCAGTGTCCAACACACATCAGAGCAATGCATTAGACACTTCTCTGACATCAAAAGGGTTAAAGTGTGTGTGTATTAACACATTTTTTGTTAACCCTTTTCTGTGTATTTGAGGTATTTCTTTTAAATGTTATTGTAGATTTCCGAGCACCACACTATATTTTAAATAAAGTTACCTTTTTTTAAGATAACGTGTTATTATGGACTGATGGTCTTGTTACTCTTTTTACATGATGCCATCATTGCAGAAAAGGGTGTATTGAGGATTGGAATATTGTAGCCTTAACCCTTTGAATGCCAGAGGGTATCACACTGGATAACCCTCTGGCACTTTATGGGTTAAATACAATGTACCAGCAATTAGCGTATGTTAATAATCCTGAATTTGTTTTTTAATAAGTGTAAATTGTCCTGTTCACAGAGCATTTACTTAACCCTTTGAGTGCAATGTGTTGCATGCCCCTCTGGCACTCAAAGGGTTAATGTTTGTGCGGATTGTTGATGGTGATTAGTGCTCACTTCTTTTGTATTCAGAAAGGCTGTTATCTCAGCCCATTTACAGATAGCCCTGGATAGTTAATGTAATCTCTGGTAAAGGCAGGAATGTCTGCTCCCTCGGGACATATGGAAGATTAGATTTTAGGCCTCAGATAACAAATACATGGTTTTAAAGAAGCCAGGATGAAGTACAGGATATTTAAAGGGGAACATTCACATCGCAAAAAAATTGGAGCACTGGTTTTAACCCCTAAGACAATATTAGCGCTCCTAGGAGTGGAGATGTTTAATCTTTAAAAAGTGCCACTTCCGCATACTGCTGCACCGTGTATGTGCAGCACGGAGCAGCAGGACTTCCCACTTCCCTCCAAGCTGCCCCAGCGAGCACGTTCTCTCTTCGCTTCGGAGCTGTATTGTTGTGGGCTAATGTTACATCAAGTTCAGTTTAAGATGCTACGGAGGTTGCAATACAGCTCCGAAGTAAAGCGAGAACGCGCTAGCTTGGGCAGCTGGGAGGGAAGTGGGAAGTCCTGCTGCTCCGTGCTGCACATACACGGCGCAGCAGTATGCGGAAGTGGCACTTTTTAAAGATTAATATCTCCACTCCTAGGTAGGTAAAACTAAAACAAAACCCAGCGCTAATATTGACTTAGGGGTTAAAACCAGTGCTCCAATTTTTTTTGCGATGTGAATGTTCCCTTTTAAGTGCATATCACCCCAGTTCATTTTAGGTGTAAGTGTTCCTTTAAATACATGAAGACATTTAGAAAGAAAGAAAGAGGTTACATTTTGAAGCAAATCCTCTTCATCATAGGAGTCAAATAAAAATTGCCCCAAATTTCCTTTGATTTAAACTGGGCAAATTTAGATGTATTAGAGTCATTATCATCCGACACGGATAATTCCCTGTTTTTAGGGATAGGTGACATGAGTGACAGTGGCAGAGATCGTTACCCCAAAGGAAAATAGTCTTGTTTGTAACATATTAAGAACTTCTGATGCCCCGGGCTAAATTGAGAAATGTTTAGGTATGGGTTACTTGGGTGATTGTAGCACCAACCATGTCACCCAACAAATAACATTTTCTCTCGTCCATGGCATTTAAAGAACTTCTGAGGCTCATATGAAAATTATAAATAAAAGGGTAGATCTGCTTCCTTAGAACCAACAGGGAAACAGAACGGGTGTTTGAAGAATGACACCCCCACCCCCTCATTGGTCCTGCTAGAAGAGACTGTATGTGTGCGTCAGTGTCCCACTATTAGCCTATTTTGGTCAGCACAGTGCAACCCCACATTGTGCATGTGTGTCCATGACTCAGCTACTACGAGCCTGTTTTGGTCAGCATGGTGCAGTCCCACATTGTATATGTGTGTGTCCAGGAGCCTGTTTTGGTCAGCTCAGTGCAGCTCCACACTGAATATGTGTGTCCGTGTCCCAAATGGTTACCAAGAGACAATTGGGACAGCAAAATCTAGCCCCATTCTCTATATATGTGTCCATGTTCCAAACACATTGCAGCCCCACACTTCTTTTCTATATCAGCTCCAATAGGAGCAGAGTTGGTAAAAAATGGGTATTGCCCTTTAAATAGAGCACATCTGTGTGCCCTTTTAATTATCATAGGTATAGCAATCACAATCATAGGTTCTGCACAAAGGGCAGCCTAAGTTCTCCCCAACCATCTGCCTGCATAATTAAATAGGTTCCTTTCATAAATCTGGGGTAAATGGAAATCCAAAGTGAGTCCAACAAATGTCAGGTACAACCAGATGTTAAAATCCTTCGTCTTGTGTCCTGTGGGACAAATTACACAGAAAAATGTTGATAACTTTTTGTATCATGCAACACTGCAGTAAAGGAATGCCATGCTACAATGCCTTTGTAAGTACTGCTAATCTATAGGGTCACATCACAGCTAGCAACACGAAAAACGTTGTTAAAATTCACAGTCTTTGGAGTGATTGAAGACTGGATGTCAGCCAGTCAATTGTCACTCAAACTACGTTCATCTGCATCACCACTCCTGCAACATAAATGTCCTAGCTTTCAAAATCCCAGTTAAAGAAATAGGAAGCCATTACAATAAATTAAGCAAAAGTTGGCTATCGTGTGTGATTTTGGCTCTGTTCAAGCTCACTGGGTCTATTGGGCTTTGAAACGTCAGTCCCAGTTCCCATAGTACCAGTCGCTGGTCAGAAACAGGAAGTGGAGCCTCCTTCTAGGAAACGGCGTATGATCAGCTATGCAACTCAGTAAGTATTATCCCCTGAGAGACTGGGTAGGAGCACATAGCCAGAGTGTTAGTGTATGAATATTTACTGGTCATTTAACTTTGAAGTCTTAGACTACAACTCTCCATAGTATATAATAGGTCAGCACCACCTGGTGACCAGTCAAAAAATTGCAATTTCATTCACTTGAGTTGTAATAAGTTATGAAATGAAAAATGTTGTAGCTTTGGAGAGCAGACATTTTATCCTGCAGAAAAATCATTACAATATATTTGAAAAAAAAAAACTCTTCTTAAACTTATCCTTAAATTAACTCTAATGATGACCTTTATTTGTTCTTATAGAACAGAGTATGATGCATCAGGCAGTGCAGTTATTTTACTGAAGTTTCCAGCCAGGATATGATCATATGGAGCCCCCCACTGAGCTCTGCTGACAATATTTTCACATTTGAGCTTTCTGTAGATGGAGAAGTGCTAGACATTGTGATAATGAAGCATGTACTGAAGATGAAAAAAGTAAAGTGAAGGTTCTATGTGTGATCCTTTCACAGCAGAGTTTAGCTGGTGAAACAGATTGCCAGGGAACTTGCCTGACACTTCTACCTTGACATTAGAGAAGTATCTAGAAGTTAATAGACGTACGGTTCAGTTGGCTAGGACTGATTGAAGCAGCAGAGCCTGGTTTTAGAACTGGCAGCTCCTTGAGACATAAGGCAAATCACTATGAGACTGCTATTCTGAGACAAGCCAGCTGCACCATAGGGGGAAAAAAAATCTCATTGACTTTGAGTGCTAGGGAAATGATCAATGCATTTTGTGGCATTCAGAGTGTTAATTGGCTTACACAAACGCACACACACACATGTACTCCCAGTGCTAAGATATGTTTTATTAAAAAGTTATTGCAGCTCAGACTTGTATATTTTTGGGTATAACACTTCCATGGATTGAAATGTTATGGTCTCACTGTTGGCTACAGTGTGTATGGACTCCTGTAGCAACAAGCCTTGAATTAGCAGCATCTAAAAATGGACATTTGAGGTTCAATAATTTTTGAAGGAAAAAAACAACAAAAAAAACTCTAAGCACTTAGTTTACTCAGTAGCATAAACCCTTCAATATGTATTTGTTTCCATAATATACAGTAATATCCCTTTAAAGGGATACTAATACTTTGTTTTAACTTTATTTTATTTTTATTTTATTTTTATATTTTGTAGGCATTAAAAAAAACATGAAGAACGATATAAGTCTTATCTCTCAAACCTTTATGGTTTGAGAGATATTCACAAGCAAAGTTTCCCCTCCTGTCCCTTTTACCTAGTGTGAGCAATCTCTTCTCAGATGAGGAATGCAGTCCATAGACAAGACAGGTAACAGCAGGGGACAATCTTCTTTCTATGAGAACAATGAAAGCCCTGCCCCCCTTGAAAAGTTTTTCAGGTTTTTCCCTTATCTTAATTGAAGATTGACCCTCTCTGCAGTCTACCTGGGCACCTCCCTTCTGATCTGGCTGAACAGTGTTACATCAGTAAAAGGGGCGGGAGGAGGACACTTTGTCATTGAATTACTCTTGAACTACAACTCTGACAGAATTGAAATAACACTCTCCAAAGTCCAAATACTATGATGATTAATTAGAGCTGCTTTTATTATGAAACATTACTATCCCTTTAAGTCCTTGGGGGGATTATTCAGTAAGGTATGATAAAGAGGTGATAAATTGGAGGTGACTTCTCCAGTGATATCACTTCTCCAGTTCGTAGTTCCTATGTTATTCTATGAAGCTAATGCACTAAAATTGTCCAAAGCTGGCTCCATAGTAGAACTGCAGCTGGAGAAGTCATATCTGCTTTATTACCTCTTTATCAAGCCTTAGTGCATCTCCCCACTTGAATTGTGGCCTCCAATGCATTGCAAAACTATCTTTTGAGGGGTTTAAAGCCCCATTTAAATTGTTGGGGGATTTTTATTTGTCCTTCTGGCAAATGTCATTTCCTTCAGTTCTTATTTCATCTTCCTTAGTATCTCCCAGTCCCTCTGGCTCCAGCAATTTGATTATACACTCTATGGAGCAGACACTTTTCTTCATTTGAAACTAAAGGGCTCTATCCCAGCTAAAAGTTCCAGGAGCACTGCTGTAATGTATCCATTTTCTCTTTCATTGTTCTATGAGCAAGTATAGCTTTTTTTTTTATAAATATGTAAATTACTAATGAACTCAAATAACTGAGTATTTTCATGGGTTCTAAGCCATTCACCCCATAATAAAGAGACATCTTGGTCCATGAGAGATCAGCTTAATGAGGCTTCAAAGCATTTTCCAGAAATCAAGTCCATTGTGCTTGGTATTGGCATATACCGTTATCAATTTTGACAGTTTAGGATAGTATGTGCCCCTGTCTGTTTAGCCTCTTGAATGCTAGTGAGGTCTCCCATCACATTGCTTTACAATGCATTGACGAGGTTGTACTAGCAATGAGAGGCCTCCAGTGATCTCTGAAGTTGTTTAACTAGAGCAGAACACATTATCTGTCAGATTTTCTTTCCCACTACTGAAATATTCAGCAAGGCCCCACAGAGAGGTCATGAAATATTAATAGAATAAAGTAATGCCTTGTTAATTTCACAAGGGCTGTTTACATCAAGCGTATATGAATTAGAACTAGCAAATTGGAATTCGCTCTGAAATCCCACCTGTATCACATCGCCCCATATACAGTCTCTTTATCTCCTTGCAAGTCAGATGAATTATAGATGAGTGTTTGTGCAGCCAAGTGCTGTACTTAGGAGATTTAACCTAGATGGCAACCCCTTTGTGTTTCTGTTACAGATCAGCATCTTCATGACACATCTCTCCAACTATGGCAACGACCGCCTGGGGCTCTACACATTTGAGAGTCTGGTGAAGTTTGTGCAGTGCTGGACCAACCTCCGACTGCAGACTCTACCTCCTGTCCAACTGGCAAAGAAATACTTTGAAATATTCCCCCAGGAAAAGAACCCTCTTTGGCAGGTCAGTGATCTTTAATGTGCTGTTCGGCTAAGTTGTTATTTATTGCCCATAGTGATTGACTGGTTTACTGTAGTTATTCTGGTCATCACATTGTGATTATGCCCAGTAGAGTTCTTCATTTCATTATGTGCTGAATGCTGCAGGTAGTGATTACTCAGAAGTGTCATAGTGATTTTATACCTCAATACATCTGCTGTGTTCCAAAGGTCATGGCTGCTGTAGTTTGCTCCTGGCCTCCATTCCATATGTACATTTTCTAGACCTCTGGGTAATGAAGGGAATGTGGAACACATTCTGTTTTAGTTTGTTTACCCACTTCACTGGAGGAGGAAGCAGCAATGCCTTGTAGCTGTGAAGAGGGCAAGCGTATGGAATTAATATATTTGCTCTTTTTTTCGTCTAATTAATATTTTGCATGCTTTTTATTTATGTTGCTTTTGTAAATGTTCTGAGTGCAGATGGCTCGGCATTAACCCCTTGGTGATAAAGATGTCACCAGTGTATTGCTTTGTAATGTGTTTCAGACCCTTCTTGCAACCAAAGGGTTAATGAGAACTAAGAAGTCAGTCACAATGCAGCTTGACGTCACTGGTTCAAAAGCTGCATGCAGAATATGCCTTGTTAACTGTGTATGTCAGACTAGTTGAAGAGCCCGTTACACGGGCGTCCAGCTCTGTTTCAGCCACAGCGCGGGCAGTCTCTACTGCTCATGACTGCAGCACGTGCAGCAGTCTCTACTGCGCATGCTGCAGAGTCAACATTTTATATAAAATATTAAAAAAAAGTATTTTCTTCTGTTTCCTGTGTACGTTGACTACATAGGAATAAGGTTATCCATTTATGAAACTGTTCACAATGGTTTCACAAGAAGTGGTTAAAATCTGCACAAAATGTATAATTTTAATGCATTGTGAATCTGCTACTCCCCCCCCCCCCCCCCCACTGCCACCTTATAAAAATTGTGCCCAGTCTGTGTGTCTCGTTATAAAGCCAACAAATAGTGTTTTGAGGTATCATTAAGGAGATGTTCATTTAATTGGGTCTTGTAGTGGCATACTCTTTACTACAAAAGTGGGAATTGCTAAATGACAAGATGCCACTTTATCCAGGATATAGAAAGTAAACAAGCTAATGTTCACACACGTAATTTACAGAAACATTTTATCGAGAAGCCGGACTTTCACTCCTTAGCACTAGTATCTCGGGCCTCTTGAGAAAACAAGATTCATGAAGTTGATCATGTTTCTGTCATTGTGCTAAGTGCTGAGCGCACCTTTGCTTACATGCTACCCAAGGAAAATGGAAGAGACCTGTACATTTTCCTACGTGTTAAGCACATCTAAAACACTAAAGTTCATTTTTTACTAAATATCAGAGGCATCCACAGAAATTATGTTCAAAAGAAAAGGCGATCAAACCAACTGCACCATAAATGAGAAATAAAATATTCCATTTATTGATTAAAATAAGTGTCTTGACCAATTGAATGTTAGCACAATTCCCTTTTGAATCAGAGCTATTTTTGTTTTTTATTTCCACCTTATGATGCACTCTGTTTGCCCTAGATCACTTAATTCTGCTACTGAATATAAGGTCCTTAGTCTTTGCATGAAAAATACCCTTTTCCAACTTTCATTCTCCCCCCTCCCCTTTATTTGGGTACAACGTTCTGCAGTTCTCTGTTCTAGTATCTTTAACCCCAGTGTAGTATTAAAAAAAAAATATATATATATATATATATATATATATATATATATATATATATATATATATATATATATATATATATATATATATATAAATACACACCAGTGTATGTTAAATGATTAGGTTTAAAGAAGTAAACAAAAAATCATGTAAAATAATAAATGCAATACACTAAATATGCCTGAAAAAACTACACATTCCTGTTCTTCCATTTTCTTCTTGATGATTGGAGGAGAGGGGTTAAATGACAGAGACATTCAAATACATAAAGAGATTCAACAAAGTATAGGAGAGAAGTACATTTTAGAGGAGTAGAAATGTTAGGACGAGATCATAATCTAAACCTAGAAAGATAGAGGCTTGAAATGTAAGAAAGTTTTACTTCACTGAGAGGGTAGTAGATAAGTGGAATAGCTTACCAGAAGTGTAGTGGTAGAGGTTAATGCAGTGAGAGATTGTAAGCATGCAATTGGATAAGCTATCCTGAACATAAGACCAATGATCAAAAAAGGTTTGAGGCTATTACAGTAGGAAAAAAGGGCAGACTAGATTGGGCGAATGGTTCTTTTCTGCAGCTCCAATTAATCTTCATACTATTTGGACCATGGACAGTGATATTTCAATACTGTCAGAGTTGTAGTTCAAGAGTAATTGAATAATAAAGTATCCCCCTCCCACACCTTTTACTGATGTAACACTGCTCACCTCAGAGCAGCAAGACTGTCCCTCTCTGCAATACATTCAGACAATCTTCAGTGAGCATAAGGAAAAAACTATCAAGGGGGGTAGGGTTTTCCTTATGCTCACAGTAAGAAGATTGTCCCTTCCTGTGAGCTGTCCAGTCAAATGACCAGATTCCACATCAGAGGGGGAGGTGGCTTACACTAGGTAAAAGGGCAGGAGGGGCATACTTTATCATTCAGTTACTATTGAACTACAACTGTGACATATTGAAATAACGCTCTCCATGGTCCAAATACTATGAAGATTAATTGGAACTGCTTTTATTGTAAAACATTACTATCCCTTTAATGGGTCAAATTAGTGTATACACTGGGTTTTGCATCAGTGAATACATTGTTAAATATACCACCAATCACAATCCAGGGGCAGATGAACTTGTGCTAGCCACACCCATTATTCCATATGGTGGCTGTCACTTCCATAGCTAGACATCCTCCCAATTTGATAGTCTGTGCCAGAATTCATCAAGGTATGAAATCAGAGGATTTATTTGCGCATTAGTCATTTGCCCTTTCATCAATGGCTGGATTGTATCTACCATCACTTATTCATCAATAAACGATGATCAAATAGATCTGGCAATTTCATCCACCAGTTTCAACCTGGAGGATACCATTATAATCAATGGGGGAGCACACAGGCAAACACAAACTCTGTATGAGTGGGTGTATCCAGATTGGCGCCATTTATTAAATTTTCTCTTCTTTGCATATGCAAGACAGGGAAATATGACAGACTATTGATGAATACCCAAAGATATCCATCAGTGATGACATCTAAGCGCTGGCCAAGAGCAGCGTATTTAATACACTGCTTTTCCCACACTCTGAACGTTGGCCTTAGTCAGTTGCCTACTTTGCCTGATAGGAAATCTGGGCTTGGCTGACCTATTATGTCACTAATTGTGTGACAGCACTCAACCTGAGGTGCCATTTTCTTTATCCACAGAAGAGAAAATAGCACAGTTTTATGTACAGTAATGTGTTTATGTTTAAACAATAAGCTATGATTGTACTAATACACTGTGCTATATAATACATGGCTGCTGTGTCCTCCTGCAGGGAGAGTGCTGTTTTGGAGAATTGATAGAATGATGGGGGACATTGCAAATGTTGGATAAAATTGTTATTTTGCCCCAGCACAAGCAGAATAGCAACCACTGCACTTCAGTGTCAAATATGACATGCTGTTGCATGCAGTATGTTTTGTAAGTCGGGGTGACAGTGGTTATTTTGGCCTGTTCAGTGACCCAGTACCTTTTATATCTGGTATGACATGCCACCAGAAGAGTATTATACCACTACCGGCCACCAGATTGGCACTACACCATTACAGAACGAGGTGACCTGGTACATTTCTTTTTAATCACTCCAGAGGGGTGAGCAGTGTAACCATACATTTTACTGCAAGCCTACCATCTTTATACAGCTGTGGGCTGGTGGAGGATGATCATTTTGCCCAATGGTTCTGTAAGTCCATATGCACAAAAGCAAAAGGATACGTTCTGGGATAGACTAACTGCGTCACAGGGAACAAAGAACATGCCTTCTGATTTAAAAACCAAAATGAAATAATGCAGTATTTATATTAGGGGTGGGAACTATGTGGTTTTTCAGCTGCTGTCAGACAATAACTGCCATAATCTTTATCTTGCCAGTGGAAGTTAAAATCCAACAAAAGCAGAACTACCACTGTTTTCCCACCTCTGACTTACACTCAACATGGGGCAAAGGTAGTTGTTGATACTTTTACTGGCTAACTAAGCAGACTTAGAATGCAAGCTTTCAAGACCTCTCATGTCTCTTCCTCTGGCATGTTATCAGGAAGAGACCTGAGAGGTCTTGAAAACTTGCATTCTAAATCTGCTTTGTTAGCCAATAAAGGTGTCAATAACTGTATTTGCCGCCTCCTGTTTCTACAGCTAACACGGTACCAACTCTCATCTGTTACACTCACCATGACACTTTATACAGAAAATCACAGAAGATAAGGAGAACTACTGTTATCTTTACAGTGGAACTGTCACATTTAAACCAATATGGGATTTTGAAAGCGCTTCCAATACCTCCTGTATTGGTCATCCATTTTTTTGTAAACAGTAGTTTGAAATATTTAGCTTTATTTGTTTGTCAGTTTATGCAAATGAGGTAGTGCTAGCAGGCAGACAGTGGCATTTACAATGCAGACCAGTGTGGAATGTTACTGTCCAGTAGGAATGCCTGCCAGATTTTCACAAAAATGATAAATGCATAAAGCCAAGGATCTCAAACTGTTTTAAATAGAAAATTGTTTATTTCAAAATTACCTTTTTTTATTTTTTTGTTATGCAATGTGACAGTTCCATTTAAAGACAATAAAGATGATGCAGCTGGCTATGTTATTCTTATCTTGTCCTACCATGCTTTGGATCAGGGCTGTCCAAGTTCAGTCCTCAAGGGCCACCAACAGGCCATGATGTAGGGATTTCCCTGATTAAGCACAGTTGAGGTGATCAGTGGATCATTCATTGTGACTGACTTATCTGTGCTTAATCAGGGAAATCCTCAAGTCCTGGCCTGTTGGTGGCCCTTGAGGACTGATCTTGGACAGCCTTGTTTGGATAAAGACCTTTGGTACTTTAGTGCTGCATTTGTATTGTGTAATGTGTGCATACCTAAGGTCTGATAAAACAATATTTTGTTCACCAGAATCCATGCGATGATAAGAGACACAAGGACATCTGGTCTAAAGAGAAGACCTGTGACAGGCTGCCTAAATTTCTTGTCGTTGGACCCCAAAAGACTGGTACGTTGCCTTAATTGCTTTAAAGGAACCCTTAGGCTAAAATGAAAGTTACTCATACATGAAAATAATGTTGTAGCATTCATAGATCTGACTCTTCTTAACGGGCAGCTAACATGAACAATAAAAACATATGTTAAAATTCAGCCTTTTACAAGTTAATTGCTGCTAGCCCCATTTCTGTGCAGAGCAGAATTATCAACTTAAAGATCTCACAGTACAGGTCCCTCTTGGGTTTCTCCCCCACCAAGAGTTGCTGCTTTGAGCTGCAGAGAGGCAGATGATGATCACTTTTGACTGCTCTGATGTTACACCCACCTGAATTCTGAATAAGAACAAGAAATTCAGCTCTTGCATGAGGTGGGACTAGAAGCTTCGGACAGACCTGTACAATTAGGGCAGTGATTAACTAGTTAAAGACTACATTTGAACACGTTTTACTTATTTGTCGGATATTTGCCCTTTAATTCGCTGACTGTAAGAAATCCTAAGTGGCTTTAGTAAACAACTTTGTTCTAATTGGTTCACTTGGACAGTTAGTAGCTTATTAAAGGGGAACTTTCACCCCTTAATAACTAAATCTCCCTTTACTGCTGACCTGGCGACTAGCTGCTTAGTAGCGCTAGTCGCCAGAAAACTTACCCCGTTCTCAAGATTTCGCCGTTTGAAAGGATCAGGAAGCACGGACGTCTCTTCACAGTGACGTCCGTGCGCCTGCGCTGTCAGTCCCTTGTCAGTCACTTGTGCACCGTATGCACCGTACGGTGCACAAGGGACTGACAATGGACTGACAGCGCAGGCGCACGGACGTCACTGTGAAGAGACGTCCGTGCTTCCTGATCCTTTCAAACGGCGAAATCTTGAGAACGGGGTAAGTTTTCTGGCGACTAGCGCTACTAAGCAGCTAGTCGCCAGGTCAGCAGTAAAGGGAGATTTAGTTATTAAGGGGTGAAAGTTCCCCTTTAAGTTTGCTTTTGGTTCAGTATCTTGTTTTGTTTTCTTTTTTGTTATGCATTCAATACTATGTATATGTACTTAAAAAAAGAGTTTTAACAAATCTTTATTATATCACAGGTTTATTTCTAATATAATTATTAAAACAAAAAGTTTTCATAGGGATGTGCCAACACTACTCTTACTAATGTGTGTAGGTGCAGTCTTGGTAAAGAAAAAAAAAACTTGGTAAAGAAAAAATAGAACTATCTATATGTAAAAGTTTCTGTACTGTTGCTCAAGGAAGCCATATTTCTACCTCCATCCTGTTTAGAAACAGCACATGCAGTTCTTATGTCTGAAGTCGTATGAATGAAGGGAAATATTTGCATGCTTATCAGGGAGTTTTAATAGTGTTCCTTTAGCCCAATCGGTTTGGTTCGAGGTTAGCCGTCCACTACATGACTCTGTACTGATTTGTTGTCTCTCTTGCTTAGGTACGACAGCTCTATATACATTCCTCAGCATGCACCCTGCCGTCACTAGCAACTTCCAGAGCCCAGTCACCTTTGAAGAGATCCAGTTTTTCAATGGACTGAACTACCACAAAGGCATTGATTGGTAAATGCGACTTCCTCAGTAATACAATTTTGGCACACTAGAAGAATATAATTATTGCAGTCTATTTTTTTTTTTTACTCCTTGGATGCCAGAGAAGTCTCCCAACACATTGAAAAGCAATGAGTTGGAGAACTCGCTAGCATTCAAGGGTTTAAAGGGGAGCAAGCTGGTCTTAATTTAACACTATGGAGGAGATGCACTAAGGCATGATAAAGAGGTGATAAAGAAGAGATGACTTCTCCAGTTTGACTTTTCCAAGTCCGATGTTATTCTGTGGAGCCAGTGCATTAAGATTTCTTCAGCTTTGGAGATCTTCGTTCATAGGCTTTTATAGAATAACAGGAACTGGAGAAGTGACACCACGAGACAAGTCATCTCCACTTTTATCATCTCTTTATCACAACAGTGCATAACCCCCATGATCTTACGTAGGCAGTTGTTTTTCATAAAGCAGCCTGTTAGATCTGTATAATTTTTTCTCTCTTTCTATAGCTGCAGGTTTCCATTTAATAGCTTAATTTACAATCGTTTATAAACATAAACTCTATTGATTAGCAATTTCTAGAAACATTAACTTCCAAGCCCAGCCCAAATTGCTGTGCAGAAAAATTTGAGAAAAGGATTAAATTGAGAAATTCTACCATTCTGACTAGAGGCGTCCATTCTTTCCATGGCAGGGTGTGCGGTTTTTCAGACATGACTGTGTTGTTTCATGAGCATGTCTTTAGTGACATCCTATAAGTGTCTGTCGTGTTGTTCTTCCCAGGTACATGGAATTCTTCCCTATGCCTTCCAACGCCAGTACAGACTTTATGTTTGAGAAGAGTGCCAACTATTTTGACACAGAAGTGGTACCAAGACGAGCATCTGCCCTCCTTCCCAGAGCCAAAATTATTGCCATTCTGATTAGTCCTGCAGACCGAGCTTACTCCTGGTACCAGGTAATCCTCTAACACAGTGGTTCTCAAATTTGTTTTATGAATCCTCATGGTTCCCTGAAGATGTAGAAGGGTTTTCAGGTGTAAACATTGTTAAACAAGGCTTGGGGGGACAGCCAGTGTATGTGTGTTTCTCTGACTACCAGTGGGCATGTGGAATATTTGAAATGTGTAAAACAGATCTGTTTAGTTTTCTGTAATATTTGTATTATGTGAGACAACACTGTAATCTACCTATCCTTTAAGAATCAGCTACAATTAAACCACCTGATACATAATTTAGTTTTATGTAACTGGTAAAAACTAGCATTCAGATACATTGAGAATATGTTGTTTCCTTGAATGCTTTTGACATCTGGAGACCTCTCTAGTACCCAGACATTACAGGGTTTAATTACTGGGATTCCACAGAGATATGTATTAAAACCAAAGTGTTCTACCAAAAACAAACAAAAGCAGAGCTTCAACATTTGCATATCCTGGACCCTGCTCCTTTTTGTATCATGGTCCTCATCTAAAGTGAAAAACATCCTGTTTTGATCTGTGTTATAGCTAACTCTCAGTGTGAGGCCAAGGATCCATCTGCCTGAAATAAGTTTAGTGGAAAAGCCGAAAAGGTTAATTGTTTAGAGATATTGTGGTGGATGTCGGGAGTGTTATTTTCATACTTGCTGTGATTATTAACTTGACTTTGGCAGCCTTTGTGGCTTCAATAAAAGCTTGTTATCACCAAATATACCACAAGAGAGAGGAAATAATCTGCAGAGGTTTTTATATAATTTATTTTATTGATTAAACGATTCCTAGTCACCTTTGCTAAAAGCTATGATATTGGTTATTAAATTTGATTGCATAGAAAAGCTGAATTCAGCACTAGTCCTAAAGAACAAGAGCACATCTTCAATAGCTGCTTAAAATGGCTTGGAATTAAGGGCACCGCTATGAAACTACCTTGAACAAGTTAAAAATTGTTAAGTCTTTTCTAAAATCATTTATGTATGTTTTTAGATATAGACGGTATGATTAATATATGCTTAATATATAACCATAGACTGAGGAATGTATTTTTGGTTGGAAAGCCTCAAAGCCAGACTACTGCTCTGCTTGATAATGGTTGGACTATAACTACCATCATTTCATTGGAACTGTAGTTCAAAACTATCTGGAGACTTCAGGTGCATATTGCTAGAACATTGTCTCAGAATGGATCATGAAGGTAGGATTATGGTCCTGAGGCAAATACCTTTCTGCAGCCTGTGTTTATAGCAGTTGAAAAAGGCATTTATCTTGAATAGCTTTCACTATAGTAGTGATTGGCTGAAACGTGTACTGGAAGTAATAAACTCAAACATCCATGTCTTTATGTTTACGGTTTAGTAGTGTTTTATTTTGTAGTGGTACATATATTGAATTGCTTTTTCTGTTGCGCAAAACAAGGGTACTCACACTGGGTGATGCTTCATTCAATCATTACTACAGTTCAGACTGTCACTAGGTGATAGAGCTGTTACTATCACATTCTATGTAGAACTTGAAGCCAGTAGCTTACCTCTCCCATATAATTCAATAGAATAATTTGTTGTCTTCAAGGTGGCACTGTCCTTAACAGCTTAATGTAAAAGAAAGTTTGAACTGTAATAATGTTTGAATGCAACAACTGCCAGTACTTGTTTTACTTTGCAGGAAAAGCCATATAGTATGAGTTTTTCCTAATAAAAGCTTACTAGTCCTTTAAATACAGGTTTTTAGATCCCAAAGCTCCTCCCTGAACCCACTGAGAGAAGACTAATAGAATATGTATGTAGCGGATTTCATGTTTATTTGCATGCATGTGTTTAAAGCTAAATTTATCTGCTGATTTTATAAGAAAAATATATATATTTTTTTTTAATAATGTAATGTAGCCATAATCTTTTTCTTGCCACAGAGGTATCCGCTTATTGCAACTCAGTGGTTTGAAAACTTCTCTGGCATTTACAGGGTTAAATGCATCATACAGTAAAATGTATTATTTCTTAGCTTTGCCACTTAAAATTGTCTTTTGCTGTATTATTGCTTGTGTGTGCTTTTGTTTGCTACGTATCTAACATGGTAAATTAGGTGGAAAAAAAGACACAGGTCCATCAAGTTCAACCCTTGCCTCATAACCCAGAGACATGAGAATTATATTGCTTTCTTGCTGCCAAAGAATTTAGTCTATCAGAACTCCTGTTTTGCCTACTAATACACAGTATAACCCTATATGCTATCTATTCTACTTAAATCTCTAAGACCCCTTTCACACAGGTGATGTCACCATAGTAGTGGTGCATTGGTGATGTCACCTATGGTGAAATGGAAGCTGCTGGGCTATGGTGCCTTTTACACAGGTGACTATTTACTTTACTGTTCTTACTGAAGAAGGTAGTAGCAATGCTGTAGGGAGGATCTGCAAAGCAGCTGGCGGGGCTACTGGCAGACCTTTCACAGGAGCTGTGTTGGAGGTTGCGATTCTCATCTCAAGCTCCAGTGAATGCTGTATCAATAATATTCACTCCACACCTGAATCAAGATCACAGGTGAAACACAGGAGAGAGCATTCAGAATACAGGTACTGAACTGTAGTGGGATGGCTACAGTCATGGAAGTAACTGCAGAGGGTGCACTTGTGATGGAGCCCAGCATCCAAACGGACTTAGGGTGAAACGTGTTCTACTTTTTTATCTGTTTGAACTGGGGCCTTCCAATTATGTTGCGTTACTAGCGACAGTTCTATTACCTGAAAGAAAGAGCCTCAAAGTTTTATCTTACTATGTTCAAAATAGAATATGTATATTTTTATTTAAAGTTACTACTTCAAGTGTGAATGAAAATGAGGCTGATGTTCTAAGGAGGACTGGAGGAAACCATTGAACCATAAGGTGAATTTAAAATTTCCTTAAAGTGGGGCTTTAGAATCCAAGGTGTTATAACATATGTCACAAATGAATTAAAAGCTGCATTTTAATCAGAGTGTGATTTTTGTTCCCTAAGGTGAGGTTGGTTTGCCCCAGAATTACTCTGATGGTGCTTGCCACATGGACTTCAATGCATTGCAGTCTGAGTTCAGCCATTCAGTGATGTCAGTTGTTTGGTTTGCCTTGCCTTGTGCCTGTTTTGATGCTTTACTCTATAATAAACTGGAATATTCAGCAATTCTATTCTTTTGTTGTACAGCACCAGCGGGCACACGGCGATCCTGTGGCAATGAACTACACATTTTCTCAGGTGATATCAGCTGGGCCACACACTCCACATGAACTGCGGAATCTGCAGAGCCGATGCCTGATGCCTGGGTGGTACGCTACACATCTGGAGAGGTGGCTAACATATTACCCTCCCAGCCAGGTGGGTTGATAGTTGGTATTCCTAATTAAATAATTGTCATGTTAAAGAGGAACTCTCACCTACTTTTATCTGAGCTCCTATAGTTGTGTTCCACAAAGGACCTGTAGAAAATGTTGGATTAATGTGTCAAAAGTTGAAGACACTAATTATTGCTTTAGTTGCCCTCGGAACTCAGTAGGGAGAGCAATACCATCTTTGTTACGTAAGAATTGATAGGCAGCGCTCTCCCATTACGTCGGTAGAAAGGAGCTTTGAAAATACTTTCTTTTTGTATGGCTAGCCGTGTGATTGTATACACGAAATTGGAAGCGCTGCACGTTGGAATTGGGTGGTGGGCAACATGTAAGTAGAGAGGGGTAGAACTAGTGAGCCCTGCAGTACAGCTTATACCATACGAAACAGTGAGGTGATGTCACATTGTACAGTTTTACTCTTAAATATCATCTAAACACGTTGGCTTGAGGAAAAAATATAACCACTTCACACTACAAGGAAGTGAAAGATCAAAAGAGCAAGTTCATCTGAGGTGAAAGTTCCTCTTTAGATGTTTGTATTTTATTCAGCAGCAGGAGAGAAGGGTAAAGCTTTGTTCCTCTACAGTAGGAGTGGGCAGATATGAAATGTTTCTTTTCTCTTTTAAATTTTAGGATGTGTTTAACCCTTTAAGGACCAGTGGGTTGTGCAGCACATCTCAAAGCAATGCATTGCACACCACTCTGGTACTTGAAGGGTTAATATACATCTATAGACATGCACCCCTTCACAGGCTTCTAAAACTCCTACTGGCACCTAAAAATTCAACTTTGATTTTCAGTATTTTATTTTTTCCCTGTTCTACAATAATAATTAAAAATTCCATAGAAACCTGTTCTCGTGGACCTATTGCACACCAAAAAATGTTTGTGTATTTTTAATCTCCATTGAAAGCTACATGTATATCACACTAGACAAATGTTAGTAAATGCTTAGTTAAATATGGTTTATTTTGATTCCTTCTAATGATGTAACTTCTTTCTGTGCCTGGCACTTTAGGAAAAGACGCTTATTTACATATGGGTCCAGGCAGAGAGGAGTGACATCACCCTAAAGGAGACCGTAGAGGTCACTAGTCTTTTATCAGATTGTAAACTGCAACAGTTAGCAATAGGCTATGAGAGAGCAAAAGCATCGTAAAATAGTGTATAGATAAAACTGATTTCTCTATGAAGAACTCCTTTCTAGGCAATTCCTTCTGGTAATTTGAGGACCACATCGTCTTGTGGTATACTTCCCCTTTAAAATATGCAGTATTTTTTGGGTAACGGACACTCTAATAGGGAAATCATAGAGTTCTGAAAACTTTAGATATTTTATTGTATTAACCTTACTCTGTTCTGTATATTATTAAAGGGATAGTAATACTTTAAGGTTTAGCTCTTAGTCTTCTTTATACTTTTTTTTTTTTTTTTTAACATGTAGCACTATATTTAATTACTTAGTAATGCATTTCAAGCACTATTCAAGCTGAAAGGATCCCCGTCCCGCCCCTTTCCCTGCGTCAGCCAGCCTCTGTGTCTGTTCAGGATGGAGCGCGGCGAGGAACAATCTTCAATAAGCAAAATTAAAATCCTTTCCTTATACTTCTTGAATGAAGATTGTCCCTCGCTGCATCCTTCCCTTCCCTTGACCGGATTCCAAGTCTAATGGGAGGCGGCCAGAAGGGGCAGGAGAGGGATCCTTTCGCCTTGAATAGTGTTTGAACTACAACACTGTAAGTAATTAAATATAGTGCTACATGTTAAAAGAAAAATATAAAGAAGACTTGGAGCTAAACTATAATCATAGTATTACTAACCCTTTAAGGCTTAATTTACAGGAGACACTTTGTTACATCAACACATGAACTATCCCATAGAAAAAACAGTGTTGCTGCAAGAAAGTCACCAGTCTAACCTAGGTCTAAAACAAACTTATATTAATTTGTGATAGTCATCGCAGGTCATTTATTAATTTGTCTAATTAAGCAAAACCTTTTCATCACTGAATTAATCTACATCTTAAAATTATTATTATTATTATTATTGTGTGCAAGATCTCATTGGTTTGAATGTTTTGTAACTGAGAAAGCAATCTGCAGCCCTTCATCTGTTGAACAACAATTCTCATCATCCCCACAAAGTCAACAGTTTCCTGCCACTGGAGTTTAAAGGGATAGTAACTTTTCACAAAAACAGCAGCTCCAATTAATCTTCATAGTATTTGAGCCATAGAGAGTGTTATTTCAATACTGTCAGATTTGTAGTTCAAGAGTAATTGAATGATAAAGTTCCCCCTCCTGTCCCTTTTACCTAGTGTAAGCCCCCTCTCCTCAGATGTGAAATCTGGTCCACAGACCAGACAGCTCACAGCAAGGGATAATCTTTTTACTGTGAGAACAATGAAAACCCTGCCCCCATTTCCATGTCTTTCCCTTATGCTAATTAAAGATTGTCTCTCTTTGCAATCCACCTGGACACCTCCCTGCTACTCTGAGCTGAACACTGTTACATCAGTAAAAGGGGCGGGAGGGGGATACTTTATCATTCAGTTACTCTTGAACTACAACTCTGACAGAATTGAAATAACACTCTCCATGTCCCAAATACTATGAAGATTAATTGGAACTGCTTTTATAGTGAAACATTACTATCCCTTTAATAAACTGAGGACCAGAGGAGAGTCAAGCACATTGCAAAGCAATACGTTACACACCCCCTCTGGCACTCAGTGTGTTAATATACCAACATTTGATTAAACAAGAAAAATATAAGGACAATTTTAACCATTCTTTGATGAATGTGCATTTACAATAATAGCAATTCCTGCATTAGTTATGTTTTCCCCACTGTGGCAGTACACGCTGAGAACTGGATTAGATAGTGAGAGACAGATCTGTGCGTGACTCAGTGTTTGTGCAGCTGTCCCACAACTGCCGAGCTGAAATGTCTGTCTTCCCCCTCCAGGTTCACATTGTAGATGGCCAAGAGCTGCGGAACAACCCAGCCGCAGCCATGGACAGCATCCAGAAGTTCTTGGGAGTGACGCCACATTTCAACTACACACAGGCCCTAAAGTGAGTACACAGCATGTGACAACTCAGTGCTCTGATTCTGGTGACCATGACTTTGACTTAAATCAAAAATGATGACTACAGGGAGGCTGCTAGAGGCAGGGCAGTTTTAACTGGGCTCTGTGTACCAACCCTTAAAGGGGCATTATTGCCAAGAAATAAAAAGGGCTCAAATCCATTAAAATAGGATGTAGTCCTAGACATTTTTTTTTCCTAAGAAAGTTCTAAAATCTTTCAAAATAAAAGGTAAAGTGGCTATTTTTTTTTTTTTTTTTTTTATCAGGCCTGTTATAAAACTGATAAAACCGTAAGGAGTGATGGTTGTTATTTCACCTTATATTTTAATCAGTATATTGGTAACAGCACCACCTAGTGCCCACAAGACATTTATTTTATTATGTAGTCTATGCGAGAACTTCAGTGATTGATAGAAAGTGATCGAAATAGCATCACCAGTTGAAGCCTTCAGCAGTCATGTCTGCCTTCATGGACATGATATCCAGTTTTACGTGATTATTTTGGAGAACCAGGCCACACAAAATGTACTCATAGTGGCCGTTATAGGGATAGGAATGTTTCATAATAAAAGCAGCTCTAATTAATCATCATAGTATTTGGGCCTTGGAGAGAGTGTTATTTCATTTCTGACAGAGTTTAGTTCAAGAGTGATTGAATGATAAAGTATTCCCCTCCCGCCCCTTTTTTGATATAACACTGCTCACCTCAGAGCAGCAGGGAGTGTCCAGGTAGATTGCAGAGAGGGACAATCTTCAATTAAGATAAGGAAAAAAGTTTAAAAACCTGTCAAGGGGACAGGGCTTTCATTGTTCTCACAGTAAGAAGATTGTCTCTTGCTGTGAGCCGTCTGGTCTGTGGACCAGATTCCACATCTGAGGAGAGGGGGCTTACACTAGGTAAAAGGGGCGGGAAGGGGAAACTTTATCATTCAATTACTCTTGAACTACAACTCTTGACAGTACTGAAATAACACTCTCTATGGCTCAAATACTATGAAGATTAATTGGAGCTGCTGTTTTTGTGAAACATTCCGATCCCTTTAACGTGGAACTATCATGCATATAAAAATTGCACTCCAGTTAACCCTTTGAGTGCCAGATGAGTAAACAATCCATTGATTTGCAATTGCATTCCCCTCTGGCACTCACAGGATTAAATTTAACCATAACATTAAGCATATAAATCTTTTTATTAACCGTACTAAGTCTGGCATTATTTAGAAATCAAAGATCTTCAGAAACTCACAGGCAGATGACAGCACAGACATCTTGCCGAAGAGGCATCTGTTTGCCTGTTCTTATCTGTACCTGTCTCCTCCATGATTGGTAAGGGGGAGTTGCATTGTACCTTAAGGCAGGGCTGATCAAGTCAGTCCTCTAGGGCCATCAACAGGCCAGGATATAAGGATTTCCTTTTTTAAGAACAGGTGAGTTAATCAGTGGCTCATTCATTTTGACTGGGTCACCTGTGTTTAATGAGGGAAATCCTAAAATGCTAGCCTGTTGATGGTTAAAAATTATTGGAGGGACTTTTATACACATGATAGTTTTGCTTTAAGATTTTCTGCACAACTTAAAATAAGTTGGTGATTCTTACTAGAAGTTATATTATGTTGTCAGCATACATAGTCAGAATGAGCTACAGTACATATGTGATTAATTGGATAAATCTAGGGACCCTACTCTTCACATAGAATAAACTAGCCTTGAAGCTGATGTCCCAGAACAGTAACTGATATATATTCAGGTTGGATCTTGGTTAAGGTCAGAGTTTGGGTTTCTTCTGCTGCTCCTTCAGTAGAGTTGACTTTTGATCATCAGTGGGAGGTTTAACTGTTTGTGTGCAAAGCAAGGAGTTGGATACCCATCTGGCACTCAAAGGGTTAAGTGAAAAATGGAGAGGAGAGGAAAGCAGCTTCATTTAGAGGACCCAGGGAAAGTCCGCTAATGGGGAAAATATGAAAAACGAACTACATTTTTAAGGTTTGTGGGGTCATTTATGAGTGTCAGAGGTAGATGTCCCAATACTGCATTTAATGAAAATCAATGGTATTATTTAAATGTCTATCCTAGGTTGCAGTTGCTCCACTTATGGCATTGCACCTATAGCCTCTATATGTGTATATGGATATGTCTTATTAACCCTTAAGAACCAAAGGAGTGTGCAAAGCGTTGTTTCCCAATTCATTGGTTTTCACTCTGATCCTTAAGGAGGTTAATGCTGCACATTAACCTCCACCAGGATTCTAAAACCAATTAATCTTCATAGTATTTGGGTCATGGAGAGTGTTATGTCAATGCTGTCAGATGTCGTTCAGGAGTAATTGAATGATCAAGTATCCCGCTTCCGTCCCTTTTACCTAGTGTAAGCCACCTCCCTTCAGATGTGAAATCTGGTCCTGGGACCAGACAGATCACAGAAAGGGACAATCTTCTTACTGTGAGCATAAGGAAAACCCTGCCCCCCTTGATAGGTTTTTCCTTATGCTCACTGAAGATTGTCCCTTTCTGCAATCCATCCGGACAGTCTTGCTGCTCTGAGGTGAGCAGTGTTACATCAGTAAAAGGGGTGGGAGAGGGATATTTTATCATTCAATTACTCTTGAACTACAACTCTGACAGTATTGAAATAACATTCTCCATGGCCCAAATACTGTAAAGATTAACTGAAGCTGCTTTTATTGTGAAACATTACTATCCCTTTAAAGAGAGATGGTTATATCGGAGACAAATTGTTGTTATAATAGTGTAAGAGATTTTGACATGCTGATCTGTTTTCTAGAATTTGTGTAGCCCTTTTCTATGGATCATGTTTTATAGAGGTTTAGAAAAAAGGTTAGGTTTTATTTATATTCAATTGGTGTGCTGGGTCATCTGTTTTGGACCTAGTTAAACACATTATAAGATTTGTCTCTGTGTCTCTTACAAATCTATTTTTCTTCATCTTTCATCTAACCTGATTGCCCTTTTGGAGAATTGATTGCATTCTCTGTAATTCTTGATTGATGCATCCGTTCCTTTTGACTTAAATAATCTAAATGCTGCCTTTTCCTTTCAGTTTCTTCCATTACCTTCATGTCTAATCTCATTGGCTGCCCAGAAATTAATTTGATAACTTGTCGGATGCTTGACTTCTGCAGGGCAGTGGGAAGCATCCATGGGGTTAAACTTTCACCATCTTCACGTTGTTGTTTTTTGTGGGGGCCCCCCAAATCAGTAAGGTGATGGTGAGCCCAATTGTACAGCTCTGCGGAATTAGTTGACGCTATATAAATAAAGAATAATCCTATATAATAATTTGCTAGGATGCTTGTCAGAAGCCATAATGCGCAGTACAGACTGCACGCGTTCGGGCAGTCTCTACTGCGCATGAAGCGGACGCTTAACATTACCCAGAACTTGGCCCGTGTACACGGGCTTTTACAGTAGTAATAATATAAAAAGTGACAAAAATACCTCCACCCTACAGAGAGAGGTACCTGTATAATACATTTACATCTGAAAACCTTTGTTTCAGATGGCCAGAAACTACACTGATTGCCTCCTGGTCAAATCTGTGCCCTTCATAACGTTAAGTACCAGCTCTCACTCAGAGAAATCGAATAAGTAACCATGACAGAAAAAAATACTCTGTTCAGGAAGTTGGAGAAAGATGGTCTGCAGGCCTATTACCAGTTGCTGCCTAGAAATGGGTCTGCAGATCGATACTAGTCACAATCAACCAGGTTCACCGCAAGGGTCATATATACGTATATCAAGCCCACCAAAGGGCTGCACTTTATAGTTAAAATTCTAGTAGGGTTTGAAGGTAATAAATTAACGCCTTTCTTAGCAATGCTTTGTAGACCTAGGTGTTAAGATGACAGTGTAAGCGTGAAGAGAGGTAGGGAAAAAGAGCTATATTGTGTGCTTTTGGAGTTAAAAAAGGGTGCTTGATGTGACTGAGGAAAACCTTCATCTTCCTCCCACTGTGCCATAGAACAGATTGTGAGCTGCAGGTGAAGCTTTGGAGGACCGCATGTGGCCAACCACTGAATTATGCCTACATTCGTGTTTTATACCCTTCTACATACAATATCGAGTTTATACACCTAGCGTCACAAATTGAGCAGAATAAATTGTTGGGCCACATCATCATGGAGCGAGAGATCCAGAGGGATCCAACCTGTTGTGTGTAGGTTTTTTTTTTTTTTTCTTTTGTGGGGGAGTGGGCTCTGGACACTTGACTACCTTGTTGAAATGGCTTTCAAACACTACCTTAACTCTTTAATCCACATTATGTGCAGTACAATAGAAATAGGGTAGCAATATTCTGTGTGCTGACCACTTCATTCTGACTTTACTGTACAGATATTCAGTTATATACTGATCTGTAATCAATAATTGTTCTTTTTAACCCCTGTAATATATTGCAAGTTGGAGACCTCTTAGCATTCAACTCCTGCATCTATTCCATGGGTTAATAGATAGGAGGGATAATGCACGAATTTGTAGTTTTCATGTCTGTGCCCTGCTTAATAGCTCTACCCAGAATCCTTGGCACGAATTCCTTTCCATTAGGGTTGATGGTTTTTTAATGCATTCACAAGTGAGAAGAAAGAGAAAATAATTGTGTTGGTTTTAACTGCTAGAGAATCCAGCAGCACATCAGGAATGAGATATTGGTGAGGACTTTTATATTGCCTGTTCAGAATTTGACAGTACAGAGTAACTACAGTGGAAGCTGGGCTGATAATTGTTAAAAAGAAATCAGGGACAAACCGTTCTATATTATAGTAATCAGGCAAGATATTCCCCTGTAAATCTTCTTTTGTGGTGAATATGAGAACTGAACAGCAATTCTCTCTTATATATCCTGTTATTTCCCTCCTCCCCATCCAACTTTTTATTGCATTCCTTCCCCATATACTCTGTTCCACATACCCCGTATCACACATCCCCTGCCCATCATACTCCAAATCATAGTCCCTTCTCCATATACCCAGGCCTGATTTTTGCCCTTCCCACATCTCCACCTGTTCCCTGCAGCACATACCCATGACTTACTCCCTGTCTCCAGCACTGTAACATCTCCCTCTCGTTAGCACTTCTTCACACCTTATCAATCGATCTGTCACACATTAAAAGGGGAACTACTCTGCAGCAATATGTGGCACTTAAATTGTTTATCATATTAAATTACTTAGGTAGGTGATAGCCTTACAGCAGGAAGGTATATCTGTCTACAGAGTTTTGCATATATCTGCAGTTTACCTGTATATGGTGTTTGCTTTTGTTGTCTGCTTGTAGGTCATGACTCCTCACAACAAACAATGGACCAAAATGACTTATAATGGATACAACACTTTATCATGTTGTAAACAGAAACCATTAGCAGTTGACTAGAATAGAGAGCAAATCATAAAAAAATTGGGATTTATTACCTGACTGCTCTGTGAAGGGCACTTACCTAAGTAAATCCTTCTGTTACAATAAGAGCCACTTATTTTCAAGGCACGATTCCCTTTTAATGACCAGAATGGTGTGCAATGCTGTAAAAGGTAAAAATAAACCTGCCATCTTAAATTAATCCTTCAACTTGTCTTATGCTGGCAGAGTACCTAGGCTATTTGCCATAGTGCCTCTGTAAACTGCATAGGCTTTTATAGGCATAGGATGTGTACAGGAGACTGGAGCAGGCTGTCTCAAGACAGCTCAGGTGTCCTGTAAGTGCAGAGAGCTGCTGATTTTTAATTGATCTTATTACAGTCGTGTGGCTCTCAATGAGTTGAAGGCGGCACCATGTTAGCTGTATAAAAAACAGGAGACTGGTAAAGTGATACCTGTAGCTTTAGAAGGCAGCTTTCAAGATAACCTAGGTCTCTTCATCAGGCATGTTTGCATACCCTCTAACACTCAAAAGGCCAAAATATGTTTGTGTGGAATAATGTCACAGTTCAGGCCACAGTTCAGAATGTTAAAGGAATATTAACACTTAATATATAGTAAAATGTATATTGTAAGGTTTATCCTCCTGAGTACAACAAAGGTACTCCCACCGCTGAGAGGTGTTTTATTAAAAAGTTATAGCAGCTAAAAGTTGCTTTTTTTTTAGGTGCAGTATTTCCATGGCCAGAAATATTAGTGGAGCTGTTGCTACATCATCCTATGGAAACTTCTGGTCAATTGACCAGAATCTTCCATAGGATTGTGTAACAACAACAACACCACTGTAATATTTCAGGCCATGAAGACACTACTGCACCTAAAGAATTTAAGTTTCAGCTGCAGTAACTTTTGAATAAAAGACATCTCAGTGGTGGGGAGTACCTTTGTTGTACTCAGAAGGATAAATTGTACTATACATTAAGTGTTACTGTCGCTTTAAACTTGGTCATAAATTTATACTCCCAGTTCTTTCTGTCTGTCTGTGTCTGAAGGTTTATCATTGGGACAGACGCCCTGAAATCTTTGATGCTGTGACCAGTTTTGCAAAACTTTCCACCCACTAGGGTGTATTATTTTCTTGTAAACACTGGACCTATGAGAATTCATCAGTTTTCTTAGGATATGTTGGTTGAGACAGGTCAAACTGTTGGGACATTTCACACCCATGATGAATGAGGTAAACAACGTTTGAGGATTTGCAGGAGAATTTCCCTTTGATGTAGTGGTTTTGGTGGTAATGTGGTATGGGCACCTTATCTGTGGTACATACATGTTCACAGGATCCCCATGTCTTGTAGATAGAGAGAAGTACCATTTTCTGTACAATTTTAAGGGAGATCTTTACCAATAGTTGCTTCAGGTTGGGGGGTTGTTTACGGGAGAGGAGCGATTCATTCAGTTCTCAGTAGCTCGCTCTGTGGGAGACCTTTGTATGACTTGGTGTCACAGAATGCACACTTAAAGGGGATGTATCACCTTAATAAAAGTTTGCCTTAATCTCTTTCTTTTAGCTACTCTAACAATGCTGTGTTTTTTTTTTTTTTTTTAAATGCTATAGAAATGCAGTTTGACAGCTTAGTTTTCCCCGTGACGTCTTCTCCTCATTCTGATCAGCACCACGCGTGCCGACTAGAATACATGGGATATCCTCCTCCCTGCTGGTCTGTCGGTAAGCTGGAGCACTCTCATTGGCTAGATATCGATCTCTGCCAATGAGAGTGCTGCAGTTTACAGACAGACCAGCGTGAAGGAGGATCTCTGTTATTCTTGTCGTCATGTCTGGTGCCGATCAGAATGAGATGAAGACGTCACGGGGAAAAACTAAGCTGTCGAACTGCATTTCTGTAATGTTTAAAACAAAACACAGCATTGTAAGAGTAGCTAAAAGAAGGAGATTAAGGCAAACTTTTAGTAAGGTGATGCATCCCCTTTAAAGGGATAGGGATACATTTAAGTGCATGTTCCAGATGAAGGATGCAGACTGAACACAGCAAATATTTTTTTTGTATGCATTGTTTTACAAGTAAATGTTACCCTATTGCTTTAGTGCAATACAATGTTTTTGTAAATGGCGACATGATCACTAAGGAAAAAATAGCACGGTCCTTAATGAGTTAAGTCTGCACATTTGAGAAGTTATGTTGGCTAAAAGTTTAGCAGATGCATAGTTTGGGGATACTGATACTTTTCCTATGTAATTGTGACCTTTCTTAGTACTGTATGCTTATTTAATGAAAGTCTGTACTGTGCATAGAGCTTAATTAGCGTTCATTGCTAGACTGAAATAAACCACATTCCAGAAATAAAGTGTCAGTATATCCTAAACTATAAATCTGTAATTATTTTATTTCGTTATTTTTTGCTAACGTGATCCATATAGTTTTTAATGACGTTTTAATTATGCAAATTGTATTCATAGTTCCAGGTTTGCTTTAATTTTTTCCTAATTGCATAGCTGAAACAGCCCTCTTCAATAATAATTGAAGGGTTGTCTATATGAATGGAACTATACATATACACAGAATGGCATGCACACAGATTTTAAATAATAATCCATTGTACTACCAAAAAAGTATGTGTAGTAATGTTTTCTGTAGGAAGTGTTGTGCTGCTTAGAAATATGTGCTTATTCTTTATTGCTTGATCTTTAGGTTTGATGAAGCTAAAGGTTTTTGGTGCCAGGTAGCAGAAAGTGGGAAGACAAAATGCCTCGGCAAAAGCAAAGGCCGGAAGTACCCAGAAATGGATCCATCAGTAAGTGTGCAGCACAAGCAGACTCGTTAACTCTCCCGCAAGACCTGTCACTGCACCGCTATTAATCAACAAAGGAACATATGCAGAAATGTCAGATTTAAATGGTGCATTTAACCCCTTGAGTGCTAGATAGGTATCCAGGTAATTGCTTTCTAGAATCCAAGGGTTTGAAAGCTCCATTTAAATTAGTGGGGATTTTAGTTTGTAATCTATGGTGCGGTTGGTTTGTTCTAAAGATGTCCACTTATGCTTTTTGTGCCTTTGACCCCAACAGTTTTAAAAGGTCCGTTGTACAAAGGACAGCTAATGGTAATAAGCTTAGTATGCCCACGTTTTTAAACTTCTCCAGTTTCCATGGTAATGACAGTTTCTTCAGTCTTTGCATAGACTTTAGAGAACAAATCGACAATGAAAACAAACTTATGAAAGATTGTTCTGTTGGTAACAATAAAACGTACCCTTAAAAAAAAAAATACTTAGAGCACCTTTACAGACTGTAGCATAAACTACAGCATATTTAAATGCAAATAACCCCAGAACACTTTAGTTAGTGGTAACTTTTATTCCCATTAACATACCAGTCTTGAAAGGTGACTCAGATGTGATGGTTGTATTGTCTGTAAATTAGTCAAGTTAAGGCAGCTGCCTTTGTGAATAGAGCAGTAGGTAACAATCAATAAATAAAACACTTTTCCTCTCAAAATCTGCAGAAAAAAAGTGTGATATATATATATAGCAGTCCACACATGCATTAACCCCTTAACGACCCTTGACTTTCAGAGCACGCCATGGGTAGATCTGACTTAACGACCCATGATGTACTGTGACCGTCATGGAATTCCAGGCTCCCCCTGCGGCTGCACACCGTTCGGGGAATCCAGAACCGGAAACGAAGAAAAAACAAATGCTCCGTGGTCCTTAAGTGACCACCGCGTACGTGCGTGGCCAGTCCTTAAGGGGTTAAAAAAGCAAGTTTAGAATTAGATTTTAGGGATGTAACTATATTTTACAGATGCTAGTTAGAAATACATGTTGTTTAAAAGGATATAACATAATTTCACTTCTAGTTGTTAGTGTTTCTGTAACCCTTTGAGTGCCAGATTAGTATGCAATGCATTGCTTTGCAATGAGTTGTGCACCCCCTCCCACACACACACACTCAAAGGGTTAAAGGGAATCCGTTGCTGAGATTTGTTCCCCTGAATCTCTCTTGCAGTGAGAATTTATTCCGTAAACAGTAAGGGAGTGCAGAAATGAAACTGCCTACACTTGATTTCAGTATTTTTTAAAGGAATAGTAATGTTTCACAAACAGCAGCTTCAATTAATCTTCAGAGTATTTGGGCCATGGAGAGTGTTATCTCACTACTGTCAGAGTTGTAGTTCAGGAGTCATTGAATGATAAACTATTCCCCTCCCGCCCCTTTTACATAGTGTAAGCCACCTCTCCTCAGATGCAGAATCTGGTCCTGGGACCAGCTCACAGCAAGGAACAATCTTCTTACAGTGATCATAAGGAAAACCCTGCCCCCTTGACAGGTTTTCCCTTATGCACACTGAAGATTGTCTCTCTCTGCGATCCATCTGGACACTCTTGTAACACTGCTCACCTCAGAGCAGCATCAGTAAATGGGACTGGAGGGGGATACTTGATCATTCAATTACTCTTGAACTACAACTCTGACAGTATTGAAATAACACAATGACCCAAATACTATGACTATGAATATTAATTAGAGCTCCTTTTATTGTGAAACTTTACTATCCCTTTAACCACTTGGCTGCTCATGCACTGCAGAACAACCACATTGGAGGCATCAGATGCATTGGAGACCTCTTTAACAATCAAAGGATTGTTACATTTCCATATTTAAAAAAGAAAACAAAAAAAAAGAAACAAATTACTCTGCAGCCTTGTGAATACAGCTGTATAGCATATACTCACCAGCATATTCCCTTTGTCTTTTATCTTCACCACCATGAATTCCTGTCTGCAAGCCCTTTGCATGATACTCAAAACTTTTTAGTCTGAGCTGCCTTGTTTTACCTGTCAAAGTACTTGATTTCCAAGCATACAAATCAGGGCCTAAATGCCATTGCAGCAGGTAAGTGTTATCACTGATTTTATCGAACAAATTCCCATTGAAGCCTGTGGAGATATTTGGAGATAAAACTCTCAATATAGTTATCATCTGCAATGGACTCCAGGCCAAGGTGAAACATCCTTGCACATATGTACTAAGACAGCTGAACCACATGAAGAACAAAAAAATTCCCTTCAATTTAACTGGTGATTTTAAGCCCTTGGATGCTAGAACAATTTCCAAAGCACTGCTTTGCAATCCCCTGAGATACCTCTCTAGCTTTCAAGGGGTTAAAAGCCCTGAATGTTTTTGCCCCATGTGGTAGAGTTGCTTTGCTGTAGAATTGCTCTAATTCTTTATGAACATCAGCCTCAGTGAATCGATATGACACAGTGCTTCCTAAATTGCCCATGAACAATGCCCCCTTCATTTTGCTGAAATTAGTCTCCTACCTGTCATACTGATATTGTTTTTTTTTCTCCCCTCAATTCAGTCCCGGAGCTTCCTCACAGACTTTTATCGGGAAAATAACATTGGACTTTCCAAGCTGTTAAATCGATTAGGTCATCCTCTGCCAACATGGCTGCGAGAGGAACTTCAGAATTCCAGCAGGAGCTGAATCTGGACTCTCCCAGGCATTTGCATGCCATGTCCCTGGACAGCGACATGAGGAGTGAACAAAGGACTAAGTTCAGAAAGACTTCTCCTGCCACACTGTTGACCATTTGCTTCCACTTTAGTGTTTAACAGCCTACAGATGTTGACCATTCCTTGTGGATGCAGACTGACTTAAGTTCTCATTGCTGTGGTACTTAGACCTCTTGCCCTGCTGCAGTGGGCATAACCTAGTCCATGGCTTCTGGATGGAATGCACCTCATTGTATAAAAGTGTTACAAATTTATTACAAGAGAGTCTGGGACAACACGAAAAGTGAAATCGCACAAAGGGGCCTTTTGCAGGCAAGAAACAAGGGGAATTGATTTATCTGATGTGACTGGACACACGTTCCCCAGTACTATGTGGGATGGTTTGTCTCATGGAAGTACCACCTTGGGCATTGATACTTTGTGTGTCATAGAGGCACATGTTTGTTGCACTCTAGTGTACCGCATGTTCCTCTGGCTGGAAAGCTAATATACTCAAGCTGTGGAAAAGAGCGTTTTAAGTCCACTGTTTTCATTCACCTGAGAAGACCTGGAAAATGTTTATTTTCCCTTCACTACACTTATGTTTATCAGTTAATCTGAAACAGGGCAACAAACAAGACTTTTATTTGTTGGGGTAAGTATAACAAACTATGGAAAATCTATGTTTTGTAAGGTTTTTCATGATTCATAAAACAAAGATCCTAGCGCCGCTGGAAGTTTCTTCATAATCTATTACAGCTCAAACTGCCATTATTTTTGGGTGTAGTACATATATGGCTGTCCACTATAGGGCGGCACTATCGCTACCTGCAGACTCCTTTTGTCACTGACAATAGCCCTTCATATACTTGTTTAGAACAGTGGTTCTCAACCCGTGCCCTCAGTGGCTACTAACAGGACAGGATCTGAGAATTTCCTTTTAAGAGCACAGGTGAGTTAATCAATATGAATGAGCCTCTGATCAACACACTTGTGTTCTAGAAGGGAAATTCCTAATTCCTGGCCTGTTAGTGGCCACTGAGGACATGGGTTGAGAACCTCTGGTTTAGAAGCAGTGTCACTCTAACCCCAAAAATTTCAGGTTTGAACTGTTAAAACGTTTGAAAGAAGCATCACACAGAGTGCTAGTGCCTTTGATTTACGAAGTAGGAAAAGCGTTGCAAAATATAAATTTTCCATATTATGTGATACTTCCCCTTTAAGATAACATACCTGTACAATAATGGAAATAATTTTACCTTCTGTGAAAACAAATTGTCAGCTTTGTCCAGAGAGTGAAGTGGAAAGATAAACCATGAAAGATGTAATCCGCTGTTTTTCTGGCAGAACCTATGCTAAATGGCATGGGTTAAAGTATGTCTGTTTCCACAGCAGTACTTTGTTATTAAGAGTTCTTAACACCCTTCCCCCCCCCCACAGCAGTGTTCATTTTACTGAACTTCCTGTCTGTGCACAGGTGACTCACATAGTGGCTCAGTCATTGGGCCATTTGTATAAAAGACAACTGAATGTTCTGGAACAAGCCCCATTTAAAGAGGTCTGCAGTGCATTGCAGTCCAGTGTGCTGGATACTTCTCTAGCATTCAGTGGGTTAAAAAAACTCTTTAAAAATTGGAGTTTTTATTTGCCCCCTGTAATTTAGTTGTCTTTTATACATACAGCCCATTGAGTTCACTATGAAATTTGGCACCACAGATTTATCCCGATTTTACCCCCCAGAGGTTAGCTTGTTGGGCAGGGGCAAATCATTAGGCTGTGATCACATAGGTCACTTGTCCACAATTCTTTTTAGAACAGCCCAAGCCCACCCAATTAGTAACCTTTGATCCCCTGCACTCTCCCGTGGTGATTCTCATAATGGGGTACATCACTGGGGGTCTGGCGGAGGACGGGCCAATGTGAGTGTCTGACATATATTGTTGACTGACAGCCTTGTCCAGTTATTGGAGGCTTGATAAGTAACGTAACCTCCAATACAGTTTGTGAATATAAGGGCTGATTTGCTTTGGCCAAACAGGGAAGCACATGATGGGGTTTTTATTGGAAGTCTTAAACTGTCATTTTAAATTTTTCTTTTTTCTTTTTCTTTTTTTTAGGGGCAGTAAAGATGTAATTATGAACTTATAATATTTTTTATTGCCCTTAAAAAAACAAGAATCTATATGTCATCTTATGTTTTCTGAGGGCAATTTAATTAAAAGTGTTAAGTAATATAGACTTAACACAGTGCATTGCAAAGAATTCTGTTGCATTCCCTACTTGTTCTTACAGAGTTATTAGAATGAGGTGACCATTTACAATAAAGGGACTTTTTTTATATATAATAAAAACAACCAACAAGTATATACAAGAGAAAAGTGTGAATTCTGGACCAATCCAGCTGCACCATAAGGGAGAGAAGTAAAATCCCCCAAATTCCCGTTCATTGAAATGGGGCCCTTAAGCCTTTGAGTGCCAGAGGGGTATGCAGCGCATTGCAGAGCAATGCCTTGCGGACCCCTCTGGCACTCATAGGTAACACCTTGAGTGATAGAGAGCTCACTAATGCAATGCGTTGCAATGTGTTTGAGACCTCTCTAGCATTCAAATCAGTGGGAAGATGTATTTATCCTGTAAGGTGTGTCTGTATTGCTCCTCTGTCTTTGTGGAGAAGGCCCTAGATGTTCAAATAATAAACACGGTATTTTATTCCAATCTACTCTGGTCTTGGCAGCAAAGCAGGAAGAATCTGTACTCTTAACCTTTTGCAGCCATAATAGGGGAACATCCTTCCAGAGTTGCACTTTGGCCTAATCCACATGGACAACTGTGTTGAAACAACAAATTTCACAGAACAGTTATCATTATTTTTCTGTGGGGTAAAGCACATGGGTAACATGGCTACAATTATTTTCTGTGAGAAATTTGTATTGCTACAACACTAGGCTTTCCGCATAATGTGTTCATCCAAAATCACATATGTATCAAGGCAGAGTGGGGAGATGATGACTGAAACACGTGTATGACAATAACAGTGTTTCTTTTGAAATATGGCAATTCTCAAAATAATTCAGTTTTATTTACGATGCATATGTGCAATAGCGTCACCTTACTCCTGTAGCAATAGTTATCGTTTACCCCAGAGGCTGAAAGTCATGGGATTATGATCCACATTCAATATCACACTATTATCGGAATCCCATTCAGGTCAGGTGTTGAGTAGCCTCTGCCTCTCCAGAGCTTGACTACAACTGCCATCATCCTCAGGTGGTCATAGTGTTGTAGACCAGCAAAGTTGGAGTGCCAAAAGTTACCCATCTCAAAACTTTAATATTTTATATATTTACCCCTTAATGACCGGCAATGAGCGCAGGCGGACGGAGCATTTTTTTTTTCCTGAATCTTATTCAGGGCACCCCGAACAGCGTGCAGCCGTATGGGGAGCCCTGGAATCCATGACGTTCCTGGACCGTCATGGGTCCTTTATGGAAGTTTTCCCATGACGGTCCTGGCAAGTCATGGGTCCTTAAGGGATTTTCCTACTGACTAAAAACCACGGTACTACCACTTGTTGATACTTTTTTCCACAAGTTATTACAGTGCAATCAGACCATAGCACTTTGAGTGCCCGAGGAGTACGCAACACATTGCTTTGCAATGCGTTGCGTACCCCTCAAGCACTCAAAGGGTTAAAATGCATTTTTTTTTTCTTTGTCCAGTGTTTGAAGAAATCCTGTCTCTTACAGTAATTTTCCATTGAAAAAGAAACTATTACAAAAGCACCATCTAGTGGTGACTTTTCATAAACAAGATCCTGATTAGATAAAAAGCAGATGTGATCTGTAATAGCTTTGGACAATCCAATATCTTTTTTTTTTCTCAGAAGGAAAAGAAATATAATTGATATTTTTCTCATAAAACAACTTTAGTACCCCCCTTCATGGGTTGTTTTAATCAGTTTTATTATTAAAATGGATATATTTCATAAGCTTATTTTACAGTATATGTTCATCTGCCACCTTTCAATGTAATTTGTTTTCCAACCTTGCCTTGGGTCTGTACAAGGTGGTGAAATTATTTTTATCATATTGCCTTGTTCACACGGGTTTTTAATTGTAATTCTGCAGCATTCTTACTGTAATTTTAAGGCACCCTGTACATAATATTTTGTTTTGGTAACAGAATGTGAGGGGAGAGGACAAATATGAAGGGGGCATTCTACACAAGCTTTGGAGTTAAGCTGTAGGTATTGTGTATTTTGTAAAATGTTCCATTTACTCCTGTATGTTAAAATTGTAAATAGTATGCAATATAGTATTTTATGCCATGTACCTTTTACAGGGGGTAGACAAATGTGCATTTGAAAGCATAAACATTTAACGACCTGAGGGGTGCATAATGTATTGAGAAGCAATGCACTGCACACCCATCTGTTCTTTAAGGGGTTAAGGATAAAGAAAAGATACATGTGGTATTTTATCAACAACCCTCACTGTCCCCCACTGCACTGGACCCTCGTATTGTGTCATTCACATTGAATGATGATAATGGAAAAATTTTTGGCTCTCGCAGCTGAACATGTGTCTAAATAAAAGCTAGAAGTAGCATTCGGTGGATTCACAAAGTTGTCTGCTTTGTCCTGATTTTACTTTGCTTCTTAAAGGGATAGTAATACTTAAAATGTAAAAAAATATATGTTGTAGTGTTTATCACCCTGAGTAAAATAAGGGTACTTCCACTGCTGAGAGATAATTGATTAAAAAAATTATAAAAGCTCAAACTTGAATTGTTTAGGTGCAATATCACAGTGGCCTGAAAATTTACAGTGGTGCTGTTGCTACACCATCCTATGGACTGCTCTGGTCTGTAGACCATAAATCTCCATAGGATGATGTAGCAACAGCACCACTGTAAATTTTCAGGCCACTGTGATATTGCACCTAAAAAAAAAATCAAGTTTGAGCTGTTATAATTTTTTTAATAAAATATCTCTCAACGGTGGGAGTACCCTTGTTTTACTCAGTGAGATAAACCCTACAGCATATATTTTTTTTTTACATCTTAAATATTACTATCCCTTTAACCCATTGATGACCAGGGAGGTGCCTAACACACTGAGATACACACCTCTCTAGTTCTCAAAAGGGCCAATGTATATATGTATGTACAAATGTGTCAGACTTTTATTAATTCGAATTACACATTAACCCCTTAATTACTCCTGTGGTCCTTAAGGGGTTAAAACAACACTAGCACCACCTTCCCTTACTCCTGGTCTTCAGCACAAAATAGCACAGGTGCAATAAATCCCAGTTATTTAAATGGAGCTTTTAACTCGCTGAACGACAGAGAAGTAGGTGTACGATACATGGAGAAGCAATATGTTGCTGCTCTCGCTATCACTCAAGATGTTAAAAGCCCCATATAAATGAATGGGAGATTAGGGAAATTTTTTTTTTCCTCCCCTATGGTGTCGTTTTTGCTTCAGAATTGGTCTTCTTTCCTTTTGTGCATTAGGTCTTATGTTCTTGCGTATTGGCTTAAGAGAGAACATCTTCAATCTCCTGGAGGTCCAGACTTTGTACATGACTGTTGTTAGCAGGAATACCGGATCTCACACCTCACCCACTGGAACTTATGCAGAGCAGGCAGAGTGTATGAGCTGCAGACGATTCCAGTGTTTAGTGGGCAGAGCCTGATATCCAGTAATCCTCCTGGTAAGAGTCATGTCCACCTCCATGGACATAACATTCAGGACTGATTGATGTTTTATATTAAACCAATTTGCAATGGCCCATAGTGAGGTAAGTAGGTGGTTATTAGGAGGTGTGATATTTTCTTTTCAGGTAACCATAAACACAACAGTTTTGGTCAGAAACAACCAGCTGTCTGATTGTCCAGACTACATGTCCTCTCCACATACACAAACTCCAAAATCCAGGAAATAGTACTACTAATCATTCAGGTTGTGTGTTTATCTCGGTGTGGGGCTGTACAGATCAAGTAACAATGACCTGACCTAACAGCACTACAGGCAGATCACTGCATTAGTCTGTTGATGCCATACAAATTAATTTTATTGGTTGATTATGGCAGGTAGAATACGTAGTGCTGAATACATTCTTGACTATTCACCCCTTGAGGACCAGAGGGGTGTATGCATGTTATACAGCAATGTATTGCATCAACTCTGGTCCTCAAAGGGGTTAACCCTTGTGCCCTAGGACAATCTTATTATTTCTTGACGAAGAATAGGAAATGTCTCTAGCAGTCAAGGGGTTAAACTTTGTTCTCAGTATGTTAACACTTTGAATGCCAGACAGCTATCCATCACATTGCCTTTTCAATGTGTTGGATAGCTCTCTGGCAGTCAAATGATCAAACAAATAGCTTCACATCGAGCCTGGATGCATATTAAAAAACGTGGTCTGGTCTGGCTTCAAAGTACTCATGATCTGCCAATACACACTCACCCACATGGTTTATGTCTGTTCTTCAACAAACCAGAATCCAGCTGTTTAATCCTCCTCTTGATGTACTCCAAGAATTTAGACTCACACACTCCTCCTAGGATTATAAAGTAATGTTCCCCAGAGACCTACATCTCTGTAGTCCAATATAGCTTACAGGTAATTTTGGGAAAGCGACTGCCTCTTAAGTAGGCAGGAACAGCTCTTGAAAATCAGTGCAGGGTGGAGCCTTCCTTCTCTCCTTAGCTGGTCACTAGCCAGTCCCTATCCAGTAAGATTTGTTCTGTCAACAAGCAAGGCAAGAGAACAGTTTTAGCAACCCTTTGAGTGCTGAGGTCCGCTTGTTCCAAGCTTCCCATCAACACAGGGGTCTCCTTTGGAATTCCTACTACATACTTCTGCACTCATTGGGTTGTCCGTTGGGGTTTCGGAGCACTTGGGTTTCTGCGGTAAATGTACCCTTCATTTGCCATGTTGTGCACTTTTATGGAGTTTATTACACTTTTCCTACTGGGTTTAGTGTTCTTTATCCTTAACTCTGGTGTTGCTTATTTTGCATCATTTAAGTTAAAGGTGCGCTTTACCGCATAGACGCCATGCTCCATTTACCTCTATGGGATTTTACAGTTTGGGACATATCTCTGCATCCGCTCAATGTAGCGACTTCAGAGACGGCTCATTCTGTTTGTATACCCTTGTCCTGTCATCTGGTTTATGTTAGGAGTCTTTGGGGGGGGGGGCTCAGGGGGCTGCGGGCACTGTTTTTGGGGTACTTGAAGGGAAACTTCAATTCCCATAAGTGCCCATTTTGAGAGTACGTTTCTGACTGGCTGTCGTCACAGAAGCCATTTTCTCCTTTCTCTTCACAAGTATCCTACGCAGGGCTTGGACTCTCCTTCTCTCCTCAGCACATTTACCCTTGGCCTGCCAGTTAAGTGTATTTTCGCTATTTCTGGGGTGAAAATTTAATCTAAGACACTGTATTTGGGGTTTACCTAATACTTTCAGACGTTTATACCCTGTTAGGATGTCAGACCCGTTGGGACTTAGGGCTAGACCTAAGACTAAGGACACTGTGGTGTCTGTGACCCACATTGCGCATTGCTCCTCATGTCAATCAGGGCTTCCTAGAGAGTACTCAGGTCATTTATGCCCTTCATGTGCTATCGTCCCTGCTTCTCTGCCAAGGTCCTCCAGCCATGTGCCAGAGCCACTGTGGATACAGGAGTTTAAGGCTACTACTAGTTAAGGTCTACTTTGCAACTCCTTCCAACAGAATTACAGGGGGTATTCCAGACTTGGCAGCCCTCTATTTCATTCAAGTCTTCAGTACCCAAACCAAAGGGTGTCCTTGATGTGTCAGATTCCTCTGAAGAGGAACTGTTGGTGGACTCAGATGAGGGTGAATGTTCTGAGGAAGCTTCCTCCCAATTATTTGGGGACCCCTTTGAAGCTGACCCTGAACCCTCAGCTGAGGGCCAGATCAGGGCAGTCCTCAATACTCTGAACATTCTGAAGTTCCTAAGGACCCTTCTGATGTGTTTCACATACCTAACAAGCAGTGTACCCTTTTTCCACCTAATCCCACTCTTCATCAGCTTATGTTAGATGAGTGGAAAAATCCTGACAAGAAATCTACTTTGTCTAGAAAGTTTGCTAAGTTATATCCCTTCTCATAAGCGGCCTTGGCTGAGTGGGCTCAACCCCCTAATGTGGATGCTTGTGGCAGATGCTTCTGTTCTCAAGGATTGGAATGATAGAAAACTTGAGACGTTTCTAAAAGCCATCTTTGCCACTTCAGGCACATACTTCCCTCATTTACTGCTACTTAGGTGAACAGGGCCATCGCTGTCTGGACAGAACAGCTTTCTGTAGCTTGTACGTCAGGGTGCTCCACGGCTGACTTGTTGCGGCTTCTGGCCAACATTTCTGAAGCTCAGCATTATGTTTCTGCAGCTATCTTTGATGCTATTCATTTGGTAGCTAGGGTTTCTACCATATCCGTGGTCACCAGATGTGCTTTCTGGCTTAAGATCTGGTCTGTGGATACCATCTCTAAGAAATCCTTAGTCTCGTTGCCCTTTTTGGAAACGTCCTTATTTGAGCCGGGCCTCATTAGTGAGGCTACTGGGGGCAAGAGCATCCTCTTGCCCTTAGTTTCCAAGAGGAAGCCTCAGGTCAGACGGAATCTTTTTTTTTTTTTTTTTTTTTCTTCTCTTTCAGGCTGAGGTGCGCTCCATGACCCAAGCGGTACCCCAGGCTTCACATTCCTCCTCTAAGCCCAAACAACAATGGAGGCCCAAGCAGTCCTCCGCCAAGCCGAAGACCTCCAAAACTCCTTCGGCATGACTCGCCGACCCCACACGACAATGGGTGACTGACTGCGCCATTTCCTATGTGTCTGGACAGACACCGTGCCAGATCCGTGGGTTTTACAGGGAGTTTCAGAGGGGTACAGGATTTCTTTCACCCCTCTTCCTCCGTTCAGGTTCTTTCCTTCTCACACTCCTCAGGGAGTGGAAAAGCATTGTCTTTTCAACGGCGCTGTCCAAACTCTTTTGGACAAGGAGGTCCTGAAACTGGTTCCCGAGCTGGAAAAGGGTTCGGGTTTCTATTACAACCTGTTTGGGATTCCAAGAAGGATGGCAGCTGCCGTCCGATATTAGACCTCAAGGATCTCAATTCTTTGGTGGTCAAAACTCATTATCACCAGGAGTCTCTAAGGACAGTGATTACTGCCATGTGTCCTGGGGAATTTCTTGCTTCTCTGGACCTTCAGGATGCCTATCTGCTTATAGCCATCCATCTGGAGAGCCAGCAGTACTTCAGGTTTGCCTGCGACCAGTTTTCTGCTCTCTCTTTCGGTCTGACTACGGCCCCCCAGGTCTTCAATTGTGTCCTGGGTGCTTTAGTTTCTGTCCTGCACAGGGACGGCATCAGAGTTGCTCCATACATGGATGACTTGCTCTTGAAGGTCCCCTCTCCGGAACTCCTTCATCAGCAGGTCCAAGACTGTATTTATGCTCTCACCCATCATGGGTGGATTCTGAAAATGGACAAGTCATTTTATTCCATCTCAAAGACTGGTCTTTCTGGGTCTTCTATTCGACACTCTGAAGGGCATGGTGGTTCACTAGATCACCCACAAGGTGTCTGCAATCCTGGCTTGCGATCCAGTCCCTGGCAAGAAGTTTCTCTCTCTAGTGGGGAAGTTCATATCCACCGTGGAGTCGGTTCCGTTTGCGATGGCTCACACGAGAGAACTGCAGAGATTCGTGATCCAGGTCTGCAAGGGCAAGACAGATCTTCTGAATATGTCAGTTTCTCTACCTCTTCATGTGGAGCTGAGTCTGCAGTGGTGGCTAGACCTTTCCAGTCTGAGGAAGGGCAGGCCCTTCCTGGTATCCTTCTGGACAATGGTGACAAAGGATGCCAGCCTTTTCTGCTGGGGAGTGGTCCTGCGTCACCTGAGAGCCTAGGGTCAGTGGTCGATGGAGGAGGCTCTGCTTCCCATCAGCGTTCTGGTGGAGCTACGAGCGATACTTCATGCTCTCAGGTACTGGACATTCAATCTGGAAGGATGTCCCGATCGAGTACAGTCCGACAACGCCACAGCCGTGGCTTACATCAACAAGCAAGGCGGAACAAGAAGTCTCACAGCTTGGTTAGAGGTCAAGGCTATCTTATATTGGGCAGAAGAACATGTTCCTGCCATATCCACCGTTCATATTTCTGGTGTAGACAACGTTCTAGCAGTCTTCCTAAGTCGACACACAGTGGAGAGTGGGAATTGCATCAAAATGTGTTTGAACTAATTGTCCAGAAGTGGGGACTTCCTTGTGTCGACCAGGCACAACCAGAAGGTTCCATTGTTCTGCTCCAGCTGGAGGCACCCTCTAGCGCTGGCAGTGGATGCCAGTCGATTCCATGGCGCCTTCCTCTATCGTACATTTTTCCTCCCATTCCCATGCTTCACAGGGTGTTGAGGAAACTGCGTCTAGATGGCTCTCCAGTAATTCTGATCGCTCCATACTGGCCTTGTCAGGCATGGTTTCCGGAGCTCCTGGATCTCTCTATGGTGGAGCCCTTTCGGCGTCCCCGCAGGCCAGATCATCTTCTGCAGGGTTATCTGTGGAACGAGGATGTGGACCGTCTGGGTCTGACGGCATGGCGACTGAATCCTCAATATTAATGAGGAAGGGTTTCTCCTCGGGTGTAGCGGATGCTATGCTTAGTGCTCGGAAACCTGTTTCCTCTAAAGCATACCACAGGGTCTGGTCTGCCTTTCTCTCTTGGTGTGCTGATCTTCCCTCCCAAGACTTTGTTCTTCCTACGGTCCTGTCCTTTTTGCAGGATGGGATAGACAAGGTTCTCAGCCTGAGTTCTTTAAAGGTTCAAACTTTTGCGAGCTCTCTTTTTTTTCAGAGATGCATTGCCATTCTTCCAGACATTAAGGTTTTCTTTCAGGGTGTTGCTTATGTTCTTCCTCCCTTTAACTCCATTGCGACAATTGACTTACCAGGTACGTCCTGCAAAAACTGTCACTTAGTGACAGAGGACGTACTTGGAAGTCCGGGTCTCCGTGCGGCTGCACGCCGTTTGGAGACCCCGGAATAGTTATATAAAAAAAAAAAAAAAAAAAGTACCACGGGCATTAAGATGAAGGCCACGTACGCACGCGGCTGTCACTAAGGGGTTAAGAACCCTGCTCCTCAGTGGGATCTTAACTTGGTTTTGGGTGTCCTTCAGCGCCCTCCCTTTGAGTCTTTGGCTGTTATTCCTCTCCATCTGCTGACTATGAAGATGGCTTTTCTCCTAGCTATAGTGTCTGGTCGCTGAGTTGCACGCCTTGTCTTGCAAACCACCCTTTTTGGTTTTTCACAAAGACAAGGCGGTTCTTTGCACTTCTCAGTACTTTCTTCCGAAGCTGGGCTCAGAGTTCCACATCAATCAGGAAATCGTAGTGCCCTTCTTCTGTCCTGACCCTACTTCTGACATGAAAAGGGATCTTCAATTGTTGGATGTGGTGCACTGCCTTAAGTTCTATGTGCACCGCATGGAATCCATTAGTCAGTCTGACGCGCTGTTTGTCATTCCTGAGGGTCTCAGGGCAGGCAAACCGGTGTCCAAGGTTACTATAGCTTCCTGGATTGTCTACTATTTGTAAGGCATGAAAACTTAGGAAGAAGCCTGTTCCATTTTGTGTCACAGCTCATTCCACCAGGTCTATTGGGGCCTCTTGGGCCTATAAGAATCATGCCTCATCTGATCAATTGTGTAAGGTGGCCACTTGGTTGTCTGTGCACACCTCCTCTAAACACTACAATGTTGATGTCCTGGCATCGGCAGATGCCAGGCTTGGTAGGAAGATCCTAGAGGCAGTCTTGCCTGTCTAGAGTTTTCCTTGTTACTTTTAGTACTCCTTAACTGTTGAGCCCAGTTGGCTCTAGTTCTGTGTGCTGTGTTACAATTCCTGGTGTGTTATACTCCAGTTTTGTGTCAGTTTACACTTCGTTCATTATAAGGGCTGTTTTATGATCTGATTGGTTCATATATGCTTTGGTGACCGGCGCCTGGTCCTTGCCTTTATTCCTACCTCTGGGAAACTCAATGTTTGGACATCCCAAAGTTACCTGTAAGCTATATTGAATGACAGCGAAAAGAGGACTTTAGTCTTACCTGTTAAATCCTTTTCTCTTAGTCCATATAGTTTACAGGTCTCCCACCCTGTCAAGGGACCATGCTTGGTTCTCCTGTGACCAAATGTGGGAGTCCTTTCGGGGCTCATGCTCACAGGAGTCTTCTTTTCTCTTCTTGCTACCTAGTCAATAGTTAGGGTTTCAAATCTTACTGAATGGGGATTGGCTGGTGACCAGCTAAGGAGAGAAGGAAGGCTCCACCCTGCACTTCTTTTCAAGAATTATTCATGCCTACTTAAGGGGAGGTCACCTTCCCAAAGTTATCTGTAAGCTATATGTACTAAGAGAAAAGGATTTAACAGGTAAGACTAACATCCTCTTATCTGGCAGATACAGTTGCCTACAGACTGAGCCTGCTAACAGAATTTATCTTATGCCCTATGTAGAACACAGGAACAGGAGGAAACTTTTACCCATGGTTCTGGTATTCCACATCGACTAAGAACCTAATCAGGATGGGAAAAAAAAATGATGTCCATCAAGTTCAGCCCATGCCATATCAAACCCGTAGATCCAGGGGAAGGCCCAAAAAAAAAAACAACACACCACATTGAAGCCGTTTGCAATTAAGCCCCAAGTGGGTAAAAAAAAAAAAATTCCTTCTTGACTCTAAATGGCGGTCAGATATTCCCCTGGATCAACATCCCATCTGCTTTTGAAGCCAACTGTCATAATCCTATATATTGTCGTGTGCTAGATAGGTATCCATTAATTGCAGTGCCCCCTGACACTGTATTCAGCATTGATGTGTATGTCTCCCATTACCACTTTAAGCTTTCAGAAAGACCTCTCTTCCAGTGTTTCACTTTGCAAAGCATTTGTAAACCTGTATTGTCTAAACCCCTTAAATGATAAAGAGCTGTGTACACTTGTGGTGCTATATAAACATTAATTTAAAAACTTCTTGGATGTTTGGTCAGCCCACCAGATCCTAAGCCACAGAGTGTGACACTTGTTGACAGAAAAAAGCAAAGGCCGGTTCAGCAAGATAAGCACCTAGGTGAGCAATGGCACCAGGTTATTATATCAACATTCCCTTGGATAGTATCTAAGAGAAGATCACCCCAGAAAGCCATGGCCCTAGTTACCCAGGTAATGGTAAAAAATAGGACTTAAGGTTTGCTTTCCAAAAGAAGTCCAGGTGTTTATCAGCCAAATCCTTAATGGTCGCAGCATCCTCTAACGGCAGTGCCGTTTTTGAAGAGACAAGAAATCATGGGATCAAATATTGGAGGTGTAGCCCACTGTGCTAAAGCCTCATCCAAAAGTGATGCAGTTTAGAAATGCACTGATTAAAGAACAAGGATAATCTGGCCCAAGGAATGGTGAAGAGGAAAGACAGGTACCTTCTTAAATCTTTCAAAAATATTAGGGGAAGAGGAACTGGAATATGAGGCCTTTAAGACCTGAAGGGTCTCCAGGGACACCCAAATAAGCTCATAATAGATTTTTTTATTGCCCTGGGGGACAAATTCATAGGGCAAGATGTTCAAAAAGTCGTCATAATGAAAAACTTGTCGGATCATGAGTTGTCGTGAGGTAAATGCTGTAAAAACAAGACAAATGCTACAGGTTTGTGGTCTTGGAAAATGAACCTATGTATTTGATAATCCAGTGATGAGGAAGCCAGGAATAGGAACCCACCTAATAGGGTATAATACAGACCCATATGCTAAGAAATAAAATTGAAGGCTAAGAGAGATGTGCCCAGCTTATCACCTGGTCACAGTTTAGCAGGAGAGAGTAAAGTGGTAGAGTCTATGCCTCAGAGACCTTTTTGGATGTGCCCTGGTACCTCATAGTTCCTGTGTTCCAAACTTGAACAGTATAGAGCCCATTATATTCATGTGACATGTACATTTTGAAAATTAATTGCTGTAGTTCATGGATTAGAGACTCAAGTTTATCGAGTGGCAAAGGCCACTATAGACCACAGGTAACCATCACTGATCCTCAAGAGATACTGATAATGAATGGTTTCAGCACAGGTGGATTGATTAAAATGTCAGCATCACTGTATGATCCACATATCTGGAAACTCTCTGGATTTACCCCAGACACTGAGTTTGACAGTGCATTGCTGATTCTCTGGATGTGGAGAGTTTCCTTTGAAACTCTGCCTATTTCTCCTCCTTCCCCACACTTCCTGCCCACTTTTGTGAGGCACCTGCTAAGCCCCACCCCATTTTTTGCCCCAATTTACATCAATAATATCTCCCAGCAGCACCAGAGGAGGGACTCCAGAAGAAAAAGTTCACAGGTTTGATGATCCATCTGTGCACAGGCATAAAGATGCTGAAAACATCTGATGCTGAAAACATGAGAACTGTTGGTGGCACTTAAGGACTGGACTTGCCAATTCCTGGGCTAGATTATTTAGGTCAATATTTCTATCAATCCATTGGCAATAATCTAGAACATACCATTAGAGACGACCGGTTTCACAATTCTCAAACTGTGGATTATTGTTACTTATTTTTTACAATGCATTGTGTACCCTCTGGCACTGAAAGTGTTAAAGGAGGAAGAACATACAGTGTGTCAGATGGCCATATGTAGGTATTGATGTTTCAGACATAAAACATATCTATTTATATATTTTTTTTTCATAGTTATCTGCAGTTGCCTTTTTCACTGATTGCCATCTAGTTCCCACAATTCACAATAGGTTTTAATCATTGTGAACTAGATTAATCATGAGCAGAAAAAAAAAATCCACTGCACTTCAGAATCACAAACATTCAAGATAGTAAAATATTACTGTCCAGCTACAGACTGCTGCCACTTTCAAGTGAGAAAAACAACAGAGAGATTAAAGTGACTACTGACAAGCCAAGTCCTTCTGTTAATGTTTACCATTTAACCCCCTTGGATTCTAGAAATGTCTGACTTTAGAGGCATTTCTAGAATTTGAGAGGTTAAAGGGATAGTAATGTTTCACAAAACAGCACCTCCAATTAATCTTCATAGTATTTGGGCCATAGAGAGGGGTATTTCAGTACTGGCAGAGTTGTAGAGCAAGAGTAATTGAATGATAAACTATCCTCCTCCTGCCCCTTTTACCTAGTGTAACACTGCTCTCCTCAGATGTGGAATCTGGTTGTAAGACCACACAGATAACAGCAAGGGACAATCTTCTTACTGTGAGAACAATGAGAACCCTGCCCTCCCTTGACATGTTTTTCAACTTTTTCCCTTATCTTAATTGAAGATTGTCCCTCTCTGCAATCTACCGGGGCACCTCCCTTCTGCTCTGGCTGAACAATGTTACATCTGTAAAAGGGGCAGGAGGGGGACACTTTGTCATTGAATTACTCTAGAACTACAACTCTGACAGAATTGAAATAACACTCTCCAAAGTCCAAATATTATGATGATTAATTAGAGCTGCTTTTATTATGAAACATTATTATCCCTTTAAGGTTATAACAACTAACAATTTGTGTTATGTATAAAACTATTCTTAACCCCTTAAGGACCAGAAGTGGGTGTAACACATTTTTTTTCACTCTTACAGATGAGTGATTTAAAGTGGATGTATCACCTTATAAAAAATATTATGTAAGTACTTTAAAAGATATACTATGTTCTGTGCTGTGCACTTCCGCATAATGTGCACAGCGGAGCTCTTCTCCTCCTCCCAGCTGCCCTATGGAGAGTGTTCACGCTTGCCTTCAGTGTAGTGTGAACGGCTTCTTTTGTTACATTAAGCTCCGGTTAGCATTATACTGAGGTTGCAACCTCAGTATAATGCTAACCGGAGCTTGATATATAACAATAGAAGCCCTTCACAGCACCCCGAAGAGAAGCATGAACGCAAGCCCTGGGGCAGCTGGGAGGAGAATTAGGCAGTGGGCAAGAGCTTTGCCGGTGATTCAGCTTGCTACATTATGATTACCGGTAAAGCTTGAAGATAGTATATCTTTTAACCCTTTGAGTGCCAGAGGCGTACGCAACGCATTGCAAAGCAATGCACTGCGTACCCCTCCGGCACTCAAAGGGTTAAATTACTTACATTAAAAAAACAGCTCTCATATGACTACTTTATTAATTGCTTTGCAATGCATTACGTACCCCTCTGGCACTCAAAGGGTTAACAAAAGCTAAGGTAAAAAAAATTTAGAAGGGGATACATCCACTTTAAATCAGAAAAAGTGCAATAATAAAAATGGTACAAGATTACTGCATCACCTTGGTATTTGTTAAAAGAGTAAGTCAACCTAATTTTTGCAGGATATGTAAATTCAAATTGCTAATAATAGGATTTTAGTCTTACCTGTTAAATCCTTTTCACTTAGTCCATACAGGTCACTGGTACCATGGGATGTGTAGTCCCCTTTAATAGGCAGGAACAATTATGCAAATAATCTGCAAGGGGCGGAGCCTCCCCTCTTACTTAAGCCACCTTCTGGCCAGAGCCACTCATATTGATTTGAGACCCCAAGAACTGACCTCAGGTAAGCAAAAAGAAAGACTCCTGTGAGCATGCCCGAACGGTCTCCCACTGAATGCCACAGGAGAGCCAAGACTGGTCCCTTGACAGGGTGGGAGACCAGTGACCTGTATGGACTAAGTGAAAAGGATTTAACAGGTAAGACTAAAATCCTATTTTCACTGTCGTCCAATACAGGTCACTGGTACCATGGGATGTACAAACATTGAGCTGATCCAGAGGCGGGAAGTAAGGCAAGGACCAGGCGCGAGGCCCAAGTCACTAGAACTGATAACCAGTTGAAACCCAGCCCAAACTGTAAGTGTCAACGGACACCAACCAAGGAAACAAACCTTGAACTAGCACAGCACACGGAACTAGAGCCAACAGGGCTCAACAGTAAAGAAGCACTAAGGATCACAGAGCGGAAGACCTACACAGGCAAGACTGCCTCCAGGACCTTCCTTCCAAAACTGGCATCAGCCGAAGCCAGTACATCAACTCGATAGTGCTTAGAAAATGTGTGCACAGAGGACCAAGTGGCCGCTCTGCACAGTTGATCAGCAGAAGCTTGATTCTTGTAGGCCCAAGAGGCCCCAATAGATCTGGTGGAATGGGCAGTTACCCGGAAGGGAACATGCTTATTCCTCAACTTATAGGCTTCACGGATGGTAGCCTTAATCCAAGAAGCAATGGTAACTTTGGAGGCCGGTCTCCCTGCCCTAGGCCCCTCAGGAATGACGAATAGAGCGTCAGACTTCCTGAGAGACTCGGTGCGATGAACATAAAACTTGAGGCAACGCACCACATCCAACAAATGGAGATCCCGTTCCTTGTCAGATGAAGGATTAGGGCAGAAAGAGGGAACCACAATCTCTTGATTGATGTGAAATTCGGACACAACCTTTGGTAAGAATTCCTTGGTAGTGCGAAGCACAGCCTTATCCTTGTGGAACACCAGGTAAGGAGGTTTACAAGACAGAGCTTGTAACTCTGCTACCCGGCGAACTGAAACAATAGCCAAAAGGAAGGCCATCTTCCAAGTCAAGAGACGTAATGGAATGGAAGCCAAGGATTCAAACGGTGGTCGCTGGAGAACTCCCAGCACCAAGTTGAGGTCCCACTGGGGAGCAGGACTCTTGAAGGCAGGTCGAACATGAGTCACACCTTGGAAGAAAACTTTCACATCAGGAAGGATAGCAATCCTTTCCTGGAAAAACACAGACAAGGCAGAAGTCTGAACTTTGAGGGAACTCAGACTGAGCCCCTTATCCACACCGTCCTGCAAGAATGCCAGGACAGTGGGAAGATGGAAGTCAAGAGGCAACTTCTTGTCAGAGCACCATGTCACGAAAGTTGACCATATGCGATGATAGATCTTGGAAGACACAGGCTTACGAGCACTGAGCATCGTCGATACCACAGAAGGAGAAAAGCCTTTCTTAGCTAGAATCGAGGATTCAACCGCCATGCCATCAAACGGAGAGAGTGAACATCCTCTTTCCACAGATACTCCTGGAGAAGCAGGTCCGGACGGGCAGGAAGTGGGATTGGATCCTTCACAGACATGGCCATCAATTCCGGAAACCAGGACTGGCGAGGCCAGTTTGGAGCAATCAGGAAGACAGGACAACGTTCTCTCTTCAACTTCTGAATGACTCTGATCAATAGAGGAAGAGGAGGGAAGATGTAAGCCAGGGAGAAGTCCCAAGGGATCGACAAGGCATCCACTGCTAGAGCAAGGGAGTCCCTCAGCCGGGAGCAAAACACCGGAACCTTCCTGTTGTGTCTGGCAGCCGTCAGATCCACCACAGGCATTCCCCACCGTTGAGTGAGCATGTGAAACACCTCTGGGTGCAGAGCCCATTCTCCGCTGTCGACGGTATGACGACTGAGGAAGTCTGCCATGACGTTGTCCACGCCTGGAAAATGAACCGCAGAGATGACAGGCACGTGATCTTCTGCCCAAGACAAAATATCCTTGACCTCCCACCAGGCGGAACCGCTTCTTGTGCCGCCTTGCCTGTTGATGTAAGCCACTGCCGTGGCGTAGTCTGACTCCACTCTGACTGGAAGACCGGTCAATTGAGACTCCCAGTGCCTCAGGGCCAGCCGGACAGCTCGAAGTTCCAGAACATTGATGGAGAGCATGGATTCCTTCAGACCCCATTTCCCCTGAGCACTGAAGCGACCCCAGACTGCACCCCAGCCCCGAAGGCTGGCATCCGTAGTGACTGTGGTCCAAGGAGGAACTCGAAAGGATTTCCCTTTCAGGAGATGAGAGAGATCTAACCACCAGTGCAGACTCGACTCGACATGAGGAGGAAGAGAAACAGACAGATGTTGATGATCTGGATGATTCTCGCACGTCTGGATCGCGAATCTCTGAAGATCCCTGGAGTGGGCCATGGCAAATGGTACTGCTTCGATTGTGGAAATGAACTTCCCCACTAAGGACGACAACTTCGGAACTGGAAACACGTCCAGGTCCAGAAGTCCAGCCACTCAGACAGCTATCTGGTGAGCCACGTCCTCTGGAAGAAACACCATGCATTGGCGAGTGTCGAACAGGAGACCCAGGAACAGAAGCCTCTGAGATGGAAACAAGTCCGACTTGTCCAGATTCAGGATCCAGCCATGATGGTTCAGGGTGTGCATGCACATCTGTAATTGCTGAAGGAGAAGCTCCGCTAAGGAGGCCTTCAGAAGGAGATCGTCCATGTAGGGGGTCACTCTGATCCCATCCTGATGGAGCACCGCTATCAATGAGCCCAACACCCTCTGGAAGACCTGAGGGGCTGAAGTCAGCCCAAAGGGGAGCGCTGCAAACTGAAAGTGTCCCCTGTGACAGGCAATCCTGAGATACCGCCTGCTCTCTGGATGAATAGGGATGTGAAGATAAGCATCCTGAAGGTCCAGGGAGGCAAGAAACACCCCTGGAGACATTGCTGCAATCACAGAACGCAGGGATTCCTGGCGGAAGTGGGAAGTCACCACATAAGCATTGAGATCTTTGAGATCCAAGATAGGACGGGCTCCTCCGTCCCTTTTGGCTACCACAAACAGGTTGGAGAAAAATCCTGAACCTGTGTCCCCCTGAGGAACCGCCTCCAGAACCTCTTTGTCCAAGAGATCCTGAATAGCGTCGTCTAACAGACGCCGTTTTGTGGGTTCCTGAGAAGGACGAGTAAAATGGAACCGAAAAGGAGGAAGGGAAGAGAAAGGGATCCTGAATCCCTCTGACACCACCTGAAGAACCCATGGGTCCGCCACTGACTCCTCCCAAATCCGGCGAAAGATGCGGAGACGACCGCCTACAGCCGGATGCGGACCCGGGTTCGGCGAGTCATGCCGAAGCAGTCTTGGAGGTCTTGGCCTTGGGGGCAACTTTGGGCTTCCAGGACTGTTTGGGCTTGGAGGAGGAGCGCGTAGTGGGAGGACCCGTTTGGGCCGAGGAACGTGTCTCAGTCTGAAAGGAACGAAAGGACCGATTGCGTTTGGCTGGAAACTTTTTCTTAAAGACTGAGGGTAGAAGAGTACTTTTACCTCCAGTAGCCTCACTGATCATTTCTTTGAGTTCAGACCCAAAAAGCAAATTTCCCTGAAAGGGCAAAGAAAGCAAAGCTTTCTTAGAGGCTGTATCAGCAAACCAAATTTTCAGCCAAAGAGCGCGTCTGGCCACCACAGAAGAAGTGGAGGCCCTCGCCATCATGCGCACAGCATCAAAGGCAGCGTCAGCAATATAGTTCTGAGCTTCAGTGATATTAGCAAGAAGCTGCAACTGTTCAGACACAGGCGCATCCTGGCGAACCGCTTCAGTCAGTCGTTCAGTCCAGGCTGCAATAGCTCTATTAACCCATGCCACAGCAAAGGTGGGGCGCATGGCAGTGCCAATAGAAGCAAAAATAGACTTAAGAGAGAGCTCTAATTTCTTATCCGTCCAGTCCTGCAAGGCAGAGGCATCTGAGACAGCCAAAGCAGTAGATTTGGATAGTCTAGACACGGGAGCATCCACTTTGGGAGGATGAACCCATTTTGCCAACTCCGCCTCAGGAAAAGGGTAAAGCTTGGCAAACTTTTTGGAGACAGAGGAAGATCTATCTGGATTCCTCCATGCCTCAGAGACCAGACGGGCAAGAGTAGGGTTAGTTGGAAAACAAACAACTGGTTTAGATGGCTTTTTCTGAAAAACATCAGTAGGATCATAAGTGGATTCCTGAGTCAGAGGAAGGTTGAGCGTATTTAGAACCGCTCTGATCAGACCCTCAGCCGAAACTTCAGGGTCACACTCATAGGGGTCCCCAATGGACCTGTTAGATTCAATAACAGTACGTTCCTCAGCATCAGAATCCTGTAAAAGTTCTTCTTCAGAAGAATCAGTGATATCAGGAGCTCCCTGTGGCTTAGGCAGGGAGGTCCTGATAGTAGAGGGGGTCTGCCAAACCTGGAGAGCCCCCTGTACCTGAGAGGGAAAGAGTTGAAGCGTGGATCTGAGATCCCTAGTGGCAGCTTTGAACTCCCTCACCCAAGATGGCTCAATAGCATGGCTGGAAGGCCCAGGGTTGCTATTTTGACAAGTACAAACAGGGCATAGATCCCCCACATTATCGCTATCCAGCCCAATGTGGCAAGAGGAGCAAAACGCCATGGGGGTAGCGGACCCCCCATCCTCCTTAGTCTTGGGTCTAGCCCCCAGCTCCAGTGAAGTAGACATGCTCACAGCGTCAATATACCCCACCAAGAACACTATCACCCAGAAAGGTGTTAAAGATTAAAGTTTCACCCCAGAAAAATGTCTAAAAACGGACTTATCTGGCCAGCGAAGGGTTAATCTGTTGAGGAGAGAGAAGGCTCGGTCCCTGCGTAGTGTACCCGCATAGGAAAAGTGCAATAAAATGGCTGCCGTCATGGCTGCCAATCAAAAACGGGCGCGAAGCAAGCGCTCATGGGAAATGTAGTCTTTCCCAATACAAGTACCTAAACAGTGCCCGAAGCCCCCCTGAACCCCCAATATTAATAAAACACCAACCGGATGATAGAGCAGGAGCCTAGCATTAAAATGAGCCCTCTCTGAAGTTGCTGTGACAAGCGGTTTCAGAGATATGTCCCACACTGTGATTTCCCATAGAGAGTAAAGGAGCCATGCGTCTGAGCGGGAACGCTGCGCTTAAAGGCGCAGTACACAATTTTTAATAAAGTTCAGTAAAACATTAAAAAGTGCCCAAACAAGCATGAAACACATGAGAATCATAAATAAATGAATACCCAATGCTCCAAAACTCAGAGAATAACACAGAAATTGCATAAACTTTTTAGAGATAATGCAATAAAAACACCCTATGAGTGCTGGAGTGAATTACAAACTCCCAAATACAAGCCCAGCAAAGGGACACTGTGGGGACAAGTGGACCTTCAGCACTCAATGGGTGACTCACCTTTCTCGCTGACTTCTGTCTTCAGGTGACCATGATAGGTAGGGAAAGAACCAGAGGTAAATTCCCCAACAGGGGAGCTGCTTAACACAAGCTGTCCCCTCTTCAGGTATAGGTCCACAGAAATCCCTGGAAGCTGCACTAGCCACTTCGGGTGAGGGCATTCACAGCCATGGTCACCCTCCTAATGGTGGTATTCCATATTTGAAGAAAAAATAATAAAACTCTAAGAAGCATAGCTGTTCTCTGCCTGGTGTGCAAGCACACCAGGAACAAATCAATATGAGTGGCTCTGGCCAGAAGGTGGCTTAAGTAAGAGGGGAGGCTCCGCCCCTTGCAGATTATTTGCATAATTGTTCCTGCCTATTAAAGGGGACTACACATCCCATGGTACCAGTGACCTGTATTGGACGACAGTGAAATGTTTTTCCCATCTTAAAGGGATAATGTTTTTCCCATCTTAAAGGGATAGTAATACTTCATTTTATCTTTATTTTATTTTGTAGGCATTAAAAAAACATGAAGAATGATATAAGTCTTAACTCTCAAACCTTTATGGTTTAAGAGATATTCACAAGCAAAGTATAATAATAATCCCCCCCCCCCCCCCGTTCAGCCAGATCAGAAGGGAGGTGCCCAGGTAGACTGCAGAGAGGGACAATCTTCAATTAAGATAAGGAAAAAAGCTGAAAAACTTGTCAAGGGGGGGAAGGGCTTTCATTGTTTTCATACAAAGAAGATTGTCCCCTGTTGTTATCTGTCTGGTCTTACAATCAGATTCACATCTGAGAAGAGATGGCTTACACTAGGAAAAAGGGGAGGGAGGGGGAAACTTTGCTTGTAAATATCTCTCAAACCATAAAGGTTTGAGAGATAAGACTTATATCGTTCTTCACGTTTTTTTAATGCCTACAAAATAAAATAAAGATAAAATGAAGTATTACTATCCCTTTAAGCAAATTTTTCTCTAATGTCCCTTACATGGAGCTTTCAGTCAGGGACTGTGAAAACATTGTTATTTATACAATGTTGCAGTGTTTCTGCGGCACTGAGTGATCTGTATTCTGTAGAGGCCAGCTTTTCTATACTACTGCACTCTCTGCCCTCACAGTCCTGCACACAGAAAGCTTTCCTAGTGAGGGACATAACATAAAACATGTACATAATAAAATTACAGGCTATTAGAATATATTATTATATGTTATAACACATGTTATATAAAGAAAAAAAAAAGGAGTTTGACCGTTATTTAAGGCAGCTGAACAATTGTGACTTGCTGCCTGAGACGTGGTTTGCCTGCTACTTTGAGATCACACAGAATACAGGTACATTAGTTCCCTTTCCTTTGGATGCTTGTCAGTAATAATGTTCTCCAGTCTTCATGCACTAAAATGATAGTACTAATTTGCATCTTGCTAGTGGCGTTGATTATTAAAGCAGCATGTTGACCTTTAATTTATGGCACAACGTAGCTCACAAATCATTAAACGCAGCAAGGCTGAAGTATGAAAAAGAGAAATCAATTCTGCCATACTGGACAAATAAAGCTTTGCAAAATTCTTTTTTTAAACCCTTGAATGCAGGGGAGGTTTTTAAGGCATTGTGAAATAATACGTTGGAAACCCCTGTAGCAATCCAGTGGTTAGATGTCCCATTTAATTCAATGGGAATTTTTGTCACTACAGTGCAGGTGACATATATAGAATTCCTGCACTTTGCTTTTATATACAAAGGCCCGCTAAGAGAAGCTGTTGACTGCACCAATGTAAATGTCTGCTCAACATTATGGACAGTGTGGCTTATTAATTAACCCCTTAATGACCAGCCACCTCAGCACAAGGCTGGCAGTTAAGGACCGCATGTCTTTTTTTTTTTTAAATTTCTTTATTTTATTTTGTGCGCATTGGATTCCGGGGTCCCCGGGAACCCTGGAATTCCACAACAGGCAGGACTATCACTGGTCCTTAAGTGCTGGACCAGGAGTGATGGTCCTAGCATATCAAGGGACCTTAAGGGGTTAAGTTACATACGTGCAATTCTGGAGCAAACTAACTCCTCTATAGGGTTGAAATTAAGTGTCTGCACATTCCCATTTATTTAAAGGAAGCCTTTATGTACTTAAATACAATAGGCAAAGTAATGCGTGAAAACCTCTAAAAGCCCCATTTAAATAAAAGGGAAATTTAATTTCCCTCCTATGGTGCAGCTGGTTTGCTTCAGAATTGCATCTCTTTAGCTTAACCCTTTGAGTGGAAGAGCAGTATGCAATACACTGCTTAGCAAAGTAATTGGACTTATTCATCAAGCGAATGATGTGTAATACTGGAGCAAAGCGACTGCACCATGGGGAACCAATAAACATTTCACCAGTCCCCAGTGATTTAAATGGGGCTTTAAACCCTAGAATGCTAGGTTTCCACACATTGTTTTCTGTCTAAGAAAATAAATACAGTCTGTCCCATTACCTGATTAAAAGAATAGTACTTTTTTAAAAACATTTTAATCGGGCTTTTACTGCTGGGAAATGCATAATTTTTTTTTTTTACATTAAATTTTAATTTTGGTCACCTGGTGGTGCTATTCCTATCACTTACTATGAAAAGTTGTAGTCTACGATGCAAGCTCTTCCATAAAATACATTTTGAAAAAAGATTTATCATTTGTACACCATCTGGCCCTATTGCTAACAATGTGACTAAAATAGAATTTAATGTTCTTACCTCTTAAATCCCTATTTTTTTCCCATATGTAACACAGGTACCATGGGGTTGAGTCCCTCCTCCTGAAGGGCAAGGCACATCACAGAAGACAGTGACTTTGGGGTGGATACTCCCTTCTCCTCCAGCTCAACCCCCAGGCTACAAACTCCCAGAATTCATGTGACAAAGAGCCACAATAAAGGAAAATAAGCAGGTAAGAGGAAAAGAATATCTCCCAGGACTAAGACCCTGCCCGGACAAGGACAGGAAAGGTTTTTTCTCTGAGTGGGAGACCTATGTTCCATGTGGACTGAAGAGAAAATGATTTAACAGGTAAGAACACTAAAATCCTATTTTCTCTTACATCCAATATGGAACACAGGTACTATGGGGATATACCAAAGGTAGGATTCCCGGGAAGGGAAAGGAGAATAAGACCTCCCACATGTCCCCACGATACCAGAGTTCTCTCGGACTATCCAGGATCTGAATAACCCAAAAATTGTCATCAATGAACTAGTAAAGCACACCAAATAAGAGCCAACATGACTTAAAGAACTATTGAACAACAACTGGCAGTAGGAAAAAAAAAATAGATCGTAAACAGGCAAGTCTGCCTGAAGGATTTTCCGGCCGACGCTGGCCTCAGCCGAGGCCAAGACATTGACGCAGTAGTGTTTGGTGAAGGAATGCGAGGAGGACCAAGCTCTTTTTCCTGATCTCATATGCTGGGCTAATGGTAGCTTTGATCCAAGAAACAATGCTTACCTTGGAAGCAGTCTGACCCGCTCTCTGGGACCCTTAGGAATGACAAACAGTGAGTCAGCCTTACGAAAAGGCTTAGTACAATGCAGATAAAACTTAAGCAGCACAACACACCCAACAGATGGAGATCTCTCTCCTGAGCAGGGGCAGGACAAAAGGAAGGCAAAATAATCTCCCGATTTATGTGGAACTCAGAGACCATCTTAGAAAGAAACTACTGAGAGATACAAAGTACCACTTTATCCTGGTGAAAAACCAGGAATGGAGGTTTGCAAGAGAGAACTTGTAGCTCAGCCACCTCCTAACATTAACAACTTCCAGGAGAAAAACCATCTTCAAACTCAGCTGATGGAAAGGGATGGAAGCTAGAGGCTCAAACAGGGGCCTCTGAAGAACACCCAAAAATCAAATGAGGTTAGACAGAGGTGTAGGATCCTTAAAAGTGGGAAAGGCATGAGCCACCCCTTGTAGAAACACCTTCGTGTTTGGGATCATAGCAATTCTTCTCTGAAAAAGAACGGAGAGGGATGAAATCTGAAACTTGAGGAAACTCAAGCTGAGACCTTGTTGACTCCATCCTGGATATAAGATAGCACCAATGGGAGGTCAAAGACCTGTGGGGACATGTTCTTGTCCTCACACCATTGGTGGAAAATGGACCAGACCCTAAGGTAAGACTTAGAAAAGATCAGCTTCCGCGCCTGGATCATGGTGGGGATAACACCAGTGGAGAATCCCTTCTGCTTCCGAAAGATGGCCTCAAGAGATTTGCAGTAAAAGCCAACCTCTGCACATCCTGGTACCACAAGGGACCCTGGAGTAACAGATCAGGTCTTGGTGGCAGCCGAATTGGCTCCTGAATGGACAGACTGACCAGGTCTGCAAACCACACCCTCATGGACCAGAGTGGAGAGATCAGAATGACCAGCACCCTGACATTCTAATCTTCTGGATCACTCTGGGGATGAGAGGAATTGGGGGAAACACATAGAAGGGATGGAAGCTCCATCACAAAGGCCAGTGGGTCCCTAGTACAAAAACAGAATGTCGGATCCTTCCTTCCTTCCTGTGACCCCCCAGTGTTGAACTAACAGGTAAAAGAGAGTTCCCAGTTTCCTGGATCTATTTGTTGAAGACTTAGAAAGTCTGCTAGTATGTTTTTCCACTCCTGAAATGTGAACAACTGAGATGGATGGAACATGAGTTTCTGCCCAGCTGAGGAGATCCTTCCCCTCTCTCACTGTGACGTCCCCCATGTCAATTTATGTAAGCCACTGCCAAGGCATTATGCAACTGCACGCTCACCAGAATCCCAGTGAGAACCTGGAACCAAGGAGGAGAGCCAGAGGAACCGCACTGAGCTCCACAATGTTAATGGATAGCAGACTCTCCTCCCTTGTCCACCTGCCCTGGGCACTCAAGTGTCTCAAGACTGTGCCCCAGACCCCCAAGCAGACATTCGTCATCACCAGTACCCTGAGAATATCCTTCTGAAGTTCTCTCATTGGAACTGCAAGTAAAGGACTGCTTTCAGAGAGGACCACCAAGCAACCCATGACACACATGTAGTCCTTAATTGTGGCCAGCTGACACTTCAGTGCTTAAGACACGTCCTGAAACAAATCTTCTTTTCACAGAGAGAGACTGTTCCCTGAAGGGTGACGAACTTCATACCCAGGAACACTAAGACCTGGGATGGACTTGGGGAAGACTTCTTGAGATTGAGAATCCAGCCATGACACCCCAGGATGCAGGCATACTCTTGGATATGGTTAGCCAAGAGCTTTTCGTAAGGAGCCTTAATAAGGAAATCATCCAAATATGGAGTCAGAGAAATGCCTTTTGTTTGAATGTACGAGGTCAAGACTGCCATGATCTTTGTGAAGATTCTGGGCACTGATGCCAGGCCAAACGGCAGGGCCATGAACTGGTAGTGATTGGAGCCAAAAGCAAAACACAGGTTGCAATGGCTGTACAGGTGAATCGGGACATGTAGATACGCATACTAAAGACCCAGAGAGGCCAGGTACCCGCTGGGTAAATTGCTGCGATGATAGAATGCAAAAGATTCCATCTTGAAATGCATAGCAGCCAAGTACTGGTTGAGACATTTGAGGCCCAGAATAGGGCAGCAGCCATGTCTTCCTTGGGAACCACAAAAAAGTTGAATTAGAAACCTGAAAAGCACTCTTGGACTGGGAATGGCACCGGCACCTGCTTTTCCAGTAGATTGGCTACGGCCAACTTTCCTCTGTCTGGGTTCTTTAGAACCTTTATATTTTTTCAATAAATATTTGATGTTTTAATTACTTTTGCTGATTGACTGGTATCTACGCTTTGTGGATCTGTTGAGCGCTCTCTTCCAGTTCAGTTGTCTGCCTGTTTGTAGGTTGTCGAGGTTGTGGAGGGCTGCCCCGGATCCACACGGCCCTTGGGCTAGGTGAGTAAACTGATGATTATATCTTTGCCTGATAGATTGTAGCAACCTAGGTTCCTTTTTGTGGCCGTATCTTTACTCTTCTGATACCACCCACAAAACCCACTGGTCTATTATGAACTGTACCCAGGCATCTCAAAAATACTGATACTGCCCCTATGCACAGGCGACAATGGACTAGGATTCTACGGAGGTTGTCTTGTCAGACAGATTTTGCAGCTGATTGTCTGGGCCTTGCAACGGGGAGCATTAGAGATTTTAGGGGTTTTGTGCCCCCTGCTCCCCTGTTTGGAGAGGAGACGAAACCATGTGCTTTCCTCGCCAGGAGGGAATGCTTGGTGGAAAGATGAGACAACAAGGTGCTCTTACCACCCGAGGCATCACTAATAATCTGCTTCATGTGAGGCCCAAATATACCCTTACCCTGAAAAGGAAATTACACCAGTGATTTCTTGGAAGGTTAGCCCACAGACCAAATCTTAAGCCACAAGGAGCGGTGCACAGAAACAGAAAAAGCGAAGGATTTGGCAGAGAATCTGGCCAAATCAAATAAGGCCTTGGTGATGTAGGAGTCGGCTTCCATAATGTTGGCTACCAAAACCAATAAGTCCTCTTCAGATATGTCAGCACGCATGGCACCTAACAGTTGTTCACCCCAAACAGCTACAGACCTTTTGACCCTGGCAGAGGCAAAATAGGCCTCAATGCCTCCTCGGTAGCCAAAAAGTTGGCTTTTAGTGAGGAGTCAAGCCTCCTAGCAGCCTGGTCCTTGAGCCTGCAGCGTCCTCCAGGGAAAAAGCAGTGTTCTTCACAAAGTGTGAGATGGGGGGGGGGTCAACAGCAGGGGAGGAGCCCACTAAGCTAAAAGCCTCAGCTGTAAAAGAGTACAGCTTAGAGAAGCGTTTTCCACTCGTCCATAACGATTGGACAGGTGAATTCTTCCTGCACGCCTCTGAAAAATGCCCGGAGAGGGAGATCCTCCATCTGCAGTATCAGGCCCTGAAGGGTCTCCAGCATTGCCTTGATGAGCCCCTCAGTCAAGGAGGCCAGACAGCCTCATAGGACTCTCCAAAGGAATAGGAAAAATCCATATCCTCATACTCGTTATTGTCTGAGGTCAGTTATTTCTCAGAGGATGTCACAATAACTTAAGCGAGTCCTTTGAATATAGGGTCAACTTGTTTGAAAGTGGGCATAGGTTTCCAAGATATCCTTTTAAAAGGTTGCACGTGAAAGAGTGCATGTCCAAATGAGCCAGTTAACATGTCACCTGAATAAAAATGTCAACATGACATTCTTGTGCTGCATGACAGAGTGAGATTCTCATGTCGCATTTTGAAACGACGATTCACCATTTAACCCTCTGAGAGGCATTTAAAAAGCAGCTTATATTTCAAATACGCTTCACCATTTAACCCTTTGAGAGGCATTTAAAAAGCAGCTTATATTTCAAATACCTTGCAGGAGAAGGCACCCGTTTGAAGATTTATTCTGCACACGGAGCGCTTCCTGAGCCACTTGCCAGTGATGGAGTTATGTATTCTGCACAACAGAGCACCGGAGAGTTCACTCAGGGAGCGCTCCTTTGTGCAGAATAGAACACTCAAGCACTGCCATTTGGCTGTCTACCTGCTGCCTGCTGCAATGGGTTAGAGTGCCATCTTGCGGTCTTCAAGTCCACTTCGGCTACACTTAGGGCTACAATTCAGGTGACTGCTCAAGCGCCTTCTCCTGCAAGGTATTAAATGCCACTCTAAGTGTTAAATGGTGAAGCGTCCTTTCAATACGCAACATGAGAATCTCACGCTGCATTTTGACATTTTTATTCAGGCGACATGTTAACTGGCTCATTTGGTCTCACACTCTTTTGCGTGCGACCATTTAAAGGTAAACCGGTTTCCAAGAATTATCTTAACCCATGCAGGCTCTTGCTCAGTGCTAGGGAAACCTTCTGGTGTAGTAGGGGCCACAGCACATGAGAGGCATAGAGGCCCCAAATATTCCCTTGGCAGCACCAAGAGGGCATGAAGAACAGTTAGTGAGGGGGTAAGGGAAGCCCCTGAATATTTTTGCCTTGGATTTTCCCATATGCCCTTTAGTGTCAGACATGTCCCTGGGAGATTGTCCACAATCTAGTAAAAACTAGATTAAATGTTCCCAGAATAGAGATAAAATTAAGAAATCTGGAGGAGGAGAGCAGGAAGCATCAGCCTCGGCATAAGATAAGCAAGAGAGAAGATAATCACCAGAAAAGTGACACCCAATTGGAAGAAAGCCTGGGAAATGGGTATTCTGGGAACTTTAGTCTTCTCTATTGCTTGTTGCCTAGCAACACCTACTGCTATGGCAGGGGGCTACTGTGTGCTCCCTGGTCGCTCAGAAAGGGAGCTGGATGACAGGGCATGAAGAGACCAAAAGAGAAAGCCCTCTCTGACCTCTGTAGTCCAAACAGTTGCAGAGATATGTCCCAGAGAAGTTCCCCCATAAAAGTCAATGGAGCAAAGATGGCCACGGGCAAGCTCTGTTTCTTGAAATAGCCACATCAACATCAATCTAACTAAAATAATACAGTAAGAAACCCAAAGGCCACATGGGGGGAGTGCAAAAATAAAAATCCAAGTAGTGGGGGACGACCAAAAATAAGCCCCCCAAAGCACCCAACACACAGAGCAACAGGCATTACAGCGGTGGAAGGGTTAACCACAGTAAAGAATAGCAAAGAACAGCAGCCATCAATAATACCAAAGCCCTCGAGAGAAGGGAAAATGACCTATAATGAGTGCCAAAACAGTGCTAAGCTCTCATTAGCCTCTAGAGGGAGGCAACTCTAACAAATAGCGGACTAAGGCACTCAGTGTTTACTTATCAATCTTATTTCTTCAGGTTACCATCATGAGAGAGGGCAGAATCTCAACACACTCAGCCACGAGGGACAGACTTGTCATAAAGCCACTCTCCATTGGGCAAGAAGGGTCCACAAAGCACCTGTGAACTTGTCAATCCAACTCCATGGAAGACCCGTGATGGTAATGGGGGACCATGCAGCCCTATATCTAAAGAAAAAAAATAAGAAAAACCTAAGAAAAACAGGATTGCAACTGGGAGTTTGTAGGGGGGGCTGAGCTGGAGGAGGATGAGGGAGTCTCCACTCCAAAGACCCTGTCTTTTGTGATGTGCCCTTCCCTCTGGGAGGAGGGAATCAACACCATGGTACCTGTGTTCTATATTGGACATAAGAGAAAATAAGATGTAATGATTTTTTAATTAAAATAAGTACCTTGTTTTAATAGCCCTGTGAGATGCATATTTTTTCATTAAAGCAACATTAATCAAATGGGTTGATATAACTTTAAATATCACATACTTACAACAAGTGTATGCAAAAGTTAGTTATTCATGTTATATCCCTAAAGTAAAATGGGTAACTTGTTATAGAACGCTTGTGTAAACAGCCATGTTCAGAGAGAATTGATTTGTTTGTATTAAGAGACAACAGCTAATGATGATTGGTGCTTGTTGCTATTGTATTCTGAAAGGCTGTTATCTTATTTCTAGCCATTTACAGATAATACTGGACAAATCAGTGGGAGCCGGCTGCTCACTCAGAGCATATTGAAGACTAGATTTTAAACCTTAACAATTCTCTTTTTTTGTACAAATGCTAGAATGCAATAGACAATGTTTCAGTGTATTTAATGTCAGTTCATTTTTAGATGCTAGTGTTGTTTTAAATACAAGCTTACAGACCTTTTTCTTTATGCTTTAGTAAGAACTGCAGAACAGTGAATTGTGTAAAGATATATATATTTTTTTAATTTGGAAACGAAAGAGACAACAGAGCATGAATTGAACAGCAAAAACTGTATGGTGGGCAATATTCTGCTGCTGAGTGATGCCTGAAGAACGCAACAGGTAGAATTTAAGCCAGCTCAATATAATTTCACATAATTTATACTGTCAGAAGTTTGCGTGGTGGCCACAAATTGGAATCCTGCTTAAGAAGAAGGGAGAAAGTCATCTTCAAGAGGATTCTATCGAAGACAATATGGGCTGGAAACGTAAAAGTTCTCTTAAGCATCTTCTGAGGATTGGGCATGAAGGCCACTTATTTTTGATCCCCACGCCAGATGAACTCTGGGCCTGGGACTTGGAGGAAAAGAAATTCTGGAGAAAACCAACTACACAATTTCCTCATATCCCCACTGATTTAAAAGGGGCTTTGTGTTGAAGATCTCTTTAGTTTTCAAGGGTTTGTGCACTTTGGTGTAGATGCTTGCTCCAGAATTGCTCCTATTCAGTGTCTTGAATAAGGCCCTGTCTCCCAAAATAGGGATCAATGAAAAAAACAAGTAGAAAAAAAAAACATTTATAAAAGCCAAAATAAATATTTAGCAAAGACAGGACACACAGAATACAGACGTGCTCACACACACACACACTGCAAACTACCCCTAGTGGAGAGAAGAAAGGAAGAAATTGGGGCCCAAACTGGGCACTCTTTGCTATCCTGAAACTTACAGCCACTATGCCCACTCAGCCTCAGGTTGGGGGACGTCAACAAGTATCTTTGTGATAAAAGGAATGACATGTTAAACTGGTGATCTGCAATGTCTTAACTAAAATAAAATAATAAGTGTATATATTTATATATAAAAAAAAAATCCAACCTTGTACAAATAGTTCATGTGGATGGAACCAGAACAAGGTTTCCCCATTTTGTAGTTGAACTGAGGAGAGTGATTCCACGGCTGGTTCCTATATTCCATGGATGACAAGAGCTAAAGTAACCACTAGTGGGAGTCTGGTGGACAGCCTCCTATCTCAGTCACTCTCTGGACTGCCTACAATGTTCAGGGATTATAACGGGGGTGATAAGTCGTTCAGTCTTGCAGGTGGGTGATGTGTAGTGTCTTATTCCCTTTGAGGAGCCTATGGTCCGAAAAGCTGCTGTTCATCCTGTTATGTGGTATCAAGGTGAGAACGTGGCCATTTCCAGAGAAACCCTTTGCCACAGCTCCTTGGTTTGCTTGCCCCGTTTCAGATTTTGTAGGATGTCATTGAACTGCATTGCTCCTAATGGGGTCAGACAGAACGCACTCCTGGCACTGCGAATGGCGTTTACAAAATCATCATAGTCTGCTGGAGTGAGATGAATGAGTCTGTGGTGGATGTACTAGAAAAAAACAACAACATGTCAAATCAGTACCAAAGTGACGCTGATGTGCTAAGAAGAATGGGAGAAGTGCTGGAGCAAACCAACTCATCACAGGGAACAAAAATAAAAAATCTCACAGATTGAAATGGGTCCATTAACACCTAGAATGTTAGAGAGGTCTCAAAGCAATGCACTGGAGGCCTCTCTAGCATGTAAAGGGTTGACACCATCACTGAAATCCATGAGAATTCTTATTTCTTCTCTGCGGTGCAGTTAGTTTGCCCAGTTCTCTGTAGTAGTTAAGCATCAGTGTGTTTTACAAACAATTCAGTACAAATTCACAAAATCACAATTATCGATGAGGCTATCCCTTCACAGCAATAAATGCAATTGAAGGGATAGTAATGTTTCAAAATGAAAGCAGCTCCAATTAATCTTCATAGTATTTAGACCATGGAGAATGTTATTTCACTATTATCAGCTGTAGTTCAAGAGTAACTTGAAAGATAAAGTATCCCCCTCCCACCCCTTTTACTGATGTAACACTGCTCACACCTCAGAACTGAAAGGTGTTGTCCAGATGGCTTGTAGAGAGGGACAATCTTCCCTGTCAAGGAGGGCACGGTTTTCCTTATGCTCACAGTAAGAAGATTGTCCCTTGCTGTGAGCTTACTGGTCTTAAGACCAGATTCCACATCTGAGGGGAGGTAGCTTACAATAGGTAAAAGTGGTGGGAGGGGGGTACTTTATCATTCAATTACTCTTGAACTACAACTCTGACAGTATTGAAATAACACTCTCCACGGCCCAAATACTATGAAGATTAACTGGAACATTGAAACTGAAACATTACTATGCCTTTATGGTTGGGTTCACATGGCAACTTGGCAGCGCTGCGTTGTAGAGTTAAGCAAGTCCCGAGTGCAAGTACACCTCCAACTGTCCTGTGCAGATGCAGTTACTAAGGAGATGTTTCAGAGGTGTGACAGATAAGCAGGATACATGGATATCAGTCAGGCATGATTGGATGATGCCCTAGTGGGCCTCTATTGATTGGATTGTTGTGATGAACACCACAGTGATTAAATCTCCTGGATGAAGAATTTGCACAGTAGGCCTACAGCCGTCATTCAGATTATCTGTGCTGCATCTTCGCTGGGCTCTGATGCAAGCACAGAAAAGATGTAGAAAGCTGTGTTGGGTTTCTAGGCATTAGTCTTGTGTGTACAGTGCCCTAAGCAGCACATTGTTCTAGTTTTTGGAATGTTAGTGCAGAGACAGAAATCCTGTGCTAACATTCCTGAGAACACCGTCTTAACCACTTTCATTTTGAAATCTGAAACTCTTCTTGTGTTTTTCTGCAGAACAATGTGGGTGGGGAGTAAGACTTGTGGAGTGTACTCTTTATATCAGCTTAGGTGCTTTCAAAAACACTTATGAGATACTTGCCAGTTTACATAAATTAACAAGTACTGGCTGGCAGGGAGAGGCAGGTGGGAGGGCGAGAAGTGTAGAATGCTGGTATCTGGCTGATATGCTGACTAATTTACATAAACTGGCAAATACATACACCTTAACACCTAATAAACTACAGTTTTAAATTTAAAAATTTTGACATAACGCACAGATTATTTTGAAAGCTCTTTCAAAATCACTTAAAGGAGCAGTAATCTTTTTTATGAAAATCTATTTGTTATAGAGCTTTTCTTGCTGAGTAAAACAAGGACATTCCCACTGCTGTCAGTTGTTTTGTTCAAAAGTTATAAAAGTTCAAATAATCAGGAAGTGAATTTGCTGTGTGTTTACTTCCTGATAGTTTTAACTGGCAGGAAGTGACTCAGTAGTTTCTATCTCATTCTATAGAAAACTGTATGTCACTGACTTTCCTCTCCATTAGAATGTAACAGAATAACTAATTAGAATTTGACCACTAGAGGGCAGTGCTAATGTAAAAAAAAAAAAAAAAAAAAAAAATATATATATATATATATATATATATATATATATATATATATATATATATATATATATATATATGTTTAAACTGTAATAACTCTATAAATATGAATCTCACAGAAGTGAGAGTACCCTTATGTAACTCAACAGGAAATGTCCTACAATATTTATGTTTTCATTAAAAAGTTTACTGCTCCTTTAAATTGTTGTAATGGGGGTACCTAGCCACAGATTTTGCATCCGGACCCAATAGTTTTAGTTACACCTTTGCATTAAGGGCACATTCACATTATGCTTTGGAGCCAGCGCCACCCAAACATAGGTTGCACTGGACTCTATAGTCCACCAAGGATGCAGGATACTACAACTTCTTGTCTAACAGCAATAGTAGCAATGGTAGTCAGGAATGTGTAGCAGTGAAGGTTTGCACAGTAGCCCATGTGGCCTCCATGTAGGCTGTTCAAGTGTATGACTGTATGCTTGCAGTAAGCATAAAAATGATTTACTCACTGGTTTGCCCTCATGGACATCAGCCAATCATGTATGGCTGACTGCCATGCAGGTCAGCCCTCTCTCCTGCAGTGCATTCTTCTCCCTGCAATTGTTACATGGGGGAATTGTACAAACAAAAGAGGGATGCAGACTATTTGTGTGTGGCTCACCTGAGTCACTTACGTGAATATATCCTGTTTGACAATAAGCTTCTGAAGCACAGCCAATTAAGAACATGGAGAGTTCCCGCCCTCAAACACACACACTAATTCCCAAAAGGAAAGAAACACAATAGTAGAACAGAAGACTGATAAACACAGCATGTGGCTAAACACACTATAAGCTGGCTCGTTTTCTCAGGAATAAAAAAAAATAATCATCACATTACCAAGATTTTCTTCGTTACAAAGTTTCGAATAGACTAACTTGTTCAACCCCCCTTCCCCTTTTGCTGCCATGAATCACACAGCAGACCCTTTTGGTACAAGGATAATTTATTCCTAACAAATGAAACATGTTATACAAGTCCTGCACAAAATGGATGAATGTATATTTATGTATCTATGTAAGCCCTCTGGTAATAAATAGAGATTATTTTTTTTTTTAACATATTTTTTAACTTCATTCAAAACTGCCTATTTGTCAACCAAAAGTCCAGCAGATATGTAGTGGAGGAAATTACACACTTATTTGTGGGAAAAAAGAAAGTCTCTTGGTGCAGCAAACAGCTTAAATAGCATATGAAACATTACTGAAAACATTCATTAGTGTACAAAATGTCACCGAGAAGCTTAATTAGCATGTGGGACATCACTGCTACAGCACGAGTACCACAATTAGCATATGCATTCACATACTGTACCAAATATATCTCCTGAACTGTACATTTGTTGGAATTTTGGTTTACATGACACAGACAGTTTTTAATTAATATTTCAAATATGCAAATCTGAATTAAGATGACAGGTCAATTTTAAGTATTTAAAACTTAATTTAATTTTTTGGTCTTAGTCTTCCTTTACCCTTATAAGTACTGATATGGCTTGATATGATACGAGGAATTAGAGATTATTAAAAGTCCATTATCCACAACTGACTAAGAACAATAGGAGTTGTAGTGCTACAACAGCTTGAGGCCTTCAGGATGCTCACTCTCACTCCTCTGAATGGGTCACCACTTGCTGAAGACCCGATTGAGTAAACCCCTGCCTAGTTCCACCTCCCATGACCCTAAATACAAGCAGCAGCTTCCTCCAAGTCAGTCAGCAGGGTCTATTTCACAACAGGCTAAAAGGAAAAGGTCACAGATTTTTCAAACAGGACTGTTCTACTAACACACCCAGCAACATTATGAAGAGGAAATGTACAGGTGGTTTAGTAACAGCAAAAGCAAACCATCCCATCAAAGAATTCAAGTACACCAGGGGTAGTCAATTGTTGGGTCTCCAGCTGTTGGTGAATATAACTCTATTGACAGGTGGAGGATGAATGTAGTTGTAGTCCACAACAGCTGGAGTTCCAACAAATGACTACACCTGAATTACATTTTCCAAAGCAGGCCATCAAGTTGTTTTTCTGCAAAATACTTGCAATAAAAAAAAAATAAATAAATAAATAAATAAAATAAATTGCATAGTAATTGTTTTTTCACTAGTAAAAATACATGTAAACACGGTACTGAACAACTAGCTCACAAACAATGTTACCTGCATATAAGACTGCTGGCAGCGCTGCACTAGTTGGTGAAATGCAGGGGTACGCAGATGGTTATGGATATGGGCCGGGTTTAATCTTTGAAGAGCTTCCATGATGATCTCCTGCAGGACAAATGGACTCAGAACACCCTTGGCTGCCCCAACGCAGAATTGATGCACATAGTTGACACCTTTTGCAAAGAGGAATAAAAACAAAAAACAAAGTTAGCCTGCAGCACCAGGAATTTCTAGTCGTCAGCAGAAGTACAGATTTCATGCATAAGAAGCAATACTCAGTGAGTAATCCTGTGATTGTCTGACATTGTCATTGTAGAAAAATGCATTGTATACCTCAGTAAATGTTTAAAGGCATAGTAATGTTTCACAAAAACAGCAGCTCCAATTAATCGTCATAGTATTTGGGCTATGGACAGTGTTATTTCAATACTGTCAGAGCTGTAGTTCAAAATAAAATGAATAATAAAGTGTCCCCCCTCCCGCCCCTTTTACCTACTGTAAGCCGCCTCCCCTCAGATGTGGAATCTGGTCGTGGGACCAGACAGCTCACAGCAAGGGACAATCTTATTACTGTGAGTATAAGGAAAACCCTGCCACCCTTGACAGATTTTTCAGGTTTTTCCTTTTGCTCACTGAATATTGTCCCTCTCTGAGATCCATCCAGACAGTCTTGCTGCTCTTGAGGTGAGCAGTGTTACATCAGTAAAAGGGCCGGGAGGGGGATACTTTATCATTCAATTACTCTTGAACTACAACTCTGACAGTATTGAAATAACACTCTTCATGGCTCAAATACTATGAAGATTAATTGGAGCTGCTTTTATTCTGAAACATTACTATCCCTTTAAAGAAACAACAATGCCTCCTAATAATAAACCCCTACTAACCTTAATTCAGATAGAAAATCCTATTGGCCTCTAAGTACCAATTCTGTGTGGACTGCTTCCCCAAAATGACAATTTTTTTGGGGGTGGAAGTATTTTACCAGGAAGGATACACTGATATTGTTTCTCATTTTCAAGTACATCCTGGGGACTATTATATATACCTCAGAAGGGTGAAAGGCTGAGTTAACCTTGCCAGGACTAGAACCTGAAACTTTGAGGTTTGAACAGATTTGGTGCATTAACCAACTGAGCTATCTAGCAATTAGAACCAGATATCCTGTCCACTGAGGAACACATCATGCTTTGCTGTCAGACTTCAGTATGTCAAACTCCTAATCAAAACTTCTTAGAAAGCAAGAATAACCTCAATGGAAATGAGGTGCTACTGATGCCTGAACACAATTACCATTTGATTTGTGAATAAGACAAATGGATATTCTCACAGTGTGATGAAAGGCCAACTGTTAGTTAAACATCATTGGTTATAGGGTTCAGAGGGAAAAACAAACCCAGTGCCACTTGGGTAAGGGTGGCAGTTGGTCTGGGTTTTTATAAAGTTGTACATGAAGTACATGAAGCAATGAATAAACGTTTTCACATATGAAATAAAATAGATCAAGTTAAAAACAATGTTTAACGTGCCATGGTCACACTGGATATTTCATCAGGAATATAAAGAAAATAAATGCAGGAAGCACAGTGGAAGGAGTTTGAGGTGTTGGAGTCTATCAACAAATAATAATATAGATATGATGAGGTACGAATGAAAGATTCCTATGGTGGAAACAATTCACTCTGACACAGGATTGTTTGTTCAGATTAATGTAAAAAGTGGTTATCATTTGGAAGCATAGGTTTTCCTTCAATAAATAGATGCAACAAACATCACAGCCTCCATCTGCTACCGAAACACAATTCCCATCCTCTAAGTCAAACCAACAACAACCATCTGAGGATTATGGGAGTTGTAGTCCAACCACAGCTAAAAGGGTGCATATTTCCTTGAAAATAGTTTGAAAACCAGTGTACTCTATTTTTGTTTTAAATTTAAACCCAATTTTCTATAGAGCAAGCCATTAGGGTTGCCACCTTTTCCTAAAAAAAATACCGGCCATAGCTGTGGGTCGGTGAGGGCGGAGTCACAAAAGGGAGGAGCTACAAAAGGGAGGAGCCACAAAGGGGCAGAATGTTGTATGACCACTCTCAGACTAAGCAGTCTCTCTCTCTGACTAAGCACTCACTCTCTCAGACTAAGCACATACACACACTCTCTCTCAGACTAAGCACACATACTCTCTCTCAGACTAAGCACTCTCTCTCTCTCAGACTAAGCACTCTCTCTCTCTCAGACTAAGCAATCTCTCTCTCAGACTAAGCACTCACACACTCTCTCTCAGACTAAGCACTCACACACTCTCTCTCAGACTAAGCACTCACTCACTCTCTCTCTCTCTCTCTCTCTCTCTCAGACTAAGCTCTCCCAGACCAGTGTGGTGAAGGATCCCCTACACACAAAGGTGATCAGACCTCACAGTTAAGCCTTTGAGGCCTAGATGGGAATGAAACACATTTCCAAACATTAACCTCTCTGGTTCCCAAGGAGGTTAATGCAGAATCCCTTTGTAATAATGTCATAAAGGCTGGCAGCTGCCCTAGAACCAAAGAAGAACCCACAAGAGTATTTCCTACTGAGTAAATACTTCTCTCCCCCTTGTGCCTCTCTCTCCCCCATGTACTTCTCTCTCTCCCCCTTGTGCCTCTCTCTCCCCCTTGTGCCTCTCTCTCCCCCATGTACTTCTCTCTCTCCCCCTTGTGACTCTCTCTCCCCCATGTACTTCTCTCACTCCCCCTTGTGCCTCTTTCACCCCATGTACTTCTCTCACTCCCCCTTGTGCCTCTTTCACACCATGTACTTCTCTCACTCCCCCTTGTGCCTCTTTCACACCATGTACTTCTCTCACTCCCCCTTGTGCCTCTCTCTCCCCCATGTACTTCTCTCTCTCCCTATTGTGCCTCTCTCCCCCCCATGTACTTCTCTCTCCCCCCCATGTACTTCTCTCTCTCCCCCTTGTGCCTCTTTCACCCCATGTACTTCTCTCACTCCCCCTTGTGCCTCTTTCACACCATGTACTTCTCTCCCCCTTGTGCCTCTCTCTCCCCCATGTACTTCTCTCTCTCCCCATTGTGCCTCTCTCCCCCCCATGTACTTCTCTCTCTCCCCCTTTTGCCTCTTTCTCCCCCATGTACTTCTCTCTCTCTCCCCCTTTTGCCTCTTTCTCCCCCATGTACTTCTCTCTCTCTCTCTCCCCCTTTTGCCTCTTTCTCCCCATGTACTTCTCTCTCTCTCTCCCCCTTTTGCCTCTTTCTCCCCATGTACTTCTCTCTCTCTCTCCCCCTTTTGCCTCATTCTCCCCATGTACTTCTCTCTCTCTCTCCCCCTTTTGCCTCTTTCTCCCCATGTACTTCTCTCTCTCTCTCCCCCTTTTGCCTCTTTCTCCCCCATGTACTTCTCTCTCTCCCCCCCTTTTGCCTCTTTCTCCCCCATGTACTTCTCTCTCTCCCCCCCTTTTGCCTCTTTCTCCCCCATGTACTTCTCTCTCTCCCCCCCTTTTGCCTCTTTCTCCCCCATGTACTTCTCTCTCTCCCCCTTTTGCCTCTTTCTCCCCCATGTACTTCTCTCTCTCCCCCTTTTGCCTCTTTCTCCCCCATGTACTTCTCTCTCTCCCCCTTTTGCCTCTTTCTCCCCATGTACTTCTCTCTCTCTCCCTTTTGCCTCTTTCTCCCCATGTACTTCTCTCTCTCTCTCTCTCCCTTTTGCCTCTTTCTCCCCATGTACTTCTCTCTCTCTCTCCCTTTTGCCTCTTTCTCCCCATGTACTTCTCTCTCTCCCCCTTTTGCCTCTTTCACCCCCATGTACTTCACTCTCGCTCCCCCTTGTGCCTCTTTCACCCCCATGTACTTCTCTCTCCCCTTGTGCCTCTCTCCCCCGTGTACTTCTCTCTCCCCTTGTGCCTCTCTCCCCCGTGTACTTCTCTCTTTCTCTTCCCCTTGTGTCTCTCTCTCTCTCCCGTACCTCGTTTTCACTTTCCTCCACTGCCGACATCCGGAGCGCAACCACTCCAAACGCGGAGACGCCGCATGGAGTGTGCAGGGGTTTTCTTCCTCTGTCTGGGCGCCAGTTTTAAACTGGCCTCAGAACAGAGGAAGAAAATACCTGCACGCTCCACGCGGCGTCTCCGCATTTGGAGTGGTTGCGCTCCGGATGTCGGCAGTGCAGGAACTAAGACAGCAGTATCCGGCGGCTGTGGGGCTGCACAACTAATCGGTGCTCAACGAATCGATTAGTTGTTGCAGCCCTAGTCGGCAACATCGTTAAAGGCTGCCAAAGTGGTCTGGGAAGCGGGGCAAAGCATTAATACCGGCTTTTCAATGGCCGGTATAGAGGTTATACCGGCACCGGCTCAGCAGTGCTAATTACCGGCTGTGCCGGTAAAATACCGGCCGGGTGGCAACCCTACAAGCCATACTTAGAGGTTTCCTTCACTCTGTGAATTACATGAGACTCCAAAAAATATTTTCCCTCCAAAAGAGGCAGTAGCCAATACGATACATTGGTACAATTCTAGTTTAAACCAACTGCAGCACAGGTAACAAACAATCATTACCACATTCCCATTGATTTGCAATACATTAGAGACTTCACTAGCATTCAAGGTGTTAATAGCACCATTTAATCCTTTGAGTTAATGAATGAGAATGTTATTTATCACCTGTGGTTCAGATGGTTTGCACCAGAACTGCATCTCTTATTCACTATAAACCTTAGGTACTTATTCAGGAGGAGACCAACTGCACCATAGGAGCCAAAAACATTCCCCAAAACCCCGCTGGTTTTATTCACTGGAGACCTCTCTAGCATTCAAGGGGTTAAAACACCCATTTATATCATTAGCAATGTTTACTTCTTCCTTATGTTGCATCTCTTCAGCTTATTGAATATGTCCCTAAATTATGTTTTACGAAGAGAACAGAAGTGACATAAGGATCCACGGTTAAAAAGTACACCAGCATCTTAAAGGGGAAATATACTCTAAGAAATTGTGATTCTTAATTGGTTCAAAAGGTAGGTGCCCTCCATACAACAGTCCAATACATCTATCTATGCTGTTTCCTGTTACAAAGAAATCTACATTGAAATGTGCCTCTACGTCACATCTCTTCACTGCAAACAGGCTTCCATAGATCTGAATGCCCTTTAAGGGACATGTTATCAGATTTTAAACAATTTGTAGTGGACTACGAGAGAAAAAAAACTCTCTAGATATACCTAGTTGCAGTATGAAGGACACCTACTAAGTGTGTGAGAGAGACAGAGAGAGAGAGAGAGAGAGAGAGTGTGTGTGTGTGTGTGTGTGTATCTAAGTCACACTTCTTCACAGCAAGCAGCAGGCTTCAAAAGACACGAATGACCGTAAGAGAGAAATCTTTATCTGAAACCACAGTTAACAACAAGAAAGCTCAAAAGCAATTAAAATTTTAGATTTTCTTTTTTTTTTACTTACCAATAAATTCTTAAGTTTTCTTCTAGCAGAGTCAGGAAGGGAATAGCAAAAAAAAAAAAAAAAAAAAAAAAAGATCTGCCCAAAACAGCAGGGCATCCTTACTCATCAAGTTTTCTTTTTCTAAGAGAAAAGGATTTATTGTTAAGTAAAAAAATCCCATTTTCTCTAGCATCATTGAGGGAGGCATGGACCATGGGCCTATACCAAAGCAGTCCCAAAATAAAGAGAGGAGGAAGAAAAGTAATGAACAATGGCCTCCAGAAATGTGCAACCAAAACTAGAACCTTGAGATGCAAAAATGTTAACTTTGTAAAACTGAACAGGTGACCACTGTTGCTGCTTTGTACAACTGGTTAAAAGTAGTTTGGTTCTTCAAGGCCCATGAAGTCCTTATGGACCTAGTAGAATGTGCTGATTCTGAAAGGTGCTGGAACAGACTTTAATAGTTTTGGATGCTGATCAGACCTTAGGGCCTTCTGGAATCACAAACAAGGTGTCTGAAGTCCTAAAGGATTGCGTAACTTTGACATATTGTCTTGAACATCTCACTACATCTAAAGTATGAAGTGTTTTCTCTTTAGAGTTAGATGGATTAGGACACAATGAAGGCAGAACCGCTTCTTGGTTTACGTGGAAAGCTGAATCTACTTCAGGTTGAAACCCTGGAACAGTCCGTAAAACCACTTTGTCTTTATGAAAGATAAGATGCATTGAAGTACAAGATAGTGCACTGAGTTCTGAAACTCTTCTTGCAGATACAATCGATGTGAAGAAGAGGAGACCTTCGATAGAGGCTGAAGAAAATGGCTCAAATGCAGAGGATAGAAGAGCTACTAGCACTAAATTTCAGTTCCATGGTGGAATGGGATCTCTATATGGGGGAACTATCCTGTTGACCGCTTGAAGAAATGTCTGGGTTTCAGATATAGATGCCATTTTTCTCTGGAAGAAAAGTGACAGTGCTGAAGCCTGAACTTTCAGTGAGTTAACCCTTAAACCTTTGTCTAGGCCCATTTACAGCAACTCAAGAAGAGATGGGAGATGTAAAGAGGAAGGATCTAAGTCTTTCCTAGCACAGAAAATAAAAAACATTCTGCAAATGTGGTGGTATATTTTGGCTGACACTGGTTTGCTAGCCTGAAGCATGTTTTGAATTACTGGAGAACTGATTCCTTTGTTCTTCAAACTGTGGGTCTTAGGTTCTATGCTGTGAAAGTGAGACTGAGTAAGTTGTGGTAGGGAATTGGTCCTTGTGAGATGAGGTCTGGTATCTGAGGTAGAAGCCATGGCTCTATCAATGACATGTCTTTGAGGTGGGGGAACCAAGACTAAGGCCAAGAAGGAGCTATGAGAATGGTATGCACCTTCTCTTCCTTTATTTTGCACAGTATTCTCGGAATCATAGCTAGTTCATTGTAAATTGCACGTAACTCCAGAATGTTTATGGGTAGATGGGAATCAGATGGAGACCACTGACCTTGAATGGAGTGATGTTGGTACACTGCTGCCCATCCGAACAGACTTGTGTCTGTTGTGACTATTTCAACTCTGTTATGGAGAAGTGTTTCCCTGTAAAGATGCTTGAACTCATGAGCCACCACTGTAGGGACTTGTCTTGTGGTTTGCAATATCGTCACCATGTGATGAAGATGGTTTGGATTTTTGGACAAATTGCGGACTAGTTCCAATTATAGTGGCTTCAAATGAACCTGAGCAAAGGGGATTGCTTCTAGTGTGACTACCATTTTTCCCACAATCTTCATGCAGTGCCTGAGTGAAATTTCTGGTTAGGAGAGAAAAGTTTGGACTCCTGAAGATGCAAAATTTTCTCTGGAGGTAATTTCACCTTCTGAATCTTGTTATGGAATATCAGTCCTAGGAACAGAATCTGCTGAGACGGTACCAGTTGAGACTTGTTTAGGATGATGAATCAACTGTGATTCTTCATTGTTATCAGAGTTAGAAGAAGATATTGTTGACTTAGCTCCTGGGATGGAGCCTTTAGTAACAGATCGTCCAGATATGGAGGTGAGCCATCACCTTGGTAAATACACGGTGCTGTGGCTAGACCAAGAGGCAGTGCCACAATTTGAAAGTGTTGGTTTAGTTATTCAAACCTGAGGGCAGGTCTTCCTTATAATGAACAAGGGAAGATTGTCCCTCATTGTGAACTGTCCAGTCCCGTGACCGGTTTTCAGATCTATGGGGAGATGGCTTGCTATCGGGGAAGGGGCAGGAGGGATCAACTTCAAAATATTATTACACGGTAACTAGCAAGTTTTCACGGGTAGATGCACCGTGCAGCACTTCCATTACATATGCTAAATGTTCTGAGCTAAACATTATATGAAGGAATACTACCCCTTTAAATGAAGAACCAACTGCTCCAAAGGACCTAGCAAGATAAATGCTCAAAAGTGTATTGAAAACTTGAGCCCATAAAAGAGAGAATAATGGGATCCCAGGGAGAAGCCTCAGTTTTGTTTTGTTTTTAGCGTACCCTGCTCCGGCAGACTTAGAGAAAAGTGGAGCTGTTCGTTAAGTTTGCACGCTGAAGGCACCAAAATTATAACTGAACCGGCCTGAGGAGAAGAAATCCCACATAATAGCAAAACTGTATATAGTGCTCTCCCTTAAAAAGGCTTAGAGTGCTATACAGTGAGAAATAAATGTGTAAAAATAAGAATGAGTGAACAAAAAAAATGAAAAAAAAAACCCAAAATTAAATGAATCAGTAATTAAATAAGATTTTAGTCTTACCTGTTAAATCCTTTTCTCTTAGTCCATAAAGGTTACTGGTAACTTTGGGTAGGTGATCCGCCCCTTTAATTGTAGGCAGGAGCAATTCTAGAATTGTATGCAGGGGGTGGAGCCTACCTTCGCTCCTTGGCTGCAGCTAGCCAACCAGCACCAAAAAGATGTGAGACACTAACTATTGACTAGATAGTGGAAGGGAAAGAAGATTCCTGTGAGCATGACCCAGAAGGACCACCAAGGCCTGCCACAGGAGAGCCAAGCATGGTCCCTTGACAGGGTGGGAGACCAGTAACCTTTATGGACTAAGAGGAAAGGATTTAACAGGTAAGACTAAAATTCTCTTTTCTCTGTCGTCCAATACAGGCAACTGGTAACTTTGGGATGTCCAACCATTGAGTTTCCCAGAGGCGGGAAGTAAGGCAAGGACCAGGGGTAACAAACAAAAGGGATCCTGTGGCCTTCCGTCACCACCTGTAAAACCCATGGGTCTGCCACTGAATCCTCCCAAATGCTGTGATAGTGGCGTAGATGACCACCCACAGCAGAGTGTAGACCCGGATTCGGTGAGTCATGCCAAAGAAGGCTTGGAAGCCTTGGGCTTGGAGGAGACCTTGGGCTTCCATTGTTGTTTGGGCTTGGAGGAGGTATGCGGAGCTGAAGGAACCATCTGGTTTGCTGGACATGTCTCATTCTGAAAGGAACGAAAATACCGGTTACACTTAAGGGGCTTTATATTCCTGGGGACCAAGGGTAGAAGGGTACTCTTACCCCCTGTGGCCTCACTGCTCAGATCCTTAAGATCTGGCCCAACCAAAGAAGTGCCTTGAAAAGGTAAGGAGAGCAATGCTTTCTTGGAAGCAATGTCAGCAGACCAGATCTTGAGCCAAAGAGCTCGTCTGGCAACCATAGACATGGTGGAAACCCTAGCCACCAAACGGAACCATCTGGTTTGCTGGACATGTCTCATTCTGAAAGGAACGAAAATACCGGTTACACTTAAGGGGCTTTATATTCCTGGGGACCAAGGGTAGAAGGGTACTCTTACCCCCTGTGGCCTCACTGCTCAGATCCTTAAGATCTGGCCCAACCAAAGAAGTGCCTTGAAAAGGTAAGGAGAGCAATGCTTTCTTGGAAGCAATGTCAGCAGACCAGATCTTGAGCCAAAGAGCTCGTCTGGCAACCATAGACATGGTGGAAACCCTAGCCACCAAACGGATGGCATCAAATAAAGCAGCAGAAACATAGTGCTGAGCCTCAGAAATGTTGGCAAGGAGGGGCAACATATCTGAAGTAGGAGCACCCTGATGAACAGCAAGTGTGAGCTGTTCAGTCCAGACCTCAATGGCCCGTTTCACCCATGCTGCAGCGAATGCTAGACGCATGGCAGTACCAGCAGTGGCAAAGATGAACTTGAGGGAGACCTCAAGTTTCTTGTCAGTCCAGTCCTTTAGAACAGACGCATCAGACACTGGCAAGGCAGCAGACTTAGATAGCCTGGAGACAAGAGCATCCACTTTGGGGGGATGAACCCACTGAGCAAGCGCAGCCTCAGAGAAGGGATAAAGCTTGGCAAATTTCTTGGAGACAGACAGCTTTCTGTCCGGAGACTTCCACTCTCCAGACACAAGTTGGTCAAGAGTGGGGTTAGGTTGAAAGCAAGTAAGGGGCTTTTTAGGCTCCTGAAACACATCAGAAGGGTCAGAAGGAACCATCTGCACTAAGGGAATGTTTAGGGTATTTAAAACAGCCCTGATCAGGCCCTCAGCCGAGGGCTCAGGATCAGCCTCAAAAGGATCCCAAAAAAATTGAGAGGAGCCCACCGCAGAATTCTCTAGGTAACCCTGAGTGACAGGAAGAGCAATGCACAATAGGGGATACAGAGACCCCAGCATTCTTAGTCTTAGGTCTGGCCTCAAGCTCCAACGGTATAGACATTCTCACAGTGTCAATAACCTTACAGTATAATAAATCACCCAATTACAGTGTGTAGGATTAAAGTTTCACTCCAGAAATCGCTAATTTAGACTTATCTGGCAGGCGAAGGGTTAATCAGCAGAGGAAAGAAGGAGAGTCCAAGCCCTGCGTAGGATACTCGTTCTGTAGAGAGCTCAAAATGGCTGCCGCGGCGGGAGCCAGTCCAAAACGAGCGCACAAAGCAAGCGCTCATGAGAAATTTAGTTTTCCCAGAAAAAGTACCCCAACAGTGCCCGAAGCCCCCAGAGCCCCCCCAACACATAGAAACATGAACCGGATGATGGAGCAAGGGCAGACAAGAAGAATGAGCCATCTCTGAAGTCGCTAGGTTAAGCGGTTGCAGAGATATGTCCCAAACTGTACAGTCGTATAGGAGTGAATGGAGCAATGGTGCCTATGCGGTAAAGCACGCGGAACTCAAATTTTACTAAATTGAAGGTATAATATTAAAAGACATGAAACATCACTAGAACATGTTAGGATACCCAAAAAACACTGAACCTGTAGGAAAAGTGTCAGAACCCCCCCCCCCCCCAAATGAATGCCAAACCAGCAGCTAAATGGTTAAGTACCACATAAACCTGCTTCAAAACACCCAATAGACATACAAATAGACCCAATGAGTGCAGGAGTGTGTAACTCCAAGGAAAAACCCCTGTGCGGAGGGGCACTGTGGGACAAGTGGACCTGCAGCACTCAAAGGGTTGCTCACCTTTCCTTCAGAGCTTGAAGCCAAGATTTTAACCCCAGGGCTTAAGGTCCACAAAAAGCACCTGGTCACTGAGCTAGCCACATCTAAATGCATTGTCAGTTATGGTAATCCACCTAATGGTGGTATTCCATTTCTAACAGAAAAATCAAAAACTTCTAAAGCTATAGTAGAACTGTTCTCTTGCCTGTGTTATCTTCACCAAGGAACAAATCTTTCTGGAGGTGGTTGGCTAGCTGCAGCCAAGGAGGGAAGGTAGGCACCACCCCCTGCATACAATTCTAGAATTGTTTCTGCCTACAATTACAGGGGCAGATTGCCTACCCAAAGTTACCAGTAACCTGTATTGGACGACAGAGAAAAATTAATAATAAAACCTGCATATGTCCTACAAAACATATACCTACTGACTAATAAAGCTCCTTACCCTCTCAGCTAAAAGCTGAGAATTAAAGAGTTTAGGTATGGGGACTCTCCTCACAAAGTGAGGGTCCCCAGAATCTTTTAGAATTAACATAAAAACTAAGTAGAATTTCCTCTGCAGAAATATAGCCCTGGACCTCCTTGGGGGGCACTCTTGAAAAACTGAAGTTAGAGCTTCATGGGGAGGGGTTCGCAGCTGGGAAGAGGGAGAGGTGTTTTTTTTTTGTTTTTGTTTAAAGTGCCCTGCCTCCTATAGGCACGCTGCTTAACCCCATGCCCCATGCATCCCTCAATGACGTTAGAGAAATAACAGTTGTAACTAACTGCCGTTTGAAATACGTCTACCTATGTAGGATCTTAAATAAAAGGAGACACTATTATTCATAGTGTACAGTTCCCCTTTAACCAATGAAGGTCTTTTCAGAGCCAGTGCTAATGAAGGTCACGTTTCCTGCTACTGCAATCCAATGAACAAGTCATCAGCTATCAGCCACAAACATTTACTGAAAGGTCAGTTAGCAGAAGATGCATAAACTTAGTCTCATTACAGCAAAGTGGCTTTTGCAATCTGAGAAGCTTGGCATTCAACATGTTCACTGCGTACACTATTAATTATTCCAAATGCAGAGAAACAGACAGGGTAAATGTCTTAACATTTAGGATAAGGTTCTGCAGATGATGTGGCAGAGACCAAAAAGTATCATCATTCTTACCCAATTTTGCAGCCAAACTAAGCAGCCATTTCACATCCTCTGTGTACGGTGGGCTTCTGGAGAAGTTGTTGGGGTGGTCATTGTGGGCTCTCCTGCCCAGCATCTCTAAAGCCAGCATCCCTAAAGAAAAGACAAACATTTGGGCAATGGATAAAAAGAATGTACTGGTATACACAGGAGTGCAATTTTAATAAGAACATTTGTTGAATTATAGGTAGTTAAACCTGTCACTCAAGTTACCACCTGTACAGGTTGTTAAGGATATCTCTGCTTGAGTACAGGTGGATCCATTAAAGTGACTGAGACACTTGCCAATCTACTTGTACTCAAGTGGATATGTCATGAAAAGCAGCAACTAAGGTTGGCTAACCTTGCTCTAAATGGCAAGTTCTTATATAGAGGCTCTCATCTCTATCTGTATAACTGATTTCTCTTGATTGTCAGAACACTTTCCAGGATGGAATAGCCACTATACAGTACTGCAAAGTAAGTTGACTCTTTGTAAATAATAATAATTTGCTGAAAGCACTCATAATGGAGTTTGAAATTTGAACACTGACATACACATGAGTGACAGACATGTTTAACCCCTTCGCGACACAGGACGTACATGTACGTCCTGTGTGGCTGTCACTTAGTGACAGAGGACGTACATGTACGTCCCGGAAATCCGGCTCCCCGCGCGGGTGTGTGTGTGTGTGTGTGTCTTTCTCTCTCTCTCTCTATGCGCGTGCATGTATGAGTGAGTCTATCTCACTCTATATATGTTACTGCATGTGTGTGGGTGTTTGTGTGTCTATATGTGTGTATGTCTGTTGCATGTGTCTTAGTCTCTATCACTTTTGCATGCATGCATGCACACACATTGACCCCCATCATCTCCACATTGCCCCCATCAGCTCCAACTTACTCCATTGCCCCCATCATCTCCACATTGCCACCATCATCTCATCTCCACATTGCCCCAATCAGCTCCAACCTGCCCCCATCAGCTCCACATTGCCCCCACATTGCCCCTCATCATCTCCACATTGCCCTCACATTTCCCCCATCAGCTCCATATTGCCCTCCATCATCTCTACATTACCCTCACATTTCCCCCCATCAGCTCCATATTGCCCCATCATCTTCACATTGCACTCACATTGCCCCCCATCATCTCCACATTGCCCTCCATCATCTCCACATTGCCCTCCATCATCTCCACATTGCACCCCATCATCTCCACATTGCCCTCACGTTTCCCCCCCATCGGCTCCATATTGCCCCCATCAGCTTCAGCTTGCCCCCATCAGCTCCAGCTTGCCCTCACATTTTCCCCCAGCAGCTCCATATTGCCCTCCATCATCTCCACATTGCCCCCATCAGCTCCATATTGCCCTCCATCATCTGTATATTGCTCTCACATTTACTCCCCATCAGCTCCAACTTGCCCCCATCAGCACCAACTTAGCCTCCATCAGCTCCATATTGCCCTCACATTTCCCCCATCAGCTCCATATTGCCCTCCATCATCTCCACATTGCCCCTACAAGCTCCATATTGCCCTAACATTGCCCTCCATCAGCTCCATGTTGCCCTCACCTTGCCTCCCCCTGCCCAATGTCCGTTTCCTACCTTCCTGGTGGTCCAGCAGTGTGGCAGGAGAGGTCTGTCCCTCCTCTGGCACAGTCCTGTAGCTGCTGGAGCTCTCACACATTCTTCTCTTCAGTAATGCAGAGCGCTGGGAGATGATGTCATCTCCCAGCGCTCTGCATTACTAAAGAGCCGACGAGGGAAGGCAAAGACTTCGGCGTTCCTGCTGTGGTGAATGTACAGGAACGCCGTTCCCATGCATTCCTGTAGGACTCAAGCCCTGGTGCTACTGCTCTCCCACACATTTCTCAGCTAATGACATTAATAGCAAAAATGTTTTAACAGATAGAACTGCTAGCTTATTAAGTCACCAGTCAGTCATTGGGTGAGAGGTTTTATATGACTCTTCAGTGTTTACTCCTAGCAATGGGAAAAGTATGGACTAAACAGAGATCTACTGGAATGTGTGTGAAGCTAAAACCTTTAATGTTAAAGGGGAAGCATCACCCAAATAGTTATCCTTCAGCAGTCATGTCACTGTTGAGACATGACCTTTTGATGTTCCCAGGGCTGCACTGTACACCCAGGATGATGTGCTAGATTATTTGGGGGTTTAGAAGCTTTAACCCCCATGATGTCTAGCTGTAACTGAACTAAGGGACTTGGAAACCTTGTGTGTTCTGAATGCAGAGACTGCCGGTGCAAGCTCGGTAGGCAGCAATGGACTGTGTCAGGTACAAGACATTTGCTGCCTATAAAAATGACAGTTTATTGCTTAGTCCTTTAGCAACCGGTGACATGTCAGGACTGTCTCCGTTGTTTTCCATGAAGAACCAGTGATGGTCCTGACACGTCTTGCGGGAGACCTGTAAGCACTAGCGGGGTATGAAACGGACAGCTCCAAAACTGGCGTGATGTCTCTCAGACCCACATCATCATCAGTCGCATGAGCCGGCGCGCCGACATAGACCAGTTCAGTCATTAAGGGAAGATCACTTCCTCGGACCGCTCGTCATTAAGGGGTCAAAGTAATAAACTAATGATACCCCTCATTTAGAGTAATCTGGGCAGAAAATCCTAATCGCCACTATGAATTAATTCTGTGTTGACTGGTTTCCCAAAGTCACTGTTTAGTTGGTACAGATCTCATGTACATGGAAGCTTCTGATTTTCTGCTAAATGAATGTAGATTTAAAAAAAATGTCCATTGATCTAAATGAAGCTTTTAACCCCTTGAATTCTAGAAAAGTCTCTTAATCCTTTGAGTGCCAGAGGGGGTGCTCTTAGTACTCCTCTGGCACTCAAAGGGTAAACACACTGCTTAGCAATACACTGCAGACTTCTTCAGCAATTCACTGCTTAGCAATACACTGGAGACCTCTCTAGCATTCAAGGGGTTAAATGCGTACATTAAATCAATAAAATATTTTATGTGTTTCCTACGGTGCAGCTGGTTTGATTCAAAATTGCTCCTTTTTCTTGGTGCATGAAGCCCCAAGTCTGTTTAGATAGTAGACACGTCTGTCTCATAAAAAAAATAAAAAATGGTTAGCAGATCCTAAACTCCATGTACTAGTGACAACTCCAACACATTGCTCTACAATACACTGGACATGACCCTAGCACAACAGTGGTTCTCAACCAGGATGCTGCAGCACTTTGCTGTGCCATGGACAACCACTTAGGGTGCCCCTTATATTCTATAAAGACTTTGAGGAAAAAATGTGAATGACTTTCAGATGTGTAATTATTGAAATGAGTATTTGCTTTTGTCATTCTGATAGTGAGACCCAAGAAAAACCATGTATTTATAAATTTTCCTTTTCTAAGTCCCTGACAAGTGGCATGTCCAATTTTAGTTGTGCCCTGAAAACTCCACAATATATGGTAAGGGTGCCTTGATTAAAAAGGGGTTAATCTGGCAGATGCATTTTCAGTGCGCGATTGGCTACTTACCGACTCGATAGGCTGAGTGGAGGTAGTGCAGCCCCTGGGGGCTTACAGGTTGGCTGTGCTGCTCGTCCTCTGTAGGGAAGCCACCAGTGACAAGAGATGCAGGCTGAGTGCTTAGTGTTGTCAAGGTTGACCCCTGGATTGCTGGAAATGTAGTTCCTGTATGGACACTCCCTACTAGAAAAAGGAAAGGCAGAGATTATAAGGGGGTCATTGCCCAGCCCTGCTCCCTTCCTACCAGGTGTAGTACATGAGAACTACAGGTAGCATTTACCAAGGTGTATGTAGAAGGACCTCAAAAACCCCAGTCTGTCTTTATCCCTCAGCACCTGGACATCAACAACAGAAGAACGTATGACGCAGCCCTCTGCTGCTACATGGGAAAGTAAGGCAGCAAAGGGTTACATGTCTTTTGAAGGGTAAAGATTCCAGACTGTGAAACACAGGGGCATAAATCATTGTGCCATATTACTGCATGAGGTTTGACCTCACTGCTCTGTGGCTGTATTAATCAGCAGGACATACTTTTTACCTGAAGATGGTGGCTTAGAACTGCAGTTGCCACAGTAACATGTTTTTTTCCTGCTCCTCACCATACTCTATTGTAATTGTACGTAGAGCAGTGCCACCTAATGGTATGTCTCTAACATTATCCAGTTCAGTTATCTGAGATATTCAGGGCAGAAAGACAAGACAAAAGTGGATAAATTTTGGGGCAAAGAGTATCAGAGTGGTATTTGACGCATTGGTAAGCAATATTTCTCTGGCACTCAAAGATTTAAAGGGGAAGAATATCCTAGGAGAGAGTAACAAATTAACCCCCTGTGCAACAGTAGAGTGCACGATGCATTGCATTGCATTTTGTTTAACTCAAAGGGTTAAACAAAATAAGAGCCTCTTATACCTAGTGCACAGTTCCTCTTTAAATGCAGATTTTTTTTTATCCCATGAATGCTATACAGATCAATACAATATGAAGCAATGTTTTGGAGATCTCTCTAGTATTGAAGGGCTTAAAAGTACAAATTAAGACAATGGGAATTTGGGGATTTTTTTGTCGCCTATAATGGAATTGGCATGCACCAACATTGCTCCACTTTTGTCTGTGCATATGGTCTTTATTGATCTGTATGAAATTGGGAGGCTGTTACCTGTAAAATGTGTGTTCTTAGAGCAGTGTATCATGGTAAGAACCAGCCTGCCTATAGCCACTCATCCTACTTAAAATACACACAATCAGTGCCACCAAGGGTAGCGTGGACTGCATCTATCTGCATTTTACTCACTTGCTACATTAGAGGAAAGTGACAGTCCCGCCTCTGTATGGTATGGATGGACTGCAATCTGTGTCATCGAAGGGACTGGAGCTCCTGGAAAGGATACCGCTGTAGCTGCCAGGGACGGGGTTGTTACAGTGTAGGGATACTGGGCACCAATGAAAGCTGGGTGAACTCCCTGCAAGATAAATAGGAGATGAGATATCAGATTTAGTTAAAGGTGTTTGCAGCCATACTCTGCAGTCATCCATCAACATCATGGGTACATGGGATTGCAGGCTGTCTTTAAAGGAACTGTAAACCCTACTATGCTTATTTTTCCATCTTATCATTTACTTTAGCCAGGACCTTCTTATGAAGACAGGGGACAATTAGTGCTGAAGGGGTCAGTGTTGTATTATTGGTTCCTTCATATTGTTGTGTTTAGGAAACATGCTACAGCTCTCCTTGTGCCAGAGAGGCAGACAAAGGGTTAACAGGAAAATGAGTAAGTCTCAAAAATGCTGCATTCATATTAGCACTGAATACAACTGTGTTAGGAAAGAGAAGGAAAGATTTGCAGGCCACTCCAGCCTTCACTAATAGAATGAGAGAATATACATGTATATCTATTCTGTCTTTCAGTCTATTAACAGAGTGAGGACTGCAGTGGTCTGCAAAAGTGGTTTCCTCTTTCCTAAGAAAACGCTTTCGATATTCAATGTTGCACATTGGAGACTTGTCCTTTTCCATCTAAATTATCTGTTCAAAATTCATGGCACAAGGTGAGATACAGCACATTTCCTAGACAAAAATGATGTGACTGGGCCAGTAATCCAAAACTGGCCCCTTCAGCACTAAATGCATTATTATAGTCCCCTGTCTTCATATAGAAGGTCTTGGCTAAACTAAATGATAATACCAAAAATAAGCAGTGATTTAAAGGGACAGGTTTAACCAAAATTAACTACATACCCTTGTAGTTGTCATGTATTCCTAGCAAACATTGCTAAAATGTATTTCTTAACTGCAAAAACCGTAAAACAGGTTACCAACTGTTAGACCTCCAGCTGTTGGGGATTACAGATAATAGGAGTGGTAGTCCCCGGAGCTACGACATTGACTACTCCTGCCCTAAAATATGGGATACACAAAAGTTTGCTACATAAACATAGACTACTATATCATGATCTATTTACCAGTTTGTTTATAAAAACGTCTAACATGTGACAAGTGCAAAGTATGTCATAACTGTAGAAAATCGACAAATAGGACATACATATCTCCTAATCTAAAAAGAGTAGGTTTCTAATCTGTCCACTTTTTTTGTTTTAGGCTTCTCTGATTTATTCATTAATTTAATTTATTAACCAACTTGAGAAGCAAATCTGGCCTCACTACACATTCTGACTTGGACAGAGCAGTCGGTTCAAACAGTCATGGATGTCATGACCATGGATGCAGACATGATGGCTAATAACTCTCCTCACTACAAATGGTATTCATAAGTACATTAAAAACAAAACAAAAAAAAACACAAAATCCAAGGCTGATTGAAGATGTCATCTCTTGAACACTTGTGTACTCCCTCCCCCTTTGAAAATATTACACAATAACTGCATTTAATTACTTGCTCTTTTGGCACTCCAGTTTATACCTCAGTTCATGGTCCCTGCTGTCAGTGAGGCCTTACCTGTGTGTAAAGTGTTCCTGGAACTGGAAAGACAGCAGGTTGTGGGATTTGCTGGCGAGGGATACCAATGTACTGCGGACTGCACACAGATGGTATGTGCGTTTGCAGAGTGGTGTAAGGGTGCAGGCCCTGTGTATGTGCATGAGCCATTGCAGTATGCTGCTGGTAAATGGTTGACCCAACTGATATCACAGGGACAACAGTTGCTGCAGTCACAGCTGCAGCCACAGTCACGGTGGAGGTATCTTGGATTATCCTGCTATCTGCAATTCCACGGACCGCTTCTGCCACAGAACGCGCCCCTCCTGCACTGCATCCAGTAGCGCCCTCTCTCTGTGCTGGAGTGCCACCAGCCATCTGCTCATACAACCAATACCACTGATGGGCCACTTCGAACAAAACCTCAGGGTAAACACCTCCTCCCTTAGCTGCATCCTCTACAGCCATGCAAGCCTTCTCCAGCATCAGGTTATCCTAGAGGGAAAACAATACACATTTAATCTGCTCCACAGCAAATTACTGACTTTTGGAAGTATTTAAAAGAGGATTTCAGTCTTACCTGTTAAATCCTTTTCTCTTAGTCCATACAGGTTACTGGTAACTTTGGGTAGGCAATACGCCCTTTTAATTAGGCAGGAACAATTCTAGAAATGTATGTAGGGGGTGGAGCCTACCTTCCCTCCTTGGCTGAAGCTAGCCAACCAGCTCCAGAAAGATTTGAGACACTAACTATTGACTAGATAGTGGAAGGGAAAGAAGACTCCTGTGAGCATGACCTCGAAGGACTCCCACAGTATGCCATAGGAGAGCCAAGCATGGTCCCTTGACAGGGTGGGAGACCAGTAACCTGTATGGACTAAGAGAAAAGGATTTAACAGGTAATACTAAAATCCTCTTTTCTCTGTCGTCCAATACAGGTTACTGGTAACTTTGGGATGTCCAACCATTGAGTTTCCCAGAGGCGGGAAGTAAGGCAAGGACCAGGTGCAAGGCCCCCAAAGTCACCAGAGCAGATATGAACCATCAGATCAGAGATAGCGCAACAAAACAATTAAGAGCCAACGGACACTGAACAGGGGTAACAACATCCAAAAACTGTTACACAGCATGCTGAACTAGAGCCAACAGGGCTCAAAAGTGAAGGAAGCACCAAGAACCAAAGAAGATCCTAGACAGGCAACACTGCCTCCAGGATCTTCCTCCCAAAGCTGAACGCTGAACTAGAGCCAACAGGGCTCAAAAGTGAAGGAAGCACCAAGAACCAAAGAAGATCCTAGACAGGCAACACTGCCTCCAGGATCTTCCTCCCAAAGCTGAACGCTGAACTAGAGCCAACAGGGCTCAAAAGTGAAGGAAGCACCAAGAACCAAAGAAGATCCTAGACAGGCAACACTGCCTCCAGGATCTTCCTCCCAAAGCTTCCTGAGCTCGTAAGCCTTATGAATAGTGGACTTGATCCAGGACTCAATAGTCACTTTGGATGCAGGTCTTCCTGCCCTGGGACCCTCAGGAATGACAAACAGCACATCAGATTGCCTGACAGACTCAGTGCGATGGACATAAAGCTTGAGACAACGCACCACACCTAACAAGTGAAGATTTCTCAGGGTCAGGGCAGAAAGAAGGCACCACAATCTCCTGATTAATGTGGAACTCCGAAACCACCTTCAGAAGAAACTCTTGAGAAGTGCGAAGCACCGCCTGGTCCTTGTGAAACACCCAAAAAAGGTGGTTTACAGGACAGAGTATGTAACTCAGCGACATGGTGAACGGACATGATCGCCAGGAGAATGGCCATTTTCCACGTCAACAGGCATAGAGGAATAGTAGCCATGGACTCAAAGAGAGGGCGCTGAAGAATGCCCAAAACCAAGTTAAGGTCCCACGGAGGAGCAGGATTCTTAAAGACAGGACGAGTATGAACAACACCCTGAAAGAAAACCTTGACATTAGGAAGAATGGCAATGCGCCTCTGAAAGAAAACAGAGAGAGCAGAAGTCTGTACCTTAAGGGAACTCAAACTGAGGCCCTTGTCCACACAGTCCTGCAAAAAGGCCAGGACCGTAGGCAGATCAAATTCCTGAGCCAGCTCCCTGTCAGCACACCAAGATAGAAAGGTCGATCAGACACGATGGTAGGCCTTAGAAGAAACAGGTTTGTGGGCACTAAGCATAGTAGCCACCACACCAGAAGAAAAACCTCTCTTTTTCAATATTGAGGATTCAATTTCCAAGCCGTCAAAGCTAGCCGATGAACATCCTCCTTCCACACGTAACCCTGTAGAAGAAGATCTGGACGGCAAGGGAGCTGGAATGGCTCCGCCACAGACTGATCCAGAAGCTCCAGAAACCAAGCCATCGAGGCCAGTACGGGGCAATCAGAATGACTGGACAGCGCTCCAGTCTCAATTTCTGCAACACCCTGTGCAACATGGGGAGGGGAGGAAAGATGTAAGCCAGAGGAAATAACCAAGGAATGGACATGGCATCCACCGCTATAGCTAGAAGATCCCTCCACCGAGAGCAGAACCTTGGAACCTTCCGATTGTGTCTTGTCGCCATCAGGTCGATGCAATGAAGACCCCACTTCTGAATGATGAGGGTGAACACCTCTGGGTGCAGTTCCCACTCGCCGCTGTCCACTGTGTGTCGACTGAGGAAGTCCGTCATGACGTTGTCTACACCAGGAATGTGCACTGCAGATAGGGCAGGAACGTGTTCTTCTGCCCAGGAAAAAATAGCCTTGACCTCTAACCAAGCGGTGAGACTTCTTGTTCCATCCTGCTTGTTGATGTAAGCCACGGCCGTGGCGTTGTCGGACTGTACCCAGACTGGGCAGTCTTCCAGCTGAGGTGTCCAATGACGAAGGGCATGAAATATCGCCCGAAGCTCCAACACATTGATGGGAAGGAGAGATTCTTCTGGAGACCACTGACCCTGAGCACTCAGGCGACCCAGGACCTCTCCCCAGCCGGAGAAGCTGGCATCCGTCATCAACGTGGTCCAGAAGGATACCAGGAAGGACTTGCCCTTCAGCAGACTGGAGAGGTCAAGCCACCACGACAAACTCAGTTCCCCATGAAGAGGGAGGGATACTGATGTCTTCAGAAGGTCAGGCTGACACTTGCACACCCAGATCACAAACCTCTGGAGTTCCCTGGTGTCAGCCATGGCAAATGGGACCGCTTATATGGTGGAGATTAATTTTCCCACTAGAGAGGACAGCTTCTTGACTGGAACTGGATTGTGAGCCAGAACATCAGAAACCCTGTGGGCGATCTGGTGAGCTACCTCGTCTGTGAGGAACACCATGCTCTGCTGAGTGTCAAAGAGAAGGCCCAGGAAGACCAGACGCTGGGATGGGACAAGATCCGACTTGTCCATGTTGATGATCCACCTGTGATGGGTGAGAGCATGAATGCAGTCCTGAACCTGCTGATGAAGAAGTTCTGCAGAATGGGCTTTCAGGAGCAGGTCATCCATGTATGGAGTAACTCTGATGCCGTCCCGGGGGAGGACGGACACTAAAGCTCCCAGGACACAGTTGAAGACTTAAGGAGCTGTAGTCAGACCAAAGGGAAGAGCTGAAAACTGAAAATGCCCTTGGTTGCAGGCAAATCTGAGATACTGCCGGCTCTCCGGATGAATGGCAATGTGTAGATACGCGTCCTGAAGATCCAGAGAGGCAAGGAATTCCCCTGGGGACATAGCAGTAATCACCGTCATTAGGGACTCCTAGTGATAATGAGTCCTGATCACAAAGGAACTGAGATCCTTCAAATCCAAAATGGGACGACAACCACCATCCTTCTTGGAGACCACAATGAGGTTTGAGTAAAAACCCATACCTCTGTCTTGAACTGGAAAAGGTTCTAAAACATCCTTGTCCAGAAGGGCCTGGATAGCGCCACTAAACAGACTGCATTTCTCTGCACCCTGGAGCGTATGAAAAGGAAAAAAGTGAAAAGGAGGAAGAGAGATGAAAGGGGTTCTGTACCCTTCAACCACCACCTGTAAAACCCACGGGTCTGTCACTGAATCCTCCCAGACTCTGTGGTAGTGACGCAGATGGCCACCAACAGCCAAGTGGGGACCTGGGTTCGGTGAGTAATGCCGAAGGAGGTTTGGAAGCCTTAGGCTTGGAGGAGACCTTGGGTTTCCATTGCTGTTTGGGCTTGGAGAAGGCACGTGGAGCTGAGGGAACCGCCTTGTTCGCCGGACGTGTCTCAGTCTGGAAGGAACGAAAAAAAACAATTATGACTGAGAGGCATTTTCTTCCTGGGGACCAAGAGCAGAAGGGTACTTTTACCCCCTGTGGCCTCACTAATCAGATCCTTGAGATCTGGCCCAAACAAAGAAGTGCCTTGAAAAGGCAAGGAGAGCACGGCTTTCTTGGAAGCAGTTTCAGCAGACCAGATATTGAGCCAAAGAGCCCGTCTGGCAACCACAGACATGGTGGAAACCCTAGCCACTAAACGGATGGCATCAAATAAGGTAGCAGAAACAAAGTACTGGGCCTCAGAAATGTTGGCAAGAAGCCGCAACATATCCGAAGTAGGAGCACCTTGACGGACAGCCAGGGTGAGCTGTTCAGTCCAGACTGCAATGGCCCAGTTAACCCATGCCACAGCGAAAGCTAGACGCATGGCTGAACCAGCAGTGGCAAAAACGGACTTGAGGGAAACCTCCAGTTTTTTGTCAGTCCAGTCTTTCAGAGCGGACGCATCAGAAACTGGCAAAGCAGTAGACTTAGAAAGCCTGGAGATAGGAGCATCCACTTTGGGGGGATGAACCCACTGAGTAAGCGCCGGATCAGAGAAGGGGTAAAGCTTGGCAAATTTCTTGGAAACAGAAGGTTTCCTGTCCGGGGATTTCCACTCATCAGACACAAGGCGGTCAAGAGTGGGGTTAGGTGGAAAACAAGTAAGGGGCTTTTTAGGCTCCTGAAACACATCCTGAACTAAGGGAATGTTTAGGGTAATCAAGACAGCCCTGATCAGGCCCTCAGCCGATGGCTCAGGATCAGCCTCAAAGGGGTCCCCAAAAAACAGAGTGGAGCCCACAGCAGAACATTCCTCAACATCTGAATCCACTAACAGTTCCCCCTCATAGGAATCTGATACGTCAGGTACTCCCTGCGGTTTTGGCAGGGAAGACTTGACTAAACAAGGGTTCTGCCCTGTAACTGGGATGAAAAGAGTTGCAATGTAGACCTAAGGTCCCTAGTAGCAGCCTAATGCATGGCTGAAGGTCCCAGGGAGAGACTCAGGGACATCAGAACATGCTGGGCATAAATGACCTGAGAATTCTCTAGGTAACTCTGAATGTCATGAGGAGCAATGCGCAGTAGGGGACACACAGACCCCAGCGTCTTTAGTCTTAGGCCTGGCCCCAAAGCTCCAATGGATTAGACATTCTCACACTGTCAAAAACGTTTAGAGTATAAGGAATCACCCAAATACAGTGTGTTAGATTAAAATGTCACCCCAGAAATCGCTAAAATACACTTATCTGGCAGGCGAAGGGTTAATCTGCAGAGGCGAGAAGATGAGCCCAAGCCCTGCGTAGGATACTTGTTGTGGAAAATGCACAAAATGGCTGCCACGGCAGGAGCCAATCAGAAACAAGCGCGCATAGCAAGCGCTCATGGGAAATGTAGTTTTCCCAGACAAAGTACCCCAACAGTGCCCGAAGCCCCCTGAGCCCCCCAACACACTTAAAACATTAATCAGCTGATAGAGCAAGGGCAGACAATTAAAATTAGCCATCTCTGAAGTCACTACGTTGAGCGGTTGCAGAGATATGTCCCAAATTGTACAGTCCCATAAAAGTGAATGGAGCAATGGCATTTATGCGGTAAAGCGCACCTTTAACTCATATTTTGGCAAAGTTGAAACAGTAAAATAAAAGTACATGAAACATCACTAGAACATGTTAGAAGACCCAAAAACACTAAACCCAATAGGGAAAGTGCCAACTCCCCACCCCCCCCGCAAAAAAAAAAAAGCAAAACCAGGAGCTAAAGGGTTAAGTTACCACATAAATCTGCTCCAAAACACTCAACAGACATACAGATAAACCCAATGAGTGCAGGAGTGTGCAATAGGAACTCCAAAGGAAAAAACCCTGTGAGGAGGGGCACTGTGGGACATGTGGACCTGCAAAACTCAAAGGGTTGCTCACCTTTCCTGCAGATCTTCTGTCTTCAGACTACCACGTATTAAGAAGCAGCCTTGGTGGGCAACTTCTGAGGAAAGAACTTGTACCCAAGATCTTCCCCCCAGGGCTTAAGGTCCGCAAAAAACACCTGGTTACTGAGCTAGCCACATTTAAGGGCATTGTCAGTTATGGTAATCCGCTTAATGGTAGCATTCCATTTCTAACAGAAAAATAAAAAAATTAGCTAAAACTATAGCAGAACTGTTCTTTTGCCTGTATCTTCACCAAGGAACAAATCTTACTGGAGCGGGCTCCATCCCCTGCATACAATTCTAGAATTGTTCCTGCCTAAAGCGTGGATCTCCTACCCAAAGTTACCAGTAACCTGTATTGGACGACAGAGAAATCATTTTTGGGTCATCACACACTTACGAATACATCCATATGTATGTATAGACACAGAGGACCTAATGCTGCAAGTAAAAGAAGAGAAATTCTGAAGCATATCAACTGCATCATAGGGGCCAAATAACATTCAACCGATTTAAATGGGTATTTAACCCCTTGAATGCTAAAGATTTTCAAAGCATTTGAAGCAATGCATTGGCAACCTCTCTAGTATTCAAGGAGTTAAATATCCATTCAAATCAATGAAAATGTTTTATTTTCTCCGATGGTGCAGCAGGTTTGCTCCAGAATTGCTATCCTTGTCTCCTTGCAGCAAACATGTGATTGTGAAAACGGTTTCAAAACCAACTATTTTTCTGGTAGTTTTTTTTTTTTTTTCCCAAACCATATTTTGTGAGATATTCAGCTTTATTTATCAATTTATTCAAATGAGTTGGTACTAACTGGCAGAGAATTGCAGTTGGGATGGGGAGCAGCGTGGAATGTCGCCATCTGCTGGCATGTTTGCCAGTACTGCCAAATTTGCATAAACTGACAGATAAATATATCATAAAATACTGTTTTAAATAAAAAATGACTAATGTAAATATAGGTGATTTTGAAAGCGCTTTCAAAAACATATACTTGTTACGAAGAGATAATTCCACTTTAAGCTCCCTGAATACCACCCACAGCGCTCATAGTTTGTTCGCTCACAAGTGCATTGCCTTCCATGTACCTATACGAACCTGCTCTTTGCACTGCACCAGCGCTCTCTGGATCTCATTAGGGTTCAGAGCATGCGCATGAGGAAGGCAGCTGAGAGCTAATTCAGCTGCTGCACGAACCATATTTGAATCCCTGGCTCTGGAAGCCCTGTCTGCAAGAGAAGCAACCTCAGGTGGGGTAAGATGCCCATCCCAACACTCCACCAAGATGTTCAAAGCTGCACTGCCAATCTCCATGGCCTGCCCTGGAATATAAATAATGGAAGATAAAAACAGGTATCATTAATGCCACATGCACATAAACAAGTTTGATGTATCAATTCAGACAATCCTTTCCAAAAAAACAGTCTAGTAAAAATTATTTTTCCTATAAATAAACGATTAAAAGTTAGCTCTAAACTGAGTTTTGGGTACAAGGGGTTAACCAACAGACTAACAGCCAAAATTAAATTTTCAAAAAGCTAAACATTTAGGAAATGGTGCATCTTAGAAAGAGAATAGATCCTCAATGTATGTTAAGCAAAAATGTTTTATTGTTCTTTCTTCAAGTGACAGGTCCACTTCAATGTACGGTAGCTAAATTCTAGGAGCAAATGATTATTTGAGTAATCTGAGAGGGGATACAAGAGATTGCTAAGACACAACTGAATAGTGCCTAGCACCAGAACTCTAGTGCTTCTAACCTGTTATCCAGGAGACATGGGAGGAATACGTTCTGGACAGCCAGTTTGGAGATACAAAATTGTGCAGACCCAATGCGTACAGCCCGATCTCAAAGGCACATAGGTGCAGGTTCCGGTGGGGACCCTGATGTCCACCACTGGATGATGGATGGGTGAATATGGAGGTGCTGCTATTTCCTCCAGCTTTGATAAGGACAGTTTTAGCCAGCTCAAAATAGAAGTGGGCAGCTGCTTCAGAGGGTTGATTTGGGACATGAGGTGCATGGCTTTCTAGACGACGCCCCTTGTATCTAGGCAGAAAACAATAAAGTGTTGTACCGTGGGTTAGACTTAAACTAAGACCAGTTACTTCACTGATGAAAACTATTGATTTGTCTTACCTGCCCACTTCAACTGTCTTGGCTCTAGCTCCCCCACTGGCCCTTCTGCTGCCACTAGAAGAGGATGATCCCAAAGAATCACTGGAAGAGCTGCTGATGCTGTCACTATCCTGACCCCTTCCCCAAGGAGTGGCCCCCCAACCACCACGTAGCGGACGTCTGCTGAGGGTCGGGGAACTGTCTGATGTGGTTTCTGGTGCGCTGCTATCAATGCTGGCCATGCCTGTAATAGTTACAAAAGAGGATGATACACAGGCAGTAAAATTCTTGTTAATAACCCACAATAAATGTTGACAACTTATTGCCTCCAGTAGTTGGTGGACCACCAGTCTCACTATCCTTAGTCAACCAATACCAGTTATAGTCCAACAAAAGTTGACTTAAACATGTAAGAGAAAATAGCTAACTTTATGCCAAATTACATTTAAATGAATAGCAAACTTTAATAATGAAATACATAATGTAATGTTTTTTTCTGTTGAGTACTTCCTACTGCCAAGGCATTTTTATTTCAAAAGTTACTACAGCTTAAATTTATTTTTTTAATCAAATTGTTTGCAACAGCTCCAACTGTTGTCCAGACGGAAAACTGTTTTCATAATGTACTTTATGGGAGAGCGTTAGTCACTATGACTCATTATAGTAAGTAATAGGATGTGATTACAAGAACAGAAAGTGCAGTTTAATAAAATAAAAAATCTGCAATAACTTTGAAATAAAAAAGTCACCCCACAGCAGAATTATCCTTGTTTCACTTCAGAAAAGCCCTTTCATTAAAAAAAAAAAAAAAAAAAAAAAAAGATCATTGCTCCTTCAAAAAAGACCTGTCACTTTCAATGATGTTTACATATTTATAAATTTAAGTCTCTGGGTGCCAGAAAGGTACACATATTATTTATTTGGTACCCCTCTGGTACTTAATGGGTTAAATCCAAAATGATAATGCATCAGGTTAGCCAAATTGCCACCCGACATATAGTGTAGGACAGGAGTAGGTCAGGGGTAGTCAACCTCTGAACCACCAGCTGCTGGTGCCCTCAAAACCTATCGTCCCCATCCATCTGTTGGCTGGTTATGGATTATGTGAGATGGGGTCTCCGACACCTGGAGGTTCAGAGACTGACTAACACTGGTGTATGACAGATTAATATCTTTATTTTGGGGTGGTGATCTCTCTCAGAGTATCACCACATACTAATTAAGATTATTGCTGCACTGAAAACATAATTGGCATACTGTACCAAATACTGAACAAAAGTATTAATATCATTTAACCCTTTGATTGCCAGTGAGGTATCCAACACATTGCAATTGGACACCTCTCTGGCACTCAAAGGGTTAAACTATGTTGGGCTATTAGGTGAACATGATACACAGGCAGCTTGGAATTAATTTTTCAAAGTACGAACTTTGAAGTGAAGCTTTCACAATTACTAGTTTTCATTTGCACAGTCACAAATTAATCTAAGCACTAGACAGGCAGCCATCAGTTATTGTACAGATTAATCCATCATAGGTCTGAAAATCATACTCCTCATACATTTTAGGGCCTTACTCAGGAAGTGAAGCAATTTTGGGGAAAACGAACTGCACTCAGTATAGTGGACAAGTATTTCCAAAATGGTAATTAATATAAAGGGGCATTTAACCCACTGAATGGTAAAGAGGTCTTCAAAGCAGTGGTTCTCAGCTCCTGTCCTCAGGACCCACTAACAGGCCAGGATTTGATGATTTCCTTGATAGAGCACAGGTGAGTTAATCAATGTGAATGAGCCTCTGATCACCACACCTGTGCTCTACCAGAGAAATCCCTAAGGCCTGGCCTGTTAGGGGGTCCTGAGGACAAGAGTTGAGAACCACTGCTCCAAAGCATTGCTTTACAATGCACTACCAACCACTCTAACCTTCAAGGGATTAAACATCCGATTTAAATCAATGGAAATGTTCATTTCTCCCCTATGGTAGTTGCTTTGCTCCAGAATTGTACCCTTTTAGTTTACTGAACACGGCCCTTTGTGTTATGCCAAGTTTATAATCATAAATTATAATTTACTTTTCAGACAGAGATGGTTAAGTGTGCATTTCCATTACCCTCTTTAGAGATTTAACAAAAGCAGCAAATGGGAGTACCTGGGCCCTAGTCATTATACAAAAGCAAATCAAAAGACTGCAATTGCACACAGAGGAGATACAACACATTGTTTAACCACGTAACTAATGTGTTATTACACTTTTTCTGTTGCAATCTCTTTGTTGCGGTTTACCTAAATTACCATTTCAGTGATTTTTCTCTGTATAACCTAAAATTTAAAACCATATATTTTCACAAAACACCATTACTTCATGGATACCCACTACCCAGAATGCCTACAATATTTTCTATTGAAATTTCAGTAACAGGCATTACATAAAAATTGTGGAAGGGGATTCCATTATAAAATGCATACAGACCTACGTTTTGTAGAACATTTTATTTCTACCTTGCCAAGATCCAGTGATCTCTGGGGGACTCTGTACTCCGAACGTCATGCTATGACGGGTTTGGATTCAGCTGCCTTGGGCACACAGGTTGGTTTTGTTTTACCGTAACTAAAGGAATCTCCTGACATGATAGGTCATGTTTGTCTGGAAGAGTTTTTTACCACAATATTTGAAGGATTTCTTCTTGAAATAAAATCTTTTGGATTTATTTTGAGGTAAAAAGGTACTTTTTCATTCAGTGGTGTGACTGACAATTCTGTCCAGTTGTGAGCCTAACGATGACCAAACCACACAAATAAAACAAGCGGGAAAGAAAAGATGAAAATCTCGCACAAGAAAAAGACTCTAAAAGAACTCCGCAGCCCAGAAAGGCCAGACCATAAACAAAAGATCCCTTTCGCTGGGTGGGAGACCTGTGTTCCATATGAACTAAAGAGAAAATAATTTAACAGGTAAGAACACTAAAATCCTATATTCTCTTACATCCAACACAGGTGCCATGGGAATTTACCAATACTAAGCTCCCACAGGTGGGAAAAAAAGAGAAAGATACAGGAGTTCCCTAGGACTATCGAGTGTCTGAATAACCCAAGCAGTAAGTGTCAGTGGGCACTGAACTTGCACAGCACGCAAGAACACAAGCCAACAGGGCTCAAACAAATGAACAACAGTATGGCAACTAAGTATGCAAGTCCCTAAACAGGCAGGACTGCCTGCAGGATATTCTGGCCGAGGCCAAAACATTGACACATTAGCAAAGGTATGCAATAAGGACCAAGTCACTGCCTTGCACAACTGCTCAGTCGAGACCTGATTCTTGCAGGCCCAAGAGGCCCCCGCAGACCTAGTGGAATGCACTGTAATCTTACAGGGAACATATTTCTTAAGAACCTCATACACCTGGCATATAGCAGCCTTTATCCAAGATGCCACAGTGGCGTTAGAAGCAGCCTGACCTGCCCTAGGAACCTCAGGGACGATAAACAGAGAGTCAGCCATACAAAAAGGCTCGGTATGATGCACATAAAATTTAAAGGGATAGTAATACTTAAAATGTAAAAAGAAATATGTTGTAGGGTTTATCCCCCTGAGTAAAACAAGAGTAATCCCACTGCTGAAAGGTGTTTCATTCAAAAGTTATTAATTTTCAAAGTTGAAATTTTTAGGTGCAATATCACAGTGGCCTGAAATTGTAGAGTGGCGCTGTTGCTACACAATCCTATGGACAGCTCTGGTCCCGGGACCATAAATCTCCATAGGATGGTGTAGCAACAGCGCCACTGTACAATTTTAGGTCACTGTGATATTGCACCTAAAAAATTCAACTTTGAAAATTAATAACTTTTGAATGAAACACCTTTCAGCAGTGGGAGTAATCTTGTTTTACTCAGGGGGATAAACCCTACAACATGTTTTTTTTTTCTTTTACATTTTAAGTATTACTATCCCTTTAAGGCAACTCAAAACATCCAACAAATGGAGATCCTCCTCCCTGTCAGACTTAGGGGGAGGACAAAAAGATTGATGTGGAACTCAGAGATCACCTTAGGAAGAAATTCCTGAGAGGTCTGAAGTACCACCTTATTCTTATGACATATAACAACAAACAGAGGGCGCCCAATAGTGTAATATGTTTCGAGCAGAAATGTAATGTGTATATACACATTATATATATTATACATACACACATACACACACATACAAATAGAGTGGTCAGCTGAAAGATAGTGCTGACATAAGTGCCTTCGGAGATTGACCCGTAACACCAGGAATAGCCAACACCAATCAAATGAAGACATAAAAACGGCTTCTTAATATAAAAATTAAAAATGTATTCTAAAAAAGTAATATAAAAGCAAATAATTGCTCACAGAAAGTGGGTAGCTCTATCCTCTTGAAAAAACAGGAAAGGTGGTTTGCAAGACAAAGCCTGCAATTCAGAGACTCTCTTGACTCTACTGCCAAAAGAAATGCCATCTTGAGTATCGATTGATGCCTTAAAGGCAAAGAAAGCATGAGCCACGCCCTGAAGAAAAACCTTGACATCCGGAATTGTGGCAATATGTCTCTGGAAAAATACAGAAAGAGCTGAAATTTTAACCTTAAGGAAGCTCAAACTTAGTCCTTTGTTCACTCCATCATCGAGAAAAGACAGCTCCAAAGGAAGGTCGAACTCATGAGAGGACACAGTCTTGTCCACACACCACTTAAGAAAAATAGACCATACAGGCTTCCTGGCCTTAATCATAGTGGAAATGACCTCTGTGGAGGAACCTTTCCACCTCGGGATGTTGGTATCACAGTCTCCCTTAGAGGCTAAGTGATCCTGTGCTTCCTACCTCTGATGTGTCGACCTGCATGATTGAGGCTACTTCGGCATTGCTAACGACATGAAACATGCACTGGCACGGACGCCTGTTTATGGGCCTATTCTGTTTTGTCTAATCGGGTCCTGCCTTCTCCTGCTCCTTTATAAACCTCTCCTGCTAGTATCTCTTATGCTCAGTTGTGACCCGTGCCTATCTGAGAATCCGCTCCATGTATGCCCCCGGCTTGTCTGACTACCCACATTGGTTCTGACCTGTTGCTCTGGCTGACTACTCACTCTGTGTAGACCCCGGCTTGTCTGTCCTCTGGCTATGGCCACTGACTCGCTCCGTGTTGTCCCCAATTTGTCTGACCGCTGGCTACTAACTCACTCTGTGTAGTCCCCGGTTTGACTGACCTGTGGCTTTGGCTGCCTACTCGCTCCATGCACTCCTAGCTTGCCTGACCTGTGCCTCTGTGTTATGTGTCTCTAGCCTGTTCTCGCTCCCTGTTGCCTCCGGTCGCGAAAGCCAGAGTGGTGACTTACACTATATAGACTGTTCACTCTGGTGTTCTCCTCAAGCCTCTTTCCTAGTCTTGGTTCACACAGTAATGCGGTCCACAGCACAGTGTGCAGATCCACATCCTCATGCCACAGGCAACCCTGGAGCACGAGATCTGGCCAGGGTGGAAGGTGGAGCGGATCCTGAATTGAAAGACTAATCAGGTCTGAAATCACACCCTCCTGGTCCATCCTGGTCTTTCACAGTATCCTGGGAAAGAGAAGAAATGAAGGAAACACATAAGTGAGGTGAAAGTTTCACGGAATCAACATTGCATCCTTGGCAAAAGCCAGGGGATCTCCTTACAGGGAGCAGAAGGTCGTATCCTTCCCATTTTCCCTGGTGGACATGAGATCTATTGTCGACATATCCCACTGTTGCACAATCAGGTAGAATGCTTTCGGGTTAAGTTCCCACTCAGCTAGATCTGTGTCTTGGTGACTGAGAAAGTCCACCAGAACATTTTCTACATCTGGAATGTGAATGGCTGAGATGGCCGAAAAGTGGGCCTTCGCCCAACCAAGGATATACCTCACCTCAATCCAAGCAGCAGAACCGGCAACTGATGTATGCCACAGCCATGGTATTGTCCAGCTGAATACTCAATGGCTGCCCCTTCAGGAGTGAGGTCCAGTACACAAGGGCCAGTCGGATCCAAGGAATTGATGGTTTGAAGGATCTCTTCCTGAGCCAACCTGGCACAGAACCGCACCCCAGCCACTCAGGCTGGCATCCACTGTGACCATGGTCCACTCTGGAATCACAAATGTTTTCCCCTGTTCCCGGTTATGCTGAAGCAACCACCACTGGAGGTCCTGAATGGGGGGGGGGAAGAGTGGGGGGGAAGAGTGAGAGAGAGAGAGAGAGAGATCCGAAACAGCTCTGGATGACATGTCTCAGCAGTTCTCTCATGTGGACCTTAGAGTAAGGTGTTGACACCAGTCTGCCCAGAACTCTCATGTACTCCCTGATAGCGGCCAGGAGCCACTCCAGGGCCTGGGATACTTCCTGCATCAAAGGAGAATTGTCGTCTGGTAGAAAGACTTTCACCCAGTTCCTGGGAAGGCACTGAATAGGACATGAGCATGTTCAAAATCCACCCATGGTGGACCAGAAATTGGGAGCTTTCCTGAACATGATGAGCCAAGAGCTCATCTGGAGGAGCCTTGAGTAAAAGGTCATCCAGATATGGAGTCATGGAAATGCCCCAGGTGTGGATGAAGGCCACTAAGGCCCCCATGACCCTGAGGAACACTCAAGGCACTGAAGCCAGGGCAAATGTCAGAGACGTGAACTGGTAGTGATCTGAGCCTAAGGCAAAACGCAGGTAGTGTTGACCGTCAGGGTGAATTAGAATGTGTAGATACGCATCCTGAAGATCCAGAGATGCCAGATACTCTCCAGGGCACATTGCTGTGATGACAGAATGCAAAGATTCCATCTTTAAGTTCGTAGTCACCACATACTTACTGAAACATTTGAGGTCCAGGATGGGATAACAGCCGCTGTCCTTTGGAACCACAAACAGGTTGGAATAAAAACTTGACCCGCACTCTGGGGGAGGTACTGGAACCAGAAACTGTTTTGTCATCATGAAATCCACTGCCTCCTGGAACAGCCGTGCCTTGTCTTGCTCTTTCAGTACCCTTGACAAAAAAGCTAAATGGAGAAGGGGACCTGAAATCTATGCGGTACCCTTCCGAGATTGCCAACAATACCCACTGTTCCATGACCGAAGACTCCCGGGTGTATCGAAAAAGGTGGACACAGCCCCCTCAAGCAACAAAGGACCAGGATTCCACAATTCATATAGAAGAGTGCTTGTCAGGCTAGCCCTAGTACCTGCTCGCTTGGGTTGCCAGATCTGCCTGGGCTTTGCGGTGGAGCATACTTGAGAGGCTTGAGAACTTTGCAGCCTCTGTGCATCCCTTTGGCAGGGAAAAAGAAAAAGATGCAGTTTCCTCCACATAGTGGGACGTTTGGTGGGCATTAGAGGCAACAAGGTGCATTTTCCACTAGTAGAATCTTGACCTGAAAAGGAAACAAGGAAACAAGTGACTTCTTAGAAGATTGGTCCACAGACCAAACCATAGAGTGCATCACACAGCAAAAGAAAAGGCATACGCCTTAGTGGACAAACTGACCTCATCAAAGAGAGCCTCATAAACATAGTTGTTGGCCTCCTTAATGTTGGCTATAAGAGCCAACAAATCCTCCCTGGGAACATCAGCATGGACAGCCTCTACCAACTGTTCACCGCACACTGCAAAAGCAGCCTTGAGGATACAATCCATCTACTTGTCAGCGGCTTGTCAGCGGGTTCCTTCAAACCTGCTGCATCCGCTAAAGGCTGAGCAGCAGACTTAGCCAAGTGAGAAATAGTGGGGTTCATGGTTGGAGGAGAGGCCCACTGCGCTAAAGCTGCCTCAGAAAAGGGATATTGCTTAAAGAGCCTTTTCCAATCATCCAGAAGAATTTGGAGGAAAGAATGGAGAAGACTTCTTATGCCTCTGTAAGACATCTGTAGAGGAAGAGCCCTCATCAGAGGTGTCACAGACCTGAAGGGTCTCCAAGACTGCTCTAATGAGCCCCTCAGGAGAGGGTAGGGGGTATCCTCATAGGAATAGCCATACGAGTAGAAAGAATCCATATTTTTATATTCCCATCATACTCTTCTCCTTCAGATAATCTGTCATCAGAAGTGGCCCCAAGAATCTGAGGAACGCTCTTATAAATAGGGGCTACATATTTAAAGGTAGTGGTAGGGGCATCCAAGACTGAAGAACCCCCTGAAGATAGAAAGGAATTTGGGCCACTGAAGACAGAATTGTCTTAACCCATGCTGGCTTTTGATCTGTGCTGAAGGGCCCCAGCGTAGATTCTGAATACTCTCTAGGCATTTTCTGCCTTCTTTATGCTGCCAGTGGCTGTATTAGCCGCTTGTAGCATCAAGCGCTTGTGTAGAATGAATGAACCCTGTTACTGGGTTCATTCTTGGAAAGCTCAGCTTTGCACTCTAATCATTGAATCAGTCACCCGGTCTGACTTTGGGGTCACCCCATGGATCATCACCCCATGGATCATCTATGCTTTTGGAGAGATGATCTGTGGTAGGGGAGGGGTCCTGGTGCCCCCATGGAGGTCTGAAGGTTTTATTTAATTATAAAAGCTGCATATAACCTATGTGAATCATAGGTTATATGCCCTTGATTTAATAAACTGACAATTGTCGCCCCCATGATAGTGGGGTGTCTTGAGGGGTCATGATACCCCCTTGAGGTCTGATGTTTGGTTTAATAAATGTAAACATATTTAAATAAAAATCTATTTTTTAGTCATACCTTGCATATTAACCCTTTGAGTACTAGAGGGGTAAGAAACTCATTGCTAAGGAATGCCTTCCTACCTCTCTGGTACTCAAAGGGTTACATTTTGAATGAAGGACAGGTTCTGTTGAATAAAAGGCAGTTCCTGTCCAGTGAAGAGGGGAAGTCGAACGGAGTTAGTATGTCGAGTATATGTCGACATACTAAGGGAGGGGGGATGTCGAGGGGGGGGAACATTGTGTAGTGCTTGGTACTAGTTCTGTTTATTGTAACCCTTTGAATGCCACAGGGGTGAGCAATGTACATCCCTATGGCATTCAATGCTGTCCATGGTGCTGAAAGCCTTCTCTGTATTCTCCTATTGGCTGGGTAGGGAAGCACAGAGAATGCGGTTTAGAATTGTCGTAGTGCTGGTGATGTGTGAGGGGAGGAGATCCCTTCCACACCAACAACACTTCGAAAATCCTGTATGCTAATTCGAACCTTCTCCACCCCTCCCCTTCCATCCGACAATTTTGGTGAATATGTCGATGTGTGCAGACCCAATTGTCTGAGTGATTCGAACACATAGACAATATCTTACCGACACCATATCGACTTTTAGTGCATCTAGGCCTTAGTCTTCTCTATGGCTGTTAGCAGAGCCTACAACTCCATTTGTAGAATTGCCACGAGCCCCATGGATGCTCAGAATGTGGAACGGATAATAGGGCATGAGGAGACAAGAAGATAGAGCCCTCTATTACTTTCATATCTTAAACTGTTGCAGAGATACGTCCCACAGACGTTTTCTCATAGAAGTCAATGGAGAAAAGATGGCGGCAGGCGGGCTCCCGTTCTTAAAGGAGCCACATCAGTAAAATTGGACAAAACCAAATAGGTAACCCAGAGACACAAATACCCCAGGAAACATCTAAGGAAGACTAAAAGGCCCAAGTGGAGGCAAAATGAAAACAGCTCCCTCAAGGCCACATAGACAAAATATTCAAAAACAGCAGAGAAAGGGTTAACTTCAAATAAAAAAAAAAGCAGCCATCCTTACTCCAAGGTCCTTTGTATAGACAGCAGACAGTTAAATAACATACCAAACCAGGGCAAGGGACTGAAAAGACACATAACACCCCTGTATGGAGAGGCACATGACTGTGACAAAGGTGGACCAAGCCACTTAAAGGATCACTCACCAGTCTTCTGTCTTCAGGTTACTATTGTAGCTTGAAGCAAACAGAGCCCCAAGAGACTCTGATGAGAGGGAAAGCTTGGGGACAAGAGTCCCTCCACAGGGCTGCAAGGGACCACACAACACCTATACACTGATCAATCCACTCCTGGAAAGCCCAGTAATGGTAACTTGCCTAATGGGGGTGATTATACAGCCCCATATCTAATAGGAAAGATAATAGAACTCCTAAAAAATCAAGAGAGTGCTTCCTGCCTTCCTTCGCAGGAAACATACATTCTGGGTTGAGCTCGAGGAGAAGGGAGTCTCTACCCATAAGGCTCTGTCTTTTGAGATGTGTCCAGCCCTCCAAGAGAAGGGACTCAACCCCATGGTACCTGTGTTCCATACTGGATGTAAAACAAACAAAAAAGAAGATAAAGTATGGTGTCCCAACAGAACTAGTCACAGAAGCTTTCCTTTTTTGAGGAAGGGAAACCCTGCAGTCTCCTTGAGGGACACTCTTTAAAAACTGAAAGTAGAGCTGCAGGGGAAGGGGTTAGCATCTAGGAAGTGGAAGGAGTTTTTATTAGAGTGCCCTGCCTCCTACAGGCATGCTGCTTATCCCCATGGTCCCTGCATCCCTCAAGGATTCTAGAAAAATTATCAAATGAAAAACAGAAAGCAATATTTGTATCTAACATAATCTGTATTACAGGAGAAATTAACATGCACTTGTTACCCTAACTTTGTAAGGGCCAGAGGGGTGTGTCACAACATTGGAAAGCGTGCTGCACACAAGTCTGGTCCTTATACGGTTAAGATAGGTTTTGTTAATTTAAACAAGAATTAAAAACTGCCTATATGTTGTGTTAACCATTTCTTCCTAATGTTAATAGTTTTGAGAACTTAACCTTCATTTGCACTTTATGCTAATGCATTTATGTACTGGCCAATATCACAACACACGGGGTGCAATTCTGGAAGAAACCAGCTGTACCACTGGACTGAAATGAAAACGACCTCAAATTCCCATAGACTTAAATAGGGATTTAACCCATTGAATGCTACAGAATTGCAAGCATTCAATGGGTTAAAAGCCTAATTTAAATCAAAGAACATTTTATTCCATCCCATGGTGCATTTGGTTTTCTCCAGAGTTACACCTCTTCAGCTTAATCAGTAATGCCCACTGTGCTATGAATGATTCTAAGCAGATCCCACACACTGGGGCCGTGTCTAACAGCTCAGGGAGCAATTATTATTATTATTTTTTATTTATATACCGTCAGCTAATTCCGCAGCGCTGTACAATTGGGAATAGGCTTACAAAGGTATTAAATAGTACAATCAGATGTGGAGAACAGAAGGATCAGAGGGCCCCTGCACGTGACAGCTTACAGTCTATAAGTCTGGCCTCAAAAAAGAACTAATTACAGTAAAATCTCGGGTATAATACGCACAATTTTACCCCACTTCACCTTATGTGAAGTGAGGGGTGCGTATTATACACGAGAGTTTTTAAATAAAGAATTGAGGCTGGTAGATAGCTTCCCTCCTTCCCCCAGCGATATTCTCTCTGAAAATAAGACTTACTAGTTTAAATGTAAGTCCCCGCTGAGAAGAGCAGGCATACCGGTATGTAAAGCTTCAGTGCGGGTGGCATGCTTCCATTTGCCGCCCACTTGCTTCAATGGACTTTCAGGGCCTTCCACCTATGGAATTTCCCTGTGAGGACCTTGAGATCCTCACAGGGCATTGGCTGCAGAAGATATGCCTGCTCTTCTCAGCGGGGACTTGCATTTAAACTACTAAGTCTTATTTTCAGAGTGGATATCGCCAGGGGAGGGGGGGGAAGCCATCTACCAGCCTTAACCCTTTGAGGCACTTAAAGGGTTAAAAAAGATTTTAGTAACGGGGAAAACAAGGGTGCGTATTATACATAGGCACTCTTGTTTTCCCCTACAATCTTAGGCATAATATGCACCTGCGTATTATACACAGGTGCATATTATACCTGAGATTTTACGGTAGATACTGTGCAGGGACTTTGCATTAAGTGCCACATTGTGTCAGCAAAGTTTAATTTCTCAGAAACTATTTATGTCACAGAAAAATGGCTAATACATAAGATATGAATTCTTTGTAAAACAAACTAAACTTATGTTAGCGTGGTAGATCCACTTTAAGCACAGATCAAGTATTTAACCCTTTCAATGCAATTTATTTTTAAATGATTTATTTATACACATGCAGGTGATAATGCAATCACCTGGGATGTAACTCAGTCATGAGAACCAGTGATTGAATTCTTCAGTACATAGGAAGAGGAGGACTGACATATGGTGTTTCAATACCCCTGCACAGCCATTATATCATGGACATTTGCATTTCAGGGTGTCTACTCTAGCTACAGACAATATGTGAACTGTACAAATTAAGCCATTCTAGTATTTGGTCACCTAGTGATCTGGTACACTTACCTGTATGTTTCTTTTTCTGGCGCACTGGTGATCCCCAACATCGCCCATTGTATCCTCCTCTGTTTCCCAGAGCCAGTCGGCTTGGGACCTTCCCCTCCTGCTTATAGATGTGGGCTTCCCCTGCAGGCTCCCCAGCTGATTTCTGGGAGTTGTCTGTATAATGCACAAACATCCGTGTACGTGACATTTTATGGTAAAAGTATCATATCAATAAGTATATTACTGTAACAAAATGCCAGTTCTATAAAAGGGAACTGAACCCTTGAACGTCCCTTCATACAACAGTAAATTATATCAATTTTTTTTGTTTGCATTACATAATACCTTGAGAAGATTTTCATGGCCTTTTAGAATCATAGGAGGTTCTCTCTCTCTCTCTCTCTCCCTCTCTCTATAGCTAATTCCATTCAGATTAATAAAGTCTATTATTTGTGTGGAGGTGAAAACTAAACAAAAAACCTAATATTGTGCATAGCAAATGCAGGCCACTGCAAATACTATGCATAACTCCTGTATGAAGGACTCCATACTTAGGTGCTTCAGTTAAAAGGTTTAAGAGCCACTTACTCCTTTAGCTATTCATTTTTCTCTTTAACAGATCTATTATACTAGGATTTTAAAGCGCACACAACATGTAATAAAAAATCTAAAGGAAGATTTATTAAAGGGGAACTATCACCTCTATTAAAAAGTTCTCCTCATCTTAATGCTGCATTTGAGTTAATCTTCCAAATTATTTTTTTTTTTTTTTTTTTTTTTTATAGCCCAATAGTTTACCTTTTAAAAATACTCTGACGGAGGAATCCAGTGTGTGAGTCAACTTCTCAATCCAACTCTCACATTGGATTCCTCTGTCAGAGGAGGAGGTGATAACTGGGAACAAACAGGGAGGGGAAGAGGCAAAGATTTACAGGCTGCGGGGCAGATTGGTGCCGCAGCCAATCCTGAACCAACGTCACTGGCTTATTTTTAAAAGGTAAAATCTCGGGCTATACTTCGTTAAATTAATAATTAAAAAAAAAAAAAAAATTTAAGATTAAAGGGATAGTAATGTTTCACAAAAACAGCAGCTCCAATTAATCATTATAGTATTTGAGCCATAGAGAGTATTCCCCCTCCCCTTTTACCTAGTGTAAGCAATCTCCCCTCAGATGTGAAATCTGGTCTTGAGACCAGACAGCTCACAGCAAGGTACACTCTTCTTTCTGTGAGCATAAGAAAACCCTGCCCCTCTTGGCAGGTTTATCAGCTTTTTCCCTTACGCTAACTGAAGATTGTCCCTCTCTGTGATCTATCTGGACAGTGTTGCTGCTCTGAGGTGAGCAGTGTTACATCAGTAAAAGGGGAGGGAATGGGATACTTTATCATTCAATTACTCTTGAACTACAACCTCTGACAGAATTGAAATAACACTCTTCATGGCCCAAATACTATGAAGATTAATTGGAGCTTCTGTTTTTGTGAAACATTACTGTCCCTTTAACTCAAATGCAACATGAAGATGAGGAGACATTTAATAGAGGAGATATTTCCCCTTTAAGGAGAACTGGAAAAATTCAATAGAACGTCTTGTGCATCATAAGGGAGAAGATGTACTAGGAAGAACTGCACTTATTCTGGGGAAAACTATCCACACAGTAGGGGCAAATAAATATTCCTGTTGATTTAAATGGGGTCAACCCCTTGAATGCTACAGAGGTCTCCAATGCATTGCTTTGTAAAGTGCTGGAGAACTATCATTCAAGTGGTTAAAATCTCAGTTTAACTCAATGGGACTTTTTATTCCCCCCTATGGTGCAGATGGTTTGGCCCAGCTATAATTCAGTTCTTCCTAGTACACCTGCTTCACATTCTTCATTTCCTTATAAAATTCTATGAATATGAATGGACATCTAGTCTGAACATGTTACCTTGGGTGTTCTTCTCTGGAAAGTTTTCCGACAGGCCTCCATGGACTGCACTGGTCACTCCTTGCTGCTGGTGAGTAGCTGGTGTACCTGATATGAGGATGGCTGCAGTGGACTGGGAGGCATGTTTTGATGGGGATTTTTGATTGGCTGCCGTCGGTTTACTAGAAGAGTAGAAGGAGCTCAGGGTCTGTGGTTTGTGAGTCTGACTTTCCCGGTCCAACAGCTTGTCCAAAATCTGCAAGAAGAACAGACAAGGAAATCAATTTAAAAATACTTTAACCCTTGCTCCTGTATTTTCAGCATGCATGGTAAGGTTTAATAAAGCAGTACATTTTATTTATGAAAACATATATGCTATAAGGGTACACCAGCTACTGAAAGAATTTAATTCCAAAGATATACAGCTGAAACATAGAATTTGAAAGGATATAAGAATGATTCGGCCCATCTAGCCTGCCCATTTTCCTACTGTAAAAACCTTATTTGGTCCTTGGTCTTTCTTATGTTCAGGGCAGCCTTTTGCCTATCCCATGCATGCTTAAATTCAGTTACTGTAACAAAATGACTATTTGTTAATCAAACTGTTAACACTACGGCCAACTGATGTCCAAAAGGCAAACAGTGTACTCTGTGGGAAAAAAATGAAGTCACTGACTACAGTTCTCCACAATAAATGATTACAACCACACCACCTGGTGACCACAATTGTAATATCTTTTGAATGAAAAGTCTCCCGCCAGTGAGTGCACCCTTGTTTTACTCAATACATAAAGACCTATAACATGTATGTTTTTCATTAGAAAAGTTTATTACACCTTTTAAATAAATCACTGGTACACAGTACCTTTTTTAACTTTGACTGATCATCTTTGTAAGTAATCATTAGGGCAAGTGCCAAATCTCCCTTTTCTCTTCTTGTGCCCTCGCAAAGCAAAGGATGCTCAGCTTCACTGACTGTGGTCTTCATCCCTGGGCAGAAGAGTACAAAATAAATTAGCCAACACATTAAAGGGACAGTAATGTCCCATAAATATTTTTTTAGAGTTTTGTAGCGCTTACAAAAGTAAGCTAAATGCAACAAATCTTAGCTCTCAAACCGCTATGGTTTGAGAGATATCATCCGCTAAAGCTCCCCTCTCCCTCCCCTTCTCCTGACGTCAAATAAGTGGACAGCAGGAGTTTCTGGTCCGGGGAGAGCCGCAATAGCGAGATTTAAAAATAATTACTTATTTGGAATGGTCTACAAAGTGTGCCTGGTTTGCAAGCATACTTTTTAGACCATTCCAAAGAAGTAATTATTTTTAAATCACGCTACTGTGGGTCTGCTGTAGAGGCTCCTCGTGTCAGCCGAAACGGACTTCCTTCTGTCAGCTTTACAGCCGACATCAGGAGAAGAGCAAGTTTAGCATATGTTCTCTCTCAAACCATAGCGGTTTGAGAGATAAGATTTGTGGAATTTCGCTTATTTTTTAAGCTCTACAAAACTCAAAAAAATGTTATGGGACATTACTGTCCCTTTAACCTGCTCATTTCACAGCATTTATGAAAAAAAACAAACAAAAAAAAACAAACAAACAGAAGACCACTCTCAAAGAGATAATTATCTATTTTTACAATGATGGCTCTCCAAGTAATAAGCCTGCTGTTACACAGTATATTAAGTTCAAATAAGACAAGTCCATCAAGTTCAAGTTCTACCAGAGTATATATCAGAAAATAAGAACTACATAATCAGTCCTGACTCTTAGATGGGTGTCAGTCTATTTACCAGTACTTCCCGTTTATTCTGCCTACATAGGATAAAACATTGTATTGCATCTGCCACTACCAAATCCCTAGGCAATTAATTCCACAGTTTAACAGACATTACTGTCAAGAGCTCTTTTTAAATCAACAGGGATTTTAAGAATTTTAATTTGGTCCCTATCAAAGTTGATTTACCCCAGAATTGTTCCGCTTTACCTTCCTGAATACATTTCTCTGTAGATAGGTGTACACCTTACACGCTATTAAATGATAAAGGATCGGGGGGTGGAAGACTTCTATGACATCTTTCGCACATGTGCATGTTTTTGCAGTGTGTTTAGAGGGTCAACTATTTGAATGCCAGTGAGGTATCCAGTGAATTTCATTGGATAACTCTCTCCCACTTATAGGGTTATGATCAATAAATGGTTTGGTATTTATTTTTCTATTTTGAAATCATCATTACTTGCATTTGAAATTATAAATAGGGTGCTTTGACAAGGTTTAAAGTAGAAAAAGCAAGTGTTTTTGGAGAGAGCGAGAAAATGTTTAAAAGTTGTGAGGTCAAAGGGTCCCTGAATAACTTATAAAATCAAGCATCATACATGGTAAATACAACCTTAAATTAAATCTAGGGCCATATTGTTAAAGAGGTATAATTCTGGAATAAAGAAACAGTATCATTTAGGGGAAATGAAAACTCCCACCAATTTAAATGCACCATTTAGAACTACACAATACATTGAAGACCTCTAGAATTCATGGGGTTAAAAGCCATAGCAGAAGAGGAGGTGGGGCACTGAACCTTCAGTCCTCCTTGTTCCTGGTACAACACACACAGGTGGTGCCACGCCCAGGAGTAGTCCCTTTCTGAGATACAATGCACTATGGTTTCAGGATACCTTGGGGCATAAGTCTATTTAACCCATTGTGTGACAAGGGGTATGTAACACGTTGTGTACCTCTCTGGCACTCAAAAGGTTAAACATGATTTTCTCAAAATTAGATTTTAACGGTCAAGGGACATTACTACCATAATGAAAAGGGTTCATATCCATTAAAACATTCTGTACTGCTAGCCAGCACTTTTTCCTGCTCTGGTGGGAAAGTTCTTAATTCTTTTAAAATATAGGTGGAAAGTGAATAAAACGTAGCTACAGCTGTTACATTTTAGCATACTTGATAAAACCATAAAAGAGGAATTTAGTCTTACTTGTCAAATCCTTTTCTCTTAGTCCATACAGGTTACTGGTAACTTTGGATAGGCGATCCGCCCCTTTAAGTAGGCAGGAACAATTCTAGAAGTGAATGCACGGGGTGGAGACTACCTTCCCTCCTTGGCTGCAGCCAGCCAATCAGCTCCAGTAAGATTTGAGACACTAACTATTGACTAGATAGTAAAAGGGAAAGAAGATTCCTGTGAGCATGACTCCCGAAGGACCCCCACGGTCTGCCACAGAAGAGCCAATCATGATCCTTTGACAGGGTGGGAGACCAGTAACCTGTATGGACTAAGAGAAAAGGATTTAACAGGTAAGGATCAGGAAGGATGGCAATGCGCTTCTGAAAGAGAACAGAGAGAGCAGAAGACTGAACCTTAAGGGAACTCAAACTGAGGCCCTTGTCCATACCGTCCTGCAAGAAAGCCAGGACTGTAGTCAGATCAAAATCCTGAGAAAGGTCCCTATCAGCACACCAAGATAGAAAGTTCGACCAGACAGGATGGTACACCTTAGATGAAACAGGTTTGCGGGCACTGAGCACAGTAGCCACCACACCAGAACAAAAACCTTTCTTCTTCAATATTGAGGATTCAATTTCCAAGCAGTCAAAGCTAGCTGATGAACATCCTCCTTCCACAGGTAACCTGTAGAAGAAGATCCGGACAGCAAAGGAGCCGGAATGACTCCACCACTGACAGACAAAAAAGCTTTGGAAACCAAGCCTGTCGAGGCCAGTACGGAGCAATCAGAATGACTGGACAGTGCTCCAGTCTCAATTTCCGTAACACCCTGTGCAACATGGGAAGGGGAGGAAAGATGTAAGCCAGAGGAAATAACCAAGGAATGGACATGGCATCCACCGCTAGAGCTAGAGGATACCTCTAGCGAGAACAGAAGCTCGGAACCTATTCGTTGTGTCTTGTCACCATCAGGGAGATGCAAGCAAGATCCCACTTCTGAACATCGCTGGGTGCAGTTCCCACTCTCCGCTGTCCACAGTGTGTCGACTGAGGAAGTCTGTCATGATGTTGTCTACGCCAGGAATGTGCACTGCGGATATGGCAGGAACAGGTTCTTCTGCCCAAGACAAAATATCCTTGACCTCTAACCAAGCCATGAGACTTCTTGTTCCGCCCTGCTTATTGATGTAAGCCACAGCCGTGGCGTTGTCAGACTGGACCCGGACTGGGCATTCTTCCAGCTGTGGTGTCCAATAATGAAGGGCATGAAATATCACCTGAAGCTCCAACACGTTGATGGGAAGGAGAGATTCCTCCGCAGACCACTGACCCTGCGCACTCAGACGACCCAGGTCCGCTCCCCAGCCAGAGAGGCTGACATCTGTCATCAACGTGGTCCAGAAGCATACCAGGAAGGACTTGCCCTTCAGCAGATTGAAGAGGTAGAGCCACCATGAAAAACTCAGTTCCACATGTAAAGGGAGGGATACTGATGTCTTCAGAAGGTCTGGCTGACCCCTGCACACCTGGATGGATCACAAACCTTTGGAGTTCCCTGGTGTGAGCCATGGCAAATGGGACCACTTTTATGGTGCAGATAAATTTTCCCAATAGAGAGGACAGGTTCTTGGCTGGAACTGGATCGTGAGCCAGAAGAGCAGAAACCCTGTGGGCGATCTGATGACCCACCTCGTCCTGAGAAACACCATGCTCTGCTGAGTGTCGAAGAGAAGGCCCAGGAAGAACAGACTCTGGGATGGAACAAATTAGATTGGGAGGATTCTTTTGTAGTAGTAGAGGTATTCTCCTGAGCTAGGCGAGTGTCTTAGGTCCATGGCGGGCTATGATATGTTGAGGACAGGAGTCCCAGAAATCATGATAAGCACTACACCCTGTGGAGGTTTCTGTAGAGAAAGGTGGTCACCTGCTAGGGATTCGGTCTTGTCCTTCTGCAGATAAAGTTGCCTGTCTGAATGGTATTGAAACTGATTCCCAGAAACACTAGCGCATTCTGTTGACAATTCAGCCCCAATAGGTCAGATACCGACAAGTGTTCGTGCTGCTGACTGAGATGTCGAAAGACGATTATATGCTCTGATGACTGTCTCAATTCTACCATTGCTATCGCCATGATCCTGAGAAGACCCATGGAGCTGAAGCCATGCCAGTGGCAAGACATGGTACTGATAATGCTGTCCAAATATGTGTAACTTGAGGTATTCCCTATGCGTCTTTGAGATGAGAACCTGATATGCGTTGCTCAGATCCTTGTGAGAAATGCTTTTGGCTGGATCAGCCTCAATGTATATACTATTGTCTCTACCATGAAGAGCGTTGAGCCTGTGAAAACTAGGATGAGACGTGAGTCTCCAGAAGGCTTGGTAGCATAAAACAGTGATGAATACAGGTCCCTGAACCACTGTTGTACCAGGCTTCCTTTATTGTAGATCAGGTACTGTATGGCCTGTCTCATGTGATGGGTTCTTGTCCCCTGGCTGAGAGTTAATGTCCTGAACTGATGTAGTCTTGGGACAGATTGAAACGCTAGTGTACACTACCTCTGAACATTTACCAACACTCACCTGTCTGGATAAATCCTACTCCAGGCATTTATGGAAGACTTCCAGACTGCCCCCTACTGGGGGCATAGAAAAGGGAAAGGCTGGCTTCAATGTAGGAATTGCTCTTTTTTCTGGAGACCTTGCAATTTCCAGATACCTAGGTCTGTTGAGGGCCACTTTTCCCCTGTTCGTATGTTCTTCCAGGTCTGTAGCTTCTGGCTCAAAGGCATGCTTCCCATACTGTCTACTTCAAGCCAGGGATCATTTTGTTCTTTTCTTCTTGGGGCAGAAAGGAACTCTTACCCCCTGATGACCTCTTAATTATGTCCACGAATTGGTCTTCAAAGAGTTAGTTCCTGTAATTGGTAGGGAGACTAATCTATACTTGGAGGATGGATCTTCTTTCCCAGGCCTTAATCGACTGGGCCTATTTTGTAATAACTGACAAGGATAAAGACTTTGTCCACAGATGAATAGTAGCCATGAAGTTGTTGCATGAATAGATGGTGGCATCCCTGACTTCAGAATTCTGGCTCTGGAAAATGGAGACTCCATCTTCCTCTTAAGACAGTTCACCCTTTGGGGGTTTAAACATAGAAGCCCTGGCTGTAAAATTATGTCTAATAGAGGCAAATTGCTTTTTCAGATCAGTATCTGCCCATTTGTCTATGGGATTTCGGAGGGTTGTCCCTCCTTTAAAAGTATGGTGATTTGTCATGATGTTCATGCGATTACTGTATACACTTTAGAGGGACTGTACCAAGTGGAAGAGTGTCCTGAGAACGGAAACCTTCATTATAATCTCTCAGAGACAGAGCATTTTTTTCCAGATTGCTCTTCCCTTCAGTTTTATGATGTCCTGAAATGGAGCTATGTACTGGTATCTGAGGATTTGATTTCATGTAACCCAGAAAGGCTGCATCCAAGATGTTTAGGTCTTCCTGAACTTCTGCTAGGCCCCAGAATTTTCTTGTTATCTTGACAAGACTGTCATATTGTACAAAGGTGAAGCTACTTTTGTCCTCCGTGGTTTCTGATTCAAGGTGAAAAGGGGCTTCCTGTCTTCTGGAATGCCCTACATCAGGGTCAGAAGCTCTAAAAGATTTCTTTACCTCTCCTGTATTATGGGAATGTCACCTGTCTTAATGTCTTCATTCAGGAGAGTGAGTTCTGAATGTGAGCAGGGATTTACTGCCTGCAACCTGCTTTTGTGTATAACTTAGCAGTGTCAGACAAGGGCGCTTTTACTGCCTGCAGCCTGCTTGTTGTGTACAACTTAGCAGTGTCAGACAAGGGAATACCCTGATCACAGCCTGCATAATTCTTATTTATTTTGGAGGCTGAATGACTTCTCAGGAAGGGTCTAAGATTTTTCCCTTGATTACTTGGAGCAGACATGGTCAAAGACAACAGTAGCATAACTGGAAGTACACACAGATACTCTATGATCGAATACTGTCAGCTTCCTTTAAATACAATACATTGTTCAGACTTAAGCAGCAAAGAAATGTTTTAGTAATGTAAAAAGAAACACACCTCTAACTCCCAGACGCCATCCAACTGCAGTTAAGGTCCTCATAGGACAGGAACATGCTGCAAACAGTATGCGTTCCACCGGTGGAACACAGGATGTAGCACTTCCGGTTTCCGTTTTTCAAACTTCTGTACTGCAAACGCGTGCTCCGTCAGTCGCAGTGAGATCTGGATGGCCCAGGTAGGGGGACTGGTATGCACTGAGCAGATAGCAAGATCACCAAGGAGGCACACAAGCCATTTTGTGAACTATAGCAGCAGGATCCGACACAGCATTATGTGAGGTATGGGGATCAGGTTAGAGAACCTAATCTAAGCCGTGGTTAGGCAGGCTACATCCATCCGGCAGAAAACAATAAAGGGTTCTTAGAAGGCTGAGAGAAGGAGAGAGGCAAGAATCTCTGTCCTCTAGCTAGGTAGAAGCAAAATAACTGCAGGGGGAAGGTAGCTCCAGGAATTTATAAAATTTGATTTGGTCCTACCAGCTGGAGGGCGGAGCCAATTACCCACAGTATGCCGTGGATTGAACACAGAGGAAATGAAACTAATAAAACCTGTGAATGTTCCACAAAGCACCACCTACTATTAATGATTCGCTCTCAGCCAAAGGCTGAGCTTGGGACACTATGACTCAAATAGTAAGTTTTTGCAAGTAAAGGAAGCTGAAAAAACAAAGAGTTAACGGTGAGGACCCTCAGAAGCTTTAAGGGAGGAAGGTAAAATAACAAACAATTTAATTCAATAACTTTTCTCAGGAAAAACATTGCCTTGAGGGCGCTCTAAAAAAAACTGAAGGCAGTTGTGCAGGGGGAGGGGTTAGCAGCTGGGAGGAGCTTTTTGTTTACAGTGCCCTGCCTCCAATAGGAACACTGCTTAACCCCATGGTCCCTGCATCCCTTAACAATGCTAGAGAAAGTATATTAATATAGTATAATAGGTCTACTTTATAACATAAGTAGCTGAGAAGCGCAAGCAAACAATTAGACACAAACTACTTTGCTGTAACCCACTCTCGTGAAATTGGGACCACATAATAGGCCTAAACTTCTGAACTGGAAGCCTACCCAACTGGCTTGAATTTTTCATCATACCACCAGGAAAATCCCTTCTTGAATCCCACTGAGATTGTATGAAAACAGCATATGTGTTTCTTTGTTCATATCTTTCACAACACAAATCACAGTATCTAAAAGCAAAAGACTGCACCATTTTTGGAATATTTAGAGAAGTTTCTTACTCCAATCACAAAACTGGCTTCTTGACTAGAAAGCCCATTGAGTGACTGGGTCCACGGCTGTTGGAACCAAGTCTCCATCGAGCTAAGTGTAAACGTTGAATGAACAGATGAAACTCTTACGTAAATTATATTAAATGTACGTGTCGTATTTACAAAGATAATCCCATGTATGGTTACTATATAGCCTGTATTTTACAGAGACTGCAAATACAGAATTACAGTAATAGCCTATTTTTTTTTTTTTTTTACTGGAAAGATGGCAAACCTTTTTTCCGATTATGAAACAGCACTCAACCAGATTAATATTCTGGAATTACACAGATATGGACTGTATCACAAGACTTCCAGAAAAATCTTAAGAAATTAGACCCTAATAAATATTAATTGGCACCACTAATCACCCTACCAATTTTTTTTATCCTCCTTGTCCTAAAGGAATGTGTGTGTGTTCCCTACCTAATGCTGCAACAGCTGCCTCAAACCCAAGCTCTTCATCTCCAGGCATCTCGTTGTTACGGTTACGACTGGGAGGACGGGAACCTGTTGGGGAAACCACTGAAGAAGAAAAAAATAAATAAATAAATAATTAATAGGAAAACACATAACCATCATAGGTTGAATGCAGTGTTGCATATCTTTCAATAAATATGATTTTTTTTCCTCCCTATGGTGCACAAGTTTTGCTACAGAATTTGCATATCTTTCGTTTTTTGCATATTTTCTAATGATTTAAAGATTTGGACAACCTCATATCAAATTCTATAAAACTAAAAATACAAACTGAACCGCTCTTTTTGACTGTTGTGTATTGAGCTACTCTGCCATTGGGAATGGATTGTGTCAGGATGTCACTGGAAGGAGCACAGCACACAGTCACCACCTCCTTTAACCTTCTGAGTGGAAGAGGGGTACGTAACGCAAATCTTTGTGTACCTCTCTAGCACTCAAAGGGTTAAAGAATGGTGCACCAAATTAGGATTGTAGGGATTACAAAGGAAAATGGGGGGGGAGGGGGTAGTTCTTCCAGAACAACAGATATCTATTCCAGACTTGGCCCATTCAAAAGAGCCTTATTTATGTTCAAATAAAATTTGAGAACTTCTGGGGGGAAGGCAACTGCACCATATGGGAGAAATACAATTTTCCCAAATTGTTGTCTTAATTACATCTCAAGAAACATCAGAATCATAATAAGCAAAGCTTAGAACATACGGTTTGCTTAGAATTTTGTCAACATAGTTAATATGTACTTTTATATGAACCTAAACAAAAAGTATTGTATGTGTACAGTGACGATGCACTTTCTCCCCCATAATTTGTTTCAAGTGCAATGGGAGCTCTAAACACTGCTTTTGTTAGTGTGAATGGATTATTTCTGTATGGATTCAGTTTATAATGAGACTCATTTTACTGACACACACAGGTACAGCAGGGGGGCAGACGGATTATAAAATATAAGTAATATAATTATATTAAATAATATAAGATTGTGTGGGAATAAGCAGTCAGTGGGATACAATCAATCAGTGCACTTATCTCACATATAAGGTATAAACTGGGGTGTTAGTAATGCAAATAGCTAAATGAAATTATTGGGATGTGTCCTGTTGAATTTACTGTACTAAAACATTTAAAGAAGCAGTAATGTTAAATATATGCTGTAAAGGTTTTCCAGTAAAGGAAAACAAGGTTGCTCCCACTCATGAGAAATATTTCATTCCAAAGCTATTAAAACTAATTTTTTAAAATTAACCTGCAATTTTCTATTCTAATCATCAGGTTATGCTGTTCTCATCACTTGCTATGGAGAACGAAAATCAATGAATCAGGTTTTCACACAGAGAGAATGATATAAAAGTAGTTTAAAAGCCCGTGTACACAGGTCACCGTGCCACCCAGAAGTCTCAGCTGGTGCCCGGAGCCTCTCTGTTACTGCCCATGCTGCAGTCATGCGCGGTACAGACTGCCCGAACGTGCCGTGGTAGATAGGACTCCGGTCCGAATTCAGAGAGCCCCATCCGTATCAGCCGCGGCATGTTCGGGCAATCTGTACTGCGCATGATTGCAGCAAGGGCAGTCTCTACTGCGCTTAACTGCAGCGCGCGCAGTCTCTACTACGCATGATGGCTTCTGACAAACATCCTAGCAAATTATTATATAGGATGCCTTTTGGACAGCAGTCGGAGCAATTGCTAACAGTCTGATATAGAAAAATGTCTGACATATAACTTTTGAATGAAAAAAAATCATCCAGCAGTGGTCGCGGGGGTGGGGGGTAACTTTTTTGTACTTTGCAAGAAAAGTTCTAACTTACTTCTTTGTATAAATAAGGATTACTGTTACTTTAAGGACCGAACATTATGAATCAACACTCAACATCTCCAGTTATCTAAAGTGACTTATTGTACGTCTTTTAGTACAAATCAAACTTTACTCTATGGACTGGGGGTAAAAGAACTAAAGAAAAAAAAAAAAACTAGATAACTATTTGAAAAGGTCATTGTATTTGTGGATATTTATAAAATCGTGTGGCGTGTACAAAGTTAGCTAAGAAAACAGATAATGTAAATTGCAGGTTTGAGAAATCTGCAGTAGGTGTTGGACTACAACTCCTATCATCCTTAGCCAGACGTTGGCTGACTCAAGATGACGGTAACTGTAGTCCAACAACTTATGGAGGGCTGTAGATTTTACACTGACCTAGCCAGTGCCCATGATGCTATTACCAAGTAAAATCCTTACCTGGGGTGCAAAGAACATCAAATATAAAGCTAGCCAGCATGAGGGGCAGGACAGGTCTGTAGTCACACAAAGTGCCATCTCTTAAGTCCTTTGCTCGTCCACGGATAGTGTTCATTTCATTGCAGTCCAATGGGATCTTCTTTAGTAGAGACACAATCTCAGACTCTTGGTACGCCAACTTTACCTGCAGAGTGAAAAAAAGAGGAGAGTGGAAAACAGTGATTTCTATAACACCAAAACCATGTGGTGCTATATAAACATTTTCATTCATTCACTTCACCCTACCCACCTTGACTCACAGCAAGAGAAAGCAAGGAGACCTCCTTGTCTGGAGGAAGTGTTTTTTTTCTCATGGAGGAAAGTCCTGTGCTCCACATATACTAAAAGAAAAGGATTTATCTGTAAGTGCATATAAATCCTCTTTTCTCCTTTGTGGAACACAGGAACCATGAGTATTTATACCAAATCATCCACCAAGATTCCAGAGAGGGAAAGAGAAAAATCCTCAATGGAAATGAGCTTGTACAACATGAACCGCAGGTGTCAGCTGACACTAACACTACAAATGTAAGACCAGAAACCAACATGGTACTGGTCCAGCAGGAATCAGACAGGGTATGTGCACAGCCACAACGGCCTGCAAAACTTTCAGCTCAAGCCAAAACTTTAACAGAGTAGTGTTAGACAAACCTGTGAAGGGATGACCACACTGCCATCTTACACAACTACTCAACAGAGGCCTGATTTTTGTGGCCCCCAAGAAGCACTCGCCGACTAGGTGGAATGTGTCATAATCCAAAAGGGTACTAGCTTCTTCTGCAGAACATATGTGTCACAGCTTACCTTGTTTCCAGCGATGCTCAGCGTCATTCCACGCGTCATCTGCAGGCGCGAGGCTTCAGAGTGAAGGAGGCCTCTGTTTTATGCCATGCTTCCTGTAGTCTCCTTCTACCTGCGTCCTTCCTCTGAGTCTGCTCCTCCTACCTACTTACTGAGGAGGGGTTTAAAGGACAGCCTGAGTCTGACTCAGCTGCCCTCGCATTGTAGTTCAAAGCAATTCTAATACCTTGGGCTCCGTGTATGACCTGGCTTGTCTTCCATCCAATCTGGTGCTGACCTGTGGCTCTGTCTGACTATTCTTTTGTCTCATCCTTATAGTGGACACCCAATCTGGTGCAGACATGTGGCTCTGGCTGACTACCTGAACTGTGTAAGACCTGGCTTGTCTGACTACCCTCCCTGGTGCGGACCTGTGGCTCTGTCTGATTATTCTTTTGATTTTCCCCTGTACCTGGCAGACACCCTATCTGTTGCGGGCCTGGGGCTCTGACAGACTAGTTTTGATATTGACTGCAGGCATGAGTCAAGTGTCATTTGCTTATACTGACTGCAGGCGTGAGTCAGATACGCTCCATTCTGACTGCAGGCGTGAGTCAGATTTTCTCGCTACCTCAAGACTTCGAGTTCCGGTTCCTGTTCCGTTCCTGTTCCAGCTCCTGCAGAGACTACCAGTGGCTTCGGCCTAGTCTCTAGTAGAGTGGTCCTCCGTGGCAGTTTACTATTTTTGGTAGTAGCACTGGCTGGCTGTGACCCTTTGCTTATACCTGCTATTTTCCTCTGTTTGCTCCCTTATTGTTGTTTAATAAATTGCATTTTACTATACCATACTAACTCCTGACCATTTCTGGGGAACTGTAACAATATGCCTGGTGAATGGCCACCTTGATCCAAGAACAAGCTGTGATGTTAGACACAACCAGGCTATTACAAAGGCCCTCAGGGATAACCAAGCCCTTTCTGAAGACAGGCCAAGAAAACCAGAAGACGAGAAGTTTCAAGCCGCAACCCCGACACTCACACCACTTGTAGAACAGGGACCACACCAGTACGTGAAACTCCGTCCACGTGAGAATCAACTGAAACTCGGCCAGGGTGGTGACACTCCTGATCCATCCCTGGAGGTTGATGTAAGCAACTGTTGTTGCATTGTTCAATTGGACATGCACTGGAGATCCAAGGAGGGACTAAGACCAATGCTTCGCAGCTTGGCGAATTGCCCGAAGCTCCAGAAAATGGATGGTTTGAGCTCTTTCCACCTTGGTCCAAAGACCCTGTGAAGTCAGGTGACAGAAGGTTGCATGCCAGCCTGTCAGGCTGGAATTACCAAGGGGCTCCCCAAGTTCAGGGGAGGGTGTTGAAGATCCACTTTTGAAGTTTCAGACAGAGACATGACAGGTTTCTCCATTGGTGCATCTGTGTGGATGGCATCCAAAAGCTGATCCCCCCCACCAGACATCCACATTCCTAGTGACCTAGGCAATGACAAAAGCAGGGTGCAATACACAATTTTCACCTTCAAAAAGGAGTCCAAAACCGTGTTCACCTGATTCTTGAGGCCAGAAACAAAGCAGTACTCATAGAAAGGAGAGAAATTAGGGGGTGGGTGTCAACCACAGGGATAGTGGCCCACTGCGCTAAAGCATCAGCAGAAAAAGGGTATAAAAGAGATATTCACCAGTTAAGGTAAAAAATGGTGTCTGGTATCTTCCATTCCTCTATCAGCAACTAGTCCAAAAAATAGTGGGGAGGAAAAACCACAAGCTCCTTCCTGCATCTATTAAAATATCCAAGGAAGAGAAAATAGAACTGGAAGCCTTTGATACCTTAAATATCTCTAAAATAGCCTGAATAAGACTCCCAGCGGAAAGGCAGGGGTCTTCCTCAAAAGAGTCTCCAACAGAAAAGGACAAGACTAAATCTTCAACATTAGTTTCCCTTTCCTCAGCAGAGGAATCCTTAATAATGGAGGTATCCCCCACTATAACATCACTTAAGCCCCTTGGGGGGGGGTGCCTGGTGTCCCTGACCACGAATCTAAAAGACGTTTAAAATATGAGGGGGTAGAACTTACTGATGAAATCAGCACCTTAACACATGCAGGCTCCTGTTCAACAGATGAGGGCCCCTGCAGACTGAGCAGGGGCTCCAAAATAAGGTAGAAATAGAGTACCAGAACATTCCCTAGGAAGCCCCACCTGGCATATGGAGCAATGGGTTAATGGAGTTAAAGGGACGCCCTGAATCCTAAGTAGCCTTGGATTTACCCATGTTGTCTCCCTTGACGTCTGACATAATAAGAGGACCCCAAAAGAGTGAGATAAAAGTAGTAAAAATACAGAGAAAATAGAATAAAAGTACTCTGAAAAAAATTAAAAGGTATTTATCTGGCAGTAAGAGATTAAAGGGATAGTAATGTTTCATAATAAAAGCAGTTCTAATTAATCATCATAGTATTTGGACTTTGCAGAGTGTTATTTCAATTCTGTCAGAGTTGTAGTTCAAGAGTAATTCAATGACAAAGTATTCCCCTCCCACACCTTTTACTGATGTAACACTGTTCAGCCAGAGCAGAAGGGAGGTGCCCAGGTAGACTGCAGAGAGGGACAATCTTCAATTAAGATAAGGGAAAAACCTGAAAAACTTGTTAAGGGGGGCAGGGCTTTCATTGTTCTCATAGGAAGAAGATTGTCCCCTTCTGTTATCTGTCTGGTCTATGGACTGGATTCCACATCTGAGAAGAGATGGCTTACACTAGGCAAAAGGGGCAGGAGGGGAAACTTTGCTTGTGAATATCTCTCAAACCATAAAGGTTTGAGAGATAAGACTTATATCATTCTTCATGTTTTTTAATGCCTACAAAATAAAATAAAGATAAAACAATGTATTACTATCCCTTTAATGTGGCAGTCAAGAGGGAGTAATTTGCCTCAGCATAGCCAGCAGGGTTCCAAAAGGAAGAGAGTTCTCCAAGTACCACCTCTTTCCCTGTACTAAAGACAAGGAAGAATGGGCTGCTGGGAAACGTACTTTCCCATGAATAAAATGATGCGATGGAGTTCCAGCTACTGTCCAGCCTCATCCTCCAAAAACAGTGGGGTGTTCAAATCTCCAAAAGTAAGCGGAAGATGCTGAGAGACCCATAAATGGTTTTTCCCACATCTAAAAATTATTTAGAGAAAAAAAGAAATCCGACAGCAGCAATCGTATGTTCTGAACAAAACATCCACCATGTATGCCTGTTCTTAAAGGCAGTACAAGGCTTAATAACCCTGTAAATGCCATAGTGAGAGTATGAATGCAGCATAAGAATGAATAAACATGCCGCTTGTAAACAAGCCAACCTAGCAGTGCACTGAAGACAACTGCCACATAGAGAGATAGGGACATACATACAGGACAAGTGTACCCAAATTGTGTAGAATCCTTCAGACTTCCACTAAGAATATATAAGTCTCATAGAAGCCAGAAGGAAAACTGGATATGAATACAAGCAATCCTCCACAAAACTGGTCCTGATAGTTCTGTACACTGGTTGACATTGAAAGAAGTCAGTAATAGCAGTCCTCCTAATGTGGGATTATACGGCCCAAATCCTACAAAGGAAAAACAAAAAAGGAAAGCCTGGCAAAGAGAACTTCCCCCTGCTTCCATTCTTTGATAGAGCACTTTCAAAACTGGGTGGGGTGAAGTGGTGCAGGATGAAAGTTTACACGTCAGAGAGCTCTATGTACAAGTGCCCTGACCTCCTGCAGTGAGAGCACATAACTCTGTGTTCCACTATGCATATACAGGGATAATGGTAACATACCAACACTGCCCCAAAAATCACAAGGAACACAGAGAAAACTCCCACAACTGTAAAGACAAAATACTACAATCGCAAACAAACTTTTTGTGTCAGAAGACACCAGAAAAAAAACACAACCTAAACAGACTTAGGAAATTAAAGATTTGAAACCAATAAAAGGGCAACTCAGTTACTGTACTATAACTTAAGATGTTACAATGGAAACACTTTCCATTGTGCCAGGTTAGGTAGACAGCAAGACATTTGTATCAGTGTTAACGTATAATGAAGAAAAGAGGAGGGGCACTCCTAGTGCATTACACAGTCAGAATGTGAGCCGATCCAGCCTCTCCCCCTCACTGTGTGCTCCGCTTCCCCCTTTCACTCTCACACTGTGGAGAGGCTGGATTGGCTCACATTCTGATTGTGTAATGCAAAATTGCAGAGATCATACACTGCACCGTATATATCCACTAGTGCTGCCACCAGTATTGCACATTATGGTAACCCCTTGAATGCAGGAAACGGATGGTGACTGAAATGGACTGAAACGGAAGGCGACTGAAACGAAAGGCGACTGAACGGCTTAACCTGTAAACGCGCCCTTTGACTAGGCAACGTGACAATATCGCGCTGTCATGAACCACGAGATTGTCACATCGCTATTTTTAACCAGGTGACATGGTGAAACAGTTAAATGGTTGCATGCTCTTCTGCATGCGACCATTCAAAAGGATACCCCTTTAAGGTGGGCCCAGCAACTCACTCCACCCGACCGACAACAAAAATACAGACGGGTTGCCCACCAGCATCTGGTGGGCAGCATTTGCAGCTCTAATCATAGGTGGGGGGCTTCAAACTGCCTCCAATCTGTTTGTATCTGGCAATGCTGCTTTTCCTCAAAGAAACAATGTGACTAACACAGATCAAAAGAAGAGACTATTTCTTTAAGGCTATGTTCATAATGATGACTTACACAGAAGAGTGGTGCAGCACTAAGTTGCTTATGTTAACTACATTCAATATTCCTACATTACTTGTGATGCTCATCACAACAATCTAGTCATCATTTTGAAAGATCTGCACAAAGGCCAACAGGCCTCAATGCAGATCTGCTGTGATGAAAATGCCACGCGCTTTGCTTTGAACAAAGGAAAGATTCAGCAAACTGTGCTCATGCTGTGCCAAAATCGTTCATATGTGCAAATCCCAATAAACATCGGTTATATGCAATTTCAGGCATTTAGCAGAGTGACAAAACATTGTGCCTATAATATCCATGTGAATTAGGCCATAAACTAAGTATTTACTTGCATGCTGGCTAGCGTTAGGCATGCAAAATTTTATTGTAGATTCAAAATACATTATATATATATATATATATATATATATATATTTTTTTTTTTTTTTTTTTTTTTATATATATCGTAATAGGGCCACTAGATCTCACTCAATGAATGCACATCTTCAGATTCAAGTGAAAAGATAATGCTCACCTCTAATGCTTTGGTGGAGGCTGGAGGCCTCTGAAGCTCCAAGGCAAACATACCAATGCAGAATGCAAGGTTGTGGTATTCCTGCCTCTCGCTCAGCACTGTCAGAAGGAAGGCTGCTTTGGACAAGGTGTTTGTTGCTATCCACGTCTGCTTGCTGGTTGAAACCTTGTTCTTTTTGCCCTGGTGGAAAAAGTAATCTACATTACATCTATATATTTATGTGCTGCCAGCAAAGATAGTAAGGCGACAGGGTACATGAATCTACACATGATTCCTCAAAAACATTTGTGGAAAACAATAAATAGAAAATTGGGGCATGTATACAGATATTTCATTGGAGACTTTCAAACATTTAAGGTATTGAAGGGATAGTAATGTTTCATAATAAAAGCAGCTCTAATTAATCATCATAGTATTTGGACTTTGGAGAGTGTTATTTCAATTCTGTCAGAGTTGTCGTTCAAGAGTAATTGAATGATAAAGTATCCCCCTCCCGCCCCTTTTACTGATGTAACACTGTTCAGCCAGATCAGAAGGGAGTGTCCAGGTAGACTATAGAGAGGAACAATCTTCAGTTAAGATGAGGGAAAAACCTGAAAAACTTGTCAAGGGGGGCAGGGTTTTCATTGTTCTCATAGGAAGAAGATTGCCCCCTTCTGTTATCTGTCTGGTCTATGGACTGGATTCCACATCTGAGAAGAGATGGCTTACACTAGGTAAAAGGGGCGGGAGCAGAAACTTTGCTTGTGAAGACATATCGTTCTTCATGTTTTTTTTAATGCCTACAAAATAAAATAAAGATAAAACAAAGTATTACTATCCCTTTAGATTCTACATTTAAAAGATTTTTTGCCCCAGTGGTGATGCTGTTTTGCCCTGGATTACTCTGCTATTTGTTTTACACATGGCAATTTATTTTCAATTCCAATGAATTATTTTATATGCACCCTAAACCTAAAAACAGATACTACTATTTCTCACATTTTCGCATATTCTCACATTTCTTTTTAAACACAGATGATCTGAAACATATGTGGTCTGTTTATTTGTATTTTATAGGGGTCATATTCCCTACTTATGTAACGGAAATAACGTAGGGCTTTTGCTCTAGGTAAAACAAAGCTACCCCTGATGCTTGCAGATGTTTCTTCAAAAAGTTATTAAAACTACAAAGTGATATTGTACTGATAGTTTAAGTTCAGTATGTTTTGTCTCCAGGTGGCACTGCTGTTACATCCATCTATGAGAAGTGTTTGTCTATGATACACAGCTTTTCACAGATTTTAACAGTAACAGCTCCCACTGGTTCAGAGCATCTTGAACTCAAGCTATCAGAAAAATGCAAGTTATCATTTTAATACATTTTGAAAGAAACATCAAGGACTGGGAGATGTTTTACCATATAGGAAAAGCCCTACTATATATATATATATATATATATATATATATATATATATATATATATATATATATAGGTGGTAGATACAATGCTAAACAAAATTTGACATACCAGTCAAGCCTTAAGACTTGCTTTTCCCAAAGAAATCACACTTTTGCAGTGGTGTTATTACTGCAAGGGATTCTGGGTAGGCATATGCAAATAAGTTTAGCAAGGAATCACCTTTTTGCCTCAAATTCCACTTTATACATGGATTCCTCAGAGTATGTGCATGCTGAGTAACAGCTTTAAGACACAACTCAGGATGAGGTGCAAAGCCAGTGAACCACTCATGGACAGCTGTTTCGTTGTCTATGCAACTCTTCAGCATGAGGTTGGTTCTACTGGCTTGCTAGTGAGGCTTGGTGCACATGTGGAGCACAAACTGAAAAGGTTATGGTGGGGAAAAAAGTGAATGAAAACCCCTTCCACCTGAATTTGGTAGGTGGTAGATACAATGCTAAACAAAATTTGACATACCAGTCAAGCCTTAAGATTTGCTTTTCCCAAAGAAATCACACTTTTGCAGTGGTGTTATTACTGCAAGGGATTCTGGGTAGGCATATGCAAATAAGTTTAGCAAGGAATCACCTTTTTGCCTCAAATTCCACTTTATACATGGATTCCTCAGAGTATGTGCATGCTGAGTAACAGCTTTAAGACACAACTCAGGATGAGGTGCAAAGCCAGTGAACCACTCATGGACAGCTGTTTCGTTGTCTATGCAACTCTTCAGCATGAGGTTGGTTCTACTGGCTTGCTAGTGAGGCTTGGTGCACATGTGGAGCACAAACTGAAAAGGTTATGGTGGGGAAAAAAGTGAATGAAAACCCCTTCCACCTGAATTTGGTAGGTGGTAGATACAATGCTAAACAAAATTTGACATACCAGTCAAGCCTTAAGACTTGCTTTTCCCAAAGAAATCACACTTTTGCAGTGGTGTTATTACTGCAAGGGATTCTGGGTAGGCATATGCAAATAAGTTTAGCAAGGAATCACCTTTTTGCCTCAAATTCCACTTTATACATGGATTCCTCAGAGTATGTGCATGCTGAGTAACAGCTTTAAGACACAACTCAGGATGAGGTGCAAAGCCAGTGAACCACTCATGGACAGCTGTTTCGTTGTCTATGCAACTCTTCAGCATGAGGTTGGTTCTACTGGCTTGCTAGTGAGGCTTGGTGCACATGTGGAGCTGTCCATGAGTGGTTCACTGGCTTTGCACCTCATCCTGAGTTGTGTCTTAAAGCTGTTACTCAGCATGCACATACTCTGAGGAATCCATGTATAAAGTGGAATTTGAGGCAAAAAGGTGATTCCTTGCTAAACTTATTTGCATATGCCTACCCAGAATCCCTTGCAGTAATAACACCACTGCAAAAGTGTGATTTCTTTGGGAAAAGCAAGTCTTAAGGCTTGACTGGTATGTCAAATTTTGTTTAGCATTGTATCTACCACCTACCAAATTCAGGTGGAAGGGGTTTTCATTCACTTTTTTCCCCACCATAACCTTTTCAGTTTGTGCTCCACATGTGCACCAAGCCTCACTAGCAAGCCAGTAGAACCAACCTCATGCTGAAGAGTTGCATAGACAACGAAACAGCTGTCCATGAGTGGTTCACTGGCTTTGCACCTCATCCTGAGTTGTGTCTTAAAGCTGTTACTCAGCATGCACATACTCTGAGGAATCCATGTATAAAGTGGAATTTGAGGCAAAAAGGTGATTCCTTGCTAAACTTATTTGCATATGCCTACCCAGAATCCCTTGCAGTAATAACACCACTGCAAAAGTGTGATTTCTTTGGGAAAAGCAAGTCTTAAGGCTTGACTGGTATGTCAAATTTTGTTTAGCATTGTATCTACCACCTACCAAATTCAGGTGGAAGGGGTTTTCATTCACTTTTTTCCCCACCATAACCTTTTCAGTTTGTGCTCTCTCTCTCTCTCTATATATATATATATATATATATATATATATATATATATATATATATATATATATATTTTTTTTTTTTTTTTTTTTTTTTTTTATTTTAATAGTTATGGTATACCAACTCTTTAAATTCTACTTTTACTTAAAGGGATAGTAATACTTGAAAATAATTTTACTTGATATTGTAGCCCTTAAAAAAACATTAAAAATGATACAAGTCTTATCTCCCAAACCTTTATGGTTTGGGAGATAGTCACAAGTAAAATAAAATAAAGTTCCCTTTTCCTGGCTGTTTCAGCCAAGTCTGCCATCTAGTGGACAGATTTGAAATCCGGTCCACAGATCAACAGGCAGCTCTTTAGAGTTCACGATCTTTAAAAAGAACTACTTAATTTGAACTGTGTACAAAGTGTGCCTGGCTTGCAAGCACACTTTGTAAACCATTCCAATGAAGAAATTCTTTTTAAAGATTTCGGCACTTCCGAAGAGCCGCGGTCGGTCCCGGGACCGGATTCCAGATCTGAGAGCTAGAACGGTGAGGTCTCTCAGGGGAAACTTTGCTTGTGAATATCTCCCAAACCATAAAGGTTTGGGAGATAAGACATATCATTTTTAATGTTTTTTTAAGGGCAACAATATCAAATAAAATTATTTTCAAGTATTACTATCCCTTTAAACTTACTCTGTATTGTAGAATATTATTTTTAACCTGAACTGGCTGATATTGATTATCAATATTTTATTTTTTTTTCCAATTGCTGGATTTTTTTGATAATAATAATGGTTTTATGCCAATTTAACTAGTTTCTTGAATTTCATTTTATTCCATGATACTTATTTTATGAAAAAATAGGTATTACAATGTATTTGAATATTTGAAACCCTTTTGAAAAATAAAAAGTCCTAAGGAGCCTTTGCAGAGTAGGATTTTCTGCCAATAACCGAAAATTATGGTTTCTTTTTACATATAAAAAAATAAGATTTATGGCTATATGGGTACATAGAAGGAGCAGAAAGGGGCACCAAGAGAGTTAAACTGTGTCAGCAAGACTGAACTTGTCAGTGTTAATCAGGACTGATACGGTGAGATGTGGGCATATAACACTGTATATGATTACAAAGGCTACTACTCCAGACCATTTACGACAGTTAAAGGGATAGTAATACCTGAAAATAAGTTTATTTTATATTGTAGCCCTTAAAAAACCATGAAAAATGATATAAGTCTTATCTCCCAAACCTTTATGGTTTGGGAGATATTCATAAGTAAAGTTTCCCCTGGAGTGATGTCATTGCTCCACCCTTCAGATTTGGAATCCGGTCGCCCGACCAGCAGTGCCTGTCCAGAACTGCTGAGATCATGATCTTTAAAAAGAATTTCTTAATTGGAATGGTCTACAAAGTGTGCTTTCAAGCCAGGCACACTTTGTACACAGTTCCAAGTAAGTAGTTCTTTTCAAAGATCGTGATCTCCGCACTGCTTAAGAGCTGCCGGTTGCTATGTGGACCAAATTCCAAATCTGTCCACTAGATGGCAGACTTGGCTGAAACAGCAAGGAAAAGTGAACTATACTATATTTTACATATGAATATCTCCCAAACCATAAAGGTTTGGGAGATAAGAATTATATCATCTTTCATGGTTTTTTAAGGGCTGCAATATAAAATAAAAGTATCTTCAGGTATTACTATCCCTTTAATAAAAACAGAAAATGAGGCACACTAATCAGTAAAGTCCAATTGGTATTCAAAATTTAAAAACTAGATTCAATGTATTTAAAATTACACTATATGTACTAGTAAAGGGGCTGTGCCTTATCTGTCCATTTGAGATTATTGCTTATCCTCAAATAGTAAATATGCACAAGACTAGTATAGAAAAGGTAGAACAAAGTCCCTAGAGCTCGTTATTGTAGAACAAACACTAGATAATACCTCCTGGACTGGATTTCACCATGCCGGTACACCGTCTCTGAGTCACATCAGAAAGTATAGATATATCGAGTGAGGAACCTCAAAAAGAGTTATAGAGGCAAATTTGGACAAGGCAGATAGAATGGGCATAAAGTGCACTTTAACCTCTTAAAGCGGAACTACCACCCGACACAATCTTTAGCTTCACTATGTCCCCATCTGGCGACTAGCTGCTTAGTAGCGCTAGTCGCCAGAATAATTACCTTATTTAATAGATTTCTCCTCTCTTCGAAGGGTGACAGGCAGGACTGTGACGTCCGCACATCTGCTCTGCCAGTCCCAGCCGGGTCTAGGAGCCATTTGGCTCAGGCTGGGACTGACAGTGAAGGCGCGCAAACGTCACAATGGCAAGATGTCCACTCTCCGTCCTGCCTGTCACCCATGGAAGAGAGCAGAAATCTATTAAATAAGGTAATTATTCTGGCGATTAGTGCTACTAAGCAGCTAGTCGCCAGATGGGGACTTAATGAAGCTAAAGATTGTGTTGGGTAGTAATTCCGCTTTAACAACCCTATGCATTTCACCTCTAGATACTGCAGCTTCGTTTCAGGCATCCTGAAAATTCCAGACTATGTGTTAGGGTTGCCTTGAACAAAAAAACAAAACAAAAAGAAAAACAAAACTAGACTGAGAACCACTGCTTTAGATTTAAGCCCCACGTATACGCCTTCCATTTCCAGGCCCATCACAAAAGATCACCTTAGTCGGGGGCTGCTCTACTTTGAGGTCTGGTGGATTAGCTAATAAGTCCTGGGCAAGGTCCACTGTAAGACGACAAGCTTCACTGCTGTAACCGTGGGCGTACAAAGCCTCTGCACATGCAAATAAAACCTGGGGAGTAGATAACATGCTTAGTTTCAAGAAAAGGAAAAAATAATGGTGCATGTCATTTTATCCATATAGAAACTCAGCCATTAGCTTCTAATTCACCATCTTCTACATTAAAAGTTTGTATTCTTCTTAATCCTGAGACAGTATGAAGATGTGAAGTACAAATCTCATAATATTATAACAGAACAAGCACCAATGAGAGAACTGCACATGCTGAAGTAAAGATATATTGAAACAAGCACTGTTGTGATGTTAACCCCTTAAGGACCCATGACATGCCAGGACAGTTACGGGTAAATTTGCTATAAGGACCCATGACGGTCCTGGCACTTCATGGAATTCAGGGCTCCCTGCATAGCTTCCCACTGTTCGGGGAGCCCTGAATCAGATCGAACAAAATAAAAAATGATCCCTGGTCCTTAAACCAGAACTTTCATCTTTAATAAACCCTGTCTCCTATTATTAGTGTAGTGTAATAGTTTCTAGATTGCAGGTTTTTTAAAGCGGAACTACCACCGCGAAGCAGTTTTGTTTCTAATAATTCCCTATCTGGCGACTAGCTGCTTAGTAACGTTAGTCGCCAGAATTATTACCTGGTTATGGAGAAATATGCATTCATCCTCGGCTGACAGGCAGGATGGAGCGTGGACATCTTGCCCTAGTGACGTCCGTGCGCCTGCGCTGTCAGTCCCTTCTGGAGCCAAATGGCTCCTAGCAACGCCTCCTACAGCTGTTTGGGACTGACAGAGCAGGCGCGCGGACGTCACTAGGGCAAGATGTCCACGCTCTGTCCTGTCTGTCAGCCGAGGATGAATGCATATTTCTCCATAACCAGGTAATAATTTTGGAGACTTGCGCTACTAAGCAGCTAGTCACCAGATAGGGAATTATTAGAAACAAAGTTGCTTATCTGTGGTAGTTCTGCTTTGACTCCATAATTTATGAGAAATTCACTGTCAAAATTAGATTTATGTACCCACTTCCGCATTCTGCATGACAGCAGCGCAAGACTTACCTCCACCCACCTTCCTCCCAGCTCTCCAGGCAGCACCTTCACTCCTCCCTACATACTGCTGTGCATCATGTCTTTCGTTACAGCAAGCTCCATTTATCATTATACTGAGCTTGCAAGCACAGTATAATGATAAAAGGAGCTTGCTGTAACTATAGAAATGATACACAGCAGTATAAAGGGAAGAGTGAAGGTGCTCCCTGGGAGAGCTGGAAGGGAGATGGGAGGAGAATTTTAGGACTGGGAAGTTCTGCGCCGCTGTGCCACAGAAGGCGGAAGTGGGTACATGAATCTAATTTTGACAGCGAATTTCTCATAAATTATGGACTTCTAAAGCGGAACTATCATCCACCTTATATTGAGCTACAAATCCTAATAACAGCAATATGCATCTACGTACTTGAAATTTCAAGAATTATTGCTGCATTAGTAAAAAAAATAGACCTTTTTAGGCACACAGGCATCGGGAAACAGCGCAGACATCTTGCAGAGAAGGCATCTCTGAGCCTGCACTGTCCGTCTCGTCCTCCTCCTCCACGATTGTGGAGTTCAATGCCTGGTTACCTTAAGGCACTGGAAGGGACTGGCGGTGCACAGAGTGCCTATGGCAAGATCCCTGTCGATGCCTGTCTGCCTAAAAAGATCTATTTTTCAATATAAGGTGGATGATGGTTCTGCTTTAATTAAAAAAAAAAATAAATAAATAAATAAAAAAAACTGCAATCTAGAAACAATTACACTAAACTAATAATAGGAGACAAAAAGTTACTTTTTCAACCAAGACCCACTGGTGCTGCTCTCATTCTTTTCATTTATATACACACACATTATATACACACAGTAGTGTGTGTGTGTTGTAATAAATTTTGAATCATATATTTGTTTTTCTAAGTATAGAAAATCCCACTTAAACAATAAAACTTTGCTGATCATTTACACAAGGCATGAGATAAGGTTGGTGTCCCCCTCTGTCAATACTTATCAATGCCCACGACTATAATGCATTATGGAGGAGGGAGCCAAATTACCTCCATTCTGTTCTCCTGGTCCAGAGGTTTTATCCCTGCAAATATGTCTTGCTCTTCTTCTGTTCCTTCCTCTAATTTCTCATCTTCATTCTTTCCTGCATCCTGGGGGCTCAAATAGTATGCTTGGTAGTCATCTTCCTCCTCTCCCTTCACTCTCCTTTCACCCTCCTCTGTTCCTTTGATGTCCCCTCCACCACCTCCTACAGCCCCACTCTCAACCACCTCTTCTGGTTTGAGAGACTTTCCCTCACTCTCATCAACAGCAATCAGATCTTCTTCCCCACTGACAACAGCAGCTTCGCCTATAGGATCAGCATCTGTCTTAGGCATTGCTGGACTGATCTCAACTGCCGGATCAAGTCCTTCAGAATAGTAGACTCCTCCCTCATCTTCAAAGTTGTCCTGATATCTCCTGCTGAGAGGTGATTCTATGAAGCTAAAGGTGTTACTAGCTTCAGCTCCAAGTGCCAGACTACTATCATCCAGACTCATCTCTGCCATATCTGGCTCCAGGGAGCTGTCTTCACTGCTCATTCGACGTTTGCCACTGTGCTTGCTGGCCAGGACCTTACTTGCTGAAATTTTCGCCTTGTTCACTGTGGATTTATACACCGCCTTCTCTCCCCCCTCTGTAGACAGTCGTCTCAAGACTCTCTGAGGGATTTCTGAGGTCACTTTCCTTTTGCCAACCAGTTCCTTGGGACGCACTGACATCTCCTGAGAAGATGGACGTGACCTGTCTCCAAAAAGCAGGCAGCTTTCATGCCCCAGCGCCCGCCCACCTTCACAAACAGCCTCAGTACACTGCAGTCTGCAGCTCCTCTGCTGGAATGCCTTGACCCAGCAGAAGGAGTTTTTCTTGTCTGTACTACAGTACGTGATGCCGGAGATGGGATATGCTTCCTCCCAGTTGAAGTAACATGCCTCCACCGCTGGCTTGAAGCCCTGAAACAGTTTGTCTAAAGACTTCTTATGCTGACCTCTCTTGACATTCTCAATGACCTTCAGCTGCCACTGACGGAGCTGGGCACAAAGATCCCTGCGTCTGAATTAAGCATATAGGAAACAGAAAGGCATTACATGGAAAAAGATATGTGATAGCAAGAATACACATAGTCTGAACTTTTAAAATATTAATAATCAATGCAATGTATACTTCTGTTACTGGTCAAAATACAGAATGTCATGAACAGCTTCACTAACCCTCTGTCAGTAATTCAGATGTATGACTGTGAAATAGCTAGGTTACTGAAATGGCTCATCTTCTGACCTTAACTACTGATTCTGGAGTGTTTCTTTTCAATTCCAGAATGTTTACACCCCTTGAAGACTAAAGAGGTCGCCAATGCATTGATTCATATTGAGTTGTAGACCCCTCTAGTATCACAGTGGTTAAAGGTAATTTAGGACTGGAAATAAGTTATATTTAAAAAAAAAAAAAATCTTCTGTGTTCCAATTTTCAAAATACTCTAATAAGTTATATTTAAAAAAAAAAAAATCTTCTGTGTTCCAATTTTCAAAATACTCTAATCAAGCTTATTCAGCATAAACTAAAGGATACATAGTTACACAGTAACAGAGTTGATGAGGCTGAAAAAAGAAATGTGTCCATCAAGTCCAGCCCATGTCAAAAACACCCCTGTTGATCCAGAGGAAGGAAAAAAAAAAAAAAAAAAAAAAAAAAAAAAAAAAAAAAAAAAAAGGCCCCTGGAGCAATTTCTAATTTAGCCCCAAGTAGGTAAAAACATTCCTACCAGTCAGATAGTTCCCTGTATCAACATTCTATCTGCTTTGAAGCCATCTGTCATAATTTTCAATATTGTTCTATGTTAGATAGGCATCCATTTCTTTTTTGAAAGCAGCTGCATTATCTGAAAGTACAAAATGCAGAGGCAAAGAATTCCATAGCTTTACCACCCTTACTGTAAAGAATCCTTGTCTTTGTTTTAGTCGAAAGTGCCTTTCCTCTAGTTTTAATGGATGAACTCTTGTTATTAAGCTCAGCTCTTTGCATAAATAATTCATTGGCTAGTTCTTTGTATTGACCTTGAATATATTTGTAAATGGTAATCATATCGCCCTTTAGATGCCTCTTCTCTAATGTAAACAAACCCAGTTTGGCTAGTCTCTCTTTATAACTCAGATCCTCCGATTCCCTTATCAGTTTTGTTGCACATCTCTGCACCTTTTCCAGTTCAACAATGTCTTTTTTAAGAACTGGCACCCAAAATTGTACAAGGATTTATACAGATGTATGATGATATTAGCATCCCTTGCATATACACCTCTTTTTATGCAGGCTAGTACCTATTTGCTCTTGCAGCAGCTGAGTGACTCTGCACACTGCTGTGAAGTCTATAGTCTATCAATACTCCTAAATCTTTCTCTAATGAGGATTCCCTAAGTTATTTCCCATTTAGAATATATGTAGCAAGTTTGTTTCTACAGCCCAAATGCAAAACCTTACATTTATCTACATTAAATGTCATCTGCCACTTTTCTGCCCATTCACAAGTAATATTAAAAGGCAAAACTGACATAACTAAGCCACCTACTAGTCACCTACAGTCAACCTCCTTTATTACTTTATACAGTATGCACTTGATAAATATGTAAAATCAAACTGCCTATGCATTCCTTTTTCCCCCCTCACCTTTAACACGTATGTACCTGACAGGGTGCTTTCTAAATTTGTTTCCAAAGAGATTTCTGTCAGGGACTGTGAAAGCAGAGTGCAACAACGTAAGAGAGAAGTTTAAAAAACAGGAGCGCCTACCTCTACAGTATACAGAGCACTCAATGCTTCAGAGAGAGTGCAACATTGTATATCTCTGTTTAGACAGTCCCTGACAGAAATCTCTCTGAAACAGAGATCCAGGAAGCTCCGTGTCCAGGGATATAAAAGTATAAATAAAATTAGGTAAGAATTGGAGAAAAAAAGTATGGACAATTTGACTTTACATATGAACTTGCAGAGTATTTAAAGTAAAAAAAATGAGGTTGCCCTCCACTTTAACAAATATCTGTAGGCATGGTCTGATCATCAGGGTACATCCTCCTACTAAATACCCATTTTCAGTGTTTTGTCCATTGATCTGCAGAGTCCTTGTGGGACTCTCCAATTAATTATTTACTCAAAGAACTGCACTAAGAACAAGAGGTCATCCATTAAGACCAGAGGGAAGGTGCTGTGGAGTAAAACAAAGGCAGGGATTTTTTTTTACAGTAAGGGCAGCAAAATTATGGCATTCTTTGTCTCAGGATGCTGTGATTGCAAATTCTGTAACTGCTTTCAAAAAAGTGATGGATACCTATATAGTATAGAACAAAATTGAGAATTATGACAGTTGTCATCAAAGCAGATGGAATGTTGATCCAGGAAGATATCTGGCTGCCATTTTTTTTACCAACTTGGGGATTAATTTGAAATGGCTTCAATGTTTTTTTTTTGTTTGTTTTTATGCCTTCCTCTGGATCAATAGGGGTCCTTTGGCATGGGCTGGACTTGACGGACGAATGTTTTTTTTTTATTACGAAAACATACATATTGGATCCTTTTCCTGCTGGGATAGTCATTCTTCATATGTTACAGTTCAAACCATTGAGTTAGTTTTTAGCTGTTCCTATTACAAAGGTTTGCTGTAGTCTATGACACAAGCTCATCCACAGAGAAGGCTAGTAAAAAGAAAAAAAAAAAAAGACCCTTAGCGTGTTTGCCAAATTTGATTTCAATGGAAAAAAAAACTTTGAGCTGTAATATCTTTTGAATGAAGCATCACCCAGCAGTGGGTGCACCTTTACTTTACTCTGAAGAGAAAAGAAGTGTAAACTCACACATATAACACACACATACTTATAATTCTGTATTTTTTATTTGCCAGTTGTTTCTTAGGTCCTTTATACACAAAAGAAAAGAGAAGCAATTTTAGGGTAAACAGACGGTAATACAGGGGACAAATAAAAATTCCCCAAATCCCATTTGTATAACAGAATCTTTTAACAAGAATGCTAGGCCTCCAAAGCATTACACTGTGCACCTTTCTAGCACTCAAAATGTAAAAAGCCCCATTATATGAATGTGAATGCTTGTCCCCTATGCTGCTCATGGTTTGCACATCTTTCCTTTTGTGAATAAAGTAACTTGGACCATATTCATGAAGCTAAAGTGGTGTAATTCTGGTGCAAACTAGCTGCAACATAAGGGATAAATGTTGACAAAACTCCTATTGATCTAAATGGGGATTTTATGAATGATAGAGAGGTCTTGTCTAGAAGGCAGTCAATATGTCCCTAGTTGTTGAACGATGCTCTGGGACATACATTATATCTGTGTGCATCTTAGCCTAGTGGCTGAAGTATTGTGCATAACTGATGATGCATACAGTGGAAATACCCAATTTTAATAAATACGGTAGGTGACTTTGAAAGAGTCTTCAGAAGCATCTAAATTTTGGTTTTTGTTTATTTCAAACAATGAGATTTTTAGCTTTAATTATTTGTCAGTTTATTCAAAGATGGGTTGTGGCAGCTGGGATGGGGAGCAACCTACCAATGTCTGACATATTTGCGCTAACTGACAAATAAAGCTAAATGTACTGTAACATGTTCTAAAAAACATACTCAGACTCATGAACTTAGGATCATATTAAGGAAACTAAACAGATATAATTCTGAAGCAAACCAATTGCACCTTAGGGGAGAGGATGTGTGTGTTGAGATCTCTGTAGCATTCAAGGCAATAAACGCCTCATTTAAATCAATGGGGATTTTATCTTGTCCCCTAGGGTGAAGACTGGTTTGCTTTAGAAAATCACCTATATAGCTTTCTGAATATGGCCATAATTGTAATCTCTCTTGTGGATTAGATAATTATTTTTTTCAGGGTAAGGACACATCTTATGTTAATGTGCGTTGGGTATGGAAAAAAGATTTGGGTGATTAAGCATGGTCTACAAATACATATCTTAAAACAGATACATTATAACTTTAATATACAGTATGTGTATGTGTGTGTGTGTGTGTATATATATATATATATATCTCCACTTTAGACAGCAAATAAAAAATAAGAATTACCACCGCAACACAATTTAATATTCACCTTTGGGGACTGATCGTAGGATCTAGAACTGCCAACCTCCAGAGGACAACCATCTCATCACACATGCTTGCACACGCATGAGCAGCAACTTCTGACTGCCCATTACTGCGACCTGTGTGCCCACTAGCACTGCTGTGAGATGCAGATGTGCGCACATTGTACCACCAGCCAGTTATCTGGAAACATAAAGGAAAATCATACGCAACACAGCATGGTTTATTCTATCATATGCACATCAAATATAACAAAAATGAGCAATGTGCGCTCTCCAGCTGTGGCTGAAGTACAATTCCAGTCATGCTCAGATAGCTGTTGGCCAGCAGATGACGACAGTTGTAGTTCAACTGCATGTTACCACCCCTGGTTTATATCCATACCACCATATTTTCTTACAAAATCTGTTGTACAATAATACATCCAAACTTGCTGGCCAAGTACATGAACACAGAATCAATCTAGTGAATTAACTCACTCTGTACATGAGTAAATAAATTAAATTGATTTACTCCCCTACTCTCAAGCAATGATATTCTCAACCCTTTTCTTACAGATTAAACCAATCCACCAGAGGAAAGCAGACACCTAATACATATTTACAGGAAACTGCAGTCTTTTCACAGATTATATGCAGTCGTAAAAGATAAAGATATTTACTTATTAAAGTGATAGTAATGTCTAAAAAAAACTTTTTTGCACTTAGAAGAGCTCAAAAAGCTGATCTAAATGCAAAAAAACGTATCTCTCAAACTGCTATGGTTTAAGAGATACGGGCGTTTGAAGTTTGATTTCTCCTACTGACAGCTGTAAAGCTGTCAGCAGGAGATTCGTGTCGGTCGACACTGTGGCGCTTGAGAAGTGCCGGGATCTCGTTACTTACACGGAATCCCTTTATTGGAATGGTCTAAAACATGTGCCTGAACACTAGGCACATGTTTTAGACCATTCCATTGAAGGGATTCCATGTAAGTAACGAGATCTCGGAACTTCTCAAGCGCCACAGTGTCGACCGACACGAATCTCCTGCTGACAGCTTTACAGCTGTCAGTAGGAGAAATCAAACTTCAAACGCCCGTATCTCTTAAACCATAGCAGTTTGAGAGATACGTTTTTTTGCATTTAGATCAGCTTTTTGAGCTCTTCTAAATGCAAAAAAAGGTTTTTTTTTTAGACATTACTATCACTTTAAACCCCTTGAGTTCAAGATGGCTAGTTCAAACCAATGTGTTTTATAGACTTTCAATAAGAAATTCCTATTTAATTTCTTATCTATTTACTTATTTTTTTTACGAATGGTGTCAAAATGCAGAATAATTATTTAAAGGTAACTACCACCCCACACAATGTTTACCTTCACTAAGTCCCCATCTGGCGACTAGCTGCTTAGTAGCGCTAGTCGCCAGAATAATTACCTTATTTAATAGATTTCTCCTCTCTTCCATGGGTGACAGGGAGGACAAAGCGCGGATATCTTGCCACAGTGACATCCGCGTGCCTACGCTGTCAGTCCCAGCCGGAGCCAAATGGCTCCTAACAACGCCTCCTTGACTCGGCTGGGACTGACAGCGCAGGAGCGCGGACATCACAATGGCAAGATGTCCGCACTCCGTCCTGCCTGTTGCCCATGGAAAAGAGGAGAAATCTATTAAATAAGGTTATTATTCTGGCGACTAACGCTACTAAGCAGCTAGTCGCCAGATGGGGACTTAGTGAAGGTAAACATTGTGTGGGGTGATAGTTCCCCTTTAATTATTTAACCCCATTTGAGGACAAGGATATGTAAATTACATTCAACAAGTCATTACATATTCTAATTGCCAGTATTCTCAATTATTCCCAAGAACGTTTACACAATGGTAGCTGCAAGGAGGTGGTTAAGCCCTGACCTATTAGTTGTGTGCCCTAGCAAATTAGGTAAGAAATGTGTGTTTGTTTGTTTTTTTCTTTGGAAGAAACAGCCTTCCTAGCTTGGATCATGGTGGATATATCCTGCACTGAGAAACCCTTTTCTCTCAGGATGTTGGTTCTGAACGCCATGCCAGAGGCCAGCCATTCCACCGCTGAGGATTTACCATAAAATTTGGCAGCACTGAAGGCCACTTCATAAAGATATGCATTTTCTTCCAAAATATTGGCAAGCATAACCTAAACTTTCTAATTAGGAACACTAGCATTTACAGCAACTAAGAGCTGTTCACACCAGACCGCTATTGCTCTAATGACCCAGGCAAAAACCAAAATGGGTCACAGTGCTGCCCTGTGGACAAAAAAAATTAGCCTTTAACAAAGGGTCAAAACATTAATCAACCTGGTCCTTAAGACATTCAGCATCTGCTAATGGAAGAGCTGTAGTTCTGGGCTAGAGCTTCAGCAGTAAAGGGGTATAGTTTAGAGATGCTCTTGATAAGGAAAAGCCTCTTTACTGGCATTTTCCATTTTTCCAGTAGAAGCTGATCTAAAGTGCTGTTAGGAGGAAATACTGGGAAATCTTTCACAAGTCTCTGGAATATATCTGAATAAGTAGATCTCCCATCAGAGGCCTCAGAGACCTGAAGGGTCTTCAACATTACTCTGATGAGACCCTCTACTAAGGGATAAAGACCAGGACCTTTCCTGCTACTTAGACAAGAGTGTTCCATCTGCTATGGTATGTTTCTTTCAAAAGTTATTACATTTGGGGTGCAGAAGTTCCAAGACCTGTCCAATTTGTGAGATGGCATTGCTATTGCAAACTATGCAGAGCTAGCGTCTGTGATAAAGTCTATCTCCAGACTGCTATATTAAAGGGATAGTAATGTTTCACAAAAACAGCATCGCCAATTAATCTTCATAGTATTTGGGCCATGGAGAGTGTTATTTCAATACTGTCAGAGTTGTAATTCAAGAGTAACTGAATGATAAAGTATCCCCCTTCCACCCCTTTTACTGATGTAACACTGCTCACCTCAGAGCAGCAAGGTGGTGTCCAGATGGCTTGCAGAGAGGGACCATGTTCAATTAGCATAAGGGAAAAACCTGAAAAACCCGTCAAGTGGGCAGGGTTTTCCTTAAGACAGTAAGAAGATTGTCCCTTGCTGCGAGCTGTCTGGTCTCAAGACCAGATTCCACATTTGAGGGGAGGTGGCTTACACTAGGTGAAAGGGGCAGGAGGGGGATACTTTACCATTCAGTTACTCTTGAACTACAGCTTTGACAGTACTGAAATAACACTCTCTATGGCTCATACTCTATGAAGATTAATTGAAGCGGCTGTTTTTGTGAAACATTACTATCCCTTTAACAGTGCCCTCATAAAATGAACACTTTTTAAGTATATAACTGCCACAAAATTCAGTTCTGCACTCTAATTACATTTAAATGATGCATCTGACAGCAGCAGAGGAAGAACAGCAGGAAAACACCCACAAAAATACAGATTTTTCACATCATAATACAAATATTCCTTTAAATACTTTATAGTCATACGTATGACCATACAACAAACATGACTATGTAACATAACGGGACATAAGTATAAGAGGCAGATGGGAATCAGTTCTGAGGTAAAACAAATGCACCACATTCATAAAACTAACCTCTTCGATAACAAAGAGGTTCCCCAGACATTACAAAGCAATGTATGGGAGAACTCTCTAGCATCCAAGGGGTTAAATGTCTCTTTTGAAACACTGGATATTTAGAATATTTAGAAGGTACCATGTTTAGTTACACATTTGCTCCCCTTTTTTCCCTGATACGTATGTCCCAATGTATTTGGAAAGTCGTTGGATGGTTTTAACCCTTTGAGTGCCAGAGGTGTGCCCAAAGCATTCCCAGGGTGAAACCACATTGTACAAAGCAGGTCTGTAAGACAAGTGCTGTCATTACACTGAACTCTAGAGTGGTGAGACAGGCATCATTCTACAATGTATTGTTAACCCATTTTGCACTCAAAGAGCTAAACTGTCTATGTCATATGACTGGGAGGCAGCTCTATACACTCTCACTACCTGTTCATAGGTTAGACACTGGTCAGTTAGGATCTCCAGTAAAGGGGCAGCATTGGTGTCTCGTCTTTTGAACATCTCCCGAACTATGGACAGTAGGTTCCAGATGCCCTCGGGTTCCCTCCCTCGTAAGGGACGCAGGAGACAAGCCCATTCTGCAGCTGCAGGAGGCTCAGTGGAAGAGAGGTACATGGAGTTCACATCACTGGAACAAACACACAACAAAAACCACTGAATCTGTATACTGATATCTAGCAATAATGTTCAGTTTGTAAGAAAAAAGATTTCCTATTATGATGAATGTGCATTGCTGTAGGACCAATGTAATTATTGCCACTCTGTGTGCTTTATGCGGGAAGCTAAAGAGAGGCAATTTAGAGTAAACCAACTACATCATACGGAACATATTACATTCCCAGTTTGACATGAGGAACAGTAAGCAATGGGGGGTCAGTGACGCCACGAGTCCTTAGTCTTAGGGCTAGCTCCATGCCCTTTAGGATCTGACATCCTGACAGGAGTAGTGTCTAAACTAGCAAAAAAAAAAACCCCCCAAAAAAAAAACAATAGTAATCGTTCCCCAGACTTAATAGTTCACCCAAAAGAAGCCCATAAAGTACTTATCTAGCAGAAGGGTTAATCTGGAGAAGGAGAGCAAGGAGAATCTGCCTCTATGCAGGATAAGCAAGAGAAGTAACATGCAACTGCAAAACAGGCAGTCAGTCAGAAGAAGGCCCATAAAATGGGCATTCTGGGTAATGTAGTCTTCTCTGCTGCCTAACAACGCCTACAATTTCATCCATGGACCCCCCCTTCCCCCCCGGGCCCACCACCCCAAGTAACATAATCCAACCCTGTTTGAAATTATTCACTCTTCCACATCTTACTATATATTTGCAAATCAGGTTAATGGGTTCAGGACATATTTAAGAATACAGGGAGACTTCTTAAACTCGTTGCTCACCCAGCTGGCAGTCAAAGAGTTGAAAGAATTAAGACGTTGAAGCGGATGTACTAAAGGAAGAAGAACAGCAACAATTTTGGGTCAAACCAAATGCACCATAGAGGACAAACCCCTTGAATGGCAGCGAGGTCTACAATGCATTTTTAAGCAATGCGTTGAAGACCTCTTGCAATCAAGGGAATAAAGGAACAATTTAAATCAAAGGGAACTTTAGTAATTTTTATTTGTACCCTATGGTGCAGTTGGTTTATTCCAGAACGACTCCAGTTGTGCTTAGTACATTAGTCTCACTGTTTCTGCAGTTCTGCTGATCTCAATCAGTAGAGTACCTGAAGACGACAGGAGAAGGACCACAAAACTTATGGAGAGTTTTCTTTATGTTATCACTCAGAGTAGACTCGTCCAGGTACCACGTGCTCTGATCAGAGGCAGAAGGTCCTGCTGTTGGATCTGTAAGCAGAACATGACATCTGAGTTACAATTCCAAGGCAATGGCTTATATTGCAGAATAATGAGAGGAACTACACTGGAGACAGTAAACATGTTGTATAACTAAAGTAATGGTACGAAGAACTCATCAATGGAAGGCTAACGCATTATCATTAAACTGACAGTGAAAAGTAAGGTGCACAGACAGACGTTTAGAAAATTTCCCATACTTAGGGGGTTATACACTGGAACATATAGGTGCCTTCTGTATTGCTATTTACACCTGTCAACCACTTTATGATAAGCACTTGTATCAAAGCCCGTATATACACGGGCTAAAATGCACCCAGCGGCCCCGGCTACTGCCCCGGGGCAGAGACAGGCGGTGAGCTGTCCTGATCTCCCCACTCTGGATCAGCGCGTTTGGCGAGTCTCTCGCCAAACGCGCTGATCCTCAACAGGGAGCTCCAGACGGCTCACAGAGAAGTTTCCTGTGTGCGAAACCACACATGCACAGTTAGGGTTGCCACCCAGCCGGTATTTTACCGGCAGCCAGTAAAAAATCGGCTTCTATCCAATGTTAAGTCTATGGAGGGAATGCCATGGCCGGTATTTTTTTGAAGAAAAGGTGGCAACCCTATGCACAGTAGAGACTGTTGGAACAGCAGTCTCTACTGCGCATGTGCGGTTACAGGGAGCGATGCATTCTATCACTTTATGTTATAGGATGTGCACCAAGTGCTTAGAAATCATGAAAATAAGCTGAGGGCAGACAGCATAGGATTAATGTACAGCTGCAATTCATTTGACAATGGAATTAGCATTAAGAACACCAGTCCCCTATGCAACCAGGTCTTACCGGTGCAAATGATGAAACATCTATACTAAATAACTTTTCAAGTGCTGCACAACTTTACACTACAGAGTACTCCTCTAACAGACGTATCACTCTTATTCCTCCTTCTGCCAAACCACTGTATCTGCCTCTGTCCCTACTGTCACTTTTCTTCTCAGATCTTCAGTGCATCACTCCACTCCAAATATCTCTTAACTCTTAATATTGCTTTTATTTCTTATCCTACCTGACACAGTCTCAACCTGTGCCACCCTACAGTGAGATGTATTCTCGTCCTCTACCCTTTGTACTTCTAAAGGGACTATTCTTCTACTGTTCTACTCCACGCAGCCAGACAGTTCCTTTCCCTCAAAGGCGCTCCACCCAGCACTGCTCCTTCACAGGCGACCCCGTTGGCCCTAGTCCCTTCAAAGGTAACCCAACAGTCCCCTTCCTTCCGGAGCCATGCACTAGTCCCTGTCTCTCTCAGGCCATCTGTCAGTCCCTGTGAAAGGCAATCCATCAATCATTGTACCTTGCATGTGATCTGTCAGTCCATTTCCCTTGCAGGTGCCCAACCAGCCACTGTCACTAGTCAACCTTTGTCCCTCTTGGATGCCTGGTCATTCCCTGTCCCACACAGACCCCATCAGTCCTGTCCCTCACAATTTCCCAGTGTTCAACAGGATTACAGTAGAGCAGCTTGAATGTTCTGCAGTCTCAAGGTAAACAAGGCAGCTTAGAATGGCTCATACCTGGGGCCCCACACACGGTATTAATGGCAGTTGACTGCGAAGATAACAGTTCATCTAGAAGACGCTGAGCAGTTGGAAGAATCTGGTGTCAAGAAAAAAAAAAAAAAAACAAAAAAAAAAAAAACAATTTAACTGCTCATACAGTAATATAGATTTTATAATGTTTAACACTCCAGTTATTTATATCTGTGTCTACACGTCTGAAGCACCAACAACCCTTAAATCGTATACATTGTGACGCCAAGTGATAAAACATACACTGTTTATTAAAACCCATAAAAGAAAAATATACAATTTGAAATGTATATATAATGAATATATCACATATAAAGTGGTCCAGTGATCACTGATCAAACCCCTAACAGAAGTACATGACTAAAAATAAATATAATATGAAATTAAATAAATCAGTCCTATATGATCCGTGATAATGATAATTCCGTGTGGAAAACAATTCTCCCATAGCGATACATGAAACTAAATGTATAATGAGGATGTGAATTGACCCTATAATATCAAATGGAGAGGATTCCTCATAAACCCATAACAAATGTGACAAAATGTACAATTCATGATAAGAGAAATGAATAGGATATGATGTGACTGAAATGACTCTGTGAACAATGTGCTGAAATTAGTCACACAAAATAAAAGTGACCAGAAGGAGATGGTTACAAGCCTGAGAATTATATATGTCCATGTAGTTGGAATTTCTTCATAGAAGCTAAAAATGTATACATTTTCCATGAAGTAAAACAGAAAATGTATTTTTACTCCATATCGGATACAGTCATACAGTATCCTGTTTACGGCCAGGTGACGCCAAAATATGGACTTAACTATTTTTACTGCCGCATAAAATCCCATCAATATCAATATATCATACTAGGGATTCAAGGCTATATACACAGACGATTAATCCAGGAAGCAGGAAGGAGGTGACCACTGCAATAGAGGCTGAGTCCTCCGTAGTGGCAAGAGAGGAGGAATGGGCCAGTCAGGTGGTGAAGAGACTACAGATGGAGACATCAGCTGTTTATAACAGCAGAACTGGAGAGAGAGCTTGGCGCAGCAACGTTTAATGCTGCAACATGAGAATCTTGCGCTTTTTAAGCAGGGTGAGCTTCACATGTCGCCTTTTTAATCACAGCAACATGGTTAATGAGCCCTGTACTGGCACTCTCCTTTGTTCGTAACATTTTTGAAGAAACCTCACACGCTGGATAACCATAGGGCTCCTACCCTTACTGTGTTCTTTCACTCCAGTTTTCCCAGCATTGTTGATACTCTCTTCACCCTACTTGCTTAATACTTTTTTTCCCCCACACTGGCACAGTGAGTCTGTATTATTATATATGTGGGTGTATTTTAGAAATAACATGGTCTGTACATATATTACATGGTAGTAAGGGTTGTATTGCTTTTTTTTAATTTTTCTTTTTTATGGGTTTTAGTCAACAGTTTATCTTTTATCATTTGGTGTCTTAGCTTGACCACATTGGATTTTACCAATGTCACAATACATATGATTTAAGGGCTCTTGGTGCTTCAAAAGTAGAGATACATTTTTATTGGATCTTTTGGTGGGAAAGATTTGTTTGTTATAGCCACCTTTTCATTGCTACATAATTTTTTACATTTTGAAAGATCACCTTTTATTAACTATATGGTGGAAGAAGGGGGGGGGTTCTTCAAAGCATATACAATTTTATCAGTTGGAAGCAGTTAATCATAACAGGAATGTTCCAGAAGACCACTGGTTTATACTCACCTGTTGTGGCAATTCACTGATTAGATACTGAGCAAACTTTTGCAACTGGTCTCTCTGAAGTCGAGACAGGGACTCTGATACAGGAGCTCTCAGGCAGACGGCTGATGCCTTAGGAGAAAACAGAAATAAATATTTATTCTCTAGTCAACCTATACTGGATATCATAAAGGGAATCCATCATTAAAATATTACAGACTTGTAGTGCAGTGTGTGCTGTCTGTATGCAGTTATGCAGTGAAAAGGTTTCTTATGTTCGAATGTTATGGCTTTTGATATTCATATCCCTCCCACAATCCTAAAATAGCTCTATCCACTTTTACACAAGGTAAGCAGTGACACCAATAATTCACCTTTCATATTACATTATGCTGGAAAATGGTTACTTTCTAGGTATCAAAAACTAGCAACTTACAGTGGATATAAAAAGTCTACACACCCCTGTTAAAATGCCAGGTTCTTGTGATGTTAAAGAATGAGACAAAGATAAATCATGTCAGAACTTTTTCCACCTTTAATGTGATCTAGAACGTGAACAATTCAATTGCAAAAACAAACTGGAATCGTTGAGGGGGAAAAATAAAACATAAAAACCTCACAACAACCTGGTTGCATAGGTGTGCACACCCTTAAACTAATACTTTGTTGAAGTACCTTTTGATTTTATTACAGCAATCAGTCTTTTTGGGTAGGAGTTTATTAGCATGGCACATCTTGACCTGGCAATATTTGCCCACTCTTCTTTGCAAAAGCGCTCCAAATCTGTCAGATTGCGAGGACATCTCCTGTGCACAGCCTTCTTCAGATCACCCCACAGATGTTCAATTGGATTCAGGTCTGGGCTCTGGCTGGACCATTCCAAAACGTTAATCTTCTTCTGGTGAAGCCATGCTTTTGTGGATTTGGATGTGTGCTTTGGGTCGTTGTCGTGCTGAAAGGTGAACTTCCTATTCATCTTCATCTTTCTAACAGACGCTTGAAGGTTTTGTGCCAAAATTGCCTGGTATTTGGAACTGTTCCTAATTCCCTCCACCCTGACAAAGGCCCTGGTTCCAGCTGAGGAAAAACAGCCCCAAAGCATGATGCTGTCACCACCATGCTTCACTGTGGGTATGGCGTTCTTTCGGTGATGTGCAGCATTGTTTTTGCACCAAACATACCTTTTGGAATTATGGCCAAAAAGTTTGATGTTTGTTACTGCAAACTTCAGCCGGGCTTAGATGTTTTTGTTTGTAAGAAAAGGCTTCCGTCTTGCCACCCTACCCCATAGCCCATTCAAATAAAGAATACAGGAGATTGTTGTCACATGCAGCACACAGCCAGCACTTACCAAAAATTCCTGCAGTTCCTTTAATGTTACAGTAGGCCTCTTGGAAGCCTCCCTGACCAGTTTTCTTCTTGTCTTCTCATCAATTTTGGAGGGACATCCAGTTCTTAGTAAGGTCTCTGTTGTGCCATATTTTCTCCACTTGATGGTGACTGTCTTCACTGTGTTCCATGGTATATCTAATGCTTTGGAAATTCTTTTTTACCCTTTTCCTCACTGATATCTTTCAACAATGAGATCCCTCTGATGCTTTAGAAGCTCTCTGCGGACCATGGCTTTTGCTCTGAGATGCAACTAAGCAAATGTCAGGAAAATCCTACCAGAACAGCTGAACTTTATTTGTGATTAAACAGAGTCACTTTAAATGATGGCAGGTAATGACTTCTATTTAACATGCGTTTGAATGTGATTGGTTAGTTCTGAACACAGCCACATCCTCAGTTATAAGAGGGTGTGCACCCCTATGCAACCAGGTTATTGTGAGTTTTTCATTTTTTATTTTTCCTCCTCAACGATTTCAGTTTGTTTTGCAATTGAATTGTTCACGTTATAGGTCATATTAAAGGTGGAAAAAGTTATGACATGATTTATCTTTGTCTCATTCTTTAACACCCCAAGAACATGGCATTTTAACAGGGGTGTGTAGACTTTTTATATCCACTGTAAGAGTTCTACTAAAACAGATTTAGCTAATGCTAACACAAAGCATCGCCATGGTGTGTTGTGTTTTGTTGTGTTGTTAAAATAATAGAGGAGTACAAACATACAGATGCTAAATATATACCTACAAACAGGGATTCCAGGTCAGTAAAACTAAAGAACAAAACTTGAAACTGCTCTTTTATTTACAGTAAAACACTAAGTAGAGGCCTCTGCATTCTTGAAAAATAATGCAACCAAACTCTGTGGTTCATTGTGATGTGGGCCACTAAAATGCATCACTCTTTACAAGCTGCACAAATATGTTTAGCCAAACAATGACTGCATAGGACAACTGCATATACATTAGAACAAAGCTTAGGAATAGATTTTTGGGTTCTATAATAAAGTTGTGTGGGTTTTTTTTTTTTTTTTGTTTTTTGTTTTTTCGTGGGGGGGGGTTACTGTTTAAAATCGGAACTTTCAGCTTTATAATATTGTTCCCTAATAAATAGTAATATAGCGACAGGCAAAGTAATAGTTGTACTTTGGTGAATAAATCTACATTATTGAAGTAATTCACCTTTTTCAGCAGACATCCAGGGCACAGAGCTTACAAGAGAAGCTCTCTGCACCCGCGCAATCAGCAACATCTGTTACCTTAAGGTAAACAACGAATGTCACCACCAATCCGAGCAGTGCATGGGACAGACAGCGCAGACTCAGAGGCAACTTCCCTCTAAGATTTCTGTGCTGTTGTCTGCTGGATGCCTGCCGAAGGTGGATTATTTCAATAACGTAGCTTTATTCACCATAGTACAACTATCGCTATATTACTGCAATATTATAAAGCTGAAAGTTCCGCTTTAAACCCTTGGATCCTAGAGACATACACATATATTGGAAATGGCTAGCACCCAAGGGGTTCAGGAATAATAGTTATGAAATATTTAAATTCAAATACAAGCTTCATCTGTAAAAACATTTGAATGCAGATTATATTAGCAAAGAAATCCCTGCAATATTTATTTTTGTTTGTTTTTAAATAATTTATAGTGTTTTCTTCAGTTGAGATAAACTTCATGGTATTACAACTCAAGCTTGTTTAACTGAGTTTTTATTATCCCTTGAGTAATAGAGGGGTTCGCAAAGCATTGCATGATAAGTGGGAGCACTTGAATATGCTTTGGTGAAGCTTTTCGAGAAGATCTTTGTATTTTGAAATTAATCTACATGTTGGTTTAATGTGTGCTGTGTACAGGGTTCACATTTGGATGGCTTGTGTGGAGAAGTGCAGGTTGTTGTTCGGTCTTCGCTTTTGCCTTAGGCTTTTACATAATTGGGGGACTTTAGAGAACCCACTTATTCCTTGCTGCTCTAAATACTTTATTCACTTGGATTCTAACTTTGAACTTATAGTCTATATGTATGTGTTAGGGTGTACTAATATTGGGAGATTCTTTTTTTCTTTTATTGATTTAAAGCTGAACTGTTACGTAGAGATCATTGCCCCCCCACCAATTAATTGTTAGTATAGCAGTAATCATAGGAATAGTTTTATAATGTTTATTAAAGGGATAGTAATGTCTACAATAAAGTAGCTCTCACAGTCTTAGAGTTGCAATCTGGTTGTGGGACCGGATGTATGCAGCGAGGGATAAACTTATATCAGTAAGTATAAGATGGAGGAGGACAGGATTTTCCTTTGCTTACAGAAGTCTGTCCCTTGCCTCCCTCCATCCAGACCACAGTTAGAGGAAGAGTGATGCGGCCAGAAGGGACGGGATGGGGATCTTTTTCACATTTAATATCTTTTGAAGTACAGAAAAGTAAGTTATTAAACATAGTGCAAAGTGGTATGTTTACAATAGAGAAGACTCAGAGATCTACTTTATTGTAGACTAGTATGAAGCCTGTGTACACGGGCTAAAGCGCCACCCAAAGGCCTCAGCTGCTGCCCTGGAACTGGGAGCAGAGACCAGCAGTGAGCCGTTCGGAACGCCACACTCTGGATCAGCGTGTTCGGCCAGTCTCTACTGCGCATGAATGCATCATTACGGCAGTCTCTACAGTGCATGTGCTGTTACACACACAGGGAGCTTTACAGCCTAGCAATTTATATTATACATATATTACTATCGCTTTAACCCCTTAACGACCCTTGGCGGTCATAGTACGTCATGGGTCGATCTGACTGAACAACCCATGACGTACTATGGCCGTCATGGAGTTCCGTGCTCCTCCCGCGGCTGCATGCCGTTCGGAGAGTCCGGAACCGTTTAAAAAAAAAAAAAAAAAAAAAAAAAGCTCAGCGGTCCTTAACTCGCGTCGCCGTGCCAATCAGCCAGTCGTTAAGGGGTTAAGTGCTGGCATTATTTAGAATCAAAAGTTCGTATGAGACTCACCTCAACAAGACAGCACAGACAACTTGGAGAAGAGGGATCTGTACTCCTGCTCTTTCCGTCTCTGTCTCCTCACTGATAGGTTATTTGCCAAACAGGGAGTTGCATTGTACCGCACTGTACAGGCAGGGAAGGACAGCACTGGAGCATAGATCCCTCTTCGCCAAGATATCTGCACTGTCCTTTTGAGGTAAGTCTCATATGAACTTATGGATTCCAAATAATAATGGCACTTAATAAACATTATAACACTATTTCATTAATTACCAGCATACTAACAATTAATTGGGGGGCCATTATATCTACATTACAGTTCCGCTTTAAATGGCGCTTTTTAATCCTTTGAAAGCAAGAAAGGCCTCCAACTCACTTTGAAGCAACGAGTTAGAGACCTCTGTAATTCAAGGGGTTAAATGACCCATTTAATTCACAGTAAATTTTGTGAATTTCTATTGTTTCCTTTATTGTACAGCTGAATTACGCCAGAATTGCTTCAATTCTTTTTAGTGCGATAGCTTCAACGAGGAGTAGACATCCTACCACAGAAAACATTGAATACAGTCACAAACTGTTTTGCTGCTTAAATCTAATAGTTTTGTATGAATTGCATTCTTTCCTAAGTACATGGTTGCAGCTAGGTAATGGCCAAGAGTGCTATAGCCCCAGGTCTCATGTTTAAAGCTCCAGGAGGTGATGCCCATTTGAAAGATGTAACGGTGCCAATCTCCCTACTAGCAATGGTGTAGGAGACATGCACCGTACACTAAATATGATTGGATTTGGGAAATTAGCAACTCCCCTGTGTAGGCAGACTAATGAGCTACATGTTCTGTGTGCTGGACAGAGAATGGCAATGATTTCCCTTTTCTGAGACAAATTTAGTATTTTCAAGAGTTTAGGCTCTGGGGCAATATCTGACTGGCTTTTCTGGCTCAATTTTACGGTTTGTAGCGGTAAACAGCTTCCTGGGGATTTATTATGAAAGACTGGAGGACTGAAGACGTTAAGTAAACAATTCCCATGGCATATCAAAGATTATGTTTTGTCTAGCAGGCTCAGTTAAGTGTTTACTGTAATAAATACTATATCTTTCATATACAGGGAGACTGATTCATTAAGTAGAACTGGAGCAATTTTGAAGAAAATCAGCACCATTGGAACAAGTACATATTCCCCAAATACTATTGATTTTAAAAATGGCTTTTAACCCCTTGAACACTACAGAGATTTCCAATATAGTGAAAGATGGTGGGAGGTGTGGGTTTTCTTCTCTAGAATCCAAGGGATTATTTCTGAACTCCTGAGATCTAATACCAAAAAGAGTATTTTAGTCTTGCCTGTTAAATCCTTTTCTCTGAGTCCATACAGGTCACTGGTAACTTTGGGTAGGCAACCCGCCCCTTTAATTGTAGGCAGGAACAATTCTAGAATTGTAGGCAGGGGGTGAAGCCTACCTTCCCTCCTTGGCTGCAGCTAGCCAATCAGCTCCAGAAAGTTTTGAGACACTAACTATTGACTAGATAGTGGAAGGGAAAGAAGACTCCTGTGACCCTGAAGGACCCCCACGGTCTGCCACAGGAGAGCCAAGCATGGTCCCTTGACAGGATGGGAGACCAGTAACCTTATGGACTAAGAGAAAATGATTTAACAGGTAAGACTAAAATCCTCTTTTCTATGTCATCCAATACAGGTTACTGGTAACTTTGGGATGTCCAACCATTGAGTTTCCCAGAGGCAGAAAAGGAAGGCAAGGAGCAGACGCAAGGCCCCCAAAGTCACCAGAGCAGATATGAACCATCATATCAGAGATAGCCCAACAAAACAATGAAGTGTCAACAGACACTGAACAGGGGTAACAACACCCCAACTGTTACACAGCATACTGAACTAGAGCCAAAGGTGCTCAAAAATGAAGGAAGCACCAAGAACCGAAGAAGATCCTAGACAGGCAAGACAGCATCCAGGATCTCCCTCCCAAAGCTGGCATCAGCCGATGCCAGCACATCAACACGGTAGTGCTTCGAAAAGGTGTGCACAGATGACCAAGTGGCAGCTTTGCACAACTGATCAGCAGAGGCCTGATTCTTGTAAGCCCAAGAAGCCCCAATAGATCTTGCAGAATGAGCTGTGACCCGAATGGGGACAGGCTTCTTCCTCAGTTCATAAGCCTTATGAATAGTGGACTTGATCCAAGAAGCAATAGTCACTTTGGATGCAGGTCTTCTTGACCTGGGGGACCCTCAGGAATGACGAACAGCACATCAGATTGCCTGATGGACTCAGTGCGATGTACATAAAACTTGAGACAATGCACCACATCCAAAAAGTGGAGATTCTGCTCCTTGTCAGAGAGGGTCAGAGCAGAAAGAAGGCACCACAATCTCCTGATTAATGTGGAACTCAGAGACCGCCTTCTGGAGAAACTCCTGAGAAGTGCGAAGCACTGCCTTGTCTTTGTGAAACACCAAAAAGGGTGGTTCACAAGACAGAGTAACTCCGCAAAACGGCGAACAGACACCATCGCCAGGAGAAAAGACATTTTCTAAGTTAGCAGGCGTAGAGGAATAGTAGCCAAGGACTCAAAGAGAGGGTGCTGAAGGACTCCGAAGACCAAATTAAGGTCCCACTGAGGAGCGGGAGTCTTAAAGACAGGACAAGTATGAGCAACGCCCTGGAAGAAAACCTTGTCATCAGGAAGAATAGCAATGCGCCTCTGAAAGAAAACAAAGAGAGCAGAAGTATGAACCTTAAGGGAACTGAAGCTGAGGCCCACACCATCCTGCAAGAAGGCCATGACTGTAGGCAGATCAAAATCCTGAGAGAGGTCCCTATCAGCACACCAAGATAGGAAGGTCGACCAAACACAATGGTAGACCTTAGAAGAAACCGGTTTGCGGGCACTAAGCATAGTAGACACCACACTACAAGAAAAACCCTTCTTCTTCAGTATTGAGGATTCAATTTCCAGGCCGTCAAAGCTAGACGATGAACATCCTCCTTCCACAGGTAACCCTGTAGAAGAAGATCCGGACAGCTCCGCCACCAACAGATCCAGAAACTCCGGAAACCAAGCCTGCTGAGGCCAGTAGTGCTGTGCCTCAGAAATGTTGGCAAGAAGGCGCAACATATCCGAAGTAGAAGCACGCTGACGGACAGCCAGGGTGAGCTGTTCAGTCCAGACCGCAATGGCCCGGTTTACCCATGCTGCAGCGAATGCTGGACGCATGGCAGTGCCAGCAGTGGCAAAAGTGGACTTGAGGGAGACTTCACGTTTCTTGTCAGTCCAGTCTTTCAGAGCGGACGCATCAGAAACTGGCAAGGCAGTAGACTTATATAGCCTGGAGATAGGAGCATCCTCTTTGGGGGGATGAACCCACTGAGCAAGTGCCGCCTCAGAAAAGGGGTAAAGCTTGGTAAATTTCTTGGAAACAGAAGGTTTCCTGTCCGGGGATTTCCACTCATCAGTCACAAAGCGGTCAAGACTGGGGTTAGGTGGAAAACAAGTAAGGGGCTTTTTAGGCTCCTGAAACACATCAGAGGGATCAGAAGGAACCTCCTGAACTAAGGGAATGTTTAGGATAGTCAAAACAGACCTGATCAGGCCCTCAGCTGAGGGCTCGGGATCAGCCTCAAAGGGATCCCCAAAAAACTGAGAGGAGCACACAGCAGAACATTCCTCAACATCTGAATCCACCAGCAGTTCCTCATCAGAGGAATCTGATACGTTAGGTACTCCCTGTGGTTTTGGCACGGAAGACTTGACGGAAGAGGGGGTCTGCCAGGAATGGAAGACCCCCTGTAACTGGGATGGAAAGAGTTGCAATGTAGACCTAAGGTCCCTAAACTGGCTCTAATGCATGGCTGGAGGTCCCTGGGAGACTCTCAGGGACATCAGAACCTGCTGGGCATAAATGATCTGAGAATTCTCTAGGTAACCCTGAATGACAGGAAGTACAATGCACAATAGGGGATACAGAGACCCCATCATCCATAGTTTTAGGTCTGGCCCCAAGCTCCAACTGTATAGACATTCTCACAGTGTCAAATAACCTTATAATAAAAGAAATCACCTAAGTACAGTGTGTAGGATTAACGTTTCACCCCAGAAATCGCTAAACTAGACTTATCTGTCAGGCGAAGGGTTAATTAGCAGAGGAGAGAAGGAGAGTCCAAGCCCTGCGTAGGACACTCATTCTGGAAATAGTACAAAATGCCAGCCGCAGCGGAAACCAATCAGTAACGTGCGCGCAAAGCAAGTGCTCATGGGAAATGTAGTTTTCCCAGAAAAAGTACCCAAACAGTGCCTGATGTCCCCTTAGCACCCCAACACGCTAGAAACATGAACAGGATGATAGAGCAAGGAAAGACAAGAAAAATGAGCAATCTCTTAAGTCGCTAGGTTAAGCGGTTGCAGAGATTTGTCCCAAACTGTACAGTCCCATAGGAGTGAATGGAGCAATGGCGCCTATGCAGTAAAGTGTGCCTTTAACTCAAATTTACAAAATTGAAAAAGTAAAATAAAAATGCATGAAACATCACTAGAACATGTTAGAATACCCAAAAAACACTGAACCAGTAGAGAAAGTGTCAGAACCCCCCCAAAAGATGCAAAACCAGCAGCTAAAGGGTTAAAGTACCTCATAAACCTGCTCCAAAACACCCAAAAGACATACAGATACACCCAATGAGTGCAGGAGTGTGCACAATAGGAACGCCAAATGAAAAATCCCTGTGCGGAGGGGCACTGTGGGACATGTGGACCTGCAGCATTCAAAGGGTTGCTCACCTTTCCTGCAGATCTTCTGTTTTCAGATTACCATGTTTTAAGAAGAAGCCTTAGTGGGCAACTCCTGAGGAAAGAACTTGTAGCTAAGATTTTCCCCCCAGGGCTTAAGGTCCACAAAAAGCACCTGGTTACTGAGCTAGCCACATCTAAAGGCATTATCAGTTATGGTAATCTGCCTAATGGTGGTATTCCATTTCTAACAGAAAAGTAAAAAAAAATTTCTAAAACTATAGCAGAACTGTTCTCTTGCCTGTGTCTTCACCAA